>JAJHPF010000034.1:1896428-2528571 GCA_024447775.1 Carex cristatella | reverse complement strand
GCCATCTGCCCATATGTATGAATTTAGAGTAGGTCCGATGGCATCGGACCTACTTTGGTTCGATGGGTGAAATGACCATTCGATTTCATCAAGATCCGTGCTAAGTACATTAAAATACGTGCAAATATGTTTCAATTTCCGTGCGCACTAATCTTAATACTAATTGTACGGTTCTAGAGCTAATTGAACCTAAAAGTAGGTCCAATGCCCATCGGACCTACTCCTATCTGCATCTGTATAGGACCATTCAGTTATCATATCAATATCCTCCCAGGTACCGTAGAGGATGGGCCTCACTTTACGGTTTGAGATTAAATCTCAGCTAGTTTGAGATTCGGAGAAAAATAGGGGCAGTTTTCTTAGACTTTGAGATTCATGCCAAGCTAAAAAGAATGGTCCGAATCCACTAATTGTAAAAGGTTCCTTTTCGGGTAATGCACTGAGAATTATAAATTCTCAGTTATTTGCAACCGAGTGCGTATCTACCTCCGGATTTTTTTCCTAAAAAAAAAATGGAGTGTGTATCCTCTGCGATATTTCATATATTACATGACCGACGTGTCCAGTGCCTATTCGAAGATAGTGCAGGAGGCCAATATTATTTGAGCTCTGAGATTCAGGCAGAATGTATTTGAACGGTTGCAATTTTTCAAAAAATCACGCAAAATATGAGATATCTCAGAGGATGTGAATTCTATGCAACCCACCCCTCCCTCAGATTTTTTTTGTTAAATCAAATAAATATAAATATTTTTTATATTTGTTAAAGATGTCAAAATTATTTTTTTGCTTTTAAAATTCTCTAGATGAACTAGTTAGATCTTTTCCACAATTAGGGATTTTTTTTTTTTTTACGAAAATGTCATTTTTTTTAAATCTATAATTTTGAGTTGTATTTAGCAGATGCATCAAGAGCAGGAATCAAAATTATGATTGCTCCTTAACATAAAATTGCTTTGGATTCGTTGAGTTTTCAATCAGAAGACTTAGAGTGCGTTTGGATGAATCAAGAATAGTGCAAAGATAGTAGCTATTCTAATTTGAGAATAGCAACTATTTCAATATTTTGTAGAATTAGTAGAATAGTGAACAATTCCACAAAAGAGAAACAAAGAATAGTGGCTATTCGTTAATCCAAACACACCCAAACGTAGATTAGTAATTCAGAATAGTGCTAATCCGGAATAGTAGCTATTCTTCACCCATCCAAAAAGAATTAAATCACAACTAGATTATTATTTCAAATTCTCAAGAACTAAAACTTTACCTATATATTACGTATTATTTCGCCTTTAAACATTTTTGGATATTATTTAACGAACATATAAATTTGCATTAAATTTCATCATTTTCTTGTATATACATGATATGTACATAAAATATATCAATGTCAGGACAAATTTCTAGCCGCGTCTATAAAATTTCAATAGAAATAAAAAAATAAAAAAAATTGAAGATGATTTCAAATAAACTCTACTGCATTTAGAAATGTTTAAATTTAAAAAAAAAATAGAATACTATATTAATAAACACAATAATTTGTCTCCGATATAAAGTGACGAGATGAGTATGAAGTTTACTTGGCAAAAGTAACGTTAAGGATTTACTCAAAGTTTGGTCAGAATTCATAAACTCCGTTTTCTAAAACTTCGTAATACTTCATAAAGCAGTTTTAAATGTTCTCATGTATTATGCGAATAACTCACTTTTTTTTAAACCAAAAGAATACTACAATTAGAAACAAATAAATAATAGTAATTTATAATGAACAGTAAGAATTAGTTTTTAATCTAGCAGCAAAGACAGTGTTATTTTCTATATAAAAAGTGTGAGTAGAACTAGGGTGCTCCTAAGTTCACCAAACTTCTTGTGAACTTGACTCTAAAATATATCGAATCGACTTTAAATGATTAATTCAAATCGTTGAAACCCTTCTACCTAATGAGCGATGCGTTTACATGTGAAAATTTTAAAGTTTCGAATTAATTTAATATAGAGTCAAGTGGTCAAAAATTTAAGATTTATAAATAAATTTTAATGCATTCAGTTTTTTGGACTTCTTTGACCACTTGACTCTATATTAAATTAATTCGAAACTTTAAAATTTTCACATGTAGACGCATCAATCATTAGATAGAAGAATTTCAACATTTTGAATTCATCGTTTAAAGTCGATTCGATATATTTTAGAATCAAGTTCACAAGAGATTGAGTGAACTTAGAGCACCCTAGTTCTACTCAAAAAGTGTTAGCTTCTATATAAAATACAAAAGTTCGAAACTCAAACAAAAATATCTTGTTAATGTCGAACAGTTTGATGATTTTATCACCAAATTTTACTCAAAAAGGTTTTTTTGAAAAATCTTTAACATCTAAATACACTTCCGGAACCTAAACTGGTCAAATTTGATACTGGAGAAGATAGTTTTAAGTAGAAAAGCACGAGACACGTGTCGATCCAAAAGTTTTAAACGTAAATATCTTTATTTCCCGCTCCCGCACAAAAATGATAAAGAATTAAAAGTTGGAACTTGGAACTTGGAAGCCGGAAGACAGGAAGAGTAAAGCCGCCCTTGAAGCCCTTCTCTGAGTTCTCTCTGACCACAACACGCTCGTTTACACGTGTCAGTAGGCTAGTTATGGGTTTCTTTCCTTTCTCCTCAAGGACCGTCGTAATAACCTCCCGGTAGTCATAACTCACAATCTCACCGCGCAATCGTATTCGTGCCCAAAGAAAACTAAAACTCTTTATAGTAAAAGTGAAAAAGATAGTAGATATATAGTTGGGGAGGAGAGATTATCATCAAAATTCTCTGTAGTAAAGAAGAAATAACATAGATATGGATATTTTAACACGAAACTGAATTGTATTATATGTGCCAAAGGACGGTCACTGTTTAAGTGATTGAAAATGGCAATAACTAATTATCGATCAAAATGTTTGATTTGTAATTTTGTACATTTATTTAAATAAAAGGTTTTGTAGGATTGTAGATACAATTTCTCTTTAATATTTTTTGAATGAATGTGATTAATAATTACATCTGAGAATTTTTCTTAGAGTGTGTCTTAGACGGAGGGACACGGAAGAAAAGAAAGAAAAAATCATTATGTAAGGGAGATACTAATTTTAGATTGGTCGTGCCTGACAGTTTCACAAGCTTAAAAATAGAAGAATCGGAGAGAGAGCAGAGGTAAAAGAGCATTGTTTGGAGGAAAAAAAAAACTTTACATGGTGTTGATTTTTGACGATAATCATCACCTCCGATTCGGAGTATAAAATTACTGTGCGGAGGTTGTCTCACTCTCAATCTCTTCCCTTCTTTCCCTTTAATGAGAGATTTACCTCCTCGATCTCTCCCTTTGCTACAGCCTACGGGTCACATTCATTTACTAGAAACAATGCTTTGAATTTAGATACTTCCACGTATTAAAATGATAGATTACGTAATACAATAAAATAGAATATATTTATTAGAGTGAAGAAGAATACTATAAGTAAAAATTCGATATTTCAAACAAAATAATTATAAATTTTGTGGCTAATGAACAATGTTATAAAATGCGGTTTCTATATGGTATGCGACCGTATGTGCGGATTTTAAAATAAGAATTCATATATATAAACCAGTATGCATATGCGGTGTGCGGTACTATGCGCGGTAATATGTGGCCGAATATGCGGTAGTAATATGCTACCGAATATGCGGCCGCATATATTGACCGCGTGCAGATTTCTATAGAGATTGCAACTGCATAGATCGCATTTTATTACACTGCTAAAAATAACAATTTAACTCTAATTTTTTTAATATTTTTTACGCAAATCGAATATGCCACTTCTCGTATGCGTTTCGACGTATAATTTTAGTTGTTTCATGAATCTTGAGGGAGCATGTTATAATTTTGTCTGAAAAAAAAAAATTATAACGAAAAGACGGTCGGTCTTGGGCGAGTGAACAGAACCCGAGCGGTCGATAAATAAGCAAGCAAACGAATCTCTGACTTGGTTTCGCTCTTATCCACCAACAAATCAATAAAGACGATAACCCGGAACAAAGCTATTAAACAAGACAAATTACAAAAGGAGGTGATACAATGGTTGTGAGAGTTGTGTATGGAGTGGTGTTTCTCTCCGTCTCCTGCGCCTGTTTTATGTTGCTTCATCTCCTTCTCAGCCCTGTTTTCTACTTCACCTTTTAATTACACCAATTCATCGCTGACTTACTAGTAGACCTGTCGCCAATCTCTCACACACGGAAGAGACTTTTTTTGTGGTTCTCGACTGGAACTATGTTAGGTTTTCGAGTATGTTTTTGTTTTTGTTTTTATGCTGTTTTTATTTTTATTTTTGACTACTTGGTTGTATTGAATGGTTGAAGTAGGGAACTTTTGTAATATACGTTCAATACAAAAATATGTGGAATCATTTCAAAATGGGTCCATAGCTCAGTGGTAGAGCAATTGACTGCAGATCAATAGGTCACCGGTTCGAACCCGGTTGGGCCCTTTTTTTTTTTAGTTTTCCATAAATCTGACCGTTTCATTTTCCTCTCTAATGAAATGGAGTTACATTGGCTCAGGCTCTTTGAATTAAAAAATGTCATCCGAAATTATAATTTTTTTTAAATCTTCGACTTAACGGGCAATTCAGGTTATACTCTTTTCTTTTCTTTTAATTCTAGAGAATATATGGTTAAACTGATGCCGAACCTTCGATCAAAATCAGCCGAAAATTTTATTTATACCATCTTAACAAAAAAAAATAAACAATTTTGCCACTTTTTCTGGATAATTCTATATACACCAGCCAATTGAATTGGCAGACTCAAAAAATAGAGTCTAATTGAATTAGTGGATCCTATCTAGAGTCTGTAGGCTGGGTCCGTCAATTCAATGGGCAGACTCGTTCTTTTTACTGAAGTTAAATCTTTTTGTATAATTTATATATTATGTTTTTTGTTTTTTTTGTATATTTTATTATTTTGTTATATAGTTTATATATTATGTTTAATTGTTATCTTGTTTTAAATGTCGGTTATTTTGAAAATATCGTTTGTTTGTCACATTAAAATTTTGAATATATCGTGTGTTTAAAATGTCGTTTGTCAATGAAGAAATTTTTGAATATATCACAGTATTTATTTATTTATTTTGTTCATTACATCAACATTTCTTCTTTAACAAACGACATTTCAACCACACGATATATTTAAAATTTTGATTTGACAAACGAACGGTATTTTCAAAATAACTGATATTTAAAATAAGATAAAAAAAACATATATATAAAACACACACACACACACATATATAAACTTTATAAAAATAAATTGGCAGACGTGATATATATGAAATTTTTCGTAAAAGTGGTGAAATGTTTTTTTTAATATAGTATAAATAAAAATTTCGGCAAAATCAGAGTATCCAAAACTCACAAGGAACCTGCTTTCATTTATAATGAAATTTGCCGCCCCACATACGTTCAAGAAAAAAAAGGAAAAAAAAAAAACATATTTACGGGTAAATTCAAAGTGAATTTTTCTAATATCTAAAATCATCGTACAAATTTAACAAGAAAAACTATTTTTATTTGGTTTACTTTTCATTTATTTATTTTAAAATTAAATTGACAAATATACTCTTTTATTTTGAAACGGAAGTGCTTTTTAAATTTGTAAAAAATTGTAATGAGATTTAATGAGACATGAAAGAAGAAAGACATACTACATATAAATACGAGCTTAAACTCTTAACTATGGCTAACGGCAGGAGCTGAGCTACATACAATAAATGGGAGTCAATTGACTCCCATTCATTTGTATTTTTTTTTTATACTCTATTTTTAATATAATTTAAACTTAAATATTATGAATAAGATGAAATTGATTCCCATTTGTAGTAGAAATTTTTTATATACTTGACTCTCATAGCCTGAAAGTCTAGCTCCGCCTCTGACTAACGGATCTGAATTTAGTTATTGGATCCGAATTTTTTTTTAATGCCAAAAGAGTTTATTTAAAGGAAACATGTTTTCTCTCGTTTTGCTGTCCATCTCTACTCGCCAGCTCCAACTCTGATATCTTCACCACATGATACCTTCTCATGTGAAATCATGAATTATAGATTGAACAAGGGTAGTTCTGGTTCCAAGCTCCTATACTTCTTCTTTCATATCTTATTCAATCCCATTACAAAGTTAAGAGACGTCTCCATTTAAAATAAAAAAACCATAAAATTATCAATTCAATTTTTAAAATAACTAAATAAAAGGTTAAATTAATAACTAAATAACTAAGTTTCTAATTTTCTTTTCCATCTATGGATTACAGTTACATTAATCATTTATTCAATTATCGACATCAAGGCTAAAAGTTAAAATCTTAAAATTAATTAGAAAAATCCATGGAAATTTAAGTCCAATTGGTTAACTTGAAGATAATTAAGGCTAGACCCGCTGATTAAAATAAAGTTTGTTTAAGAAAAGTAGAAGTGATGTGAGGACTTGTACAATACAGTATACAAGCCTGACAGCAGTATAGCACAGTGGTAGAGGTGTCGGAGAAAGTATACTTTGCTTCAAATGTAGAGGGAGGTTAACTGGTAAAGGCTCAGCGAAGGCCCTTATACTCCGCTCACAAATGAATATGACTGAGTTACAAGCGCTTCGGACAGTAAAACTGTAAATGACATTACTGTTAAATCTTTATTATAAATTCATGCAATTTGGCGGGTCAAGGATAAAAGATCAGAAAAGTTCAATTACCAGTTTACCATACAAAACCAAGATATTCTTGTGGTTGATTGTGCACTCACCCGGAGACAAACACACAACTTTTCTTTTATTGTCACAATCAATGTTAACAATCTGTTGAACTCGGAAAATTTTGCGATGACAACACATACTGATAAGGTGCAGAAATCAGGAAAATAGGGAGCTTGGTTAAGGAAAAAAGAATCATATGAAGCACACGTAGCACATACCAACTGAGAGTTCCAAATTTTTCTAGCAGGAATGGCATTTAGATATCATTATTAAATTTATTGTTCAGCGGGGGCAGATTTGGCCAGTAGTAGAGCGAAGGATTCTTTTTCGGTTTTATGAACATGCAAAAAAGGTTTAGTTGAACTCGACTTTGGTTAAGAATGTAGTAACATCAACTCAATGACAACATCATGATGCTCTCAATGCTACATCAAAATGAATTTGCCACATACTGTAGCTATCCCAGTTCTTTCAAATAAAAAGTTGAAGCTCCAAACTACCACCACAAAATAACAAATTTGGTAACAGAATTTACAAATCATATTGATTCAAGAGCAACAAACATAGCTATCTTGCTCTCAAAAATGGAAAATCAATACAAACGACAGCATCATGAACAAAGTACTATTTCTAACCTTAGCTAAGAAATGTACAACCGAGTTGCTCAGTCTTGGTACCGAGGAAAAATCTTATAGAACTGCTAATATTGCAATCAGCTTCAGTCGCAAAATTCTAGTAGGCTTCATGGTATATTCGGCCACTTGGTACCACATTTCAGAATACAGGGACTTCGGGCTTTGGGCCTTCAATGTGACTGGTATACTATTGCATGGTGTTGTTGACCCACTGTTGAAAGCAACTTTTCTATATGAACTGATATTTACATCTGACAGATAAAATGAACAGTGCAAGATAAGTTACTGTTGCCTTAACTTCTTTAATTTTCTATAAGATCATAATATTGCGTACTTCTTTGTATTTAACTTAACCATTCTTGTTAGGCTGTCAAGTAATTAATACCAACACCTACTTTTAGTATTGCAAAATGCTATGTTTGAACTGTACCAATCATAGGGATACAAAGTGTACCTACCTAAATTTGTGGCCTTCATCCAAGCTTGAGAGCCTCTCTGAGACCAAAGCTGAAGTTCTTAACACCCTTCTTGTTGCCAATAGCTGTATTCCCTTTGTGCATCATTGACACAAATTCACTATAGTCTATCCTTCCATCCTATATAAATAAACAAATAAGAGTGGCTGTTACACGATGATTAATAATTCTATATCCATGGGATAGGACAAAATGATTAATATTTCACACAAAGTATGAAATAGTAAGATTTACGGGCATACAGGCAAAATCCCACAAAATAATATATAAAGAGAAAAACTGGCATCTTACATTATCCTGGTCAATTTCCCGAATGGTCTCCTCGAGACGGGCATCATTTATCCCAAAGTCCTCACACGCTTTCTGAAGCTCGTCCAGAGTAATATACCCACTCCCATCTTTATCAAAGTATGAGAAAGCTGCAAAGAGGTTGTCTTCCCTCTCTATTTTGTTGAAGTTTATTGTCGCTGCTAAAAACTCGGAGTAGTCTATTGTGCCACTGTTGTCTATATCTGCCTAATAATATTAGAGTTTAAATAAAAAAAATTGTAACTTGTGCAAGGCTGAAAAGATCAAAATCCTCAAATTCCTCGAATAGTAACATACCAAATGTAAATCTGAAGGTGTAATATTTCACACTTACTGCTTCCATGAGAGCTGCAATTTCAGACTCTTTGAGATTTGCACCGACACGTTCCAATCCAACCTTCAATTCCTCGAATGTAATCTGGCCACTGTTGTCAGTGTCTATCATCTTGAACATTTCCTTCAAACCCGCCAGCTCTTCCTCTGACAAGCTCTCCGCAATTACCTGCAATTATACAGTTTCTCAGTTTTACAGGCAATTATAGGCAATTATACAGTCTCAACCTAACTTTTTAAGATAAGTGTTACTAAGCATAACACATGCATAACAAAAGGACCATAGGGATATAACTAAGAAAAAAAGAGCTAATAACTTACTCTAAGTGCCATTTTCTTGAGCTTATTCATAGCTGAGAATTGTTTAAGCCGAGTTAGAACAGCCGAATCCAGAGGTTTATCAGGTGCTACTCCATCTATTCTCATCCAAGGATGACCTGTGCCATACAGAGACATATTATGAGCACCAACTACACAAAGAAAAGCTAGTGCCACCAATAGTAAGTAAAATAGAACTGACATAGAACTTCATGGGCGGTTAAGCGCTTTTTGGGCTCTCTGACAAGCATCTTTCTGATGAGATCTTTTGCATCCTCAGTAATGGCGGGCCACGGATCTGACGAGAAATCAAGCTGGCCCTTCAATACTTGCTCAAATATCCCCTGCTCACTTTCTGCATTTGCACATTGAAAAGAATAAATCATATAATGACACAAAATATTGAATAATACGTGACAACCAATAATAGTAGTATTAATAATACTGCTAAAGTAGAAGGCATTAAGTATAAACGTGTAATTCGGTGCATCCCTACTATTGTATAAGAACATCTCTCATTTTAACAAAATTTCAGGACAACGCAGCATATAGGTAAACTAAGCAAGTAAAAAGTTGCTGATAAGAAACAAGTATAAACTACATGAAAAGAAATGTACCAACCATCCCAAAAAGGTGGTACGCCGCTTAATAATATATAAATTATTACACCAGCACTCCATACATCTGCCTCGGGACCATAATGTTTCAATAATACTTCTGGTGCCACATAATATGGGCTTCCGACAACATCAGTCAGTACTTCACCTAAAAATTAAAATAGAAGTTCTCAGCAAAATAGTACATTCACATGAATGGCAGTTTAGCACATTGTTTCTTAACTTTTGATACAGACGTCAAGATCGAGATCTAGAGAAAGAGAAAGAGGAAAAATAGGAACCAATCCAGTTGAACTTGTACCATTCAAAATTTAAAAGAGATCTCATTTCAAAAGTCAAAACTCAAGCAGGCTAAATCTGTCTATCACAACCATGGTTCAGCTAAATACTATTGATTACAACAGAACACAGCAAAAGACTATTGATTAAAACCAATCCAGTTAATCTGGATAACCCATGTTTTGTCTTTGTTAAAGTTATAAAAGTTACTATATGGTGTAAACCCTTAATATGGAGATGCATTTGACAACCGACATCAAGACTTGTAAAGATTGAAAAATTAGAACAGGGGCGGAGTCAGACTTTCAAATTATGGAAGTCAATCATATAAAATTTTCATGTTGAGAATGGGGGTCGATTTACGGTATCCATGATATTTTACTCTAAAACATATAGAAAATCATACATATATACAAAAGTTCTAATAAATGGGGATCAGTTGACCCCATTTGTTGTACTTAACTCTGCCTCTGATGTAGATACTTTTTCCATCACATAGATAGGTCGTGTGTGTGTGTGTGTGTGTGTGTGTGTGTGTGTGTGTGTATTTTAATTTCAAGTAATAGGCAAAACAATTTCATAATTGATTGGTTCAATCATACCAGCTTTTGGTCGACAACCAAACAATATTCAAATTGTACCAACTTGTTTGGGACTAAAAGGCTTGGTTGTTGTTGTTGTGCATTGGTGAATACATACTTTCACCTAGTAGAACCACGAATCTCAATCTAAAGTAATTTCTGCTGCATGTGTCAAAGGGCAACTAAAAAACATCAGTTACCTGGCTTAAAGAAAATTGACAGCCCAAAATCTATCGTCTTAAGAGCTGAATTCTCATCCTGATTAACAAACAAAAAGTTCTCTGGCTTCAAATCTCTGTGCATCACTCCAAGTGAATGACATGCCTCAATAACACTGACAATAACCCTTGCCAGCTCAGCAGCCGCCTTCTCTGAGTAATGTCCCTTCTGAATTATCCTATCAAACAACTCACCGCCAGCACAGAGCTCCATGACCAAATGCACAGCCACAGCATCTTCAAACGCACCAACAATAGAAATAACATTCGGGTGGCCAGCTAAATGGTGCATGATTCGTATCTCCCGTCTGACGTCTTCAACATCCTCGTCCGACGTGAGTTTCCTCTTTGCAATTGACTTGCATGCAAATTCCTTCCCTGTAGATTTCTCGACACACAAGTAGGTGGTGCCAAACTGTCCCTGGCCGAGTTTCCGGCCAATGCTGTACAAGTCCTTTAATTTCTCTGTTTTTCTCCCTAACACAGTGTCAACCATTAACCCAGCGCTTGCAATTCGTTTGATTTGGGGCCGGGACTTGTTTTGCGGGTTGGGGTTAGATTCAGCTGGGGTCGGAATGGATTCAGGGTTGCATTTAGGCGACTTGGAATGCTCTGAAGGAGGGATTGTGATTGGATTTGGGGCCTGGGAAGGTGAGGGAGAAGAGGTGGAAGGAGAGGGGTCAGACGGGTTGGAGCTGTTACTGGGTAATTCACGCGACCGAGCGGTTACAAAACGCGACAAATCAAGGAAACCAAATCTAATGGTGCCCGGTGGGCCACCACAGGTGTTGCCCATGGAGAATCGATGCAACTTCTCCTTTGAATCAGGATCGACCGATAGAGAAATCAGTGGTTCGCATGTTCCCCCGGGTCAAATCAGGTACGGCGCCTATCAGAACTATAGATGGCGCCTAATTGGGGAAGATTTGAGCTTGGATCAGGTTGAGGCTGGTTAACTTCTCCGGAGTCGGCGGAGGAAGATTCTCCGATGGATCTCTCCGGCGGGGGAAGAGGCGGAGAGAAAAAGATATCCCTGGAGAAGATGTAGAATTTTACTATTTTAGAGGAGACAGTAAACTGAATTTGAGAATTACCGCGAAAAAAAGTGCGAGGGAGGGAGAGGATCTGGGAAAGTAATTACGGGAACTGGAGGAGATGAGCTAAAAGGGGGTTGTATCCAGCTAAGACATACTTGTTTTCTGAACATGAAGAAGCGAATTCATATCACCAAAAGTAGCTCAAAATTTAGTTTTACATACGAACCGTCAGATCTGTTTTGGCACAAATATTAAAGGATCCGTTTATTCCATTTCGATTTTCGTGCCAGATATGGATAAGAGCACAAATTTTGAGTTACTTCAGAGGATCATGACAACATTTAGCGGGGATCATTTGCAGCAACGAATAACCTGATCTTCCATTGATCTTTTTCTAATGTTAACCTGACCGGCTAGCCGGTTAAACCGGAACCGGAGCCTGTCCGATTTGGTTCATTAAAATAGGACCGGATGCGCGTTTTAAATTCCCCCTAAAAGACCCAGTCAATCCGGGCGACTTTATTCGGAAAAAAAAAAACAAAGTCAAAAACCAGCAGGTCATAAATAATAAATAATGTCTAATCAATCATTTTAGCATTTATTTCTTTCCTTCAGAATCTGTAATTACGATTTTTTCTATGTTATTTTTCACAATTTATATGGTTCTACGTGAGAAAATGTCAGGACATTAGTAGACATTGGAGATCTGTAGATGATGTTATTTTGTATGCTATTTCTCTTCCTAAAATTTCTAGAATTGATCTCTTGATTGTGGTTAGTGCGGTGATATGGTGTATGTGGAAGCAACGGAATGATCTGTATTTTCGAAATAATATTGTACATTCGTGTGATCTGTTATCCTCACCATTATTTATATTGTGATACATTGGACGGGTACTTTATCTGAAGAGTTACAGGTTGCGGTCAACGACTGGATGCTGAAAGACACTGATGAGGTGCCGCTGCAGATTGCAACTCTAACTGTAGAGCAGATTATAGAATGGATATTGACTCAGACTGAGTGTGTTTCCGAGATACCTATTGGACTAATTTCAAGATAGCCTGAACTTTTGTGATTAGCCTTAGTATGGCATTAGCATACTTTTTGGTGCCTCCGTGCACACTTCTATCTTATCTTATGATTGCTCTTGTGTTTCCAGATTTCCTTTATTTTGTTCTCAGACTATAGTTTCATGGCAATGAAACGGGCTTATGCCTTTTCTTTTTTTTAAAAAAAAATCTTCCCTTCAGACGCCTTTTATATTTGCAGCAACTTAACAATGTCAAAGAAAATTGAAAGCAAGAATTATATAGAATCTTTAATTACGATTTTTGTTTTTTTTATTAAAGAATTCCGTACTTCTCAACATCTTTTAGATTTTAGATGTTAGAAACGAAAGTACTACACTAAATTAACGGTTATTTGTAATTACGATTTAATTAATATTTTTATTTACTTCAACTATATTCCGTATGGCCTTGAAATTTCATGGATAAATTAACGGTTATATGTAATTACCATTTAATTAATATTTTTTATTTACTTCAACTATATTCTACCTGGCCTTGAAATTTCATGGTTAATCTTCTCTATCGTTCACAAGATGCGTCACCCACGTGATTTTATTTTTACCTAGCTTTCTCTTCTTTCTCCCCGAAGCCGACCTTCTACCATTCTTTTTTCAACAAACATCTTTTTATGATCTTACGTTTTTTTTTATTGACAAAATTCTAAAAGAGGAGGTATTAAGTTATAATAATTTTGAATTACAACAAAGTTATGATAATGATTTTTTTGTTTTGTTTTCAAAGTTCAAATCATCGATTCAAATCATTTAACATGATTATCTAGATAAAATGTATTTCCATATCAAATTTTACATTTTTTAGAATTTTTTTTTTACTATTTATTAAGTATTTTACAAAAACTAGTCAAATTCAGACCATTGAATTTTATATTGATCTTAATAAATAGTAAAAAAATTCAAAAAAAATATAAAATTTGATCTGGAAGCATATTTTATTTAGATAATCATGTTGGACGATTTGAATCGATGATTTGGACTTTGAAAATGAATAAACTGTTGCTGTAACTTTATTGTAACTTTGTTGTAACTCAAAATTATTATAACTTGATCCCTCCTCATTCTAAAATTGTATTCTTCTTTTCTTACTAATTTGATAGACTAGTATTTTGTATAAATTTTTAATCTGAGATATTTTTTTCTTTATTTTCAAGATCAATTGTTGTCCACTTCATTGGTTCAAGGGATTGGTTCAAGGGACAATAGATTCAAACTTGTAAGATATATGTTTCTTGAGATAGTAAAAAGACGCATTACTAGATGCAAATTTTCCATACACAGGGATGATCTATATGTATTGATCGGTGGATAGGGGTGTTAAGTCATCACTGTAATTTTAAATTTTAAATTATATTTATTGAAATTTAATTAATTATTTTAAAAATATTTATATAATCTAGCTTTCTCATAAAATACAAATGTTTAGTATAGCATAGTGATTAGAGTTATATTTTATTAAGGTGCTATGGTGGAGCCTTGAATTTAGTTCTCACCAATTACATACTATACATTTTAAGTTTTAACTCGATTCTATCGAGATTTTTTTTTAGTTATGTCACTATTCATACACAAGGCATATAATTATATCATGACACAAAGTCACCTAAATTATTTATTAAATTTTTTTCAAAGTTAAAAAAACACTTAACTATTCAATATTAAGAAAATATATATATTAGAGTTTCGAAATTGTGATGTTTCACTTGTATTTACCACTATGTTAAAAATGATTAAAAAAATGGTAACTGCCATCAGTGAGTCTTTCTATAACTGAGATAAAGACCGACAACCGAAGAACATTTGACTTTAACATTTATTAAACTATTAATTAAGAGCAGAACTAGAAAATCTTGTTAGAGGAGGCTAAAATTTAAAACGCACAAATTGTAATTGGTGAGAATTAACCGAAATTTTTAAATATATCATATTCAGAAAGAAAAAAAAAATCAAATCATCATTTTTTCTAGTTAATTATGTGCCACGTCCGCCAAATGAGATGGCGGACACAGAAGGACAAATTTGCAATTTGAATTGGCGTACCCTGTCTATAAATCCGCCATTTTATTGGACGGACTTATTCTTGTATTTTTTAACAAATCTGGTCGTGCTCCAAATTTGACTTTTGACATGAGTGTTTGCACGTGGCAATATTTTTCTGACTTCTTTCTTTCTTAGATCTCACGAGTGCTTTTTACGTGGCAAATAAAAAGCTCTCACCATATTTAAAAAATCTTTTAAAAAACAAGCCTGAAAGGCTTTTGACATGAGTGCTTTGTATCTTTTTATTTGAAATCTAACTCATTATAAGGAATGGCGGATCCAATTCTGCGTGCACACCAACAATATTGATATGCTTACTCTTGTGTTTTCAGTTTCGCTTTCGTTCTCAGACTATGGTTCATGGCAATGAAACGGACGTCTTTTCAAAACAAAATGATGACTCGTGAATAAATTTGTTGTCTGTAGAGAATGGTGATAATTTAGGTAAAGTTTTTAACAGAACAATTCTGACTTGATGCAACACTCAAATTAATTATATAATTAAAACAGCGTTGCTTGAAATCACAAGTGCTATACAAGTTATTTCCTTGTCATTCTTAAGAGTCTCCCCTCTCCAAGTAACACAATTTATCTTTAAAAAAAGCACTTACTAGTTACTACGTACTTTCTTTTTTAAAATAAAGATATGGCATCCTAAACAATTTATTTCCCTGGAATTCACATGGCCATGTTCTTCTAAAATTATTCATATTTGAACCAACCTATTATTCACGTTTGACAAATAAATACAAAGGTCACCTGCCGCATTGTAATTAATACATTCGGTCACTTTCGATATTTTAGCACTGTTTCTTTGACCCGCTAGGCCGCTACCGAGTTCTATATATTATCTAAACTATATTCCATAATTTTCCAAAAAAAAATAGACAACAAATCCACAGTTCAATAATTTTTTTTTTTTAGTAAAGTTGGAAGTCAAGCCACCTAACTATTTAATTTCCTTGTTATTATAACAAATGATTTTTCTCATCTGAATTTCAAACCCATGACCTCCTATTAAAGACCATATATTTTTGTCACTAGACCAAAAGCTGGTTCTTACAGTTCAATAATCATGTACTTCAATACCGGAAACATTATGTACATGTTCGGCGTGCCTCCTTTGTCTTCCTTTAGTCTCCTTTAATTCTTAATTCTACCAAATATCTACAAGCCATGTTCGACAACCCTCCTTAAGAGTGGAGGATTAAAATTTTTAATCCTTACTAAGGAGGATATGTTCGGAAGATGTGGGGATTAAAAATGAAAATTTAGTGTCGATAAAATATATATTATAGTATGTAAATACCAAATTACCCTCATGCATTTTTGTTATGCATCAGTCCACATCCTCAATGGTACCAACTGGTACAAGTGTAATTATCTAAATTAGCAGTTAACATCGGTCTCACGTATCAAGATTCTGATCAGTTCTGAATTGTTGATAATTCTCAATATTCAAATTTACGCAGTAAATTCAGTAAATAATACTTCAAACATGAAATTTTACCAATTACCGATCTATTTTATATTTTACTTTGAATTAATTGAAGACAGATTCAAGACTTATTAGATATCGATTCATACGTAAGAACAAAGTCAACAACCGATAAAATTACAAACAAATTGTTCCCATCCCAAATCTTAGTTCAGACCTTTCTTTTGTCATTTTTACATACATCAATTTATTATGGAACAATAAAACAATAACCATCCAACATTTTCATGTTTTAATCTCTCCCCCGTTTAATTGAACAAGTTTCAGAAGAAGAAAAAACGAAATTTATCAAAATCATGAAGCCAACAAAATAATTCAACAACAAAGCACCCATATCAATCAAGTGGCTGCTAGTACCTTGATTCCTTTACTTTCACCTTCGTAACCTAGATTTTTAGCACTCGCAACTTGCAAGAAGAGGGATCGCTGGAGACATGATCTCAAAGGAGAAATACCTAAGCAAGATGGATGTTGATGGAGAGTACATCAGAGGAAGCTGTTGGTGGCGTTAGATTTGCAAGTTGGTCGTCGAAAAATTAGATATCGCGGCTGGAAAAGAGAAGACATTTTTATCTCCGTATCTAGGGACCCATATTGACTATTAGGAAGAAGATTGTAAAAAAATAACAAAGGCAAAGGAGCTCCTTTAGAAAAGGTGCAAATGAGGTTAAAAGCTTCTAAAGGAGGTCCTTAAGGAGTTCTATTCTTAAGGAGGGGGTTGAATTGGATTAAAATTTGGTCTAAAGGAACTGCTTTAATCCAAAAAAAAATATTGAAGGACTAGTTATTTGTTTAATCGATATCATGCTTTCAAAATTCAAATTAATCCATCTTACAAAATTTTTACATCGGCAATGACGCAATGCAATTACATATTAAATTATTACTCGCTTTCAGGTACACGGCCAGTTCTTTTGACTGGAGAGCACGTGTTTTTCGAAGTATTTACCTTCGGATCGTATGAAACATATAAAACCATGTCACATTGTGTGGTCACAGCACAGTATTCCGCACCCATCTGGAAACTAACATACACTTTTATTAGTGTTGTAAATAATGATATGAACTCGTCAGATAGACGGATTACTGCCGAACGATTAATTAGTATGTGACCGATTAATCAGAATTTATTAAAAATAATTAATTTAATTTATCAAACTCATCAAATAAATTTATTTTAATTTAGTGTTTTTGTTAATTAGTAAAGTTTCATGAAATTGTCATTTAAAAAATATCTAGATAAGACGATGTAAAGTATAGTTCATATAAATGATAAATGCTAAAAAAATAATAAAAATGACAGACTAATCAGCTGTATAAACAGAAAACAGATGATTAACCGGCTGTATAAACAGAAGATGAACGATTAATCGGACAGTTTAAATGAAATCCGAACAATTAATGGGACCAATAGATCAGCTCATTTGTTAGTTACAACTGCAAATAGTCTTCCGGCAAGTCTATTCGTGACAGTTTGATCACCGCCACCGACTAATCGACTAATTGATCGAGCTAAATGACCGTTTCTTACAACATCGTTGTTGTTGCTGCGAAATAGTCTAATTGAAACTTGGTCACAAAATCACATCTAAACTCGGTCAGTCAGTTAATAACTTCAGTGATTTATTGAAAACAATCCAATTGAAAATTTAATCAAAAGAACGTCATTAGCTAAATTGAAATTTCAAGTAGTCAATTAAATTGAACACCCAATTCCAATCCTAAAGATAAATACCGTTTGAAAATTTCATACCAGGTATTTGGATTTCATAAGATCCAGCCAATAGAAAAGTTAGCACTCATGGGCCCCACCAAGTTTGAACCATGATAACCTATTATTATTTGTGTAGTGTTTTTTATTCAATTTTCCCATTTTTTTTATATATAAAAGTCAAACAGTCATCAAATTAATTCTGACCTCTGACTTTGACTTTTTTGATAAATAAACCTCACTTCCCCAATCCAAATAAAGCACACATAACAAATTCAAACCCTCTTTCTATCTCTAGAAAACACACAAACTCTCTATTTAAAACCTTTCCAATGGAATAGTTGTCCCTTATGTCACCCAAAATCAATGCCTTCCTCAAAGAAAGGGATCCAAGGACCAAGGCCAAACCCCCTTAGAATAACAAAAGATTTACACAAGACCAAAAGGCCGTCTGAGACGCCGCCCGGCCGACCGCCGACGGTTGTTTACGAGCATACGCCGAAGGTCATACATACGAGCCCGCAAGAGTTCATGGGAGTTGTTCAGAAGTTGACCGGTCGATCTTCGACGCCTGACAACAGTAAAGGTTTTTTCGTGGATCAAGATCGGACGGCTCGAAGTGATGATGTTACCGATGCCATGGAAGATCCGATGCTTCTTCTTACTTTGGGGAGGTGCCAGAATTTAGAGAAAACCAGTTCTTCAAGCGTTTCTCCTAGCCTTCAATTTTCTTCTCCTGCTGCGTTTCGTTATAGTTTCCAGAAGCCATAGCTAACTTTTATAATTTCCTTCTTTTCTTTTTTTGGCTGTTGATGTGTATAGCATGTGTAGGAAGATATCTGGAGCGAGTAAATTTTTTTTTTTGTTTAATACATGAGATGCTCAATTGTGAAGCAATGCATGTATGTATGATTAATCATTCATATGCAAGTGTACTCGTTTGAAATACATGCTACTAATTTATGCTGATAATTTTGATGGAACACAGTAATTGCTAGTTGTGCCTGAAAAGTGAACACTCAATTTATTAAATCTAACAAAAGGCAATAAGGAATAATTCGGTAAGGAGGAGAAACTGTATCAACCAGAAGAAATTTCGGGTAAATATACTAACAGAGTAACTTTTGCTTCGTGCAGCGCACGAGTCATGTGCAGCATTGTTTTGACTCTATCGTTATTGCGCTGCAGAAAGAAACAACTACTCTGTCAATATATTTACCAAAAATTTCCTAACAATTGATTTGTTTTTTGTGAACAATGAATGAACGGAGAGGGAGTAGGACGTGACTCACTCAACTTGGGCTGTCTACATTTTGGTGCCTGTACGTGCGGATAATTACGCATTTACGTCTAGATACTAATTGTTGGTTGACTTGGTCGTAAACGGGTAATTCTACTTTAATCTGGTAGACTGGTAGTGGTTGATTAGCAAATTAACTTCTACCTTTTTTTTTCTTTTTCTTTTTGGTCGTTGTTTCCAGTCTATTGGCTGATATTTTTCTGATAACGCTGTCCACTTGTTAGTCTTTTCTCCGTGGTTTTTTATTCTGTGCTTTTCCTTTGTCACCTATGGTGTTTGGCTCACGTCTAAAGATTTGTAGATCTAAATTGTTTATTTTAATTTAGGAAAAATTAGTTAATTCTCATTCTAAAACTTTCAAATTTGAAAAATGTCATTATAAAATTATAAATATGAAAAAATGTCACTCTAAACTTAGTTAATTCTTAAATTTGCCACAAATACATCATTTTTATACTTTTTTATTAGAAATTAACTAAAAATACAATTTTGAGATACGTATTTTTGTATTTTCCTATATACCCTTCAGACTCCTCATTATTTGTATCTCAAAACTATATTTTTTCAGTTAATTTTTAATAAAAAGTATAAAAATTGTGTATTTGTGTCAAATTTAAGAATTAACTAAGTTTAGAGTGGTATTTTGCAGATTTATAATTTTGTAATGGTATTTTTCAGATTTGAAGGTTTTGAAGTGGCAATTAACCAATTTTCTCTTTAATTTATGTCGACTCAAGTTATTTATGTTTGATTGAAGACAAAAGTTAAATTATGATGTAATTTGTTTCTTTTTTGGTTGGAATTTATGACTTAATTCATGGTTTAAATTGATATTGTTAACAGTATTCATTTATATTATGGTGATACAAATATTCTTCTAAGTAGAGGTGTCAATAAATAAACTACATATAACAAAAAAAAATTGAATTCTTATAGACGGATTATGACTAAATTATAATATAAGTATATCAAATGGATAATGTCTATTTTGAATGAAAAAAAAAATAAACAAGTATATATAGCGGAATCTACGTTTAGATAATTATGTCAGTATTAGAGCTTGTTCAGCTGCCGACCCGCGTGTTACTGTTCACGTGGAAATATAATGCAGCGCATCCAGTTGGTTGCTTTGGTTTGTGTTACGATTTATAATTTAATTAGGATTTTGCATTTGCTTGTAATATGATGATCATTTAATTTAAGAGGCAGAACTAATCCCTTCATATTTCTAGTTCTAGAGGTAAAACTTTATAAACAGCTGCAGACTAAAAAAAATAAGAAGCAATCCAATATATATAAAGAATGAAGTTAAATTTCGATTTTCTGCATTTTAGTTTCTCCTTGATTAATACTACACACCAGCAATAGAAATAATTTCTTCTATTATTAATTTAAGATAACGCATAATTTTACAAATTAAATATATTTTTATTATAATTTTATGTACAAAAGTATGCTATAGAGATATATTTAATTATTATCTCGTTAATTTTGTTTGGACCAATCTTATGTTAAGTCACAAGCGTTGAATAAACGTTAAATTACCTTAATAGGTGGCTTATTTTTTTACGTTTTAGGCCAGTCTAAAGATCGATTTATGCTATCTTAATGTGTTTCAATTAAATCGTCAAACGGCTTAACTGAGGGCTAAATTTTAAATTCCATGGTTTAGGTCTCAATCAAACGCGACCCTAGCAAATTAATATTTTACTATGTTATTTTTAAATGTCAAAACAACCAGTATCAAAATTGTAAAATAAAATTACTTCATGTTTTTTTTATTTATTTAAATATATTGCATATTAAATTTGGAACAATTAGAATAATATTTAATCGTCAATCACAAGTCAATAATATTCAACTACCGTGCTATTTTCAATTTAGCCAGTAGATTACTAACATGACATTAAATTGTGTGAAATTTGGTACATATTCTGAGTAAATAAACACATAAAAAAATATTTTTTATTTTGACAAATACTTTTTATATGATTACGGTTGTCAGTTAAATTTATTGACAACAATAAAACACTCATGGGCTAAATTCCCAAAATAATTCAAGGCTTGATATAAAGAAAAATGCATGGTTTCCTATCTTTCCTAACATTTTGCAAAAGATAATAATAAATAAATAAATAGTTGCTCAAATTGTGCCCACACTTGTCCGCATCATTGAATTTAAGTATAATATAGGAATAAGCAGAAACGAGCATATATGGTCAAAAATGAACAGGAATAGGTAGAATAGAATATTCTACGTAAATGGTCCAAATTTTTTTTTTTTTTTAGGAGAAGCCCTTAGGCAAAATGGTCCAAAATAATCAGCGCTGTTGACGTCACAGAAAAATATAATAAAAAGCACGCCATAAATTAAAAAAAACAAAGTTTTTCCCTGACGCAGTTATTTTGGACTCAGAAATATTCCAAAAAAGGCCTCACAAATCACAATGCGTGCGGCTTAGATTTACATGACAGATAAATTTAATGAACCCAGCATGTTACAAAAGGATGAACCTTAATGCGAATTTTTTTTTTTTTGAATAATTTTTACCGAAGCCCTCAGCCTCAGGGTCCTTGTTCAGATCAAACCATTCATTTTTTAAAATGCACGAATCTCAAAGCACTTATTTTTTATATACAAATCTTAAAACAAATGAATGGTTTGATTTGGACAAACAGGACCCTACAATTCCAAAGAATTACAGCAGATTTGTTTCCCTTTCATCCGCTATTATGATTCTATGAACTCGCTAATTATAATGTATTAAAAACCCGCCGTCAGGGGCGGACCTGCATGAGAACAGGTCTAGATCTCCAAAAGTAACTCAACTTTTGAGTTTTGGATCAAGACTGTCCGATTCGAATCTGTCGCTCTGAATCGTCTCGGACTTCGAATTTGTTCTCAGAATGTGTGCACTTCAAATTCAAATAGATTGTCTCGAATTCAAATCAAACGGTCCTGATTTAAAACCCAAAAGTTAAGTTACTTCACTGGATCTGAATTCCATGAGAACGGGGGACATATGTCCTCCCGTTGAGCTTTAATACTGATTTGTTGGTCCGATTGATTTTATTTATTTTTTTGAATATTTTTTTGTTCTATATGGATTTCTGATTTGAAATTCAGGTTAAAATTAAAAAAAATATATTATTTATGATTAGTAATTATAATTATAAGTTAGAGCATTATAAATTATAAATTAGAATATTAAAAAGTATAAGTTAAAGCATTGTTTTTTATCGAGTACTTAATTAGTTATTAAATTTGATACACTATTTTTTTGCCTCCTGACAAAAATTCTGAATTCGCCTTTGTCAAAATTCTGAATTCGCCTTTGTCCGCCGCACAAAATTGTTCATGTGGTTCTATAATTACATTTTAGTTAATTCGTCATAAATTTCAATTAGTTCTATATTTTTTTTTCTTTAAGTCGATTGTACTTTAAATCTTTATTAAATTAAGAAAAAAAAATTACAGATTACAAGAGAGTGAAAAAAATGTATATAAAAAAACCCTCTATTTTTAGCAGTCCCAAATTTTACATCCTCTAAGATTAGTCCAAAAAATTGTCCATCTCGATTTAGAAAAGACAATGATTCCTTTAATGGATATTATACTTTTCTTCCTTCTATACTTTTTTTTTATTTATATACTGAGTTAATAATATCCAATGTTGAATACGGGTATGAATCAGTGTTGTAAATAGCGGTCGTCGGACGGACGGGGTACCATCAAGCGATTAATCGGTATGCGACCGATTAATCAGAATTATGCGGACAATTTAACGTTTTTATTAAATTTGTGTATATATATCATAATTTATTAAAAATTATTTATTTAACTCATTAAACTTATCAAATAAACTTAATTTAAATTAGTTTTATTATTATAACATGACACTATACTTATTTCTTCGTAACACGTAAGCATTTTGCATGTGTAAGTAACACATTTATTTAATGAAAAATAAATTTGAGAATTAAGCTTTTTCAAATACTAATAACATATTATTTGAAAGAAAGAAAACATTCCAGCATAAAATCACTAAATTTAATTTATGATAATAACATAATTTCATAAATAAACATGTCGTACTAATTGAAAAAATTACATCAGTAAGTAAAAAAATATATATGTGGTATATAAATAATAGAAAAATTAATTATCAAAAAAAGTAAGAAGAAAAAAAAACATATATAAAAAAATATTAGATGAATATCCAAGCATAAATAAAACTACAATAAAAAAAACAATGTGAAAAAAAAATTCACTGGAATAAATGAAAAAAAAAACGACAATAAACGGCCGATTAATCGGAAAAACGGTCGATTAATCGGAAAAACGGCCGATTAATCGTTTTTTCCGTCAACAAGTATCCGTTAAGCGTATTCGGAACGGTTTGGCCGCCGTTTCCGATTAAACGGCCGTTTTCTCATTTTTCTACAACACTAGTATGAATATTGTATCAGATACAATAGGAAATATTGTAATTTTTTATATGATATGAATATCAGGAGATATTCATATCGAGATGCTGCTGCTAATAACTGCATGTAAATTTTCAGTTATAATTGATTTCTTTAAATATGGACAAAAACAATGAAAAATAATTTTTAAAAAAATATTAACTAATGCATAATCACATATTTCGTGTAAATACAAGGATTTTTGAATTATATTTTTACCAAAACATTAAACTTAGACCGTTAGGTATTAAGAAATCCTGAAAAATATAAATATTAATGATACTTGTGTGTAGACATAATTAAAAAAATCATTGAAGTTTTAGTAAATTTATTATATTAATCAACAGCATCATAAAATAATATGAACTCTAAAAGTGATTTGTTAAAAGAAAAAAAGAAGTAATGATAGATATAACTCAAGGTCAAGGTCAAAACTATTAATCCTTCTCTTATCACTAAAAAAATAAATTGTAAATAAATAGGTGAGAATTATTGTCAAAATATAGCCACTATGAAAGAGCCAACTCCTTTCTTCCCAAAATTTCACGATGCAAATTTTTTGTTTTTATTTATTTTTTAATCTGATCCTCAATAAATAATAACTAACGATTTAAAATGTATAAATTGTAATATTTTTATATCAATGTAAATTCTTTGATACAAATGTAGTTAATATTTTTTAGAACTTCATATTTGTAAAGATAAATAAGGAAGCCAGGACATGTCCCATTTAGTAGAAAAAAATAGCACCTTAAATTTCTCAATTTGTATTTTGTTTTTTGTTTTTTATAAATCTTCGCAGAAGCTGCAAAGTCGTAAGGGAGAATCGAACTCTCGGTCTTTAGGTACAATAATCCTAGAACATTTTTTTTAGCCAACTGTGCTACCTCCCCTTTCTTCAATTTGTATTCTGTAGTACATTCATTATCCATTGATATTACCATAAATGCAAGGTCTTAATTAGGGCCAAAACCGGTATGAGTGAAGAATATTTTTGAGTGATCGATATTGTATTTTAAGCTCTCAAAATACCAACTTTTAATATTTAAAGGAGTGAGAATCATCTTTTGCACTAGTAGCAAAAATAATATTTTTTTAGGTGAGAAGTCTTATGTTTCAAATCCGAATGGATGAATTTTTTTTTGTAGATATTGAATAGTTAGGTGATTTGACTTCTAATTTTTGCTCAACATGGGTGATTTGACTTCTAATATTTAAATGAGTGAGGCTACGGTACTATGCACAACATGGATTGACTATACTGTAGATTAATATCTCTATTTTTAAAGTTAATATGAACCGTTCAACATGATATTTGTATAAAAATGTACTTGTAGATCAAATTTTACATTTTTAAAATTATATTATTATCATTTTAGATAAGTAGAAAATCGCTTGATTTAAAAATTCTAAGACCATACAAAAATAGTGATTTTATTTAGATAGTAAAATAATTCTAAAAAAATAAAATTTAATAGGCAAGTAAATCTTAGTGTAATTTTGTTGGAGGCCACTAAATTTTGTCATTTGTCATGAATTGATCACTCAAATTTGATTTGTTTCTTTCTAGTCATTCAACTCTGTCATTTGTTCCAATCAAATAACTCTGTAAAAATGGACAAATAAAACTTGAATGACCAATTCGCGACAAAAGACTAAGTTTAGTAACATTCAGCGAGATTTTCTATAAAGATTATGTTGAACGGTTCAGATTTACTATTTGTACTACAAAATCAAATATATTGATCTGCTCTATACATAGTACCATAATCTCACTCATATCTAAAGAAATAAAACATAAACGGTAAATATACAATTTTAATACTTAGATGAAAAAAAATATAGAAATAGAAATTTCTCGCTTAATAAAATAGGCATGATATCTCCTAAAAAGATATGATATTTGTAAACTGTATAAATTTGGAAAACAAATATTTCAATTTGTCCATAATTCTATTTTTCACACTAAACTAAAACTTCATATTTAAGGCTCAGAGACAGAGCGGATCAATCCGAATTAATTTAGACATTTACAAATTTAATATTTATGTCAATAAACGGTCGATCCGGAAATTCATCTGAGTCGGTATCCTCTGAGATATCTCAATTTTTGCGTGACCGACGTGTCCGGTGCTTATTCGGGGAAGCGTAGGGGACCAGTTTTATTTGAGCTTTGAGATTCGTGTATAACGTATTTGAACGATTGAGATATTCCAAAAAGTCACGCAAAGTTTGAGATATCTCAGAGGATGCGAATTCAATTCATCTCTCCACCGCCTTATTTGTAAAGTACAAATTCGTCGAAGTTTAGTCACCGACCAACGCGCCGCCTCTTCAAACCCTAATTACTTGTTTTATTAACCCCCGTTACTTTCTCTTCTTCATCAAATCATTTACCAGCTTCGATTCACTCGCCATAGGAGCTTCCTCTCTTCTTCAATTTCTCGAGTTGTAATATAACAAATAACAAGTTATATATAAAGCAATGTCAGAACCCAGTTCAGAAAACCCCATCTCCAAAATCAGAAACATATGCATATTGGCGCACGTCGATCATGGAAAGACCACTTTGGCCGACCACCTAATCGCCGGATGCGGCGGCGGCGTCATCCACCCAAAAATGGCGGGTCGGTTGAGGTACATGGATTTTCTCGACGAGGAACAGAGGAGGGCTATCACCATGAAAAGCTCCTCTGTCAGATTGAATTATAATGATCATCTCATTCACCTAATTGATTCACCAGGTCATATTGATTTCTGTAGCGAGGTATTATTATTTCTAAAATGAATACAATTTTTGTTTTCCTTGTTTGAACATTATAAGAACATTTGCCAATTATTTGCAATTAGTCTTAGTTTTCAATAATGTTTTTAAATGAACCTAAAATTTCAACCCAGGTTTACGGGAAAACTTGAATATTGGTCAATCAAAACCAATGTAATTAGATCTCAAGTTTGAATTAATTAAGGCTGTTGAAAGAGATTCTCCACCTCAAATTTGGTATTCATAAAAAAACAAGAACCTATTGAAGACATGCCATGGACAGAACTAAATAACTTCTGGTAGAACTGACATTTTTTATAATTTCTAGGTCTCGACTGCAGCTCGATTAAGTGATGGGGCACTTGTTCTAGTTGATTCTGTTGAAGGTGTGCACATACAAACACATGCCGTGCTTCGTCAGGCTTGGATTGAAAAATTAACGCCATGTTTAGTATTAAATAAAATCGACCGATTAATTACTGAGCTCAAATTAACCCCAATGGAAGCCTACAACAAGCTGGCACGTATCATCCATGAGGTAAACTCCATCGTCAGTGCCTTCAAATCGGAAAAGTATTTGTCAGATGTGGACTCGCTCATCTCAAAATGCGATGACCAAGAAGGGACTGAAATAGAAGTAGCCCAAGAGGATGATGAGGTTACTTTCCAACCACAGAAGGGTAATGTTGTCTTTTCATGTGCCTTGGACGGGTGGGGTTTTGGAATCGAGAAGTTTGCGGAGTTCTATGCCAAAAAATGGGGGGCAAATAGTGCAGCTCTTGTGAAGGGATTCTGGGGCCCACGATATTATAACAAAAAGAAAAAGATGATAGTTGGAAAGAAAGCAATGGAAACAGTTAGCAATAATCCTGAACCCATGTTCGTTGAATTTATACTGAAGCCCTTATGGCAAGCTTACCATGCGATTTTAGAACGAAACAAGGACATGATTGAAAAAGTAGTGAAATTTGGGGGTCTGTTGGTTTCTGATAAAGAGCTCCAGAACAAAGACCCCAAGGCCTTGCTTCAGTCAGTCATGAGCCAGTGGCTGCCTTTATCAGATGCAGTTTTGTCAATGGTCGTGAAGTGCTTACCCGATCCATGTATGGCACAACCATTTCGTATCACGCGGTTGGTGCCGCCGAGGGAGTTTGTGCCGAGCAATGCTGACCCTGCAATCCTTTCAGAAGCTGAGCGAGTTAGAAAATGTATCGAGACATGTGATTCTAGCAATACTGCACCAGGTGTAGCCTTCATTTCAAAAATGTTTACCGTACCAGTCAAGGCGCTTCCTCCAGACCCTACTGGCCTACCAGTTTCTGACTCATCTGAGTCAGACGACTGCTTTCTTGCATTCGCTAGGGTTTTCTGCGGGACCATCAGATCAGGTCAGCGGATGTTCGTTTTATCAGCATTATATGATCCACTAAAGTCCGACCCAACAATGCAACGTCACGTGCAGGAGGTCGAGTTGCACCAACTGTACCAGATGATGGGTCAGGGTTTGATTCAAGTCCCGAATGCTCGTGCTGGTATGCTAGTTGCTATAAAAGGCCTTGCTCAGCATGTACTAAAAAGTGCCACGTTGAGTACAACCAAAGATTGTTTTCCATTTTCTAGCATGGCTTTTCAGGTTGCTCCAACACTTCGTGTTGCTATTGAACCATCAGACCCGTCTGATATGGGTGCCTTAATAAAGGGTTTAAGGCTCCTAAACAGGGCTGACCCGTTTGTCGAAATTAATGTTTCGTCTCGTGGAGAGCATGTGCTAGCTGCAGCTGGAGAGGTTCATTTAGAGAGGTGCATCAAAGATTTAAGGGAGAGGTTTGCTAAGGTTTCATTGGAGGTGTCGCCACCTTTGGTCTCCTTTAAAGAAACGATTGAAGGAGAAGGGGTAAATTTGGTAGAGAAAACAACCCCGAATGGAAGGTGCATGGTCAAGGTTCAAGTGGTGAAGCTCCCAGGCCAGCTGACTAAGGTTCTAGAAGAAAATTCTGAGTTGCTAGGGGAGATTCTTGAGGGTAAATCTGGAAATAACGATAATACCTTAAAAAGGGATGATGAAGCACTTGTTGTAATGAGAAAAAAGATAATGTCTGCTATTGAAGCTGAAGTGGAGCACATTTCAGGTCAATTAGGGGATAAAGAAAAGGCCGAGAAGTATAGAAAAACATGGCTTAAGTATCTTCCGAGAATTTGGTCTTTGGGCCCCCGACAAGTGGGGCCAAATATGCTTATCGTTCCAGAAACCAGTTATGCTGATAGCAAGGCGGTTCTGATCCAAGGTTCTTGCCATGTGTCAGAGAGATTAGGGTTTCTGAACTCTGATTCTGAGACCATTAGTAAGATGCCACCATTAGAGGAAGCCGAAGATGCGCTTATCAGAGAAGCCGAAACCCTAAAAAGCAGTGTTGTTTCTGGGTTTCAATTAGCTACATCTGTGGGCCCCTTGTGCGATGAGCCCATGTGGGGTCTGGCATTCATTGTTGAGCCCTACATATTTCCTGATAATTCTGAAAATGCCCATCCGTCAGATCAATACGGGATCTTCACTGGCCAGGTTATGACAGCTGTCAAAGAAGCATGCAGAGCTGCAGTTTTACAAAATAATCCTAGACTGGTGGAGGCCATGTATTTCTGTGAACTGAATACACCGACCGAGTATCTGGGTCCCATGTACTCAGTTATTCACAGAAGGCGAGCTAGGGTTTTGAAGGAGGAGATGCAAGAGGGGTCACCGTTGTTTACTGTGCACGCTTACTTGCCGGCGGAAGCTAGTTACGGCTTTGCTGATGAGTTGCGAGGCAAAACTTCCGGTGCAGCGAGTGCGATTCTGGTGCTGAGTCACTGGGAGGAGATAATGTATGATCCTTTTTTTGTGCCTAAGACAGAGGAGGAGAAGGAGGAGCATGGGGATGGATTGAGTCTGTCGCCAAATTTGGCAAGACTGTTGATGAATAAGGTGAGAAGGCGAAAGGGGTTGCCTGTCGAGGAAAAGGTGGTGCAACATGCCACCAAGCAAAGAACACTTGCTAGGAAAGTTTGATATTTATTTTTCCTTTGTATTTGCTTGGTTGGTAAGAGGATGTAAAGGGCTCTGTGAGGTATTTTTGTGGTTTGTTGTTCAGTTTTGACTCTTGGTTGGTAAGGTGATGTTGTTGTAAGTTTTGACTCTTGACACACGGTCAAATTTTTGGTATAGAAAATTGGGAAATTAATTTTTGTGTCTTGCAAGTTAAATATTCTGATAAATTAAATGGTAGCAATTCATTCATTTTATTAGTTGTTTAATCTTTTCTGGCTTAAATACTGGGATAACACTGCAGTTTACCAATACGACAATTGTAGTTCTAATCAAATTGCAATACAGAGCCAAGTAATTGCAGCTAATCTGAATTGTCTAATTTTTCAATTACGGTTTAATGTTGAGGAAATATGCTTTCCCAGAATAGGGTAAAGCCCTTCTAGGCCCTTTCTATAATTGGCTACTGTGATTACTTTGAGTTCACCTTTTACGCGTACTACAAATTTTGTTTTCAACGGAGATTTTTTTTTTTTAATAATATCGAACAAACAAGTACAAGTAGAATACCAGATCCTTGCATTTCATCTCTTCTTTGCATTGTTCGTTCCTATTTTTTTTGTCGGAATTTAACATAGATTCTTCAAAAATAAATTTGCAGTTTTAAAATCCGATTTTTAAATTTAATCTATAATTCATATCGTACGTATGAAAAATAAAAAATTTAATAAAAATCTACCATTCATCAAACCACTTGGTCTATATCATTATTTTTTATGGAATATCAAAAGCAGTCGCATTGCATAAAATTTAATACACAAGTAATCACAAGGTCAAAAATACATTTATAAACTATTTTTAATTTTTATCAATTTAGTTTGATTTGAAAACATACTGCGAAGGAATTTTATTTTTTATATTTTGTCAATAAGAGCCCCTAAGCACATAAATCCTTCCGAATCAAAATTCTAACCTTGGCAGGCATTCGAACTTGATCTTGAATATTTCATTACTTGATCTTGAATATTTCATTATATAATAAAAAGACTATGCACCAACCATTACGTAACTTCAAGGGCAAATAGTACACTACTTGTACAAAGCATTTGGTAATTGGTAGCGAAGTTTTCATAATTCAGAATATATGGCTTCTTTTGAAATGTAACTACTTCAGCATAGTAAAAAGCAATCTATGAACCAATCATAGTCAAATTTACACAACAATGAATAAATTGCAACAGTCGCTTCTCCAAATCTTGAATTTGTCAATTCAAAGAACACGCACTCCAGCCCATCTCTCTATACAGAGGCTACAATTTCAAATGGCAAACTTTCAAGCCATGTGAGGTCACTTGCTCTCTTCAAGCCTCACAAAAAAAAATCAAATTGAAAAGAAACAATCCTATGTGAGCTTTTTTTTTTCAGAAAAAAAAAACTAACGCAAAGTGCATTCCAAAACAATCCTACTGAATTCATGATATTTACACTGGTTTATTGAGAGGCGTCACTTCATGTTGACATGTACTTTTGAATGGCGTCTGAGATGGCTCATCTGAGGGCTTTTATCTAATAATACCAGCAAGCCCAGGTTGCGAGTAGATAAACCAAATGTATATCTACACCCATGGAAAAATGATATAATTAGATACTATGCCTTTTGACAGCTAAATTTAGGAGCACGATTGCAAAATTCAAAATATTCCCTATAATCAATCTACCAAATGAAGAGAAATTTCCAAAATTATGCCAAATACTCTTTGAGCCCCCGCCCCCCGTTTTCCTAAAAAAAAATTAATATTTTGCTTGTTTATGAAATAGAAAATAGCATTTAGATATAGGAACAGTCCTAGTACAAAACAGAAGCAAAATTTCTTGTAACCAGGTTATTATAGTATACATGTTATTTGAATTTGGACGCGGCCTACTTGTCAGAGTACAATGAATATTTGATTTTGGAGAAAGCATATTAAGATAAATTAAGTAACTTGTTAATTTTACCTTACTCGAGACACCTTAGGTTTCCAAACATGAGATAAGAGCCACTGCAAGTAAAAGAAAGAACATAAATAACTTCTTATTCAGCCCATAATACATGAAAGTATGAAACATAAAAAAAAACCGGAAATAAGTGACAGGTAAACCCTAATTGTACTAAAGCTTCATTAATAAGTAAAATTATTACTAAAATATATCATCTAAAGACAACAAATGGAAAACATGAAAGAGTTTTTATAAGTCAACCATTGAGTAATAGGTAAAAGTTGCACCGATACGAAACTCCACACTGGTTACTATTTTGAGTGATATAATGACAGGTCCACTAATGAACAAGGAAAGAGTCACAGAAAAACCTAGTAAATTTTTTTACCACCTTTAAGAGGTTTCTTAATGCTTTTAAATTATTTTTTAGGGGAAGAATGATTAAGTCTCAATAATCCCAACCAAGCAACTACAAAACCATACTTGAAGGAAGTCCATCTGGTGAATTGCTCAGAAATAAAAAATACTATACTGCACAAAGCATTTTTTAAAATGCATCAATTGCCTAAACAACCTCAAGATATATTTACAAGCTGTACATTGTCCAGACTGCTTCAATTAAATAAATTAGGCTTCAAAAACACCTACTGAAAAATTCAGGCCTATAAAGTGAAAGCCAAACTATCAGATTGACCTAGTTCTAATTCCAAGTCTAATTACAACCTTATCCTATTTCAAATCCATTAACAATTTGTTCTCACTAGAAAATTAACAAATATACAATGAAGAACTTAGGCAAATTCGTCAAATTATGCAATTCCACTGGCCTAATTTGGGTACATAAACTAGTAAATGTACAAGGTTCTCTAGAAACTATTTTTAGACTTGAATTCTAGAAATTTAACAAAACTCCAAGCTTTGCATAAATAAGAGTATACAGGTTGTGTACCTTAAACAAGGCCATGATAGAAAATGCCTCGATGAAACTCTTCTTCTTAACTAGTTTCCTTTCATGCACCACCTCCTTAGACAGCCGTTGTGCAATTTCCTGCAGGAGAACCAATTGTGCCTTCTCTGTGCGCATCGCGACCAGCGCTTGCCTCATCGACTCTCGATCAGCCTCCAGCACCTCAAGCCTCGTATAAAGTTTCTTTATATCCACGTCATTATCTTCCGAAACCTTCACCATAGGTGTGGATGGGCCATGCACCGTGTCTATGGTATAAACCCTGTCACTCATGTCATCTGGCGCACCATCACCACCACCACCACCACCACCATCATCATTATCTGTCTTCACCTGTTCTTCTTCTCCTCTCTGTACCTCTGCTTCTCTCTCTAAATCCCCTTCCCTCTCTTCCTCTTCTTCCTTCTCCAAATTGAAAATTCTATTTTCAATTTCATTCAGATCTTCAGCTGGATTCTCACCAAATTCGTAAATCTCAAGCACCTCTTCATTTCCAAACTGTTCTGGTACCGGTTCAGCACACTTTAAAGGAGGGTAGTCTGTTAAATCCAGCTCAGGGGCCTCTCCTTCCAGATCCAACTCGGTTAACCCTAATTTCTCAAACTTCCTTCGATAAGCATACAATTTAGCTGAGAGAGTCTGTAACATCTCCTCTCTTTTAAGCAATAGATCTTCTAAAGACAACAATTCGTCATTGTCGTGCGCCATTCTTTCTTCAGCGAACCTCTTGAACTGCCTTGCCTCCATCTGAGCATCGGCCTTTTCTCTCTGGAGCTTCAAAATCATGGCCATGGCTTCGTTTGCCGCTGATGCGGCAGCGTTTCTTTCCTCATCAAGCTCCGTGCTCAGCTCCTGGATCGTCTCCAGTTGTTTCGCGACTGTCTCTCTCAGTGCCGCTATTTCGGTCTCAGTTTCCACCCGCACCACGCCAGAGGAAGTAATTAAATCAGAAGAGGTGGATTCGGCCTTGCGCTTCACAGATCGATGCCACGTGTCGGATGAGGAATGGCAACAGAAGGTGCAGGAGCAGGGACAGAGAGTTAGAACTGGCGGCGGTTCGCCGGAGCTAGAGGAATCCATGGGCTCGCCAGAGAAGATGCAAGCCCTAGACTTTTGGTTCAATTTGTTCCCTCGCGTAATTCAATTTTTCTCATCCGGATATCTCGTTCAAACGAACCTTCAATTGTTTCGACTTCTTTTTCTCCTCGCTTTTGAACATTTTTTAAAGTTTTATAGTTACGTCTTTTCCTTAGCCAGTTCGTTTCTCGAGTAGACGCCACCGGAGTATATCTTAACTGACGGCCAATAACTCCCTGGACCAGGCATACAAATAATGAACGTATCGGTGTACCTTCCCCTTTACCATTTTGGTCCGAGTCAGCCTTGGTGTTTATGATCCGGGCACACGAGTTAATCTCGAAGAAGGCGAGGTTTTAGTAGACTGATAAGGGTATTTGTGAGTAATGGAGAGGACATAAGTCAGAGAAATTGGACGGGTAGATTTGTTGGACGGATAAAGTGGAGCTTTTTTTATAAACCATAATTAAAAAAAAAAAAAATTCGGATTTCAGCATGATTAGCTGAGTTTTTACAAAAACCATAAAAAACGGTTTGACAGCCTGTTTTTTAGTTTTAACCTCAAAAATGGACTGCCAAAGCGTTTTCTACAGTAACTTTTTTTTTTTCTAGAGTTTGTTTATAAAATAAATCAGATATTTTGTTTAATTTTGTATATTAACAATAAGATTAATGGAACAATTTGAATATTTTTTTTGTGTATTTTGACCATTTTATCAAATCAATGAATTGATTTTCTATATAAAAAAATCAATGGATTGGTTTTCAAATGTACATATTATTTTTTTAAAATTTACTTTTTTATATTTTAAAAACAAACAAATTTAATTATTTAATTGTTATTTTTATTAAAATTCATTTTAATTTAAAAAGTACTTATTTTTTGTAAAAATATAAAATAAGTGTTTTATTTATGAAAAAATATGTTAGTATTCTAATTGGTCGATTTTTTAAAATAATGATACATTGGTCTACTACATGGAGGATTTAGAAGTTTCTGTGATCATAAGTTTTGGAAAAAAAATTAAAATAGAGTCGATTTTTGCCATAAAAACTGTTAGATTATGGAAAACATGTCCATTAATCATTCAGAGACATTATTTTCTAGAAAAAAAGTATCCAGAGATACAAATTTTTAGTATTGTTATTGTAATTCACTTTTACATTTTCTTCACGGAAATATTTATTGATTTTTTTATATAAAAAACCAATCAATTGATTTGATAAAATGGTCAAAATACACAAAAAAAAATATATTCAAATTGTTCCATTAATCTTATTGTTAATATACAAAATCAAACAAAATATCTGATTTATTTTATAAACAAACTCTAAAAAAAAAAAAAAAAAAAAGAGTTAATGTAGAGAACGGTTTGGCAGCCCGTTTTTGAGGCTAAAACTGAAAAACGGACTGCCAAACTGTTTTTTATGGTTTTTGTAAAAACTCGGCTAATCATGCTAAAATCCGAATTTTTTTTTTTAATTATGGTTTATAAAAAAAGCTCGATAAAGTGGGGTATACCCGTTAAGAAGACAACGGGTTGGTTTGTTATCGCTAATAGGGTTGAACCAGTGTAACATCCTCCTAACTTTCTTCATGGAGGTTAATTTTTTTTTTTTTTTTTATTTCTATCGTCTTCAGATAGGTCCTGTTTATTTTTACTTTTTCTAAATATTTTGTTTTGTTGCGTTAGAACAAAGATTACCGTGTTTTCTTCTAATCGAAGATCTTTTTCGTAGAGTAATTTTTAATCTTTGCTTCTACACATAGGACCGACACCAGATGTTTCTTTGATCCTGAATTTATCCACAAAAAAGACAAAAAGGGAGCTTCAAATATGGCTGTTGGTAAATTAAAAACCACAAATAACGCCCGTACTTTTATCTAGTACCAGGTCACCGACAAGAATGTTTCGAGTATCTCGAGCTAGTTACGACCGTTAGTCGCAATTTGGTTATATTACAATACTATCTCTTGATCTCTTCTTTTTTGCTTCTGTTTTGCTTTCCTTGCTTTCTCTCTTTAATTGATTGTACTGGTCCACACTTGTATTTGAATATTAGTATCTATGTAGTTCCATCAGGCAACACCAATGTATTGTTACACTTATGGTGTATCTGATAATGTGCTAATTCACTGCAAAACAGGTTAGGCACTTGAGAGTTGAGAGAAACATTTTCTGATCTTGCAAATTGCAATTAGTATAGAGATCTGCTGCAAAATTGCTACGCCAGTTTTGTTTCAGAAAAACTTAAGCTTCCAGGCGACATTAAATGACAGAATGAGTATTCCAAGAGAAACCAGACTGTTTTGTTCATTTGTTGTATGGTACATGGGACCCCTTACGGGGTAGAATTCAGATCCAGTAACTCAAAAGTTGAGTTTTAAATAGGGACCGTCTGATTTAAATCTGAGGTCATTCATCTGGTAATGAGTGCACATATCTCGAGATATGAATTTGGATTTCGAGATAATCATGAGCGACGGATTAAAATCGGATGATCACAATCCAAAACTCAAAAATTGAATTATATTAGAGGATCAGGACTCTGACGGGTAAAGGCCATATAGCCTGCCTTCACAGGACTTCAATAATGACATCCTTTTAGAAATTTGTTTGTCAGAAGAAAAGGTGATGGATGTTTGCTGTTGGATTAGATTTGGATAGGAAGTAGGGTACAAATGCGTTGGACATTATCAGACCTATCCAAAAGTAGATACGGTTATCCATATTCGAATATATGTGCAAGATTAAAATATATAATATACAGTTTAATATATGTTATAAAAAAATGAGAAATTTGTATATATCTCCATTAAAACTTCTCATTTTAGATATATCCTCATCACAACTCTAAATTTAGTTATATTCCATCAAAACTCAATTGTTTTGTTTATATCCTCATTTCTTCATTTGACCTCATAAAATTTAAGATAAATATTAATAAATTATTTAAATGACTGTTTTGCCCTTCATCAAAATTACGTATTAACTCCTCTTTGTTTTCTCTGTCGTTCTCTCCACGCTAAAACTTCCCTTCATGATATGCTTAAATTCCATGCGTTACTGGAGATATGGCACTGGTATATCTCCAGTGCTACGATTTCAACTCAGTCAGATCGTAGCAACTACTAAGCTCGCCAAAAAAAAAGACCAAGTCCGAGATCGCGTTGAAGGAGGTGAAGACGCGAAGCTGGTGGTCGAAGAGATATATCAAACCAAATTTAGTGATTATTATTGCGTTAGGATCATGTATAGATAAGGAATGTAATTGTGGAGTCAATTTAATGAATTATGAAAGGATTTTATGATTTCCACCTAGACTTGGCATTTGCGCCATTTGTATCAGTTTTCTGAGATTTAATCAAATTGATTTCGTTTGTTATTTGTTCAATTCTTACATTATTTGATTAATTTCAATCATGAGTGTTGCATTGACGGTTGCCAATGGTACTATGCTTGATTGGAAAAAAAAAATTGTCATTTCGAAGCTGATTGGAAATAGTACTTATATGAAATAAATATGGTGATTTAAGATCTTCATCACTGTGACAATTTACCCCGGTAATTTTACATAACAATACATAAATGTGTGATTTAAGATTTAGAATCATCTTTCACTTCTCATTTTTGTACCAGTAAGGCTAGGAGTACTATAGTTGTATCTGGACAAATTTGAACTCTTCACTTATTCACAGGCTCTATCCATTTTGTTTGTTTGATCTATACCTATAGCAACTTATAAGCACAATTTAATGAAACCAAAAAAAATTGACTTACATAGCCCAGTGTAAGCTATGTCTGTCAAATTCTGACTTACATGGAAATTTACCTAAAGAAAAAATATTTGAAATTGTAATTCATGTTTCATTCTTTGATAGGCTTTTCTCGGCAAATTTTATCATCCAGCCCCTGTAAGGTCTCAAAACAAAATTGATGCTAAAAGAAAGCTATGAAATTCAAGTAGACTACAACCAAGCTATGAAATTCAAGTAAAACATAAAGATCCTAAAAGAAAGCTATGTGCCTTTATCTGCCAGAGAAGTATTGGTGATTTTGACAACTTCATATGAGAAAGATATATAAACTGCTAAAAATCAGAAATTCTCAATTCTGACAAGGTGTTGCCTATCTTCTAGTTTAACACCTTAAAAAACAGAAATTTACATTTTGCATGAAACAGACAAAAAACAAATTTCATCTCTACCAGCACCATCATCTCACATCTAGAACCTTGTTTGTCATCAAATTCAAGCAGAAGGGGAGTCTTTGTTTGTATCAGCACTATATCTCACATCTAGAAACATTGTTTTTCATTAAATTAAAACAAAAGTATAGTCAAGTGATAACAACTTGACTCTTTGAAATTCACCTAGCTGTGAAATTCAAATAAAACAAAAAAAAAATTATTGTTCTAGTTTTACCCTTGTAAATAGCAAAAAAAGAAGCATTCTAAAAGTATCTTCTAGTGATTCAAATCTAGAATATTGTTCGTAATTCAAAAGGACTATAAAATATACAAAATGGTTGCTATAATTTTGCAAGAAATTAGATAAAATTCCTATATATTTTCTTCTTCAAGAAGCTTGAAAATAGTTGGTGGACATGCTCTCTTCTTTTGTTGTGCAATATCAATATTAGCACCCCTACAAGAAAATAGATAAAATTACTTATGCTAAATATTAAAGTCATGAAATCAACCTTTGATCAACAAATTTTAATACAACCTTTTCTGTTTTGATCCTTGTGTCCTTTTTTGCATTTGAACTAGCTTCATTTTCTTGTGAAAGGACGGTATTTTTGCATGTGCTCCTGTGATGACCATACAAACCACATCGTGTACACTTGTGGGACCTCTTTGACAGTTCATTCGATGCCTTGATACGACTCATTTTTTTGGGTCTCCCAACTGGCCGGTTTAGAATTGGAGGGAGCAACTTATAACCAGGGTCATGTTTCACCCATTTGTCTTTACTTGGCATTGGAGCAATCCCATGAGCGTAAGCTGTCTTCAACCGAGCCACTGTGAAATATGGATCAACATAATCTTCCCACCTTACATTCCTAATTGAGGCAATGAATGCAGCTGCATGAATACATGGAACACCCTTCACTTGCCATGCTCTACAAGAACATCTCCGTTCCTCTAAATTCACCTCCCACCTTAATTCATTTTTTGGTTATCTCAGCTGCACAATCCAAGCTTTTATGGACACTATAACCATTCAGCCCCTAAAAAGAATAATTGTATAAGTGCCTTATCATGCAAAAAAAAAAAAATATACAAATTCAATGTAGTAAGTAGTATTACCCGAGAAATTAATTGTATGTAATCGACCACCATAGGTACAATCGGACCCTTCCAATTCCGCACAATTTTTCTTCTTTCATTGAACCTCACCATTATCTTTTGTCGTATGGAATCAATCAAATTTATAACTGGCTTGTGCCTCTCTTCAGATATCCAACTATTGAATACTTCAACAATATTGTTAGTGAGATAATCACATTTTGATATAGTTCCAAATTTGCTCCTACTCCACAACTTAGTATGCTCCTTATCAAGATACTTCTTAGCTGCTGGACATTTGTCCTCTATCTCAGCAATCAATGCATCAAAAAGAGGTTGAGAGTATGTCCGTGCAGCTCCCTACAATCCAAATCTAAAAAGGTCACCACGATAGTGATATCGCGTTATTTTGTCTACATTTCCGACCGAATTATGTACCAAAACCTGTGTCCAAAATAGTAAAATCATGTTTATTACATTGATTATATATAGAATGTGGTACTGCTGCGCTTTTGTTCGTTTTATTGTAGGTAAGTCGAAGAAAGGGTGAAATCCGGCAATATGGACAGGCCACACGGGCCGTGCTACATCTCACACGAACCGTGTCATACCCTACTCGACCCCTCACACGAGCGCTGCACGACCCGGACAGGAGACACAGGCACACGGTCCGTACAACATCTCACACGGACCGTGTTAGACAAATCCGGCAGTTAATCTAAGTTTTCAGATTAATGCCTAATTAAAGAAGGACGGTTATGGAGCAATAAAAGGACGACCCCTTGGGCCAAAAAGAAAGCCAATCGGACAGAAAACGAACCCTAGGAGAGTTTTACAACAACTGACTTGGAGACGAAGTAGAGAGGAGGAAATCGAGAGAATTCCGACGAATCTTCTTCGTGTTTTTGGTTTTTGTCATGAATTGTTTATCTTTCTATTATAATTTTGTTTTAAGAATGTGTTTGAGTAATTTTCTTAGTTTCTTGGGTTATGATGTAGTCGAATACTTTGTTTACTTGCTAATTGTTTGATCATGTGGGATATCTTGTGTTTACTTGTTTGCGTATGATTTTAATTGCTTTTCTGCGTTGTTCAATCGTTATTTGGTTCTTACCATTAGACTTGGCCACGTTTAACAAGGTACTGCGTCCAATTCTGTCTTTCAACCAGACCAAGTATTTGAGGTAAGTCGATGAACCGAAAGGGAAGACTAATTAGTAACCGAGAGGTGAAAGTTTCAGAAATTGAGAGATTCTGAATACATTTAGTAACCAAACAAGTAACTTATGTCATTCAAACCAATAAACGAGAGTTTAGGTTAGAACCCTAAGAGGATTGAATTGTATTTCCATTATCGAGTTTATTAAGCCAACAAACGAGAGTTGAGATTTAGAGACATCAAGTATGGTCATTTCAACCTACACAAATCCAATCAGCACAGAGACAGACGACTGCAGTTTCACTCGAGTCCGACACGGACCGTGTATTAGAGTACATGGACCGTGTGACATGGGTCGTGTACGAGAGTGCACGGGTCGTGTCAGGTGAGAGGCAGAGTTGCAGATGAAATCAGAAATCCAGGAAACGCTTGTTTTAATTAGTGTTAAAGTTCAGTTTAATTTACTTGCAATTTAATCATTCACTGTTATTGAAACTTAAATAACCAACTCAACACTTTTCAACACTTCTAGTCTTACGATAATTTAAGTAAAAATCTAGTTAAGATATTGAACCGTCCCATGGATCGATACCCGATAATACCAACGATAGGACTGTACACTTGCAGTCTAATTCAAAAGTAGAATCGAGGTTTAAAAAGTACAGCTTGCTGTACTGAAACTTTGTAGTACACTTTTGTGCGAACAGATAGTACTTCTTGAAATTTTTAAAAAGATGTCTCATGCATTCTCTATGCTCGTCCAAAGGGTATACATTCTCGATGGCGTTGTTTAACCCTTTTTGCATGTCGGACGATATGACAAGACCCTCCGGCATTCTTATTGCTTCATGTAACAATCTTAAAAACCATTCCCATGATTCATTACTTTCATTCTCCATAACAGCAAATGCAACTGGAAACATCCAATTATTGCCATCAATAGTTGTGGCAGCAGCAATGACTCATTTCCATTTACCTTTCAAGTGACATGCATCAAAGCTTATGTAAGGTCTATATACAATGAGATATCCAGTTGTACAAGCTTCTAGAGCAACGAAGAATCGTTGAAAATGACGACTATCCCCGTCGAGAGGTTCAACTTTTAGTTCCACAACACTTCCAGGATTTCTTTCTCTCAACTCCTCTCTTAATGCTCCCGTTTGGACAAATGAATCCTTTCAATTTCCATATATTTCCCCGATTGCTAATTCTTTTCCTTGCCAAACCCTATGGTATGGTACCAATACACCAAATTTTAATTCTAACCTTTGTTTTAATACCTTCACAGCTATATCTCCTTCCTTTCTGAGATCATCAATAACTCTCTCTGCCACCCATCCTTGAGTTGCATGTTTGTTTCCACTCTTATTAATCACATAGCATCTATGTTTTTGTTGCAATGTTTTGACTATGAAAGTTACTCCATCTTCTGCCACGGTTGCATGAATCCTCCAACTACAATGAGGATTTGCACAAATTGCTGTCACTCGTGCTGGTTCAGTCTTACTTAATTCGTACTCAAAATTATTCATAACCGCATAGTGATTCAATGCCCTTCTAAATGCTACCACATGCGGGTACTTCGCACCGACCTCCATCTTAGGGTTATCCTTATTGTATAAGTAGAATTCTCCCTCATAAGCAACCTCATTTGCTTCATCAATCTCATCTTCAGATTCACTGCAAAGACTATGATAACTCTCTTCACTAGGACAATAATCTTGACCATTCTTCATAATTTTCTTGTTCTACAATACACATAACTGTGTCAAAATCTCCATCTTCTCCAACTTTATCCACTTGGATCATCTCATCTAATGTCACATAGATCACCACTCCCTTCTTCTCCCCATACATTTCAAGCATCAGCCGGTAACTTTCTTCATCCTCAAGTTGAATAAAGGATTGTGTGGCAATACGGTTATCTAAAAAACATAGTTTTGGACTCTCATCCTCACGATATAGCCTACTGAAGTTCCCTCCTCAAAATACAAGGTCATTTGTTTGCCATAACAATACTTCTCATTTTTTCCATTTTTGATTGGTCTAAATTGCCCACCATATTTAACCTTCAACTTGTAGCGCAATGAGTTTTTTATGCTGAAAATTATAGAAGATTAATAAGATTACAATAGAGAATACAGTATGGGTCAAGTTGGGTACCAATTTAAGTTTTGACTAGAGTTGGTGTTTTGATGAATTGTTGTCAATACACAGAAAGATAAACTACCAGTTTCAGTTTTACATTATACTAGGGTTGGAGTTTTAATTGAAACTGCCAGTTTCATTTTTATCTATCGCTGTCGAGTTGAGTTATATTAGATGAACTAGTTTCAGTAGTGAAATTGGCATTATGCCTTTCTTAGAAAATATCAAAATTTTGAATTGCCAACAAAAAATTACCTTGAACCATTGACTGTTGCATCTTTTTTCTTTCTCACTGGATTTAACTTCTTACGGGTTATTTTGTCCTTGTTGTGCAAGAAATTGTCATCCTGATTATGGTTAGAATTGATAATCAACGAAGAAAATGGATCAATATTGTTTGAATCCTTGTCCATGATATCCAATTTTTGTGAGAGGGAGAGAAAAAAGAAAATGACAGATGAGAACAGACGATCAGAAGCACAATGGCTAGCAAAACAGCTCAGTGCTGTGACAAGAAAGAAACAAAAGTATTTCAAAAAAAAGAAAGAAAATAATTCACGCCTATCATCGGAATAGAACCAAGAAAAATTCCATACCATAGATTTGAGGAGGTTGATGTGAGAAGAACTGAGAGGAGGAGGAGTGTCGCCCCCAAAGTGTAGAGACGCGGGAAAAGAGAAAAAAAAAGTTAGCGGGAAAGGGAAAGAACGAGAGTGAAAAGAGAAGGGAATTAGTACTATAATTTTGATGAAGGGCAAAACAGTCTTTTAAATAATTTATTAATATTTATCTTAAATTTTATGAGGTCAAATGAAGAAATGGGGATATAAGCAAAATAATTGAGTTTTGATGGGGATATAACTAAATTTAGAGTTGTGATGGGGATATATCTAAAATGAGAAGTTTTGATGGGGATATATACAACTTTCTCTAAAAAAATTATGTTATTCACTATTATAAGAAACGGATATCCGTATTCGTATCCGTTTAACATCTAATTCCTCATAAAATTTATGTTATTTACTATTATAAAAAGTGGATATTTGTATCTGTTTAATATTTGATCCATATCCTTATCCGAAAAATAAAAGCAGATATAGATATAGTTTTCCCACTATTCAATATGTATCTGATCCATTTGCACACCTAATAGGAAGCTTGGTTCTGTAAGTTATAATTTTTGATATGTATCATTTTGTTAAGTTTGTTTAGTTATTATAAGTAAATGGGGAAGTCGCCATTTAATATTCCTGACTGACTGATTAAAAATAATTATAGGTCGACATGATTTTCTCTTTGTTAGTTTTGAATAGTAATGTCATGTTTTTGGATGTGGAGTTTTGCATAGATTTATTTATAATAATCCTCATAGAATCTTTTGAGAAAGGAAACTGATATTCTTCATTCTTCTACCGGAGTTCTAATGTTTTACTATGCCTACAATTTTATACGAATAACCTTTCAACAAAATGGAATTATAAAACACCATTTTATCAAAGAAATACCTTTTAAAAATTCTCTTTTCCCCATTTAGAGTTAAGGATTTAGGGTTCATAAAATATCCGAGGAGTCTATTGTTGATTCAATCAAACTCATAATATTTTTTTCGTCAGTCAAACGCCTCAATATACATGGCTGGCTGCAGATCAACTGAAATACGAATTTAGACTAATTTGAACTCAAACCGAGCTTAAATTCTAAGCGAGCTTGAATGCTAGTTTTTTTTTTTTTTTTTTTTAACTTAATTTTGTACGACAACCTTTATATACTTAATAGGGGAAATTTCATATATATTTATATAGATATAGAGTGATACTATCATGATTTGGGAATTAAAGTGAGTGTTTTAATTTCCGCTCATATCTTCATTTTTAAAGTTCAAATAGTCAATCCAAACTTCTCAACATATTATTCATATTGAAATATGCTTGAAGACCAAATTTTATCTTTATTGAAAAAAATTTACTATATTTTTAGTATTTTTGAAAATCAGTGTTTTCTGAATTTTGAATGAGTAAACTGGGTACTTTATAAATTTTGAATGAGTTTTAATATAAAAGAAATTAAAATGTGTAAATTTGTGAGTTTGTAAAATTTATAAGGGTAAATATAATATTATGAATTTTAGAAGGGAAAATACTTATTTCCAAGTTTTGGAGCGGTACACATGAAATTTCCCCTGCTTAATATTATGCATGTCCCTTTTTTAGACGGCGACCTTGATCATTAGCTTTTGCCGTACTTAATATTATACATAAACCTTTCTTGGTTTTGACTGTTAGTCAAACGTACTTAGATATCATTTAGCTGTTGTTTTGACGAGTAACCATAGTTTGCGAAAATATGCAAGGTTTCGTTGAATTTTCTAACTTACGGTTCAACGTTGTGTCAAAAGTAAATTTCGTTAACATATTAAGTTTAGAGCTAGCAGAGAATTTTAATTATACTAACTAAAAGGAGGATGAAGGAAACATCCCTAGGGCACATATTCTTCGGAAATTATTATAATGCTCCAGTACGATTGGTGAGATGTTTAGAGATTTTTTTTTTGTCAGTCTAAACACGTAGGCAAAATTACAACATCACTCTATTTCTCAAACAGGAAACAAAACCATTTCGTAGTTTTCACACCTAACACAAATTACTAATCACTATTGTCTAAAACATCAAAATGTAAAATCAGAGCAGCCCCATCCAAAGTATCGGCAAAATCATTGTGACTTCTTTTCACGTGTTAAACAGATGAGAGATTTGATGCTCTTTGCAAAGACCAATCTGCCTTTCTAAAACCTCCTTAGCAAAAATTACCTTTTAAAACATATAACAAAAGCAACGCTATCTCAAAAGTATAACTAGCTGCTACAGGAAAACGAACCCGAATTCAGAGCGTACAAACTGTAAAAACGTTATTAATGTGTTGTGAATTGAGAGTAGGTCCGATGCCCATCGGACCTACTTTTTTCGATAGGTGAAATGACCATCAGATCTGCATCAAAATTTGTGTGAACTCATTAAAATCTGTGCAAGTATTTTTCAGTTTCCGTGCGCACAAATCTCAATGATAATCGTAACACCATCGTACAGTGTTAGAGCTAATTGAACCTAAAGGTCTGATGCCCATCGGACCTACACCTATCTCATGTGTTATTATAAAGCCTAAATCTTGGATATCTATTACGTCATCAATGAACAGTGCTTTGTTCCCCATCTGCCGTTCAATCAGCTTTCTATTGCTAGGATGGGTTGCAGCTCCGTCATTTAGCGTCATCCATCAAATTGTCGCTAAATTTGTTCATACCGCGAGATTTCCCCCGATATGCCCCAGGCAACGTTTATTATATTTATCTTTGAATAACACAATAACTTTCACATATATCCACCTCAAAACGCAAAATTGCATATGTACCCTCTCCAATATTAAAAGAACGTATTTATTTCTTAAAAGCACATAGCTCGCATATATTAACTTTTCAAAATCACAATATAAATATTTTATATAAAGAAAGTGCAATTACTAAAACTAGATGCTTTAGAAACACATAAATTTTAAGAGAAAATATGTTAAGATATCACTCCAAAATTGCAAGGTTTAAAGTTACTGTTCGCACAAAAGTGTACTACAAAGTTTCAGTACAGCAAGCTGTACTTTTTAAACCTCGATTCTACTTCGATTCGGACCGCAAGTGTACGGTCCTATCGTTGGTAATATCAGGTGTCGATCCACAGGACGGTTCAATAACTTAACTAGATTTTTACCTAATTTATCTTCAAACTAGAAGTGTTGAAAAGGTTTGAGTTGGTTGAAATTTTGGTTAACAATATTATAAGGTTGCAAATAAACTAAACTCGGAATTCAAAACTAATTTAAAACAAGCGTTTCCTGGGTTTTTCGATTTCATCCGCAACTCGCCTCTTGCCTCGACACGACCCGTGTACTCTCGTACACGGCCCGTGTAGTCTCCTACACGGTCCGTGTCGGACTCGAGTGAAACTGTAGTTGTCTGGTTTCTGCGCTGATTAATTCTGTGTAGGATGAACTGACCATACCTGATGTTTCTAAACCTCAACTCTCGTTACAGGAATCTTTGGATATTGAGGATTACAGGAATCTGATGTACAAAGAAAACAGAGCTTGGTGGTGGCATTTAACTCATTAATGGAATCAAATCGCTCCGGTTAGAAATGCAGAATTTATCTGGGCCACAATGAGTCTACGATAGCATCCCCAAATCTTTTTGGGCCTTTATGTTTCTAACGGGGTGTAGAAACTTGCGATCAAAAGTCACATTCTCCTACCCCATTTAAAGAGAAAGAAAGAGCAACTCAATCCAAGTTTAATTTTAAAGTTTAATTTACTTCCTGGTTTTCGAAAAAACTTGGAATACTTCAAGATTCCACAAAAACATAAAACAATTAGCAACGAAAACTCAAAGCAAACAACAAAGTGTGATTTTCGAAAAAATTTGGAATACGTCAAGATTCCACAAAAACATAAAACAATTAGCAACGAAAACTCAAAGCAAACGACAAAGTGTGATTTTCCAAAAAAAATTGGAATACTTCAAGATTCCACAAAAACATAAAACAATTAGCAACGAAAACTCAAAGCAAACAACAACGTATGATTCATCCAAATCTTCGTGATACAAGGCTACAACACAGTAGCCTCAGAATTCCACAAAAACATTAAACAACACAACCCAACAGACAGAAACTCATCACTGACCACCCAACAACAGACTAACGACATGACAATACACAAGTTTAGTAATCATCACCATCATCACCTTCTTCATCATCAGCAGCCTCAGCACCAACCTCCTCATAATCCTTCTCTAGTGCTGCCAGATCCTCACGCGCCTCTGAGAATTCACCCTCCTCCATGCCCTCACCCACATACCAGTGCACAAAGGCCCTCTTTGCGTACATGAGATCAAATTTGTGGTCAATGCGGGAGAAGACCTCAGCCACGCTGGTAGAGTTTGATATCATGCAAACAGCCCTTTGCACCTTTGCAAGGTCGCCACCCGGCACAACAGTCGGGGGCTGGTAGTTGATACCACACTTGAACCCAGTGGGGCACCAATCAACAAACTGGATGGTGCGCTTGGTTTTGATGGTGGCAACGGCAGCGTTCACATCCTTTGGTACCACATCACCGCGGTACATGAGACAGCAAGCCATGTACTTGCCATGGCGTGGATCACACTTGGCCATCATGGAGGAAGGCTCAAAAGCACTGTTAGTGATCTCAGCAACAGAGAGCTGCTCATGATATGCCTTCTCAGCAGATATCACAGGGGCATAAGAGGAAAGCATGAAGTGGATACGGGGGTATGGGACAAGGTTGGTCTGGAACTCGGTCACGTCCACATTCAAGGCACCATCGAATCTCAGAGATGCAGTGAGAGATGAAATCACCTACAAAAAAATTGTCACAAGTATCATTAGCTTATGAAAGCAGAGATAATATGTAAATTAAATATTTCAATTTAATTGTATTAATGGTGTATACCTGGGAAACAAGGCGGTTAAGGTTGGTGTAGGTGGGGCGCTCAATGTCAAGGGAGCGACGGCAGATGTCGTAAATGGCCTCATTATCAAGAAGCACAGAGACATCGGTGTGCTCGAGGAGTGAGTGGGTGGAGAGCACACTGTTGTAAGGCTCAACAACAGATGTGGAAACTTGAGGAGAGGGATAAACAGTGAACCCTAGCTTGGATTTCTTTCCATAGTCAACAGACAGACGCTCAAGGAGAAGAGAACCAAGACCAGAGCCAGTGCCCCCACCAACTGCATTGAAGACAAGGAAACCCTGGAGACCAGTGCAGTTGTCGGCCAGCTTGCGAATGCGGTCCAGGCAGAGATCCACGATTTCCTTGCCAACTGTTACAAAGAAAGATTCGTATTAGTAATCATAAACTTTTAACAAACACTACAACACTTGGACTGTTAAGATACATCTAAGCAAATTATGACAAAAATAGACATTTGTACCATGATCAAGTTCACTATGGGTTACAAAATTTACAAGTGCGACAGCATATATTACACAGGAAATACCTGATTATTTAGATACTAATGTTAAGACAGACAATCACTCAATGGGATCTGGAAAAAAATCACACTACAAAGCTTTGTTCCTCTTTCAGCGAGTTTCAGGGATTAAATGAGTCATACTCAAGCAGATATGTTCTAAAAGGAGAGACCGAAAACAATGCATACTTGTGTAGTGACCACGGGCAAAGTTGTTGGCAGCATCCTCCTTGCCACTGATGAGTTGCTCCGGGTGGAAGAGCTGGCGGTATGCACCAGTCCTGACCTCATCAATCACCGTTGGCTCCAGATCAACAAAGATAGCACGGGGGACATGCTTCCCGGCACCAGTCTCACTGAAGAAAGTGTTGAAGGCATCATCGCCTCCACCAACAGTCTTGTCACTTGGCATTTGGCCATCAGGCTGTAGAACAGTAGATTGAATTAGATTTTTCACATATACATATAAAATAAGGATATATGTAAAAGAAATAAATTAAATAGGCATTAGTTAAAACTAATTGGTAAGCAAATCTAACGACATGTACAATGATGAAAAATACTACAGATCTGTTCCTTGTGCAATATTCTATAAATCCACCAGATCTACATATAACCGTCATGAATCCAAGAAAAAAAAACTAAATTACAATCAATTTGAAAATAGAAAACGAATTGAGTAATGATACAACCGCCTAAAATCGTCGTAAAATAAACAGATCTATCGTATTACCTCAATAAATCAACAAAATCGGGAGAAAATACAGAGCATATCAAGGTTACACAACTAATCTAACGTACTATCACCGATGTGTAAAAAATCAATTACAATCGCTATAATAAGCAATCAAACTATACCTGGATGCCATGCTCAAGGCAGTAAAGTTCCCAGCATGCATTTCCGACCTGGATACCGGCCTGCCCGATGTGGATTGAAATGCACTCTCTCATTTTCGAATCGAAAATTCAAATATCGAAGAAATTAAAAGGTTTTTGAGAGGAAGAAGTGATCGGAGAGAAAGCGAGAGCTAAAGCGGCGTATACAAAGACGCCTTTGAGGCAGTTGTGTGAGAGAGGAGTTGGGGGAGACCTAGCCATTATATAGACCTGAACACAAGGAAAAATTGAACCGAACGGTTGAGGATCAAGGGATTTTAAAATGGACGGTTAGGAGATGGGAGGGATTTGGTCTGTAAATCTGTAATATTAGCTGTAATCCACTACGGCACTATGGCGAGCAGGATGCAACGGTTCGCAGAGGAAAGGTTATTTTCCGGAATTTCAATTCAAAAAAATTCAAAATTTTACGAGAAATTAGAGCGATGGACACAGGGCACGTTCCCAGACGTGCTGTTATTCCCAGACTGCCAGACAGCGAAGCGCGTCTTGTAAGCAAGGATTTTGATTCTCAGAAAAAACAGCCTGGTATTCATATCCACTTGGATCACAGAATATTTGAGTTTGGATCCGGACCGGCAATTCGGACCAATTCGATTGGAGATGGACCTTAATAGTCGTGCCAAAGCATATCGAAGGGTCCGTATCTAAAATCAAAATTTATGTTCCCTCAGTTGATATCAACTTGGGCAGCCTGTCTCATTGTTAATCAGTCCGTTTTAACTAACGAATATTATTGACGAAATAGTTCCGGTGACCCGGGAATAAGGAATTATTCACGGCTCTCAGGGTTATAAATTGAAATCTTTTGGTGGTTTAAGAAATTTCAATATTTTGATGTATTATTTGGACCCGTTTGGCAAAATAAGAATGGTCTGTTCGAATAATATAAGTAAATAATGATTGTAGTTGCATTCCTACGAAACTGAAGCTCGACTGTGATTTAAATTTTAGTTGGAGTCGTCATCTGTCAAGTAACGGAACTACAATCAATCTTTTATATTTTAGCATATGAGATCAGTGTCTTGATTATAGATGTGAAAAGTGTTAGACATTACACTCATTTAAAACTATCGGATTGTACTAATTTTAGCTTTTAAAGATATATATTTCATCAATAATACATATTACAAAATCAAGATAAAATTATGAAAAAACAACAAGAAGAGAGTAAAAAAATGATTGAAAGTTACGAGTTGTGATCTATTAGAGCATCACAGTGACGGGAGCAGCTGGGGTCCGACGCCCGTCGGACTCAAACTGGATTCGATGAGCTCTATAACCGTCTGATCCACTTTAAAATATGTGCGTTATGCTTTAATATCCGTGCGCACCAATATTAAATCAGATCGGACGGTTATGAAACTCATCGGACCTAATTTGAGTCTAATGGGCATCGGACCCAAACTGCTCCCCACAGTGACTTCTTTAACGAATTTGATGGCTAGTTTTTGAAACTTGAGGACTCCTTTAATGAAAAAACATATTCGATATATTTCTCATTTTTTCAAAGCACTTTACATTTAAGTCTTTATTGGAATATGCAAAATTGATTTTATTTTCTTTGTTTTTTCTTTATTTTGGCAAAATACTCAATGATTTTCTCTCTTATTTGTGTTATTAATGCTCTAGGCAAGGAAAAGAAGATAAGTGGTAGGGGTATTTACAGGATGAAGTTTGAAGCTTATTAACTACAGCTAAAAAACATGTTAAACTTGGTGTCTCATATTTGAATATGTTTTGAACATATTAAACATCATTTGATAGAGGCAAATCCATGAAGATTCAAGAGTAAGTAAGTTACTTCTGAATTAAAAAATTTCTTTTTAGAATTAGTACTAATTTTTCTTCAGATGGTGCTCTACCAAGGACCTCCAGATGATGGTGGTGCTTTGGCTACAACTGATCCGTAATGTTCTTCGGGGATCAAAAGAGGCATATACTAAACAATTAGTATATGCCCCTTTTGATCTGGGCAAGTATTCTGATTTTTGCTTTGTTGTTAGTTTGGATGATAACAGCGTTTTTCTTCTTGTTATTTTTTTTATTTTTCTGTAAAACTTTGGTGACTTGGTTTCTTTAATGAAACGGGCTGCAAAACAGCCTTTTTCTCAAAAAAAAAAAAAAGGAATTAGTACTAATTGTTTCATATGCCTACCTCTGATCTGATAGAGTGTCTATGACTCATATCTATCTTATAGTCAGGCACTATTATGAGAGGAAAAAATTGACTTAAAACAAATTTGAGATTTGGGTAATTGGGAGAAATCGGTTGAAGAATATTCAAATCGTAAAGAGATTAACAACAATTAAAGAAGACATTTCTGACAGTGGGACCTATTCATTTGTTACATGTGACAGCCGCCACTTGTGCCTGAAATCCTGAATATATGCCATCTAGAGTGAGAATTTGCTTCTTGTTTCCAAAACACCCAAGTCACTAAGGTAAAAAAACTTAATTAAAAAACACCAATTTTTGTACCGGTTCTGAAAGAAAGAAAAAATGAATGTTTTGTTAACAGGAGCAAGAAACCGTTAATAGTCGTTGCAATATAAATAACTATACTCATCCAGGCCACAAGAATTTTAAACTTTTTTTGCATTTTCTTTGCTTCTTAATTGTTATTTTTATTTTATCACGTATGTAATATTATTTGTTGTGTAATTAGAATGACAATTTAACTCTATCAATTTTATAATTTATTATTATTTTGTGTATGCTTTTATTGTATATAAAAGTGGGTCATACGAATATAATATTGCATCCAATAAGTTAATGAGTTTGAACTCAGATTAGTGTCCTGTCCTGACGGAAATTCCAGATCTGTCCCTATCAGTTGACCGGTTTTAAACAAAATATGTGAAAAGTGATTGAATTATAATGATTCTAGCAATGTGCAAAAGACAAACTATGTTTACAAGTGTTTAAAATATTTTGCGCAATTTATTTGACCATTTTAAAGTATTATGACCATGTTTATTATCAAAAATAAGTAAAGACATGGCAGCAAGAATAATATTTACCTTGGTTCTTTTTTTGTTAGATTTTAATTAATTGATTGTGACAAGTGCTGAAATTTTATAGTAAAGATGTGACAAGACTAAATATGCATAAATATACTAGATAAATTGCTTCGTACGATAAAAGCCCAGATCTATAGTTAAAATAAAATTAGAGAAATGTTCCTATTATGTATAAATAATTAAATATAGATATATGATTAAAATTTAAAATTTAAGGTTCCAAATAATTATTTTTATGATCATACTGTATATAATTAGGTGTTTTATTGGCAATATGGAGTTTTTCAATTTTATTTGTAATTTGTTAAGAACAATTGATAAACAAAATTTCTCTTGAAATAATTTTTTAAATTGAATAATCACGTGTTTTATACTAATTAGAGTCAATAAATATATATTTTTCAATTCAATTAGGGTATGTTTGACCGCCCTACTGTTTCAACTGAATTTTTTTTTCCACACGAACAATACTTTTCAGTTCAATTCCTGTGTCTATGTTCATTTCCAATAACCTGCCGAACAGGTTCCTAAAAAGAATCACAAATGGAAGTTATAGCCCAAAAGAAAGCGACAACACAATTTCGAATGTAAACTGACACTAGTCTCATACGGCAAATTATAATTAAAATATGGTTCATAGAATTAATGCTTAAAACAATGAGAGTTCCATTTGGAATACACATGCATTGATGACACGATTTTTTTTTCTCTCGTAACAAATGGGTGTTTGCAAAAATATCTTAATAAAAATTTTATTTTTGTATGACCATCAATTTTTTTTTCTTGTATATATATTGCACAAGAAGTAAGAATCAATAGCATGCAAGAACAATGTATGGATTTATCCTTGTAAGATTTCATTGATGAACATTTCAACCCTCTTTTTTTTCCCACGTTATCATTATGTCTTTCATTTTTTTTTGTGCAATAGAGAAGACTTTGAAAGGACCAAATCATTCATTTTTTATTGCATGAATTTCAAAACAGTTGATTTTTATGTACGAATATCGAAACAAATGAATGGTTTGATTTGGACAAACAGAGACCTGCGATTTCAAAGAATCGCAGCAGATTTGTTTCCGTATTTTGCATCTACAGAATAGTGGCTTTTTTGCTTATGCAAGGAGGAACAGAGAAAAACCAAAATTTGGTCATGATGGTTAATCAGACAATGCAATTCAAAGGTTAGAAACACTTCATTAAATTCAGCCAGTTGACGATATCCAGAATTTTTAAATCAAGATTGACTAAATTGAATGATCTATCATTATTTTTGATATTTTTAGCTTAACTCTGAGAGAAGACACGTGAGTGAGAATAGAACTGGGGTGGTGTTAAGTTCACCAAATTTTATTTTGAACTCAATTCTAAAATCTATCGGATTAACTTCAAATGAAGAATCTGAACTGTTGAAACACATCAAGCGGTGAAAATTTTAAACATTTGAAATTTTAAACTTTTGAATTAATTCAGCATAAAGACAAGCGGTGAAAATTTGAAGGTTTATAGATTAATTTTAATGCATTTAATTTTTTTAACAATTTTTACCACTAAACTCTGTACAAAATTAATTTCAAAATTTAAAATTTTCGTATGAAGATGCATCACTCGTAAGATAGAAGAATTTCAGTGGTTCGAATTCATCGTTTAAAATTGTTGTTATAAGTAATCTTCTGTGTTGTTTGATTAATTTGTAAAATATATAAATATTGAAATTTAGAGTTTCTTTATTTGATAAATTAAATGTATGTAGGCAAATAAATAAAATATGTCCGGAAACTTGTCCTTTCTGTATTATTTGGCACATATTCTCATGCAGTAATGCTAGATTGGTATTGTTGTTTAAATCTACGAGGTATCTCTTTGATCAATCCCTTTTATTCTTATACTTGGATTTTTGTTTTACAATTAATTTTACGGGAGCCCGTTCTAGAAAAACAAAAAAAAAATGATAGTTGAACAATAATCAATAATATATAGTAACAAATAATAGTGAAAAATATATAGTGACTAATAATAGTTCTTGAGATTAAGATTGCATCTATGGAAAACAAAAATGACAGTTGAAAGAACTATGTACAGTGGTGAAACTGTCCATAATGTTCAAAAATTTGAAGTTGTTGTGTTAAAATAAGAAATTATTGTGCTAATATCAGCGCCCCTGGAATATATTTACTTGGTATTTTTTTTAAATGTTATTTACTTGGTAGCTTTTCGTTTGGAACATTTAATTTGGTGTTTTTTTTTTCGGAAAATGTTATTAACTTGGTAGTTGAGAAAAGTGAAAATGTTATCTACTTTGTAGAAAAGTGAAATGTTTAAGAAAATGTCATTTACTCGGTAGTTGGGAAACATATTATGTTATTTACTTGTCAGTTGCTAAAAATAAAGTTTTATTTATTTCAGTTGTTGGGAAAAAAAGAAATGTCATTTACTTGATAGTTGGGAAAGAAAATTTTATTTACTTAGATACATGGCACTTTTTATCCTTCCGAAAATACAAGTGAGGGTAAAATTTTTGGATATTTTTGTTATCTTACACGTTATCATGTAAGATGATTTTTAAAAATAAAATTATATATATAGATATATATATTTATATGAAGATGATACATGATACAATAAAATTTTGCGTTTTAAATTTTCACAATACAAATTAGCTGTACTCAGTGTTATTTTTATTTTCTTTTTTTGTTTTGAAAAATATTTAATCAAAAGCGCAAATCGAGATATCAATAGCACTTTTTATCGTTTATCCGACTCATACCAAAAAGACATGTAAGAGTAAAGATTTTTTTTCATTATCATAACGGATGCGGATATGAAAATTCCTCCACCCTTATTGGAAAAAGAATATTAATATTCTAGTACTTAATAAATATATAATACTAAAAGCAAAAAATATCCGAAAGCGTCTGTAGTCCAACGGTTAGGATAATTGCCTTCCAAGCAATAGACCCGGGTTCGACTCCCGGCAGACGCATAAATATATTTTGAAAAAATTAGTTAGGTATTATCCCCGACTTTTTTTTGGATATCTTCCTAATTCTATGACATAAGCTATGTTTGGTTTTGAAAAAGTTGATTGCTTCCCCGAGTGCAGCAGGGCAGTTTTGTTGGTCTCTAGTATTTATTACCAATTTTTTCTTTTTGGTAACTCCCTAATTCTATGATATTAAGTATTTAAATATCAGAAGCTCTGACATAATAAGGATTCGGATCCGTTGAGAAAGATTTTATTTGATAATGTTCTTCTAATCGAATAAAAACTTATACACTCTATAATTAGTCTTATAAATGACTGTGTATTATTTGTGTATATTATTTAATATTTGATTAAATACTGTTCAAAGTGAATTATTATTATAACAATTTAATAAACTGTGAGAAATAGTCGGATATTCGGATGGATGTGAATATATTTTGACTCATCTTTTCCTCTCCTCAGAGAACTGAAGGCTTATTCTCCTCCAAGTTGTGGAGAATTTTTGGGATTTTTTTTTTACAATATAGAATTTTTGAGAGTTGGTTATTTACTTTTTTGTGCCGCGACTGCAATATTTACCAATTAATTATTATAAATTTGTTAAATTTATATTCATTTTAAGTCGATATTATACATTCAATGACATATTTTATTCGATACCGGTATATACAAATTAGAAAATATTTAAAGGTTTTCGAAAAATGTATAAGATTATCAGTGTACAGTCAACAGAAAAATATCAATGCGGGAACTTTTCCTTGCCATTGCCATGCGATCGACAATAAACAACAAGTGCAATTGTTGTAAAATATTGAAGGAATTGATGTAACAATAACATAAACTAATGATATGATAATCACTCGGCAAATTTTAATAATCTATTTTTAAAAATTTCTAACCAATATTTATTAAAAGGAGGGATCAAATTATAACAATTTTGAGTTACAACAAAGTTACAACAATAATTGTCTTTCATTTTCAAAGTCCAAATCGTCGATCTAAACCGTTCAACATGATTATCTAAATAAAGTGTATTTCTAGATCAAATTTTACATTTTTTTTGAATTTTTTTACTATTTATTAAGATGGGTACAAAATTCAATGGTCTGAATTTGACTAGTTTTTGTAAAATACTTAATAAATAGTAAAAAAATTCAAAAAAAATATAAAATTTGATATGGAAGCACAATTTATTCAAATAATCATGTTAAACGGTTTGGATCGAGGATTTAGACTTTAAAAATGAAAAAAAAACTGTTGTTGTAACTCAAAATTGTTGTAACTTGATCCCTTCTCATTTATAAGTTCATCAAAATTGAATTTATACCTAACTAATACATTGTGTTCCGATCAGAATTCGTGAAGGCACCCTTTTTAGCATTCCTTCATCTCTCCGTGACTACCACTCTCATGAAAAATGGATGGCTGCCACTGTCATGAGAAGTGGAAGGGAAATTAAGGGCCTGTTCGATTGTCTTGTATTTCATGAGATTTGGTGGGATTTGATTGGATTTCCCAACATGTTTTTCTACCCTGTTCGGATGTATAGTATTGTTTCCAATCAAACCTACGTTTTTATCCCAGCTGTTTCTATTTGAGTGTAATTTTCTGAGTTCAAAAACACGAGCTCAGATTGAATTTTTCTTTTCCCAATCATCTCTCTCTTTCTTTGGCTCGTTTCTAAATTAGTGCAGCTTTTATCTCTCTTCCACGTGACCTCCACATGTGCACTCATCTCTAACTTTTTTGTCTTATCACGCACACTCTCATCCTCCTATATATAAAGAGGCCAAAAAACTTACTCTTTTTAAATGTGGGACTAATGAATTGGTCCGTATCCGGACTTGATTTTTTTTTTTAATAATTAAGGCATGTGGCTGTTGGTGGGCCTTGACATTCAAATGGAAATAATTCAATGATCCTCTCTTATTTTTCATGCAAATTTTATTTTTTCTAAATAAAAATAAAATAAAACCTTCTAATTTTTATAAGAAATTTCTTAATTTCAAACAATAACAAAATTATGTTGAAAACATGGATGTATGTATTCAAAAATGTTAAATAAATGTATATATTCATCAATTGGATTTAAGAATTATAAAAATATAAACGTTAGGATCAAAAGATTTGAATGCATACATTTCACATATTTTAAATATTCATTTTTTGTAAAATTAAATTGTTGTTTCCTTATTGTTTTTCATTTATTTATAAATATTTTTCTTATATTATCTCTATCCATTTTAGTAAAAAAAAATTTAGAAATGTTTTCTATATATAATATTATTATTTAATCTATTTTATTTAATTGTATTATTGTAATTTTATTAATATCAATAATTGTATAATATCAAACATTTTAAATGAAAAAAAATAAGATTTCCCACAACTAATCCCACCGTACAACCGAACATCCATTTTAATAATTTCTATAATCAATCCCGTACGTACCCTTACTCATGGGTTCCCACTTTTTCAAAAATGGATTCCTATCTCCATCAAATCTCATCCCATACAATTCCGTGACAAACAAACAAGTCCTAAAAAAGTGGAGGTTGCCATGTCCAGCTCAATGGCCTAATTCAACCTTATTTTATTCATACACTGCGCTGGCAAGTTACTTGACAAGTTGACAGGTAGATTTCCACAAAAAATAATAATAATAATAATAAAATAAACATGGCAGGTAGAGCCGAAAAGAAAATGATTAGGAAACCGATATGACACCAATATATTGTATTAAAAAATAAAAATGGAGCACCTACTTTTCTTTCTTTCCTTGTATTTTAATTCAACTTGGGATATTTTGCTTTCTTCTTTCTTTCTTCGATTTTACATTGAACAACATTTTAGTTGGAACTTGGAACCGAACGTACTCGAAATATGAAATTACGAAAACTTAAGTTAGTCGTCACTGTAAGACAATACAAGTGAAATTAATTTTCAACATGATATTAAGCTTTTATAATAACGCGATAAGTTGTAAAAATACGATAACAAAGCTTGTCGAGTTGTTAGCCATTTGCTTCCTCGCGGTAATCTCAATGACAAAACTGGATTCACAGCCAGCAACTACTAAAGCAGCCTCATTATTGGTCTGAAATGAAGTTCAGAACTTTTCATACAGGATGACAAAACTAATAAACATGAGAGAATTCAAATGCTAACCCAGAAATGCATTGTATAAATCTCATTGATTTTCTTAATCATTATTACTGTATTTACATGACGAAGCTGCGTGTATTGATCATATTTATTTATTTTAATTTTCATTATTTTACTGTATATTTTAGAGAAAAATTATAAATATTGTAAATTGGTCCGTACATTTTCTTGTAAAAATAATCTCTTGATCTCTATAATTAGAAAGTTTGTTTTTGTCTCTGTTTGCATTTACATTTACGTCTCCATAATTAGAAAGTCCTTTTGTACTCTAAAATTTATCGGATTAACTTCGAACCACGAATTCAAACCGTTGAAATCTTCTACCTTACGAGTGATGCGTCCACATGCGAAAATTTTAAAGTTTTGAACTAATTTAGTATAAAATCAAGTGGTCAAAATTAGAAGATTTCTAAATTAATTTTAATGCATTCATTTTTTGGAAGCCTTTTGACCACTTGACTTTATACTAAATTAGTTCGAAACTCTAAAATTTTCACATGTAGACGCATCACTAGTAAGGTAGAAGGATTTCAACGGTTTGGATTCTTGGTTTGAAGTTAATCCGATATATTTTAGAGTTAGCTTGGTACTCCTAGGAGCACCCTAGTTCTACTCATCTAGTTATTACATAAGTTTTTTTTTTTTTTTTTTAAATAAGAAGTATAAAAACGTGTACATTTAGCTACTTGTAAAATCATCTAAATTGCTATGTCAAAAATAATAGATATGTCAAGCCAGAGAATGCGGATTATTCTATTCGCTCCCGATTAGCAAGTAGGTGGGCCTTCCGATTTTCTTCTATGGGTTCAACTTGCATCAAATTCTTCCTTCAGGACGAAATGTCTTCTTCTTTTCAAAATCGACGTCGTTCAGAGAAATGCGCAGTCGAGGAGCATTGAATCAAACAGGATCGGGACAGTCACCACTCAGCGAGGAAGAAGAAGAGGGCACTGAATCAAACTGGACCGGAACAATCACCACTCAACCGAGAAGGCACTGCATCAAAATGGACCGAGAATTGAATTAACTGGACTACGACACCACTCAAAGAGGAGGAAGAAAGAGAAGAGGAAGGAGGAGACCAATCTTTGCATTATAGTCATCAACCACAACTATAAAAACTCGTACCTTATTCACATACATTTAGTAGATACTACGGGAGCGAGCCGATTTTTTCTTACAAAATACTAGACTTTGACTGTTGACTCAAAAATACTAGGAATTGGAGGGATTTTTTTAAAAAACCATCACCACCACCAAATATGATCCTCGATACTGAATTTTGAAAACCGGACTTCATAATTAGTATTAAATTTGAACCCATTTCCTAGTTATAATGCCACGGAAAATTTAAGAGAATGCAACCGGGCATCAAACTCGGTTTAAGATCAAACTCCTTTCTTATTATTTAATATTAATTGAATTGGATATTAAATAATAAAAAACAAAAAAGAACTGGACCGAATTCGGTTTGTGGTAAACGGAGAGGATTCGGAGCGGATAACATTCATTTTTTTAACGAGTAGATACGAATACGAATACGGATACATATAATAAATGAATATCAAAATTTAAAATTATATTCGTCTTAAACGAATACGGATAATTCACGGATATGGATTCGGATACGAATATGGAGCGGATAATTGTCGGATATTGAGTAATTCTACTAAATTTGATAATTTTAAATTATCTAATTTAATTACCTAAATTGACAAAAATTTAATGAACTTTTTAAATTTGCACGGCGATAGGTATACATGACTAATTATTTATTGGTTCAGAGAACCAATTCATTATCCTAATATATTATATGGTTTTTCTATCAAAATTTTTGAACTTAAACAAATATGTATGTTTTTTTTAGAACTTCGCAAGAGTGAAATAAATTGAAAGCTACCGAAAGATTAAATTTCGGATTCAAATATATATGAATATCCGATCCGTTTATATCCTCACGGAATTATCCGTATCCGAATTATTTTTTCATATACTAAAAATATCAATATCCGTTTAATCCAGATACGGATAATAAGCTGATTCGGAGCTAATTATTCGCAAATAATCCGAATCCGTTTACACCCTAATTTGTGGGCATGCTTCTTGGTTTTGTTGAGTCCCTTTTCGTTTTGCTTGATATTGTTTCTTATTTTAAATGAGTTTTCATTTTTTTTTTTTTGCAACTGTGAGGGGCTTCTTTATTTTTTATAGCTAAATTTTGTATTCGTATGTAGTATTCAGCACATTATTTGCTTAAATTACTGTTTGCTGCATTGACCTCTAGGATGCCAATGATTAGGGCTCAAAATGAGCTAGTTCTTCGGACCGAACTAGGTCTTAGCTCAGCTCGTTAATTCTGGACCGAGCTGTTATTGAGCCAGCTCGTTAACAGCTCGCGAGCTAAAATCTCAGCTCAAACTCGTGACGACGAGCTGACTCACTGGGTTTGGTTGGACCTTATTTTAAGAAGAAAATAAATTTTACAAACCTTTTTGGGACTGAGTTGGACCGAGCTGAACTGAGCTAGACCAAGCTTCACAATATAAAATACACACAAATTCATTCAAATTCACAAATTGATGCCTAGCCGAGTTAGCTCGTGAGCTGACGAGCGAGCTAGGCATTAGCTCAGCTCGTTAATTTTAGTCCGAGCTGTTAACGAGTCAGCTCGTTAATAGCTCGGTCCACTATCGAACGAGTTGTTACCGATCGAGCCAGATGTGAGTCACGAGCGAGTCACGAGCGAGTCACGAGCTACGAGCTTTTTTTACAGCCCCGACAATGATACATTATAATGCACACACAGTCACAGAGTCTCGGTATGGCAAAAAAGTAAAAAATAAATAAACAAAACCTAAGATTGTAATCGGTATGGCAGAATACAAAAAAAAAAAAATACCGAAGATAATCTTCGGTTTGACAAATAAGAAAATCATCTGGTATGCTTTTAAATTGAAACGAGTTTGTAACTGTGTGATCATTGTGCAGTATTAACCGAAGATAATGTTCAGTTTTCAAATTTCATATTGAGAATTATTTCCGGTCGTGATAGTTTTTGTAAAAATAAAAATTATAATCAAGTTGGTTTAGAAATTTTTGACTGTTTAGTGATGATTTTTAGAAGAAAAAAAAATCGAATTGGAGATGGGAACAGAGCTATTTTTTTTCTTATTTTTATTAGAGATAATATTATACATATTTAAAACTTTCAGAATCAATAATGTGAAATGACGAAAAAACATTGGTCGAAGTAACCTAATTTTTTTCCGTCATTTTTATTCATGCCCAAAATTCTCTGAATTCCGCCAACTCTGCTCACCAAACTCAAATTTTGTGAAAAATGCCCAAACTGGCAACTATACCGCCGGTTCCTAATTTTTATTAGAAACCGGCTATTACACCGCCGGTTTCTAATAAAAATAAGGTTTTTTTTTTTTGAAATTTTGACAGTTGATATATAATTTTTGAGTAATTTGTAAGTATCAAATTTGCTCTGAATATTTGAAATATAATTTTGATGTTATATGTTATGAATCGTTTGAAATTCTCGTTTTTAAGACGATTAATTAAGTCGGTTTCTAATAAAATTAGTTTTTTTTTTTTTTTTGAAATCTGGACAGTTGATATATAATTTTTGAGTAATTTGTAAGTATCAAATTCGCTCTGAATATTTGAAATATAATTTTGATGTTATATGTTACAAATCGTTTGAAATTCTCGTTTTTAAGATGATTAATTAAGCCGGTTTCTAATAAAAATTAGGTTTTTTTTTTTTTTGAAATCTGGACAGTTGATATATAATTTTTGAGTAATTTGTAAGTATCAAAGTCGCTCTGAATATTTGAAATATAATTTTGATGTTATATGTTACGAATCGTTTGAAATTCTCGTTTTTAAGACGATTAATTAACAAAATTTATTGATTGATTTTTTTCAACTAAATTTATTATGACTTTAACGAGAAAAACGATACGTAAATAACAAACATAACAGATCCAAATGACAAACGACAGAGTAGTAAATATAAATAAATAAACAGAGATAATACAACCATAAAATGACAAACATAACAGATCTAAATGACAAACGCTAGAGTAGGAAATATAAATAAATAAACAGAGATAATACAACCATAAAATGACAAACATAACAAATCCAAATGTAAATCCTACGGAACAATAAAAGTAAAAAACTATCATCATCTAAACGGAGAAGGGAAGTATCGCTCGGCCGGATGTCCTTTGTTAACTCTTTCGCGCAGCCCCAACCAGGCCGCATCATGTGCAGCAACAGCAACGGCATCAGCCTCTCCCCTGATACGTGATGCGGTCTCCCACGGATCATCATCTCCCAGAGTAGTAGCTGGCGAGGGTGTAGAGAAGAAAGTCTCTGCCAGCCCAACCGCATAGTCAGAAGGGGCCTGTGACCCGCTGGCCTCACCGTCGTGTGCCATCGCCGTAGGATATCGTCCCGGCATGGATGGTGATAGGCTCTCAATCTCATCGAGACTGATAGTCAGCCCATAATCCTCCATGTGGTCGAAAGATGAAGGCTCATCGTGCGGCGGCTGTGGTGGCGACGGCGGCGGCATGCTAGCCGAACCCTGCAAACCAAACCAAACAATGATATAAATTTTTCTACTAATAATTACTCGACTCATAATTTATAACAATAGGTAGCCGGTAGCAATTTATAACAATTTGTAGCAATTTCTTCCTAATTTATAAAAAACTTTGGAATATTTCTAATGAATTGGTAGTAATTTATAACAATTTCTAACAAATGGTAGCAATTTCTAATAAATTTATAACAATTTATAACAATTGGTAACAATTTCTAATAAATTTATAACAATTTATAACACAATTTCTAAATAATTTTAAATATTTCTAACAAATGGTAATAATTTACAACTATTTTGGCCTACTTAAAAATATAAAATAAAATATAGTGACTTACTTGCAAAAACAGGAAGAGCAGGAGAAATCTGGGAGAAAGAGAGAATATGAAGAGAGATAATGTGAAATTTGATGAAATGAATTGTGAGGAAATTTCGGAACAGTGCACCCTTATAAATAACCTATTTATTTGGAGCGACCGGTGGTTTAATCGCTGGTTTCTAATTTTTATTAGGAACTGGCGGTATAGTAGCCGGTTTCTAATAAAAATTAGGAACCAGCGGTATAGTAGTCGGTTTGGGCATTTTTGATAAAATTTGAGTTTCATGGGCAGAGTTGGCGAAATTTATGAGTTTTTGGGTATGAATAAAAATGACGGTAATTTTTTTGGTAGCATCAAAAGAAAAAATATTAAATTGATGACGTCCAAACAAAATTAAATCGCTCTTTGTTAATACGTTCCGTATATGTTTATAGACGAGAATTCAAATATCTCTAATTTTTACGTCTTCATCATATTTTTATTTTTAAAATTTTAATAATTCAAATTTAAGACTCACATGTCAATATGAAATTATTGAATACCATATATATTATATTTTATATAATTTTTTTTTATGTACGTGTAAAAGCTTATAGTCCTTAGGTTTTGTTTTTATTGTTATTGAAAACTTATAATAATATATTGATGGCGATATTTTTTTTTCAATATAATAATATATCGATGGCGATAATTTTTTTATTGTTATTGAAAACTTATAATAATATATTGATGGCGATAATTTATATAAACATAAAACCAAAAAGCCATAATTTTTATTCTAACATATAAATATTATAATTAGTAAAGGTTGGAGGTCAAGCCACCCAACTATTTAATACCCTTATTATTACAATAATTTTATAATTACGGTTATTAAAATATAAGTAAAGACAACGACGAGGCATTTGAACTTTCTCGTATTTGAAATTTGAACATAAATCTGTAAATTGATCCGAACTAAGAGGAGGGTTTAAATGCACTATTATTTTGCGCTCCAATATATTTCACATTCCTTATTTTCGTTTTCAAAGTCCGAATATTCGATCCGAACCATTTAACATGATCTTAATAACAAAATATGTTTGGAGACTAAATTTTTTATTTTTTAAAAACTTTTACTATTTTTTTACTATTTTTTTATATAGGTATAATATTACTTTATCATATGGTCCACAATATCTTTAAAATAATGAATTTGTATTTATCTAAAAAAACAGTGGAAAAATTAAAAAAAATATTGATTTTTAAATATATTTTATTATGAAAATTATGTTGACTGTTCGAACTGACAGAAAACTAAGATAAAAAATGTAGAGCAGCGCAGAAGAGATATTAGTGAGCCCAAAACCTACGACAGTGCTCTGCTTTGCTCTCTTCGCATTCCAAATTTCAAAATCATCCCTCCTCGGTATCTCTCAGTTTCTCAGGAAAAAAAGAGGGAAAAAAAGCTAACAATGGAGGCGGCGATATCCAGCTTTTGCAAGGCGCTCTCTGGCGTCTGCACCTCTGTCCAGTCCACCTCCGCCTCCCTCTCCGACAACGTCTCACGCCCTCCCATCCCCCTTGGTATCTCTCTCTCTCTCTCTCTCCCGATTTCCTCCTTCATTTGCAGTGCAGCATGCATGGTTCCTGTTACTAAACGCGTGTCCGAGGGTGAGAGGGTCGTAAGATAACTGATCTGGTCTGCATGGACGGCCACACTGCGAGTGGCATAGAATAGAAGTCGCGTTTGTTAGCATCAGTCCTACTTCCTATTTTCCTCTCGCAATCTATTGAGTAAAGCTGGAATAGGGTTTGAACTTAAACTGAAATCAATCACTTAATGTAGTGTTTTACTGTCTACTAAGCTGGATTTGGAATCTAACTTATTCCAGTTTGGATAAGGAATGGGATTGCAACTCGTTATCATTCCCTTCAATTGAATTTTATTGTAATAGTTTATATTCCAAGAATAAAACACCTCACAGTTTACCGGGGCGAACTTTGTACATTCTAATCTTGCATGTGAGGTCCTAATCCCTCAGGGAATCAATAATCGTGACTGTTATTCCTAATTTCACCTCTTCTTGTTGTAGAATCGGCTGTATCAATGTTTCTAAACTCCATGGACAAACATGTCTCATCTGCCAATGGTGACCTAAACCACCTCGATTCAATGGTGCTTGGTACCGTTTCATTTGAGGAGTTACTTGGCCACTGTAACGAGGTTCTTAAGATCAACCAAAAGTATATTTCAGATATAGAGGATCAAATGTCACATTTCGGGTACGTACCTGGTAAGTGAGCTTATATCTTTCTTACAGTCTTATTTATTGGAATTCAGTAGTCAGACCGTACATTAGTGTTACAGTGGAAACTGATTGTGTGGCCTGATAGTAGTACTTACAATCAACAAAAAGATACCAAAAGAAAACGATCAATTTTGGCGTGGTACCTATTTGTATTTTATAAAGTACCCACACACTATATCCGCAAGTTCTATTTTCCCACTACACAGGAAATCAACACGGTTCTTAAATTTCAATGGGCATATGAGTTATAATTTCAAATTGGGTAGGTGATTAAATGTGTAACTGATTAAATTTATTGACAAACCTTGCTTGGTTGCTTATTGATTAACTTCTACAAGGTAGCTAACCTAGGTTCTTCAGTTAGAAATATTTTCTTAAAAAAGTAACTACTTTTCATTTTTATCGTTTTAGAGACAGAAATTGAAGCTTCTGACACTGACATGGATTTGAATGTGGATAGTATATTGGAAAGCCCAATCCAGTTGGAGAGGCCTGAGCTGACATGTGGGTCTGTCTCTGTTGCTAGATCCAGAAGGCGATTCCTAGATGATGATGCTTTGTATCCTTTTTCTATGCTTTATGCCTTGCGGTACTGATTTGTACCTAAACCCTAAAACCTAAGCCGCTCTGATTTCTGACCCGCATTGATGGGCACTACAGCATTATATATAGTTAGACAGGAATTGGACTGATGCGGTACTGAGATGTAAATGATTCTTGTATTCTTAACAGAATATTTTAGATTTGAGGAATCCTTGTCTTTAAAAAATCTCGGTCTTTCAGATGCTTGCTTGGCAACCCTATCCTCTCAAGGTAATTGGCTTATATTTTCAAAATTCTTTTAGAAGCATAGCCCAAGTAACAATCACAATTTTTGACATTTTGAAACACCCTGCACTATTAGGTTGTTTGCAAGTATGAGAAATGTTATAAAGGATTGAAATGTCTCTCTTGGAAAATAGTCAAATCACATGCACTAGCATTACATCTGTCTCCCTGTTAGAAACAAATTAGAAATAGAAATAGCCTCAAAAGTTTCAAATTGAGAAATAACACCTCTTGGTTTTCTTAAATGAAAAATAACTGTCAGAACCACTATAAGATGGAGTTTTTTTTTTTTTTTTTTTCCTTTTACTTCTAATTAATTAAACCATTTTGGTCAACCCAGCATGCCTTCTTGCCTGAAAATGTTAGTTCATACTAGGTCATCGACCTATTGAGTTGGGCAGACCTGGTTGAATTTGTTTTTTACTAGTGCACAAAAAGTGGATTTGATCCTTTTTGTACTTTGAGCATTTTGTACTTAAAATTGTTGGTCTAATTGGAGGTTTGGCCCTTTAACTATAAAGTGCAAATTGGTTGGGTTGGGACCTATACTCAGGTCCTGGGATACTGTCCCTGACCTGACCTCTTTATCCTTCTGGTCAGGTTTGAAAATTGCAAACCTTATGCTCAGGTGAAAACTTAAATTGTGTATGGATTATGATCCTACCTGAGGCTAAAGCATTTTGAAATTGTGATCAGGTGCTGCTCTTCTCACAAGCCCAAAGGAATCATCTGAAAGGTTTTTCAGGTTTGCTTAGCATTTCCCTAAACAATCTTTTCAATTCATCTTTTGATCATATGTTCCTTTATTTGTCTGTAAGTAGTACTTGTCAGGGCTGGGTGATTATGATGCTTTTTCATAGCATTTTGCGCATGAGACTACCAGCTCCTGCTGTTATGGGTCAGTGGCTCAGTGCCCAAATTATATTTTGGGCAGGAGTAGTTTTCCCATTACCTTTTGTTTTTCTTAGTTTAGGTGTTTGGTTGTTTCAGTTAGAGAGTGACACTAAATTTTTTTTGTTTCTAGTTGATGTTCTAGAGGGTAACATAAATACTGTTAGAATGTTATATGTTAAACAGTCACATTTTCACATTTTTTATATTTGAATGTTGAGAAGCCTTTCTTTCATACTTTCCCCTTCCCATTATAACATTTTTTGTTACAACTCTCTGTAGTCTTAATGCGGAACAGCCTTTTGGGATTGAGACAAGGCCTCAATATGAAACTAATGGATTAAGCAATGGGAATACTAAAGGTAGAGTCTTAGATAATGACTTGTACTCTTCTCTGATAACTTATTTTTCTTGGAAGTTCCTTTTTTGTTTATCAAATTTTTAATGATTCTTAGATTGTGGAATTACTCCTAAAGTGGCAGAAATTAGTGTTTCCGAAGATGTCTATGATAGTCTACCAGTGTATATAAGAAATCTTGCTACGTGGGAGGTATGGATTTATAATTCTATATTATTCTACCTTTTCATATTCCCTCTTATAATAAACAATATTTATACTTTGTTCTTTTATATTATATTTGTTGGCTGGGAGACATTTTGTTCTCTGATAACACGTGATAAGTGCAAAAATAAGAATACCAGTATACCATGAAATAGTTTGTGCTCCTTCAGCATAGTTTTGTTTTGCAGAACTTTACAAAATTTGTTTGATAACTTGCGAACCTTTTGCCCCTTAAGAATAGTGCAAAATGCTAGGTTAATTTATAAATTGGAAAAATATAAAGTGGTAATAACCATATGCCTTTTTTGCATTATTATGACATCTGTTTAAATTGTTGGTTGGTAATGTCTTTTGTTTCATAGGAATTGATTGGAGTAGTTGAGAAGTTAAATTCATTCTTCTCCAACGGCAGAGAAAATGCCATGTTTAGTCAAGATGATACTGAGAAATTAGACCTGGGTATGTATACTCATCTATAATAAGTATTATCACTATGTCTTTGATGAGTTTTGCATTTATATCTGCGCCTCTCTGTTTTTATTCCTTCTCTTCTAAATCTAGTTTTCCATATCTAATTTGAATTTCTATATCTGGACTCAAGAAGACTTTAAACAAGTTGAAATTCATAAATAATAATCGTAAGTTTGTGCCTGTACACATTGGTGAACTTCTCAACAAAACTCAATCAGATGGTTGTTAATTTCAGGACGGAAGGGGAGATCTTGCCTTCTATTGCTTTTACGCTTGAATCAGTTAGTCATGGAGAATGTTGATGGATCCAATTTCTATCGCCTGAATATTGTGAATACCTAGCATTTTTAGTGCAAACTGAATCTGATGGCTTGCACAAAATTAATGCTGGTTTCTATTGGTGCATCCTTGGTTATTTGGTCCCATTTTTTGGCAACAATTGTGGTCATCTGGTGGTCACATTTAGCAAGTAGTGTGTGTGTGTGTGTGTGTTTTGAATAAAAGTGGGTATCCCACAAATTTCCATTATAAGAACCATAGAATCTGTGAAATGGTGCCAAGTTGGTACCACCTCACATAGTGTCTTACAAACATCCAGTGCATCGATGTTACATAAAGCATGTAAGAGCTGAAGTTGCAACTAGCATATAGCAAACTAGCCTAAAGCAACAAAACGCTAGTTATTTAGTGTGTGTGTGTGTGTGTGTTATGTGTGGAATTGTATATCTATGATTAGTGAGTTTGAAAAAAAGAAAATTGCTAGTTATGCAAAGGACTAAATTGCTTGTTTCTGCATCCCAGGCTCCCAGCTTTCTTCCTTTCAATTTTCACTTAAATTTTGCCGATTATATGCTGAAAAGGGGTCAGAACTGAGGCAAATATGTGCTTTAGGTTATGTTTATTTGCTACTTACATCTTAGAGAGGGTGTTCGGCCAAGTTCGGTAGGCTTAAATTTTAAGCTCTGTTAAGGAAGAGGTTTTTAGTAAGAAAAATTTAAGAAAGTGAGACTTTAGCTTTCTTAAGGAGGCTTAATTGTTTAAGTCGTGTAGAATGGTGACTTAAAAATTGGGGTAAAATGAGATTTAAAAAAGTGATTTTAAGCTTTGTTAAAATAATAAAAAGTAAGTATTTGACAAGATTAAGATTTCTTAGTTCTCTAAAGAAACTCTTAAGTAAAATGTACTGAACACTATTATAAGATTAGGTTGCTTGTTGCATCTTACTCTTTATATTTTACATTTTTTTTAGTAACTTGCGTCATAGTTTAAATTCATCTAGAGTAAGATACTGAAAAATGAATTTCTATTTATATTTAATAGTGGGTTCTTAGAATAGTTAAATCTTGTGAAGTAATACATCTTAATTCTATTTTACTTCTTACTCAACTAAACATAACCTACAGCAAAAGCTTGCTAATTGCGTAACTTTTAAAAAATTCTCTTACTCTTGACAAACGTTTAAGAGAGACCGACGAAGCAAGGCCTCCCGGGACTAAATTTCTACCGGAAATCCTCAACATGATAACATTGCTAACATTCTCATTCTCTCTCCTTGCACAAAATTTAATGGTGCTCGTTATAAATATGAATTCAGAGTAGGTCCGATGCCCATCGGACCTACTTTGGTTCGATAGGTGAAATGACCATTCGATTGCATCAAGATCCGTGCTAAGTACATTAAAATATGTGCATGTCTGTTTCAATTTCCGTGTTCACTAATTTGATGCTAATCGTACGGTGTTAGAGCTAATTGAACCTAAAAGTAGATCCGATGCCCATCCGACCTACTCCTATCTGTATAAATATACATTAGCTCAATTACAAACTAATTATTTAAATAGAAAAATAACTAGAACTACTGCATTTATATTTGTAACTGTTAATCACATGAATGTAGAAGTAATGAATTGTAAAGAAATACGAGTATGTTCAAAATTGAGTTATGTTAATGTACTAATGTTGGCATTTTATATAATATATTATCAGTTCAATTTTAAATGTCCGAATAATTAATCCAAGTTGCTTAATGTGATCTACATACTAAAATTTTGGTACAATGCTAAATTTTATTTTATTTTTAAATCTGTTATTCTTTTTCCATATGAAAGACGACCTTAAAAATGTTAAAATATACCAATATTTGCATTTTGAAATAGGATTATCTTTTAAATATAAAAAATAAAAAAATGATATTCTACATGATTTTGATACGCATGTCATACTGAGCAAGTTGAATTGATTATTTAAATATAAAAAATATAATTCGTACTGTAAGCATATCGCATGAAAAGTTAATATAAATACATTACACAAGTCTTGAAAATCTATATAGATTTTATTAATTAAAAAGATAATGAGTTCGTAAAAAAATAGTTTGTTTGTCATCAAGCGAGAAATAAAAAACATAAGAGCATCCATGAAATTATTAGAGTTTCTAATCTGGTGTGTGGTAGTTTCTAATTCAGTTTCAGAAGTGTGAGAGAATTTCTTATTTAAAAACTATACACTAAAATTTCTTATTAAGAAATTATTTTTAAATTCCATACAAATCAAATGATTAGCTTAAATTATATTTTTTTTAATTTGTTGCTGATGTGACTTAATAGAAAATTTAAAATTAATTTCAAGAATGTAAAAGTTAGAAAACTTAATTTTTAAAAAATAGTTAATTATTATTTAAAAGCTCATTTGCAATTGAATTGCAAGGACGTTGCTAATTTAGGATTACAAACGGAAGCGACGAGAGCAGAAAGCCTCCTCCCTTCTCTCACTGCGTTATCTATCTGCTTCCAACTCCATCTGGGAATGATATCCTGCGGCTTGCTCCCGCGACTTCGGCTCGCGGCTTCACCACTCAAGCCGGGCCTTCTACCAACTTCTAAGAGATCCTCTTATTCGCACCGACCTTGCTGCGCCGCCGCTCTTGAGTCGCCAGACGTGGCTCGGCTCGCCGACGCGGCTCGTATCTCCCTTTCACCTCAGGAGGTGTTCCATTGCTTTCTGCTACGAAATTACACTTCAACTTTTAAGGTTAACTAATTTTTTGTTTATCTATTTGTTTGATCTTGCTTCCAGGTTGAGCAATTCGGGCCCAAGATTAGACAAGTTGTTGACTGGTATTAAACTGTCTCCTTTTTTCTATTAAATCATATGTGTTTCAAGTAGTTTATATTACACCAATTGGATATTATGAAAATTTATAGTTGCTTGTAAACACATTGCATCTGCACAACCTTTGTAAGACTCTCCTAATTTCACCCAAAATATACTCAATCTATTAGATTGTTTTGACTTTCAAATTTCCAAAATTGCACCTATAGGTAGTATGGCACATTACAGTAACCTGCTGATACCATTTTGGTATTTGCATGGAAATAGAAATTGCAACTCACTTACATTTTTCCATGGTTAAGTACCCCACAATATTTGGTTAATCTTGCATGGTACTATACTACTATAAAAACCAGTATGAAAATTGTTGGTTTTATCCAGGGATGGCAATTTCAGCTGAAATTAGATATACAGACATTAGTAGGTTATTTACCAAATTGGCATCTGCTTTTCTCAAACTTGCCTAAATCAACAGTTTTGCACTTGAACAAACTTTTATTCAAGCTTCAAAATGGCCTCAATTTCCAATTTGAACCAAATCGTCCTCCCATTGTCCATAATTGTTAGAAGTAAGTCTGTTTCTCAATATTACTTTAAACCGAAAAAATATGAGTTGATCACAGAGCGAAAAGATTTTATACATTTTTGTTGTGACAGGTTTGGGCAACTGCAGGCTGTTGATCTTGAAAGTATTGAGCCTTCCCTTCGAGCGAGTATGTATCTGCAATTTTACATTTTATTTTATTTATTTCTATCCACCATAGTTTCTGTAGGCCCGCATTTATATTTAACATCTCTATCATTGTAGTGTGGTATAAATTTGAATACATGCTAAGTGCTTCTATTCTTCCTCTTCTAGTTACTGATAAATGATAATCCATTTTAACTTGATTGGAGGGATATTTCTTATTAGAAGGTATGCATGTGAATCCTATAGTTGGATTGCAAGGTTAAGGAAAACAATTCCATCCTTAGTTCTAGAGAAAGATTTTGAATGAAGATTTGACATTGTTTTTCTCTTGTGTACTACTTGATGCAACTTCTTAGCATCATTTTTACCAACTGCCAAAGCATCAGACAGATACACTTTCCCAAATGTATTACAAATTGAATAGTTCCCATCCTAATTTGTTGTGTAGTTTTAAAGTGCATCACTATTTTTTCTTCTCCTTTTTTCATTTCATCCTATTGAATAGGCACTGAGTCTGTATCTAGTCCAAGGGAAGACACCCCAGAAACATTTGATAACAGGTGAGTTAATAATATATAGATTATCGTAATATGAGAAGGGATCCTGTGCCACTGCCTTTTAGTGGCATCGTATACCACTGACATACAAGGCATTATTCATAAAGTCAAATTATTTATCAAAATTTGAAACCATTGAATTTTTGCTAAACCACACTCTATGTCAGTACATAAAGATTGCACCCTTTTGCCTTCCAACTGAAAAGGTCGGGCGATGTAATGCCAAAACCTATGAAAAGTACATTGGAATAGGGTGATTTTTTTGTGTGTATAGGGGAAATGATGGGGATTAAGTTAAACAGTTTTTCATTTGTCCCACCAGTATTGCACTATGAGTAGAGTAGTATCCAGTGCTGCCAAGAGGCAGTGGCACGGTGGCACCAACCTCTCATATCAGTGTGCATAGTACTTGCTATATATAATATATTGTTTGTATGCACAGGGAAGCCATCATAGAGGCCATTCCTAGTTATGATGATCCATACATTAAAGTTCCAAGAGTTCTGAACAAAGATTGAAGCTACTATTTTATTATTTGTTTTCCTTTTCACTTGGTGTATGACAATCTGATTCCAAGAGTTGAGATAAGATTCAAGAAACGTTTTTAAAATTGTCTATTTCGTTATAAATTGTTAGTTTCTTGACGCAGGACAATTTTTGAAGTGTGAAGGTCATATAAAAGCACAGAGCTGTTGTTTTTAGAAATTTGGCTTGCCGGCATTGAAATTTTTATTGAATCCAGAAAAGGAGTTAACAAGATTTTCGTAGGGTGGATGTGCATAACAACCTGTAGAAAAATTAGATAAGGTATGTGCAAGCTAATTTATTGTTCGAAGGATCCACAGGATTATATGGTCGCTATGCTGATCCTGACATCATCAGTGGTCATTGGTTTATCATTTGATGAAACAGTAATCCACATGAGGAACAATGGAGGTGCGAAGGGCAGTGCATGAATTTATTCATGTCCAGAAAGCCAGAATATTTTGTCTACTGACAGTGTGTTAAGTTAACATAATCTCATGCATCTGTGGGTCTGCAAATTTTTTTTTTTTTTTCTGTAGAAAAACATAACTAGGTGAGCAGCAGTTTATCTAAACAGTAACCTCCCATGCTTCTCTAATAATTGCAAACGTCTATATTTTGTATGTAGATAATCTTACCAATTATTTGTATTTACTTATGCTTAACATTTAATTGTGCTATTAGGGGTGTCCTTTTATCCGTTTATCCAACCTTTACTGTACTCGATAATATGGGTACAAATAAGATTTTTTATTTCGTAAAGAATAAAGATTTGTTTTCATTATCTAAACAATTAAGGATACGGATAAAACTTATTTCTTATCCGTTATCCAACAAGGTAATTATAAAATAAAAATCATATATATTATATATATTAATAAGCATTGAAAATAATACTTTAATTGGTTTACTTTAATTGGTTTACTTGCACTTAACATGATAAAAAAAAATTTCAATAAAGTACTATACATGTGTGAAATAAATGTATATGTTTTGATGTTTTATTTAATAAATAATAAAAATAATAATTATATTAATATTACCCAATATTTATCATCTACTGTTTCATTATCTAACAACAATATTTATCCTCTACTGTTTCATTATCTAACAACCATAACAAATAAAAATAGAATACAGGTAAAATAATTTACTTGTAGCGAGTAAGGGTAGAATACGGATACGAACAATTTGTAACAGATACGGTATAATAAAAATGCTTCCACCCGAGTACCTGTTGACACCCCTAGCAGCTATTAAGCTTCGCATGAAGCCAAAAAAGTTCAACCAAAGTTTCTTAAATTGCCTCTTACGAGTACAAAAACTAAACAATTTCTAACTATAGTCACTAACAAGAATACATTTCTACCAAGTGAAAGAAGAATCTCCCCACATTCTACACCCACATTAAAGCAAGGAGCACAGCCTTTTTTTATTTTTTTTCCTCATATTACATCCAATTAAGGATTTTTTTTTTCCTTTTTCTTTCTTTCTTTTCTTCCATTTTACGTCAAGCAACATTTCAGTTAGAACCAATTAACATACTCAAAATATGGAATATGAAAACACTAGCTTCATCCCTGTAATTACAAAATGAGTGCAATTAATTTCAACATAATATGAAAAATTAATGATAACATGGTAAGTTATAAAATTATTATAACAAAACTTATCGAGTTGTTATTCACCTGTTGGCTCATTAGAATCTCAATGGCAACACTGGGATCACCGTCAGCAGCTGCTAGAGCAACCTCAGCTTGAGTCTGAAACGGAGTTTAATCATTTCAGAATTTCATACAAGATAAAAAAAAAAACTTTGTAAACATAACATAATTTCAATTCTAAAATCTGGGTCTAGTTGGTATCCCATACTAATATTATACCAATAATAACATTACAATTTATCTTGACAACCCTTACAATCATAAAATACAAATTTAAATAAAAGAACCATTATATCATGCGTGATTTACAATTTTACATGATAAACAATGATGAGATTCGGTGCATGCTCTACCATTAATTGAACAATTTGAACTTTCTTACAGTTGGAATTTAATAACCTTCAATAAGTTATCAAACAATAGTCAATGCATGAACTTTTTTCGATGTCTTAAGCTTTTTTCAATTGATTTGAAATACATATAATCAAGATTGTCAAGCATTTTCATTTTCACTACATTTATCATTATTTATCATGGGAGCCAAAAAGAAAGAGGATATATGTAGTTTTGTAAAATGAAATTTTCAAAAGTGCAAAAATAAGATATGTATTTGCCTTCTCGAAGCCCATTGTCACCAGTCTCTTGAGCTCTTCTTCAAAGCTATCCGGACCCTGGAAATAATCAAATTATACAAACACCCTTTTATTTTACATAGAAAAGGGAAAATAATATATACAAAATTCCATTTCAGTAGCTGGAGGTAACCTGGTTAGTTAATACTGACCCATCAACTTCAGCTATGTTCACAGTGGGGTTTCTGACATCACTGCAAATCCAAAAATTTATCAATATCAAAGAATTAACTTCATTTGGCCCCTAAAAGGAACAAAAATTAGTTCATGTAACAGATGAGAAGTACCTTGGGGCACCCTTTAAATGTATCATCTATACAGCTATACCCTATCCCAACATCTTGTAGATATACCTAAAGTACCCCTATTTATGTCCCCAGCTATGAAGTAATTGGTGAAGATGGAGGGGCTCTTCGGCAACACATGAAAGATTAAATATTAATCCGCGCTAACGAAAGGTTGTTCTGTAAGCTAAAAGAAGGGGTAGGGGATTAAGATAGCTAAAGGAAGGGGGGAGATGCCTTAAGGGGCAGGGATTAAGATCCGGGCAAAAGGAGGCTAAAGGAGGTTGTCTTAATCCGCGCTAAGGAACCGGTGTTCAGTAGGATTAAGCGGCTAAGGAGGCTCCTTTAGCCTTAAGCAGGTTTAAGGAGGTCATTGCCAACCGAAGAGATACTTGGACACTTCTTTAAGCAAAAGGGATGATGGGAGGGGTCCTAAGTATACATTTTCATATTTATTATGGCTATACTGTACAGAAGGAACCAAATGCCTACAAAATTTTGCACCTCAATATGACTCCAAATCTAGGCCCGCATCTATAAATTAGGCGACTCGCAAAAAATGCGGGGATTGGACAAAAATAAGTTGAAATTTTCGAACCATTTCATGCTCATCAAATGAGGTCAAACGTGCATGTAATATAGTGACATTTATTATGAAGACCAATTTCATTTATATGTGCACAATATTTTAATTTCGTAGGATTATTTATTCAACTTTGTTTTTTTAACTGGTACAAGACAGGAATCCTTTTTGGAGGTTATTGAATCACTCCTGTTGTACATATCGGTTGCATATATCATTTTGCATGGACATGCATGTACTTTTTCACATTATACGAGCATATGAACTCATAGTATTAAAATACATTATAACTTTCCCTAACAATAATATTTCATCCAGAAATTACCGTGAATTGGCAGGATTGGTGCTGGGGGTAGTGTCATCCAATAACCGTTCTTGCAAATTTGACTCAGAATCTGTTGTGTTTGTTTGATTTCTTGCTGCAGCAAGTGTTCTTCCCCTCCCTGGAAACCTAGGGTCTTGTCCTTGCTACAAGAGAGACAATAATGAAGTGATACTGGGGGAAAGTAATAGAAAATTGAATCCCTTCTTTTGAGCACATCGTTTATAAATTTTTAACATTTTATCAATTATATTAAAGCAGTTCAATTGTTCATCAAAGGGCCAAGTGTTATTTTCTATATACAAGTTTGGTTTTTATAATGATAATTCACACAAATGGTCAATTAAAATAGCACATTTATATTATGGTCTAAAGACCAAAAGAGGAGAGTTCTAAAGTTCCGAGGATCAAAATTGGAACTTCATGATGCTTTAGAGACTATCCTTGTAAATTACTGAAATCTACAAATAAGACTAGTGCAATCACAAGAAATGCAAATAATTCAAAACTGCATACCAAAAATATATATATATATATAGAGAGAGAGAGAGAGAGAGAAGAGGATTGGCAGAGAGAATATTACCTGAACAATTGAGGTCTCCCTTTGAGGTATCCAAGAAGAAACGCTCCTCCAAATATTATCAGGCAACAAAGATCTACCACATGGTAAAAAAAAAAGTATAGATAATTAATTGTGACAACAATATGAAATGCTCCTCCAAAGTCAAAATAGATAGGGAATACAGTAACCTTGGTGATTGGGTGCCGGTACTAGAATAAGTAGGAAGTTGGCCATAAGTAGTTCCTCCTGTGCATAGAATAAACCGAGGACGTCTAACACAAAACGACTGAAATAACAAAAGTTCACATTAAGTTAATAACTTCAATGATATATTTACCGAGTAAATGCTGAATGTTGTAATTGGAATATCATGTATAAGCACGGACTGCAACTTCCAAACTTTGCACGAGATTTACCAAAAATTGCTATTGCAACTGTACACTATTATGTATTTTGAGGAAATTATTGTAAATTATGATAATCAGAAATTATAATAAATTACCAGTGCCGAAGAGCTCTCCATGGAAGAATAGAAAGATGGCGGAGGCAACAGATAGTTAAATAATCCAAAAGTATCTAATAGCAACAAAGAAATATTAGAAACAAGAAGATAAAAGAAACAAAAGAGGTCGTATTAATTTCATACATAGAACACTGTAGAAAATGAAACATACATGCAAACCCAGATAGGATACCACACATGTGCCCCAGAAGCGAGACATTGCTAGCTAAGAGCTGGAACAATACCAGTAAAATCCATGGGTACCTATAAAAATACAATTTCAATATGTTTCAAACTAGGTAAAAGTATACTGGAATAAGATAGAGACATCATATAAGATACAAAGTCCTTTTTTTCTTAAAATACTGACAGAGGATGTCATATAAAATACAAAGTCAGTCTTACAATTTTGAAGGAACATTGAAGAGTCCAAAGACACTGCATGATACAAAAAATAATTCGAAGAGTCAATTATATGAATTAATATGGACTAATTGGCGAAATAAAAAAGAAAACTACTAAGCAAAACAGAGAAGAGTTTCCAGCAAAAAAAAAGTGCTATTGTAATGAGAAACTTGCACCATGTAACATAAACAAATAACTTTTACGACCAATTCTTCTAACATAGAACCGACAATGAAGTTCAACAACTAAAAAAGTATAAATGGATCTTGATCAATATAAGGCAACTTATCATGGCTTCTAAATAGCACCCAAGAAGGCACTGTCAAATGATAGCAAAACTCCGGGTAAAAAGAAATACAAGTCAAAATGTTCCATTTTATATAATACAAAATAAACATAAAGACAGTTTTTAACAATGCTTCAATGCTACTTCAAAGGCAAACCATTTCTCAAAATAAATGTTTTCAAATCACATACCTTCTCGATTGGGCACCACTTAAGCTTGTCTCTATGACAATCAACGAGAAAATAACACCAGAAAAGCCAATAGAGCATTGATCCATGAAAAATGTGTAAGGGTGAACAGGATTGTGGTCTACCAATAAAGCTACTATGAGATGAAGAATAGCATTGGTTGTGGAGAGTAGAATAATTAGGTATAGAAGGCGAAGAGAACCCATAATCCTCTCCAATTCTGAACCAAGAGGCACCAATGCCAACATATTGAAAGCCACATGAAGTAAAGACGCATGAAATACAACTGATGTGTAGAACCTGTAAACTGAAATACATAGAAAGCTGTCAGAAGCACATTAAATCAATGGAGACAATTGCATGATTGCGGGGGAAAACTCGATTTAAATCAAAGCAAAATTTGACAGGTGAAACTTGCTTGAAGCTCAATTATACTTTTTGAGGGTTGAATAAGGCTAAATCAGGGGTGCTTTGAGGAGTAAGATACCTTGAAAATGTGAAACTACTTGAGAAGGCAAGAAGCAAATCTCATAGAAGGAATCATATCCAAACAAGAGGCAAATCAAATAAATAACACAGCATACTATTACAACACCAGATGTAATAAAAGGGATGCTTCCCCACCATTGATTCATCCTTGTTGGCAACCCGGCCTGAAACACAAAATGACAGTTCATGCATTGACTGAGAAGATGAGAAAACCTAATTTAGCCTTTAAACATCCAAGCAACAGGAATTACAGAAAGAGCAGAAGTAAAGAGAAACTGGCACTGAACATTGAGTGCAGTAAGAGCATTTTACCACTCACAGCTCATAAATAAGTTGAGCAAAGCAATACAATCAGCGGTTACATTGCTAATATAATTTGTTTACAATTCGTGTTTTACCACTCAGCTCATAAATAAGTTGAGCAAAGGAATACAATCAGTGGTTACATTACTAAGATAATTTGTTTACAATTCGTGTTCTCAATTACACCAAATTGAAACCAGGCGAAGATAACCAGTAAACAGAGTCAGATCTAATTGAAGAATTAACTCACCTCGGTAACGATATTAGATCTCATCTCTGATCCAAAGTTCGGAACCCTCTTTGGGATCACTTCTCGCAAGGAATCTCTGTAATTTTGTTAATTTCTGTATTTGCTTCAGAGTTAAGACTACAAGCTTGCTTGAGTTCGTCGTTAATGGAAAAAATCGGAAGGGTTTAGTTTAGGCTACTAAATTCCAAGTCGTTGCGACTTGCGAAGTTCCGACTTAAAAACAGAAGATTTTTGCCTACACCAGGCGTATTGACATCGCATCCTCTGCGGAGTTTTTATGTGCAGAGCTGTGCGGTTCTTTTAATCTGGTCCGTTCGTTTTTAATCGGACGGACGAAATAAGATTTTAACACGAATTTTAAAGCAAAATTAATACTGCTCGTCAATCATCTGAGCGCTCATCGGCTGAGATTAAATCTGAACCATCCGATCAGCTCCGCACAGCAGGAAAACTCCGCTGAGCATACTGATCCGTATTGTATTACCAGTAGAAGAAAGACGATTAATTTTATTCTTATCACATTTTTAAATGAACGATAATAATAACTTTTCTGCAAATATTTACGGGAGAATTACATGTGTCCTTCAAAAAAATTTAAAATTACGTATTTTTTTTTAAATTCATAATATCGTATTTGTCCTACTAAATTTAAAAAACTTACAAATTGGGTATTGTTTTTTTATTAAAAAATTTTAAAAAAATATATAACAGTTTAAGAGAAATATTTGATCTTTAATTAATTAATTTGTGAGAAAAATGTACCCTACTTATGACATGCACACAAATGTACGCTTAAATATCTGCTTAAATGTCTCTATGCATGTATATGTCTAACTGTCTAAGCATATAAATAACCACTCTCTCAAAAGAAGACCAATTAGAAAACTGAACATGCTCTTACACAACACATTTTATTTATTTTATAAATAAAGAATAAAATGGGACCTATACAAATTTTAAATGTGTTTTAATTAAACAAACTGGCTTGGATTGAAATTTAAAAGGATAAATATGATATTAAGAATTTTAAAAAGAAAAATACCTAATTTTGAGATTTTTTTTTTAAATTATACATGAAATTCCCCTCTTTTTTAACTTGTGTGTTTGCACAAGTATATTTGAATGTTTACGTTTATACCTTTTTACTCCAATACTTTTATTGGTACTTAAATTTAAATCGTAACGGACTGAACACATACATTTAAATAATATTGAGAGGAAAGACAGAGAGAGTAATCTGTGCATTTAAAAATAATTGAAGTCATGTGTTGGAGAACTATTTTTTGAACTAAAAAATCATGTTCTATCTTGTGCTCAGAAGCATTATGTGAATACACGGTATTTAGAAAACTGTGATTCAATAGTCAATACTAAGTTAAAATTAAAATATTTGTCGATAACGGAACACAGATGTATGCATCCGTTTAAATATACTTGTAACGCGTGTGTTCAGAAAATAAATAATATTGTTACATAATTAAAAATATAATAATTACCTTATCCGAAAGAGAAAATGTTTCTATACCCACTCTCTTGTACCCACTTTTTATCCACACCCTATCTAAACTGGGTTAACCGTCTGATTAACGGTCAGCGTCTCCACTTATATAAACCAGCGTGTCCGCCATTAAACTTTTTATGCGTCTCATTTCTCATTTCAAATCTCCGCTAGTTCAAAAAAGGATCTGACTCTGGCGATTTCACAATTTCAGCAAATCTCTGGCAAGTTCTTTCTCTCCTATTCCGATTGCTTTCTCTTCTCCGAATTGGCGATCTCTCCTGCGATTTTCATCTACGATCAGCCGGATCGATCCAAAACCAGTAGAAGAGCCTGAGTGATCAATCTAGACTCGTCGAGAGGAACTCAGGCGAGGAGATCGATCAAGCGATGGGGAAGTGGGGAAGAGGCAACAAGAAACCAAAAGAGGGGAGCGATTCAAGGGATCGTACGGAAACGCCAAGCCGTAAAAGAACAAAAAGACCGACTGTATCAAAGTTTGTGTGGAATTCGACATTCCTTTGCTAGGTATGACGTTTTTATTAGTTCAAAAGAGTAAAAATTACAGCATATACTTGTTTTTAATTTTGAATCTAAATCTTGTCTTCAGACTATGATTGTTACAGCATATGTGCTATCTATTACAGGATCCACTTCGTATAAATTACAGTATTCCTTTAGTATGTTACATTATTTGTTCAGTCCTCTAAGTTACAGTCTGCATGATGCAATTACATTATTTATTCAAGATTGAGCATAATTTATTCACATTTGTTACAGTATTGTTTTATATGTGTTGCATTATTTAAGTCAGTGTTCTTGCATGCAAATTTAGTGTATTCATGTTTGTTAAAGTATTTATTCATATCTGTTATAGTATTGTTTTATATGTGTTGCATTATTTAAGTCAGTGTTCTTGCATGCAAATTTAGTGTATTCATGTTTGTTAAAGTATTTATTCATATATGTTACAGTATTTTTATTCATTTGTTATATTATAGGTTTGCATGTCTAACATATAATTTTTTTTTTGTTCAGCTGGTTGAGGTCGTTCTGCAGGTGATGCAATTTCAAACACCTGTTGCTCACCCTTGGTTTTTCCATTTCCCCTTACACCTCAGTAAATTTTTATTCTCTTTTTGTATTTTCATTTACATTTATTTGCTACAGTTCTATAATTTGTTGTAATATTGTACATTATTTGCTACAGTTATGTTAGGCATTTATTACATTATTTCATTTCATATTTGATAGTACTTAATTATTATGGTACAGTTTTGATTTTCCTTTGTTACATTATTTGTTCATATATTTATTACAGTATGTTCTCTTGTAAAATGTAGATCTTGATGCACATATACACAGAGAAACAGGCGGTGATGGCTATTCCTCAACTGTCTGGCCAACAATTTGAGACAATCAAATGACTATTTGTCCCTGTGTGTAAGAAGAACCACTGGGTTCTTATAGTAGTAGATCTCCCTGGGTTGGACAGCTGAGACAGTTTTCGACACTGGTTGATATTCAGTATATCTGTTACAGTTTGTTCCTACATTTGTTACAATATGCTGATACTGATTGATATACAAAATGAGTTAATTTGCTAAAATATTTGTCTATATTTGTTACATTATTTGTCCACATTTGTTACAGTATTTGTAGTTTTAATTCTAATATTTGTAGACATTGTTATAGTTCACATAATTCATTGCTGCAGTATTTCTTGTTACAGTTTTAATACTCTATTGTTACAACTTTCATAATGTTGTGTTACAGTATTTTGGAATATATATTTTGTCGTTATTTTTGCACTTTACGCAACTATTTTTTACTATATTCAATTTCATTAGTTTGAATCTGTAATTTTACAGATTATTTAATTCAAAAAATGAAAAAAATGATGAATTTTAAAAACAAAATGAAAAAAATAATAATAAAAACTTCTAAAACGATAGAAAAATAAAAAATAAATAAAAACTTTTAGAAGGGAGAAAGTACACAAGTGGGCAGATTCTTAAGTAAAATAAGTACAGTTAACTGTCATTAACTGTCAAAGTACAACAGTTTTGAAAGTACAAAGTACACCAAGTACAAAGATATTGCAAGTTGCAAGTTGTTAATTTTTAAAAAATTGATCGCATCTTTTACATCATTCTATATTGTCTGTTACAGTATTATATTATATTGTTACAGTATTATTATCATGTAAATAACAGTTGGTTTGAGTAAAAAGTGGGTACAAATTTTTGGGTACAATTAGAAAGATCCTATCTGAAAACCGGAATTGACAAAAAGAATATTCAATTGCATTCCAAATCTATAATTCTCTCTCCAGATTAATATTCAGACATGCACCGGGTGTAAAATAAAAAGATTTAATGAATGAGTCTAATGAGGATAGGGATGATAGTGATTTGTTTTTATCCATTATCTCATCCGTAACCAAGCTAGAAGATTTTTGTTCATCAGCTTATCAATACCATTTGGGTATAACTATTTAGCTTATACAACATGTGCTACTTATTTGCAATAATACAAATACTTAGTAATTAACTGTTAGTCTATGACCCATCCGTTGTTAGTTCCTTTTCGGTACCATAACCGGTAAGAGAAAAATATAGATAAAGTCAATTTATAAATGGAAAAAATGAATAAGAATAAAGCAAATTATCCGAATTTTTTTCCTTACCATCTTCTAAAAAAAATTGCCAGTATTTTGTAAAAAAAATATTTTTCTGTCCAGCCTAGGGGTGTTCATCGGTTCGGTTCGGTTCAAACCGAACCGAACTAGGTAAACCAAAGTTTTAATTCGGTTTCAAAAATTGAACTAAACCGAACCGAACCGAACCGAAGTTTTATTTCGGTTTGTTCGGTTCAAACCGAAATATATCAATTTTTTAATTTAAAGCAATTGTTTTGTAATAAACCGAAATATATTAAGAAATAAATTGGAGTATTAAGAAATAAATCGGAATATTAAGAAATAAACCGAAGTATTTAAAGCAATTGATTAAGAAATAAACTGCAGCGGTCCGAACCAAATTCATAATATATAAAGGTTCGGTCGGTTCGGTTATTTCGGTTTTGAAAATTTCAAACCGAACCGAACCGAAGTTATAATTCGGTTTTGAAAAACAAACCGAACCGAACCGAACCATTAAACCGAATAAACCGAACCATTTAAACCGATCTAATTCAGTTTGGTCCAAAACCGATTAAACCGGACCCAATGAACACCCCTAGTCCTGCCCCATCCAGAACAGGAACGCAGAGTAGATTTACATTCCCCCTAAAGGTAACGCAGTTTCTAGCTATTTCTTTCTAAAAACAACGCATCCCTATCTGGGTGCGTTGTGTATCCTCTGAGCTATCTCAATTTTTGCGTGACCGACGTGTCCTGTGCCTATTCAGGGGAACGTACGGGGCAATATTATTTGTGTTTTGAGATTCGTGCAGAATGTATTTGAACGATTGAGATATTCCAAAAAATCACGCAAAGTTTGAGATATCTCAGAGGATGCGAATTCTCCCTATCTTGGGTGGCGCATATTAGATATGCGTTCCCGGTAAAAATAGAATTATCACGAAAATTCGGTCAATTCTGTTTATACTTTTTGGAAAGATGGTAAGAAAAAAGATTCGGGCAAATTATTAATGACTTGGAGATAAAATTGCTTGCACCAAAACCAGTTCCATATTGTCAGCACCCTAAATAACCCAAGAAGTCAGTAAGAAAACAGCCCAATCCAGACCCAGGCCCAACGTAGATCAATGAAAGAAAATTTTGCACTGAATTGGCCCAATTACTCTTCGCTTAAAAATGAGGAAAAACCCAAATCCTATTACACGTAACACGATATATCCTGCTTGGCAGGTGTAAAGCATAGCACGCTCTACCATAAAGAGCAAATCTCCAAAGATGGATTCACATCTGCTGCGATCCTAAAAAGAGTAACAGTAACTCTAAAATTCTTGTTTTTCCAAATTTATCCGTCCAATAATTCCGTGTACGTATCTCAAATTAGTTGATTTTTCTTTACACGAATCTCGAAATAATTTAACAGTTGAATTTGGAAAAACAGAGATCACATGTTACTGTTTATGAGTAGAGAATCGCAGCAGATTCGGATCCCTCCAAAGACAACATGACAAACATCTTCAACCAAGCCACTTTCTTTTTAATTTCCTGCTATTTTGTACGCTTATATGATCTGTCCATCATGTGATATTGTCATTCCAACCCTGTTTCAACTGTTCATAGCCATATCCTCCTTTTTTCCTTTTCTTTAATTATTGGCTGGTTACTGCCCCCATATATAAAATCTTTACCAAGTGTTTCAATGCACTCCAAGTCATAATTGATAGTCTTGATTGGGAAAATCATTAATTAGCCTCAAAGAGAGATATCAGAGGAAGTGGGTGTTTGGAATGAAGTTTGATCCAAGATCCTTTATGCTCATGTTAAACTTTTACATGCGTATTGGATATTCAGATTTTTGCATATTTCATTGAGGATCTCGGATCAGGCTTCATTCCATACACTCAACTTTCTAAATAAGCAGCATATAGATTATAAACTATAAAGGCTCCGATAGTACGTACATCTAGACCCTTGAGCTTGTTCATATTTGGTTTTTCTTTTTCTTTGTTGCTGCAAGTAAAAATATGATATATAGTTGTGCGTATCAGGTGAGAATAAATTTTTGCAAGAAAACTCAAGCTCTTTTTCTTTCAATTCACACAGATCTTACATATATATCATCACTCATATACATAATACATACGATCTCTATTTCACATTCTTCTCCCCTTTTTTAGAATTCTCGCATTTGGAAGCACTGTATATGTATGTTAGTTACCCACATGATCAACTCAACTGTGACCTATAATTACATAAGTTTATAACTCAGTGTTGTTATGATCTCCATCAGCTATCCCCTTCCTTAGCTTGAAGCTCCAATAAAACGCAATCCCCACCAATACGATGACAGCCACCGCAACATTCAAAAGCAACCCTCGCCTCTGAGGATCTATCCCCATCACAACTCCGGATGCTTGAGCCGGCTCCTTTGTCGGACCGGCACCAACACTGGCGCCGACAGCTTCAGTAAATGACGGTATTTTATCAGTTGATCTCTTTTCTTCGACAGGCTTTTCCTCCTTCGTATCGGTCTCTCTCTTGTCACCAATTACCGATGAAGCTGCCGTAGTACCTTTTACCTTATTATCATCAACCTTTGTCTCTTCCTTCTTGGTGCTGAGCATCTCCCTTAGCTTGCCATTTGTGGGCCCATCTCTTAGGCCGGCGGCAATGGATGCTTGATCTACAGCTGGTTTCAGCTCAGGGACAGTTGTTTTTGGCAGCCGATCAGCTACAGGAGCCGGCTTAGGTGGTGACGGAGCTGGCTTCGACGGGGGTGGTAGATTGTTAGGCACAGATGATTTAGGTGGTGCCGGAGCACGGGCAATTTGTTTTGGTAGTGTGATGAAGAGCGTTTCATTTTCGAATTTGGCACGGATTTCGTTGCTGGAGCAGTCAGCAGGGATGCGGAAATCCTTCCAGAAGCGGCTCCATCGGTTGTTCTCCGACGGACGCTCGCCGGTAGTCCTTAGGTTGCCGTAGCTGTCGACTTGCACCTTTATGTGTTCCCTCTTGAATCCTTTAATTAATTAGCAGTAAATAGATCAAGGTGTTAATAAGGCTATAACTATTATATCATACACTTGTCATATTTCTCTAGTCGACCATTTTTGTTTGCTTCATGATAATAACATTTGCCTTAAATCGAGACCCAAAAAATGTTTTCTTTTTCTCATTTGTGGATTTGGCTAATGGTAACTCATTCTACATATATAACTGGACCAAATTATGTCTACGTTCGTTATATATATATATTTTTATCTAAATGCTCAACTGTTTGGTGTCTAAATAAGTATGTGATATCTCATTTCGTGTTTAATTAAGTACCATGTCATTTAAGAAAACTTCCAAAACACATTACTTTTTACATAGGCGCATAATTCATGTGTACTTTTGTGACTTTAATTCTCCAGATCGAAGTTTTTAATCTTTTATAAAAGAAGAAGAAGAAGAAGAAGAAGAAGAAAAAGAAAAAGAAAATGCCTGGTAGATGGATACGTAGGATGTCAGACTCTTCCCCGTGGGACCACTCAGAAATAGGTTCAAAATCCACATAAGAACGAGCGCCTTGCTTTGCGTTCATTTTGTAAGAAGACTTGATATATATAATCAAACAAGGATGGAAGGTTATTTGTATGCGTTGTGAAGAGAACTGCTGTGGTTCATGTTTATATATATGTGAGATTGTGTGTTAAAAGGGGAGAGTTATTCTCTCTGTACATTGCCAGGTTTTAGGCTTTATGGGTTGGTCACCTCCAAGAGGAGGCAAGGAAATTGTTCTTTGCTTTGTTAAGGTTTTTGAAGTGTCTCTTGTCTTGTGATTTCAAAACCCCCTTTTCTCATTAACACTCAAAAACAATTCTCCTTTATTCATTTTTAAGATTTCACCCTTTTCTCATTAGCACTCAAAATCAATTCTCCTTTGCTCATTTTTAAGTTTTGACCCTTTGACGGAACTCTTTATTAAAATCCTTTTAATTTTCTGTGAAAAATAATAGCATAATTAGTTCATCTATATATACAAAAATACAGCTGATTTTGTTTAATACTAAATTTGAAAAAATTACAATATAATTTCTTTGCCAATAAATCTTGTCAAAATATAGATATTTCAATTTTTTTAACCAAAATAAAAGATTTTGGGCTTCAGAACAGGGGTGAACAGCACCGTTGGGCTTTTAAACAGGCTGAGAAAAAGTAAAATAATATGCTAAATAAGAAGAGGAAAAGCCCAAATTCTTTCATTTTTCACTTCTTTCAGCCCGTAATACTGAAAGGAGCATTACCATTATTATGTAGGAAGACTGGTTACAAAGTACCTTCGGAAATAATCAACTATATATCTTGTTGACAAATGCTTGTTCATAATCACAAGAAAGTCTTAACAATTGTGCATTATATAATTGATGAATTGAAGAGTTGATTTGGCAATTGTGTAATTTATTATTTTTTAAATTGTGCTCCCAGAAAGGTGACACGTCCACTTATCACCAGTTCACTACCAATCATTTTGTTGATTGAACCAGGACATCAAAACAAGAGGTCCAGAAGATTCCACAAATAACACAACAGTGCATAAACACTACCAAGTATTATATACAGTTATATCTCAATAATAGCACAAGAATTAAGCATGCGTAGCAACTTTAGTTTTGCACATAAACAATGTACAAGAGGAAACCAAGTTTTTTTCAAATAAAAATCCTGGATCAACAGTACTCTGTTGGGCCTTCCGAGCTGACCAGAGTACAAACAGATAATGTACAAACAACATCAAAACAAAACTGTAAAAGTACTACTAATTAATGAAAAAAACATAGACACCTGTCGACACAACCCGGTTGGTCAAAACAAAATTAACAATAAAAAGGAAGAAAATTCTGCAAAACTGTTGAAAGAAGCAAAGAACTTCATTATTTGGCATTAGCGAGCTGGGTACGAATAAGCTTAGCTGCACAGACCATATTGGTAAGCGCCGGTTTGACTTCGGGGTATTTGCGGGTCTTGAGGCCACAGTCTGGGTTGACCCAGAGGATGTTAGTGTCAAGCACAGCAAGCATTTTATTGATGCGGTCGGCGATTTCGTCAGTTGAGGGGATGCGGGGAGAGTGAATGTCGTACACACCTGGACCAATGCCTGCACCATACTTGACACCGTCACGGAACACAGAAAGCAACTTCTCATCAGAGCGTGAGTTCTCAATTGTTATCACATCAGCATCCATGTCAATGATTGATTGGATGATGTCATTGAAGTTTGAGTAGCACATGTGTGTGTGGATCTGCAAATAAGTAGAGGACTTAATTGTGACAAGCAATATCACAAGGCAAAGTAATATGATAAGAATTCTGAGTCATTGCCACTAAAACTTGAAAATTCTACACCGTCATAAGGTGTACACGGTACACCTTACAACAACAGTATGTAGTGCACACTTGCACTGAACCAGAATACATATATTGGACAAGTATTATAATTCGACAATTAGGAATAATCTGCGCTTGAGTAGAATATGAAATAGTAATAGTTATGTTCCTTTCAGTAATGGCAATAATCAGTAACAGGAAATACTTTTGGAAATAATCGGTACCAGTAGTGTTCTCCTTTCAGGAAGCATGTACCAGAAAAGAAAGATAAGGGATGAGTTTAGAAAATAAGTACCTGAGTAGTGTCTTGAATACCACAGTTAGTGATCCTGAAGGAGTGAACAGCCCAATCCAAGTAGAAAGCATGCTCAGACTTGCGGAGAGGCAATCCTTCTCTTAGGGCTGCCTCATCGATTTGAATAACCTTAAAAATAAAATTAAGTGCTACATCAAGACAATTTCAACGCAATCAATTATTAAGCTGATAGAATCTACTACTGAATTTGAAAATATACCTGAATCCCAGCAGCCTCTAGATCCTCGACCTCTTTCTTTATTGCCAGAGCAATTTGGTAGCATGTTTCGAACCTGGCAAATCACGGAAGGCCTAAAATTACTAACCAAGAATGAAAGAGAACAAATTTCTTGAAGATCATAAGACTCATTTAGGTAACTGATAGATATGTTTTATAACTAACCTTGGTTGGTCATTTCTGACAAAGGACCAATTGAGAATTGTGACTGGACCGGTCAACATAGCCTTCATGGGGCGAGCGGTCATACTCTGGGCCATCTTGGACCAGAAAACAGTCATTGGCTTAGGACGACTCACGTCACCATATATGATCGGGGGCTTAACACAACGAGATCCATACGACTGCACCCAGCCGTTGGCAGTGAATGCAAAACCCGATAATTGCTCCCCAAAGTACTCAACCATATCGTTTCTCTGTTGCAAAAGTAGTTAGAATCGAGTAAAATTGAACGCATACTGTCAATTTATTATATATTAAGACTTGAAGTTGCAACCAGAAAACAAATTGAAGGATGAAATTAATTTAAGACTGTTTAAAAGTACTGATAAAATCATTTTTTTACAATTACTTGTTGTAAATTATAATTAGTCTTATAGAAAGTCTGAAATATTTAATTAGGTAAACTACAAACCTCGGGTTCACCGTGAACAAGGACATCAATATCAAGCTCCTCTTGAATCTTTACAACTTTGCTGATCTCTTCCTTCATGGCCGCAGTGTAATTCTCTTCAGAGATCCTGACATAATTCACATGTACACTTGTCAAGCTGTTCTAAAAAGTAATGCACAAAAAGTAGTACCAGAGAACACAATGAAAGCGCACTTGTTGGCCTTGTATTCCCTGCGCACCCTCCTGAGTTCGACAGTCTGGGGGAATGAACCGATGGTGGTGGTGGGAAGAACCGGGAGGTTGAGCTTCTTTTGCTGGGCATCTAATCGGGCGGTGACAGGTGTTGCTCTGCGGTGATCAGAGCCCTTCAGAGTAGTAGCCTGAAAATTGTTCATCAGAAAGTAATTAAACCAGTTGAACAAATGAGAGGATATATAGAGTAGAACTAGGGTGTTCCTAAGTTAACCAAGGCTCTTTGTGAACTCAACTCTAAAACCTATTGAATTGGTTTCAAACGACAAATCCAAACTGTTAAAATCCTTTTACCTTACGAGCGATGCGTCTACATGTGAAAATTTTAAAGTTTCGAATTAATTTAGTATAAAGTCAAGTGGTCAAAATTAAAAGGTTTATAAATTAATTTTGATGCATTCATTTTTTGGACCACTTGACTCTATACAAAATTAATTTAAAATTTTAAAATTTTCACATGTAGACGCATCACTCGTAAGGTAGAAGGATTTCAACAGTTTGGATTCATAAGCCAATCTAATAGGTTTTAGAGTTGAGTTCACAAAGGGGCTTGATGAACTTAGGAACACCCTAGTTCTACTCAGGAGATATATATATATATATATATAAGTTGGGAAATGGTGTGCTTTTGAATACTTACTGCCTTCTGGACCTCCTCATTAGTAACCCGTGGAGATGACCTTCTTGAGGCCAGAGCAGCTGCATTTGATGAGAAGAAAGCCTGAAGAAATATTTACAAATTGAGTTAATGATGATAATTTAATAACATGGAATATGAATACAATATACACAAGCATATTTTAGGGCCTAGTTCTAATACAGTGAAATAACAATACAAAGTGTTGATTACTCCTATCTGATAAGGTTTTGGGATAAAACAAATTAGGATAAAAAAGGTCAAGCATGTGGAAAGCAAGCCACCTCATCTTTCGTTCCGGTGAGTGCCTTGGCAAGTGCATTGACCTCAACCACCTTTTGAGCAGCGAAAGCCAGCCAGGACTTGATCTCATCATCTAACTTGGTCTCATTGATAAGATCAACGGCAGTGTGCATGAGAGAGCAAGATGTTGAAACCACAAGCTTGTCTGAAAAAACAAATAACAATTTTATAATAATTTTATCAATACAGAGGACCACATCAGATTTTTTTTTTTTTTTATGAAATCATTGTCTCAAGACTCTCGTCCAAACTCCTCAATTGGACATCTAATTACAGTTTTCATAATTAAAAAAATTGAGTACAAAATAATTACCTTTGCCAACAACAGGTTCGAGAGCCTGGAGAATAGTCAAAGATTCCCCAAAGTCATTCGCCCAGATGTTTCGGCCATCTACAATACCAGCAAAAAGATATTTTCCAGCAGGAAAGCTAGACTTAATATGTTCAATAGTATTTGTGCCGCGAACAAGGTCAAAACCAAAACCAGTGACACCCTTCAAAGAAGTAAGGGTCCTGCAATTATATATAGATGAAAAATAATTAACAACTAATCAGAATAAAAGCATTGTAGCCAGCAAAATTTCCGTTGACATGCCTGTGAAAAATTTCTTTTTATTTTTTTTCATTTTGCTAATTTATTGTTAATTTGAAGAATCATCAAAACCAATCTGTTTTAGAGTCTTACTTGTATGCATCTGCTGGCACATCAGCAAAGTACGTCTCGACGACCACATTCAAACCAGACAAGGAGGACTCAAGCTCTGAATATGCCTTGGAGAAGACATCCAATTGGTTCGACTCGAGGTCCTTTACAAGAGTGGGTTCGTCAAGTTGAATCCATGTCGCTCCTGCTTCCTTTAACTCGACAATAACTTGCCTAGTAAAAATTTCTAGTTGTATAAAGTTTGTAGATCATAAAAATGTGCCACGTTTTATAAAGGTAATTTGTGGATCCTTACTTGTAGATGGGTAGAATGCTTTCCAGCAATGAAAGAGTACAGAATGATTTCTCGACACCTTTTGCAGGCTTAGAGAACAGCAGATAAGTTACTGGTCCGATAAGCACAGGTACAGTTTCAATTCCTAGCTGCATGCCAATAATGACAAAATGAAATCTCACTTATACGAGAAAGAAGGAACTTCAATCTTCGAATTATCATTATTAATTATGCTTCTTGACCAAGTAAATTACATACTTCATTGCAAGCACAAAATAGCAAATGTGGCATTTTTCATTTATTTCAACATGGTACTGATATTAATTTATCTTAACAACTATTTATGTACAAATGTGTTCAGGTTAGGAACGTACCGCCTTGGCTTCCTTGTACTCTGTCACAGCCTTGTGCGAGGCGTATGAAAACTTCATCTCTGGACACAACTCAGGAACGATGTAATGGCTACATATATAAAAAATTTAATTAATATATGCAAAACCAACTTTAAGGAGTTGAATATAACAATGGTAAAGGCAAAAAATATATATTTGACTTACTAGTTGGTGTCAAACCACTTGGTCATCTCCATGGCAGGAACAGAAGCATTTCCTCTGGCCATAGAGAAGTATGTGTCGAACCCGATCTCACCGCCGGTCCAAGAATACCGATCCGGAACTGCACCCAACATGGCAGTCGTGTCGAGCACCTGATCATAGTATGAAAATGTGTTGCTAGGGATATACTTGATCCCGACTTCAGACATCTGCTTCCAAATAGAGCTCCTCAAATCAGCGGCAACCTTTTGAAGCTCCTCAGCACTGCTCTTGCCATCCCAAAATGCTTCCAATGCAAACTTCAGTTCTCTTTTTGGTCCCATGCGAGGGTATCCAACTATGTGAGAAGCCATTGTTTCCTGGAAATGGAGATATATTATATCATTTATTTAGTTATTCATCTATACGAAACAGAGGAAATTTATTAGTGAAAACAAAAAAAAGATAGCACAAAATTGAGATTGAAAAATAATCATGAGTTCTGCCAACACATGGTTTTGGTAATAGGCAAGGATTGCCTTTTACTTATACTGCTATTTATTTATTCATTTACTAATATTTTTTACCTTATTTTATTTACTAATTATGAAAGCTTGTAGATGACAAAAAAATCATAATATAGCAAGAAAGCAAGACTGAGAAATAAAAGTGGTTCCGCCAACAAATAGTTTCTAGAAAAAAAAAAAAAAGCAAGGATTGTTGTTCTCTGTTTTGTTGTACAGTTCCCATGGTGGTCTCTTGTTGGGTGAGATTCTTCTTTACAGCTTCATCGAAATGTGGTTTATTACATTTCTGATTCAAGTAGGTAAAATATAATTCACCAAATCTCAAAACTCAATTTCTAAAATAAGTTGGCCTTTGAGTGGAACTCAAAATGAAAACAATTCATGGTTTAAGATGCGATTGATCTGATTAACTTAAGATTCAATAGATCTGAAAGGTACAGAACCAAACTAAAAGCATAAGCCTATCATGAAAATGAAGCAGAGATCAAATTAATTGACACACACATGAGATGATATTAAAAAAAATGAGAAAATTTGAAGTCACTTACAATAGGAGAACCTATCAATCACAAGGAGAGTGAACAACAGATATAAAGAAGATTGGAGAAAAAGAATGAAAACTTGAAATTAAAGCTTAATTACCTTCAAGATAAGACTGAAACAGAGGCGAATTAAAATGGACGAGAGAAGCAGAGGGGTTGGGGTTTATTTATAGCAATAAGTAAAGAAATGCATTAGTGCATTGTAGGTTTAATTATAGGCATCTGAATAGACCAATGGCCCAGAGTTCATAGAAATTCCTACATTCCCGGTACTCGATCCTCTGTTTGCAATTATCCTTCGCTCCCCATTTTTTCAGCATAATTTGGTACATCCATTTGAATAGTTTGACAACTGCCATCAAAATCGTTCGAATAAAAAATTTAAATGTGAGTATGTCATTCATAATTCCAATATAATGTATATTAGTTTTGTGCTAACTATAAATTTATTTGATCATCTATCAGAAAAGATATTAAAACAAAACTGTTAAAGGTTTTTAAATGACAGGCGACTCTAGTTAATATATAAATTGTTCGTTGCAATGTTAAAGAGAGAACACTATCTGAAAGTATAATAGTTTTGGTTCTTTGAAACATGAAGAATTTAGATTTGATTCTTCAACTTTCTAAAAATATCAAGTTTGTTTGTAAACTTTAATTTGCACCAAATTTGTCTTTGAATTTTCAGAAATAAGTCAAGTTAGTTCTTAAACTTTGAAGAAGAAAAAAGTCAGAGATCAATTTACACCAAATTAGTCTTTGATTTCTGAAAGTAGCAGAGATCAATTAATCATTATACACCACGATTTCAAAAGTAGCACAACATTTCATACAATGCATGAATTAATACATTGGTTTGGAAGATTTAAAAAAAATCACAACATATTGTGTACAATTTCATTTTTAGTTCATGCGCCTTTACCTATGGATAATATCCATGTTTCTAATATCTGCTCTAAATTTATCTATTCAAATTGTTTTAAGAAAATTTGTAGCATAGATCAAATTAGCATATTAAATCAAATATTTTGTTGCTTTAATATTCGTGCCATAATTTTTTTCTAAAATTCCAAACGACTACAGGGGATAGTGAAGTAGTGATTATTCTGGCTCCGCCTCTACTTAGCAGGATCACCTCCCCTCAGATATAGTGACATCCAAGCCGTCCGATTGAAAATGGTTAAAACAGATACACAAGTGAAATAAATCATATGCTAATAAAAGAATACCATGCAGGATATAAGGTTAATGGCTATAATTTGACAATATACAAGTAAACTTGCACAAAGATCTGCATGTGCGGCTTATATTTATGTGACTTGAGTCTGACCTTGGACATTGGAGGTAACCAAGTAGAGAAATGATATCGTTGCATCACATGCATCGAGAAGGTGATGGTGCTGCAAAGCCCGGTGGATGTAAAAGCTCTAAAGAATTTTGTCGAGCACCTTGCGGGCATGAAGAGGAGTATCATGGTGTGGCTTCTAATCGATAGCTTGATGGGAGAGGTAATGCTCATGCTAGTGGTGGCAAATAATCGACTAAATGCAACCCACTACAAGTGAAGTGGCGAGGTGTTAGTACGGCCATGTGCAGGAGAGGTCCAGAACCATGAACCATGCACACGGAAGTAAAAAATATGTCTGAGGTTGGGAGAATGGAATTCGCACACAGCAGAGGTCTCTACGCCACGTGGGCCTAAGATTGATTGGGCTGTACAAAGCCCAGATGAAAAGGAAGGGATAGCTGAGATAAAGCGAGTCTTAAAGGGTCTCTCCAATGGCAGACCCGTACGAACAGACTTTGATCAAAATCACATCATCATTAGCTAACGTTGAAGCGAGTTGCGAAAACATATCATCAGGATCTGCTTTGATCAAAATCACACGTCATCATGAGCTAACGTTGAAGTGAGTTTGTTGTCACAGTTTACACTGTAATCTTGTCAATTTGTTATCAGAACTTTAGCGAAATTACTAGCACGTCATTTAGTATTTACTGAAGGCAAAACTTTCGCATTGCGCCTTTCTTTAGGCCCAATTTCCGGTTAACTGCATCTACTGAAACCAGCTTAGAAAATTGAAATCATGTAACAAGATTTTTCTAGCTTAATTATTTGATCTCGCGTACGTTCTAACCTAGAAACCGAGTAAAACAAGATCAGCGTATATGTTTTCGCGATGAATTCCATTGAGCAGCTATCTCAAAAGATGAATAAGTAATGAGCTATAGTAAAAGAAAGATGAGAGCCGGAACAAGCAATCCTTGTAACAATCAATCGTACTCATTTTTGGGCCTTCCGAGCTGACCGAAGTACGTACAAGCCATTACAGGTTAAAAATGAAGAGAAATCATCCTACAACATACTAATAACCAACCAACACCAACACCTCTTCTCATGGCCCATCCATATACCGAGCCCCTTATGCTTATTAAAAACAAACACAACCAAAAAAATACAACACTTTCCGATAATCCATGAAACAAAATCCTCACTTGGCACTGGCAAGCTGGGTGCGGATGAGTTTGGCTGCAGAGACCATGTTGGTGAGAGCAGGTTTGACCTCAGTGTACTTGCGGGTCTTCAAACCACAATCTGGGTTGACCCACAGGATGTTGGTGTCGAGCACAGCAAGCATCTTGTTGATACGGTCGGCAATTTCCTCAGTGGAGGGGATACGTGGGGAGTGGATGTCGTACACACCTGGGCCAATGCCAGCACCGTATGTGACACCCTCACGGAAGACAGAGAGCAACTTCTCATCAGAGCGGGAGTTCTCAATTGTGATGACATCAGCATCCATGTTGATGATGGAGTGGATGATGTCATTGAAGTTTGAGTAGCACATGTGAGTGTGGATCTGCAAATATATAAAATGGCCTCAGTGAAAAGTTTTTTTGTGTGGCTATCACTGGCAAGTACAGAAAACCACAACTGCAGCACTTGAGCAAAATCTATTGGAGATAAAGGTGGTTCACAGACAACAAAGATTTGGGGGGAAAAATTGAGGGTAACAACAACATACCTGAGTAGTGTCTTGGACACCACAGTTAGTAATCCTGAAGGAGTGAACTGCCCAATCCAAATAAAATGCATGCTCCGACTTGCGGAGAGGCAAACCTTCTCTCAGAGCAGCCTCATCAATTTGAATAACCTTCACAATAGGAAAGTAAAAAATTAGAATAGTACCATAAAGACAGTAAGAACCAGATACATGGTCCATTTGAGATGGTTCATCCATAATTGACAATGAAATATACCTGAATACCCCCAGCTTCAAGATCCTCAACCTCTTTCTTTATTGCCAGAGCAATCTGGTAGCATGTCTCAAACCTGTCAACCCACCAAAGGCCCATATAATCAGTTACTAAGAAAGAAATGCCAAAGGTTCTTCTTTATGCTCTTTGAGTCAAATTTTAAAATAGATGCTGTTTTATAACTAACCTTGGTTGGTCATTTCTGACAAAGGACCAGTTGAGAATTGTGACTGGGCCGGTCAACATGCCCTTCATGGGGCGAGCTGTCATGCTCTGAGCCATACTGGACCAGAAAACAGTCATAGCCTTGGGGCGGCTCACATCACCATAGATGATTGGGGGCTTGACACAGCGAGATCCATAAGACTGCACCCAGCCATTGGCAGTGAATGCAAAGCCAGACAATTGCTCACCAAAGTACTCAACCATGTCATTTCTCTGTTTCGAAATAAATAGTTAGTCATGCAGCAACTACTAACATTCGTGACAATAATTCAAAGGTTTTGTTTGAAGTACTATAATTCTCAGGCATTTTTATGAAAACAACCACTAGTGATAAATGTATTATGGGCAACAAATGGGCTGAAGTTCTATAGTTCTCCATAATTACTTCTCCAGTTAAAAATAGACAAATACCAATTAAACATAAAGTTGCTTAATGCCTTTGCTTTAGCTATAAAACTGGCTACTAACCTCAGGCTCTCCATGAACAAGTACATCAATGTCAAGCTCCTCCTGCAGCTTGACAACCTTGCTGATCTCCTCCTTGATGGCTTCAACATAACTTTCTTCAGAGATCCTGCCAGAGTTCAATACAACATTATAAACTACATTCAAAGATGTGCAAGCATAGTTTATTAAAGAAGGAACAGAACAATAAAACCTACTTCTTGGCTTTGTATTCCCTGCGCACTCTCCTGAGTTCAACAGTCTGGGGAAACGAACCAATGGTGGTGGTGGGCAGAACTGGGAGGTTGAGCTTCTTCTGCTGTGCATCCAATCTGGCACTAACAGTTGTCGCTCTGCGGTGATCAGATCCCCTCAGAGCAGCAGCCTAAAAAAATTGCAATTAAAAGATGATTAATGCCAGTTTAATGCATGGGGATAACTTGGAAATGGTGTGATTTCAGAAGACTTACAGCTTTTTGGACCTCCTCATTGTTAACTCTAGGAGAAGCCTTTCTTGAGGCCTGGGCAGCCGCATTTGCTGAGAAGAAAGCCTGCACAAGTTATAATAAACAAGTCAACAATAGTTGACGATATGAATATGAATGACTTTATATAAGGTTGATATTGGGGTAATATTTGAGTCGCAGAAGAAAGCACTGTACCTCATCTTTCTGACCAGCGAGTGCCTTGGCAAGTGCATTGACCTCAACCACCTTCTGGGCAGCAAAAGCCAACCAAGACTTGATCTCATCGTCAAGCTTGGTCTCATTGATGAGATCGACGGCAGTGTGCATCAGAGAGCAGGAGGTGGAAACCACAAGCTTGTCTGAAAGGCAACCAAGATGTGTTATTAAAACAATTGATACAAAGGTCACTCTGTGGTAATATGTATACAAATATACAATACAAGTACAGTCATCACAGGACAGCACCTGTCTCTTCTAAACAAAACACATCCCAATCCGACTCCCCACAATTTGACACCAGACTGTAACTATTATATCCCAACTAATCCCGCCAAGGCCTTACCAGTTTGACATATACAAGTGTATATTCGTCAGTTTGACATATACAAGTGTATATTCGTAACTTTTAAGTATGTCTCTTCACAACTCTTCAAAGAACTAAAACTACTAATTAAATTGCTATTGAGGTTTAAGTAGAAAAATACATACCTTTGCCAACAACTGACTCGAGAGCCTGAAGAGTGGTAAGAGAAGCAGCAAGATCATTGGCCCAAATGTTGCGGCCATCTACAACACCAGCAAAAAGATACTTGCCAGCAGGGAAGCCACTCTTAATTAGCTCAAGAGTATTTGTGCCACGGACAAGGTCAAAACCGTAGCCAGTGACACCTGCTAATGAAGTAAGGGTCCTGCATATTTTTTCAGATGATTAAACAGATGGTCGGAATTGATGGACAGTAAGCACAGTAACTTTCAACAATATTGCAAATGCAAATACTATTATGACTATTAATAACAATATGCACCTCCTCTTTCATATTCATTATTCTTAGTCCCTCATTTTTGTTATGTAATCTCAATTAACTGATAAAATACACTACATCTATGATTACACAAACAGAAATATTATCACAGGAACGTATAGGCAAGCAAAGTCCTGAATCATATCATAAATCGATAATGAAATATCAATAAGAGATCTGCAAGAACTAATTGACTCACTTGTATGCATCTGCTGTGACATCAGCGAAGTATGTCTCAACAACCACATTCAGACCAGACAATGCAGACTCTAGCTCTGCGTAAGCTTTGGAGAAGGCAGCTAATTTGTGAGAGTCAAGGTCCATCACAAGAGTGGGTTCATCGAACTGGATCCATGAGGCTCCTTCAGCCTTCAGCTCAGCAATGACTTCCCTATATAATTTGTGGAGAATAATTTAAAATAAACACAATATCAACAATAATAAATGAGGACGGGGGTCAAAGAATTAGGGATCCTTACTTGTAAACTGGGAGAATGCTTTCGAGCAATGAAAGAAGAGGGAATGATTTCTCAACACCCTTGGCAGGCTTAGAGAGCAGAAGGTATGTCACCGGTCCAACGAGCACTGGGACTGTATTGATTCCAAGCTATACAAAGACAAAAAGGAAAAAAAAAACACAGTTAGCTATGGTAAATCTATACTGTAGTCTCCATCCTTAAATCAAGATTCTATTCTACTATTTTCAAAGCATGGCAGTGTTGCAAATTTCCTTACTGAAAACTAACTATTGTTGTTTAGTACTGTCACTGATGAATTAGCAATTTAAGACATTAGAGAATCATTCTTTTAGAAGGGTTAATAGAAAGCAGAGTACATTCCATTAAATCACTTGCTAAAAGCACACAAATCTAAATGTCATTAAACTTTGCTAAGGACATACCGCCTTGGCTTCCTTGTACTCTTTCACAGCCTTGTGGGAGGCATACGAGAACTTAGTGTTGGGGCCCAACTCCGGGACAATGAAGTGGCTACACAGTAAGATCAGCATATATTAGTACCCAACCAAAATCAAATTTAAATATGCAAATTCTGAAAATTGAAATTTAGAAGCACAAAGCCACATACTAGTTGGTGTCAAACCACTTCGTCATCTCCATGGCTGGGACAGACGCATTCCCTCTAGCCATCGAGAAGTACGTGTCAAACCCGATCTCACCGCCGGTCCAGGAGTACCGCTCAGGGACTGCCCCCAACATGGCGGTGGTGTCAAGTACCTGATCATAGCAGGAGAAGGTGTTGCTGGGGATGTACTTGATCCCAGCTTCAGACATCTGCTTCCAAATTGAGACCCTCAGGTCAGCTGCAACCTTCTCAAGATCCTCGGCACTGCTTTTGCCATCCCAGAAGGATTCGAGCGCAAACTTGAGCTCTCTCTTAGGGCCCATGCGAGGGTATCCAACAATGTGAGAGGCCATTTCTCTGGATAGGAAAGAGATTGATAAAATTATAAATATACGTCTGTAACAGTAAAGCAAGAGAACTTTGAGGCTGAGGAGATTTAATCAAAGTTTCAGCTACTATATTAGTAAACTACTGCCAGTAGCAGAAAAATGAGAAAGCTAACATTGATATATATCTTAAAATTAAGAATTTCCCTATAAGTTAGTCTAATTGTGATGTAGTCAGTAAAAATAGTAGATGTAAGAGTAAACTGTAATCTAGCATGTTTTGTGCAACGTGGAATTTCAGAATCTCAATTAAAAGAAAACAAAATAACATGAATCGAGATGCAAATTATAAACAACAAAAAATAGTAAATTCGAGATGTAAAGTGTGCAACATAATGGACATTGGATAAAACAACAAGTCAAGGTAGAAACAAAGAACCTGGATCTGAAGAAAACATTGTCATTTCAGATGTATTAAAAAATGTTATGGACACTAACCAGTGGAGTACGAACCACTAAAAAAAATAGATCTAGAGAAGTGAGGTTTATAGTGAGCACAAAATTGAAAAAGGCCGGGTCAAAATTGCTGAGAGAAAATATTATCAGGTGATTCTCAAATCTGAATTACTTCCAAAGCACGAGAATTGCAAAGAAAGAAGACCATTTGCAAAGAAAAGGCTATTACACGAGATTATCTGTTACAGATCGGATCTACGAGATCTGAAAAGCTCACCGAAAAGCATAAACCCACAGAAATCTCAGTCAATCCGATCTAAGACAGTGGACAGTAAAAAACGCATCTACATGAATCAGTGGGGGAAAAGGGATCGCTTACACTTGGGAGGAGAAGCGATCGAATCCCAACGAAAAGGTAGATGATAAGAAAATCGGCTAAAGTAGTGAAGAGTGAGGCGAAGAGCAAGCGCAAGAAAGAAGCGGGGGGTTTGGGTTTATTTATAGACCAAATTCATTTGGGGTTGGTGTATTTTAGGGTACAACGGTAGCGCCTTTGAGTTCTTCTGTAAACATCAGCGTAGATTCTATTCTGCAGCGAGTATTGTTGTTATTATATTGGTTTCTAAGAGACTAAGACAAACAGGTTGGTCCGTTATATTGGCGAAAGTTATGAGGTCAGTGACTCGTTATAAAATTCCTTCATACGTTCTTTTTTCTTTTTTCTTTTTTCGAAGTGATCTTCAGACGATCTCCGAGGGAGGGGAATTCGCATCCCCTGAGATACCTCATATGTTGCGTGACTTTTTGGAAATTATCAACCGTTCAAATATGTTCTGCACGAATCTATAAGCTCAAATAATACTGGCCCTGCGTCATCCCCGAATAGGCACCGGGCACGTCTGTCACGCAAAATATGAGATATCTCAGAGGATACGAACTCCTCCGAGGGGTCAGATGCGATCTTGAGAAATGGCACGCCCACGGCCATGTTTTGGATTTTTGTGCCGCTTTTGTGTGGCAGTGGCTGTTTGCATTTGCACTGATATTGATAAATAGTTAAATACTTTTTACAAGACAAGATAAAATTAAAAATTAGTATTCTGAAAATTAAAATTTAAAAATGAATAATAAGGTGTATACATCAATTTTTTTATACTTGATATTTCTCTGTGAAACCTATAATATTGAGTGTATTCAACACCTAATCTTTTATATTTCTTAATTATATGATTTAGTCGTTGTAAATTTAGTTAAATTAAATTTAATTCATTATTGACTTTTGGAAAGAAGAAAAAATGATCATTTTATTTTCTCAATCAATTGAGCAAGACTTAGAAATGACTTTTTAACTGTTATCATGGCAGATGGTCACGACAAGAAGAATTAGAATGTTTTTTTTTTTGCGCCGGGGGGGGGGGGGTTTAAAAATAAGAAATAGACAGTCCCCGCTGTGGTCATTTTAATGATTGATTAAAAATTTATTATGAGCTGGACTCATTTTGGCGAATATCAACATGACTAATTCGTATAATAAAAAAAAGTATGAGAGATTTGTAAGTTTTGAGGGAGAAATATTCAATTACAATTTTTTTGACAGATATACATTATTTTTTATAAACTTAAAAATATCGAAATTAAGCTTTAAGATACAGTCTAATTTGACTTTAAGGTGAATTTATATTTTGATAATTTCTGTTCATCATATTTTTGATCCCATTTTTTATTTTCTTTTTTTATGATTTGATCCAAAAAGTATTTCCTATTTTTATGTTAGGATTAGGTAGAATTTTTTAATTGGATAGTTCATTCATAAATTATCCTATGCTAAATTATAACGAAAAAAATCTAATGAAAAGAGATAGGTTGAAGGATTCTTTCAATTCAAGTAGTTATTTAATGGGATAATTTCAAGGTTTGACTTCAACATTCGAACCACCTTTTCCCGGAGGAGCTCACAAAATTTTTATCATACACCAACAAATTGTGGTGAATAAAAGTAAACTATGTTAAATAACGATTCTTATTAAAAAATATTAAATTTATACGTAACTAAATCCAAAAAGGTAATTAAACCATCTAAAATATAATTGAAAATAAATAAAAGCTAAAACATAAGAAAAAGGAAAAGGGGTTTGTAAGTCACACTATACTACAAAAATATACCATTATCTACGCTGATAAAAAAAAATGACTATTGTTGAGGCCTTGAGGGTAAATTGACAAAAATTGTTATTTCTCATAATATTGCTATTTTTGAAGTCAGTATCTGTAATGATGTCATCACTATTAAGCACTTTCATTCTCACAGACAATGAAATAATCATACATCAAATGCAACATTTCATATTCCGATTTTTTTTATTAAAATAAAAAATAAAAAATTTCCAAATCTACACCCGATTTGCAAAAATTTTGGAATTTGCCCAATCCAGAAAATTATTTTGCAGATCCGAATCCGCAGGATAATTTCTTGGATCCAATGTTTCTCTCTCCCAGAAAATTATTTTACCGGAAATGACATTTTCGGTAAATAATTTTGCAGAAACACCATTTCCTGTAAATTATATACATGAAATAAGCTTTTCAGATTTTTTTTTATTTTAATTAAATAGAAAATATATGATTTTTTATTTTTTATATTGGAATATTACAAAAAAAATTATATATCTTTGAAAATAGATGAAATACTATATAATTGAATTTATTAGATAGACTGCGAAAAATAACTTGGATCAATATTTTTCAGGTCGGAATTTTTTGCGTCTGTAAGAAAAATTAAAATATTTTTTTGCGTGTTGCTAGAAAAAATAAAATATTTTGGATATGAGTTATTGATCCAGTTCAAAAGTCAATTATGAATAAATCAATAAAATATCGTGGTCCTTCTAGTACATTAAATTCTAAGATACTCCATCTATTTTGAAAAAAATTATTGGACATCATTCGTAATCGGAATCAATAACTCAAATCCAAATTATTTTTGTCTTTTCAATAACACACAAAGATAATTTTTATTTTTTCTTACAACCGTAAAAAATCAACCCCAAAAATGTTGATCCGAGTTATTTGTCGCAGTCTTTCTAATAAATTCAACCATATAGTATTTCACCTATTTTCAAAGAAATATAAAAAATATTTCTAATGTTTCAATAAAAATACCAGGGGAGTAGCTGTCCTCCCTAGATTTTGAGTTTTGGTGGAGATCTATCTGTCCCGACTAGCTTTGCCTCTCTTAAAAATTTGTTTGCCCCCCTTTAGATGTTTAATTGGTAATTCAGATTAAATTTATAGTTAAAATTAAAATAAATTTCTTGTATTATGATTGGTTATTAATTACTATAGTTATAAATCTGAACGTCAGAAATTATAAGTCAGAGCATTATAAAATATAAGTTAAAATATTATTTTTATCAAATATCCAATTAGTTAATAAGTTTAAATCCGATTAACTATTTAAACTTGATTTGATATTCTTTTTGTCCTGACTCTGAATCTGCCCCTCGTAAATGTCTAGTATAATCCATCAGGTGCGTCGCGTCTTCTCTCTCTTTAGTCTATGCCATGGAGGAACCGATTCTGCTGCTTTTATTTAACAAAAGCAGGGTTCTGCTTTTACCATCTCAACCATTCAAATTGGTTGAGATTTGTTCATGGAAAAGTTTTTTTATTGAGATTCGTTAATATAAAATTTTGAATGGTTGGGATGGTAAAAGTAGAACCCTGCTTTTGTTAAATAAAAGCAGTAGAGTCGGATCCTGCCATGGAACGTCATAAGACCGTTAAGCGATTAGAAATGTCAAATGAAATAGGTCACCAATGACTTTAGAAGAAAAAACAAACAACGGAGTCCGCCAAAAATCTAAAGTCTCTGTGGCTACTTATTCGTACAATGCATTGTGATGGGTCAATGACCGACACCTTAGCTGCTCCGGTTCACGGAATTGATATTTGTAGAATCTTTTTATTATGCAAGTTCAGTGTTGTAAAAAAAATCCGTTTAGGCGGATTAATGGGCCAATTAATTGTTGCGGTGATCAAATTGTTATAGATTTTTTGACTAATTAATTGATTATTTCCAATTATAACCGATTATTCATGATCATTCCCGATTAATTATTTGACGGTACCATGTCCGTCTGACGAGCGCATATCGTTATTTATAACACTGCTGTATACTTTGTCCATCCATGCAATTTTTTTTACAAAATATGAAATTGAAAGGCTATTTAAAAACAAAATTCTATACTTACAAAAAGAATGAATCAAGTAGGGATTGGTTCCAGTATCATCCAAATGGCCGCTTCAATTTTTTGTGTGATGAAATTAATTAGAATTATAATGCATAACCTAAAACTATTAATTTGACTTTTCAGTAATATAAATATTAAGTACATCACATTTTATGAATTAGTCAACCGTACAAGATAATTCAATTGTACGAGCTAATCACTCAGGGTGCGTTTGGATGGGTGAAGAATAGCTACTATTCCGAATTAGCACTATTTCGAGTTACTATTCGGTGTTTGGATGTGTTTGGATTAGCGATAATTACTATTCTTTGTTTGTCTTTTGTAGAATAACTCATTATTCTACTATTCATACAAAATGTTAGAATAATTATTATTCTAAAATTAAGAATAGCTCTATCCTTACTACTATTCTTGATTCATCCAAACACACTCTCAATTTATCAAGAATACAAACTCAAAATTAATCAATTAAAACTCAAAATTAATCAATTAAAATTCAAAACAATATAATACTCTCGTAAGTTTTTAGCAATACATATGTAATTCTTCGTGTATACAATAGAGTTACATACAACGTATTAAAATATTATAGAATTTAATAGGAAAAGAAAAGAAAAGAAAGATAGAAAGGAGGCCAAGGACTTTGCTCTTATTTTGAATTACATGCCAAACGTTTTATTTTTCCTATTCAAAATGCTAAATTTAAAATAAACTCACTGAATCAATATATTAAACGTGTGACATATATATTTTTTTTCTTTTTTGAAAATTTTAACAGTGGCTGCCAAGGTCGTCATATATTTCACCATACAATGTTAGCATATTGATACGCTTGTTTTAGACAGCCACCTTAGGTGCCACAGAGAATCCGGACCAACAATGAACGGGGTTGGTGGGGGGCTTTTACGTTGGCGCCACACTGTCATTAGTATTTTTTTAATTTAATTTTATAATATTCAAAATCAAATAGTGATTGGGTGAAAGATATTTTCTCTGTCGGGTTACTGTGTGAGTAGACTGAGCATGTGGCGAGTGGCGTGGGAGATCGGAAACAGAGATCTGGATTCTCGACTGGATCTCATTTCTTTATAGGAATGCTGTTGGATTTGGATCCCTGCTTCTGTTTTGCACCGTACGCCTATGTAGATGCATGTTAAATAATCTTTAGGGTAAATTTTTTTAGAGGGCACTAAATTTTTTCATCTGTCACGAATTGGTTATTCAGATTTGGTTTGTTCAATTTTAGTCACTCAATTTTGTTATTTGTTTTAATTAAGCTACTTTATACTTTTCTGTCTAAACTGTTAACGGAATATGCTCATTATGTTAGTATTTTTGGACGGAATGAGTATATTCTGTTAATTTTTTGGACAGAATGAGAATATTATGTGAAGATTTGATAGAAAATTATAGAGTGATTTGATTGTGACAAATGACAAAATTAAGTGACTAGAAAAAAACAAATCAAACTTAAGTGACTAATTCATAACAAATAACAAAGTACAGTGACATCCAATGAAATTTACTCTAATCTTTAGTTATATAAGTTTAAATTTCAAATTTTCATTTTTCTTGATCAGCTCGATTAAGTTTTACCAGACAAAAATAAATTTACGCTAAACAAATAAAATACAATGAATAAATAATATTTAAAAAAAAACTCACCAACAAATATAAGAACACACCTAGCCAGTACCAAGTCGTTTAAAAAAAATAATACTTAGAATTAGTCTCCCTTGTATAGTGACCAATAGCCGACAGCCCAAGTTTATATCGGAAAAAAATACTTCGAGCATGGGATTTATTTAAGACATGCATGAAAAAGATCCAAGATCCAACAAAAAGTAGAAATACAAATGTCCCTTTAACCATATAAGAGGTTGATCACTATCGTTTGGAGCAATGTTTTGAAATTCGTTTGTCATTCAGTATGCGGAAAGCTACCGCATATCGCATATTCGGTATGTGGATCCATATGCAAATTTTTATTCGGATTTATATATGCGGATTTTAAATGAGAATTTGTATAATAAACAAGTATACGGTAATATGTGGTATGACTCACTGTTAATATACTATAAACTGATTTTTTATCACTCTAAACTAGTAATATGTGAAATAAATCACTCTTAATATATACTTTAAACCGGTATGTTATCACTATTAATATACTCTAAGCTTCATATTCGGACCAAATATAAATTTTCTATTCGGATTGCAACCGAATAGGAATATTCGGACCGAATTTTACGGTTTGGAGAATAATGATGTACTACTTGTTTAGACGTTAGGTGAATATTAAAATACTATGTGAGAATCAATTTTTAGCTCAGTGCAAAATGTAATATTTTTTTGAGAGGTCGCAAGCGTGGAATTCGAATGAGAGATTTTTAATGAATATTTAAATAATTAGATGACTTTATTAAAAAAAAATATCAATATATATATTTTTTAGAATAGCTCGTAGGCGCGCGCACACACAACACCCTATATCTCAATTCTGCCCCTCTACAAAATCGAGTCCCTGTTTTCTCGTGGGAGAGCTAATGCCTTAACCGTCTGCACTAGGCATCGATGACAATATATATTAATACACTATGTATAATCATATGCACAAATTTTCATGTACCGAGAGTGTTAATTACATATAAATTTAAATTTAAATTTATGCATAATTAATTTTTTCAGACACATTAAATATTGAGTACAACTAGAGTAATCCTAAGTTCTTCAAGCTTCTTTGTGAACTCAACTCTAAGACCAATCGGATTAGCTTCAAACAATAAATTCAAATTGTTGAAATTCTTCTATCTTACAAGTAATGTGTCTACATGTGAAAATTTTAAAGTTTCGAATTAATTTAGTACAAAGTCAAGCGGTCAAAATCAGAAGATTTATAGATTAATTTTAATGCGTTTATTTTTTGGAAGCCTTTTGACCACTTGACTCTATATAAAATTTATTTCAAATTTTAAATTTTTTGCATGTAGATGCATCACTTGTAAGGTAGAAGGATTTCAACAGTTTGAATTCGTCGATTGATGTCAATCCGATAGGTTTTAGAGTTGAGTTCACAAAGAAGCTTGATGAACTTAGGAGCACCCTAGTTCTATTCTTAAAAATTTATACATTAAATGTTTTCATTAAATATTTATACACAATGAACAATTTTAAGTGCATCAAAATTTAAAGATGCGTTGGTCATTTTTTTTATAACTTTCGCAGAGACTGCGGAGTTGTGAGTAGAAATCAAATTCTCAATTTTTTAAGTAATCAACAATCCTAAAACTTTTTTTTTCTAATCAACTATGATACTTCCCCTTTCGCGTTGGACATTTTTTTATGATACCTTTTAATTAAGATATTGAGAATTTTATAACAAAATTTTAGTGCATAAAAAGATGAACTCTGTAGCAATTTAAAATTTTAAATGTTTATGATTTACACTGCACATCAAAATTCGTGCATGTGAATTCTACACTGCACATCAGTGTTCATGGGAGTGCATTAACAAACGAGTGACGATCGCTCCCTTGATAATAATTTCATTTATTAGCAGATAAATCATAAATATTGGCCCACTTCAATAACATGTTTGCAAAACAAAAACCCACCGTCTATTAATATAATAAATAAAATATCCTAGTGTACAACACAAACCGAAATTTTTTTAATTACCATCCAGTATTTCAAAATTCTCACATTACCTTGTGTTTTTTGAAAAATTTAAAAGTCACTTCCCACACCAAACTGATCTACGCACAAAAATAAAATTGTTGTGCAGAATCAGACAGTGAATCAATTGGTGCGCCAGACTGATCTGCGCACGACCCATAATTGATGCGCAAATCAACCTGACGTGAGTGATAACTTTTATTTTTTTGAAAAATATAATGTGAGAATTTTGAAATATGGGGTGGTAATTAAAAAAATTACGATAACATAAACAATTGCATCATGGAATCCATCTATTTTAAAATATTTAATATTAGATTATTGCTCCAAAAACCTCGGTGCTTATATGATACGGTGGCGGATAAATAGCAAGGGACGCATAGAGACTGTTGCTGGTACGTCAGATCCAAAGACAATGCGTCGTAATAAAATGCTCTCCTGCTTTAATTTGGTGAGCTACAACGGTGCCGCTGTGACTGGGTGCGTATCCTCTGAGATATCACAATTTTTGCGTGACCGACGTGTCCGCTGTGGCTCCGCTCTGCTCAAATCAAATCACCGACATTTATAACCATTTATTTGCTCTCACCAACAACAAAAAAAAAACGACGCGATCACAAATTTCTCGTCAGACAACTCATTTTTTTTTTATACACAGCCGCTGATGAGTCGACATCTAATAATGGACTAAAAAGATGTTTGCATGGAATTGAATTGATATGCTTTGAATAGTATACACCTTTACACCTTAAAATTCCTATACACATTTCTTTACCAGAAAAAATACCCCCCCTTTTTTTTTCTCTGGTGATTTTTCACCATTAATTTGGGTTCCTTAACTATAGCATTTCTTTAATTTAATTTGTGGAAGTCAAACGTGCATGACATCCGATGCTTTGCAATCGAACTTTGAAAATAAATAAATAAAAATGTGCAACTCCTAAACGCAAGTAAAACGATTTGTCAGCTTAAAACGGCATCTCTTTGAATTAGGCGACAATCACATCATCATTCCTACTCCAACAACCATGATTTTTACATACATGGTACATCTATCTACTTCTCACAAGTGTTACCTTCCATCGCACTCAACCAACAAAATGTGGTGGCTATCATGCAATGGCCTTGAGGTGTTTATTTCTTGGTATATATTGGTATGATATTTTAATTTCAATTTCTACCAAAAGTTAGTGCGAGGTGATCCGACCTCATTTGCCTTGCATTTTTTGTTGGGTCCCATGAGGAGAACAAAAGAGCTGCTCCGTAGTAGGTGTTCCTACCGAGCGGGATCCTCTGCGGCCGATCCTTAATAGTTCTTTTATAGAAGCATTATTTAATTGGTTTATGAATTTGTAACCTGCAGTTCTTTTCTGATAAAGGTCTTTCGGTGACTATATGTACTATGCAATAGTACGGATTGGTTTTTAATACATATTAATATTTTTATTTTCAAAATTTTAACGCTTGATCTGAATCGTTGATTCTCATATGAATATGCACTTGCAGACCAATATTATAATTTTTAGATTTTTTTACAAATTTTTAAGATAGATAGAAAATTACTCATACGAGAATCATGTTGAACGGTTCATATCAGATGTTAGTATTTTAAAAATAAAAATATTGATCCGTATTGTGATACAATCCATACTATTCATAGTACCATAGACTCACTAAAAAATAATTATTACTTTGATTTGTCACCATCGACAATTAGATTTATTGGTATAACTTAATATTCTACTATTGCTTTGATTTGCCAATAATTGAAAATTTCATACAAGATAGTTGTAATATATATAATGAATTCAAGCGGTAAGATTTATCATATTTATAAGAATATCAAATGTTTGTAAATATTTATTTTCTCATACTTGTTCAATTCGATAGCAACTTCTCTCCTTACAATGAACATAATTCATTTTAGTATTAAAAAAGAATTTATTACTAAATTAAATTATGTGATAATGAAAATGGTTGATTTTTTCAACTATAATTTAATTTCAAATTTTATTATGCTAGCAGTTTAATGTCTATATAATAAGTGCAAAAACAAAAAAAAATCATCCAAAAATTATGAAAAATAATTGTACAGGATCAATAGTCCTTGATTTTTTTTTTTTTGGTGACAAATCAAACAACATTGAATCTCCAAAAATGTACTTTTTTGTTTGTTTTCAATTTCTAGCATATCAAAGGGTTCTTTATGTAACACGACCAAATTCACACCAAATCCGAAACAAATCATGTGGTAGGTGAGATGTGGGGCCCTTTGTAACATAATTTTCAAGGTAGGAGGGGCCAATAATGGGTTAGTTCTGAGGTTAAGAAAGCATTAAGAATTTAAGATTTAATAATTAGGAAATACGGAGTCTCCACCAACCTACCTTTTACGCCTTCTCCATTTTGCTTTTAAAGCAAAAAAAATATATTCACCATTTCTTTGAATAAATTTCTTTATTATAGAAGTTCGAGATTGCAACTAAATGAATCTTATAGAATCATCTAATTTAAACTAATAATTGACTTCTTTAGCAGCACTTCTTTGTTTAAGTCAAATAGTACACTTACGTGTTTAATGATATTTCTAACATTAATAAATTTAGTTTGTTCAATCTCAGTGGGATATCATGGATAAAACACAAATAATATTATATATTTATGTCTTAGTGCGACATAATTTGCTTGTTTCAGCGGAACCAAATTGATAAAGCACGAAACGATGTGGTCGCCTATTATGAAGACACAATAATGATTTGGAATTTGTTTGATTAGGAAGGTGTGTTTGGCCGCTCTACTGTTTTCGCGGGAAAGAAAAAATTTAGTTCAACTGAATTTTTTTTCTCACGTGAATAGTAATTTTTAGTTCAATTTCCGTGCTCATGCCCATTTCCAATAATCTACTGAACATGCCCAAACAGAAAAAGATGACTCCATAGAATGTCATAATTCGGTATCACTTTTGCAAACTCTTATAAAAAATTACTTTGTTGAAGTAAACTTTGATAAATTTATGCAATATCATTAACTATTTTTTTTTTCAAGAGAATCTGTTTTTAGTCTAGTGACAAAAATAATATTATGTATAAAGAATTGCAAGTTCAAAATTCGAATGAAAAATTCTTTATGAAAAAATTCTTTATGAATATTAAACCAGATGGCTTTACCCAGACTTTACTAAAAAGAAAACTGTTTTTTTTCAAACAAACTTATTAAATGCTTGAGGCAAGAGTAGTACTTCGATAATAAGTAAAAAAAATATTGAGAATTATATTTGTTTGACATTTACGACAACTGAAATTGTGAACAATGATTAATGATATAATAAAAAAAGTATTGAAATTCTGGAGATTCAACAATCTCGAAATGTATTACAAAAAAAATATAATTAAACTGTACTTCTTTTTTACATTTTGCTGAAGTGACAACTAAATCAAACTAAATTTTTCTGTGCACCAACCTACCTTTTACGGAGTCTCCACCAACGGATCTACCTTTTACGGATTTAGATCGCTGAAATTCGATACCCAGTCGTCCAATTTTTTTTTTTCTGTGCACGCATCTTAAAATTACTAGTTTTTTTTGTACGCATCTAAAAACAATTCAATAGCTCGATCTCGAATTTCAGAAATTGCAAAGTTAATGTTCATGATCTCTGATTTCAGCTCTATCTTTTACGCCTTCTCCATTTGGCTTTTAGCGCAACAAAAAATATATTCACCATTTCTTTGAAGTGACAACCTGGAAATGTATTACAAAAAAGATATAATTAAACTATATATTTTTTTTTACATTTTGCTGAAGTGACAACTAAATTTTTCAGTGATACAAAGTCAATGCTCGATTCCCGCTGTTATCCTGCATTTATTGATAACAAGGACCCCTCCTAAAAGGTTTGACAGTGCGAGTCTGTGAGAAGTGAGAAGTGAGACCCCATGTAATGGAATGAAAGTAAATGAAATAGGACAAAATAAAGAACACTGCATCACCGCGGAAGAATAACTTGCTTTTTATACCCAATTTTAAGAATCCAAATCGGTTGCTCTTGTAAAAAAAGAGTATGATAAACCCCCTTCCCCTCTGCCCCACACACAAAAAAAGAGAGTATGATCCTACATTCCAACTTCTAGAGAGACAGAGAGAAGAGGGAAGAGAGAGAAGGACGGTTTGGATTATTCAGCGCTAAGAAAACCTTTGCGGCACAATACCCAATTTGCCCTTCTCGTTATTTTTTAGTTTTCATTTTTCTACATGCGCTGAAAATATAACTCATATACTTTTTCATATTTCGCTCCCGGATTATGGTAAGACACACTTGAGGTTTATCATCATTGCTTGGAATTGCATTATTTCAATTATTTTCCATGTGCAGTCAGAGGAGGTACGGTAACTGACATTAGTCTTTGGAGGAAGCGTAATTTCGAAGGAAAAAGTGGATCTATACAGTCGATAATTCAAGCAAGAAATGGTGTAAACGGGGAATAAATAATTGTTTCTTTGTTCATGTCCGTATTGGTATATTATCCGGAATATATTATTCGTATTTCATATCCGCTTCACATCTATAGAATAATGTTAATACAATAATGAATTATATTTTGAACTGTTAAATTATGCAAATATTCAAATTATCCGACCCCGAAATAAATGCAGATGTTATAATTTTTAAAATATAGAATGGTGTCAAATTGTCAAAAATTCTATTTGTGCATCTCAATTTTTGTTGTTGAAATATTCTCATATTTTATATAGTTGTCATTATACATGACATTAATTATTCTGGTTAACAGTACTGGTAATTTCAGAAAACAACAGTGGTAGTTGGTCCAGAAAGAACTAAAAAATTCATATTCAGGGTTGCTGTTAAGACCAAATATCTCGATTACTTGGTGCATTGAGCATTGAGATACATTGCACCTGGACAAACAAAATTGTACCAGAGGCTTGTGCCAATAAAGGTTGTCTTACAAAACCACACATAATTCTGCATGGAATTCATATCACCTGAGGTAACAGAATATTTCTGTTTAGACCCGGACCATCTGATCTAAACCCTAAACCCTTAAAGAGACTCCGTGTATTCCACCTTGGATCGGATTGGTCCGGATTCTAATCAGATGGTCTGGATCTAAATAGAAATATTCTGTTACCACAGAGGATATGGACTCCCTTTGCATGTGAATGGTGCATTTGGCACCAGATCTGGTGACAAACTCTAAGCCTGAGACTTGTGCATTTGATAATTTTAAATGAGAGGGCGATTCCTTTTCCTTCTCTCCCCAATACCAATACATCTATTGTGCTGGTGCAGTATTGCCTCGAATATCAGCTATGATAAATTGCAAAGAGTCTGCAACTGATAATACAATTGTGACAGAATAAGCTTTTACACTGACGAACGACATGAAAAGCATATATTATATAACATTTACTCAGGCAAAGTTATAGGATCTAAGCTGCTGACTAGAATCCCCAGGTCTATGTCCTTATCCTCAAACTTCTTAATAAACGGGTGATCCTAATAATTGCACATAGAAAAAGAAATAATTGTCAATTAATTGGATAGAAAACAAGAAAAGAAACACGGCAAAGGTCTATAATAAATGACATTACTAACCAGAAGTTGCAAGGATGACATTCTCTCTTGAGGATCCTTCTGTATGCTGTGTACATAAATATATAGAAATTAGGATGACATTCTCTCTCTATTCAAAATTAACTATAGGTGATGCCATTATCTTTGATTAATGATCCAGTCAACACACAAGGCACAATTTTCAGCCAATCATGAGAGCACACAATAGCATGGTCCCACTTTGCTCCCAGGGTGGTGCAGTTACATATTATCAATCTATCAAGGGTTCACACACAGATACAAGCCCTAAAGCACTACTCACCAATCTAACATGCAAAGATTGAAAAAAAGAAAAGAAAAATACCAGGCGGAAATAAAAGAGCAGAATTCGGGAGAGAACTGGTCAGATGGGGCAGAAGGGGGAGGCTGGTCGACAATGGCCTCTAAGAGCTCATAGAAACTAAGCCAGCCCTCAGATTCTTCTGACGGAATATAAGGAAACCGGCCAATAGCACACTCTAGTACTACCAACCCCAAGCTCCATATGTCGCTCTTGTAGTCGTATGAGCTGCCACTTATTCTCTCTGGTGACATGTAATTGTAGGTCCCGACAAATGTATCTCTTTGACCCATAGAGCTTGCTAGCACTGCACTCACACCGAAGTCGGTTATCTTGACTTCTCCTTTGTGGTTTACCAACAGATTCGAGGGTTTTATGTCCCTGTGTATCACATGCCTCTCATGATGCAGGTAAACTAATCCCTTCAATACCTAATTGTCAACATGCATCAAGTCAGAGCAACATTTTGCAATAAAACCTCCCAGAAATTCAGTGCCCTCGCGAGTTCTATATATTATTATTTGACCAACCAAAAATAAATGCTTGTTTTTTTTTTCACACATCCAAAACCTCTCATTTTGGAGTTTAATCCAAGTTTGAGCTCCAACAGTGACAAACAGCGATCACTTTATTGTTGCATATCTCATTATTTGAGTCAGTGATAGAAGATACATGCGAAAGAGTAAAATACAGAAATGTACTAGCATGGGGATTTTTTTAATCATTGTATGTTATCTTGTCTTGTTGAGTTGCTTATTTTATCTGCTTGTGTATTTACCTATTCATTCATTTATGCATTTTTTTAATAGGGAAGAGGGCATTACATTCTTTCATCAGTGTTATTTGGAAGAGCTTACAAATTTTTATTATTCCTTACTATTATGCAAGCAATTGAACAATAAGTCAATGATATAGTGCGAGCACTTTCTAATTCATTTCCCTGATTAACAGTATCAATAAATGTAACAATGTTTCCTGTTTGCTTGTGCCTATGATAGAATACTGAGGTCTAACCCATAACCATAAATTCCCTAGCAACAGTAGCAATGAACTAACGTATATCTACCTGTTTGCAAAGAACAGCTAGATAAGGCTCGAGAATGGTCTTGACTTGTTTAATTATGTCGGCTAAAGACCCACGATCCATATACTCCAATACAAGCGAAATCACACCATTGTGATAGAACGAATGGTAGCACACCACAATTTGCGGGCACTGTGAAGCCTGGTTTATTTTGAGCTCTTGCACTATTTGCTTGCGGATTGTCTCCTGTATGTTCATTTGTATTCCCTATACAGTAAATAAAGGATAATAAGTCCAAAGAGCCCAGGTTTTGAATTATCAGCATAATTGTACTGCATGTTGCCGGTATCCGATAAAGTACATAAATTTGGGGTTGTTATAATTTAACAGAAACAATATTTAACAGAAATTTGGGGTTGTTGTTGTTATAATTTAGCAGAAACAATATTTATGCTGAAACTGCCTCGACTCATCCACAAAACATCAGGTTAAGATTAAACAAGAAAAAGAAGGGGTCAATCGAGCATCTAAAAGTGCAAGTATTCTGGTTCCTTACTAGTACCGGATGGAATGACTTTGAATCAGGACCTTATGGGTGACTCCGGTCGATAAGTAGCCAACAAATAATAGACTCATGTCAAATCAAATAAATAAGATTGCACACGAAAGAATATAATGTAACAGACATGAGAAAATACTCAAAATAGGCAATATGCTTTTCCTAAAATCCATAGAACTATTTTAGTATTTTACATACATATAATGAGTTGGCTATTTACAATTTACATTTCATCATGATAAGCTGAACTTAAAATATATAGGCCTTTTATTTTGCATGTATAACATTTCAATAAGGACAAATATTCAAAATGTTTGGTACATGCAACATCAAATACCTTTAAAGCATAAAATTTGCCATTCCATTTGTGGCGAACAAGTTGTACAACACCACCACTTCCTTTTCCTATTACTTTTATTGTCTCTAGGTCTTCCAGTGCAAATTGCATATCCTCATCTTTTGGATCTGACGACTGTGCACACACACACACACAAGGCACATAGAGAGGGAAATAAAAGACTGTGAAAATCAATTAACATTACGCACACAAATTAAAAAAGTTTGTGCTGCATAGCATAAAAGAAATATGCAAAAAGATACAGAATTGGAAGATAATCTGTTGAGTTATTAAAAGCCTTACATGACACTGCATAAGAATATGTGATCATGAAGTCATCACAAGATATATTGGCTCACATCATACATAAAATATAACATAATCGGAGTCGAAGTCAATAATTCAATAGGTACATGAATAATTTATTCACAATTCAATCTTTGTGAGTTCTACACAGATTACAAAATAGCAATTCTCCTTTATAAACACCATTCTTAAACAGAATGTATAATTTCTGATCTAAGAGACCAACACAATATATTATAACTACAATAATAGAACTCGCTTAAAAAGTGGGCTATTTATGTAAAATGTAATTACTAAAGAAAAAAAGAAAAAAAAAAAGAAAAAAAGAAAAAAAAAAAAAAACTAAATAAAATTTCATCAAAGGGGGGAAAATTCGGTACCTGACTCTCACTTTCTTCACAGATCAATTTTAATCCCCGCTGATTTAACCGCAATTCACCATCTTGAAAGGTCCCGCTAGCAGTCCTAATTTACCAAAGTAACAAAAGAATAAATGGAATCCACTCATTAATCTTTAAAGCCAGGAAACTGTAACAAAAAAATTCTGCAATCGAACAAAAACCGGATCTTACAAGAACTTGTCGACTGGAGTCTCCTGAGCGGGAACGGAGAGCTTGAGTTGAGCGAGTGCCTTCCCCTTCATGATCTGGGCTTTGTCCAACCTCCAATAAAATCAGATTTGATAGGGTTAGTAGCTACTACTACAAAGAGCGAAGTGGCAGTGATGGGAAGGAGCGAGGAACTTGGCCAGGAAAGTCCCCCCTCTAGCTCTTCCAATTGTTCTCTTTTATGCAAATCAGTCCACTACTTTTATTATTTCACAAATAGTAACTGGCCATTGGTTGTTGGGCCAACCTGGTATCGGGTCTCTGACTCTGGTTATAAGGTCTGAGACCAGGATGGCCCACTAACCAGTGACCAGTTACAGCACTGTATAATCATATTTTAGTCACTCAAATTTTAATGTATCCTGTTAAACTATTAAAAGTTACTTCTATTACAATTACAATTGGTACGTTGCATTTAATATACATTCAAATTATATAAATTTCATAATTTTTTCCATGAATTAATTCCTAAATTTATGATCAGTCACAAATTTTTTTTTTTGAGAAATGTGACAGAAACTGATCAGTCACAAATTTCACATGCGAAGTTAAGAAGTTTCACATTTTGCATCCTATTACATAATATAACCATATAGCAACTTACAATGTTCAAAATAAATATATAATTGGAGAATATCTATTTTTACAAAAAAAAAAATCATCGCAATACAATTTGATTGACATAAATATATAATTGGGGAATACTCCACCCTAACAACACACACAGAAGAAAAAGAAAAATCAGGCTGGTGAGTTTTGAATGACATTCATTTCAATGCATCAAGATCGTTCCCGGATTCAGTTCACGGCTCATGGCATTTCTCTCTGTCCCTAAAAATTTCAATTGTGAAACTATACTACAGATGAAGAAATCACGTCAGGTGCATAGCCAGACGCTGAACCCGGCCTTCCACAGGAGAAACGGACACATTCCCATCCCAGCCATTAGAGTTTTTTTTTTTTGGAGTAAATTGGTCTGTAGGCATGTCATTGAATACAAGTTAGTTTACGGTACAACATTTGCTAATTTACATTACACCATCTAGCCTAATATATACCCACGAACCCTCAAGTAAAAGTTGGAAATCGCCCAACCGGTACTGAAGCCCAAATTAGCAATGCCCAGAAAAATACAATCCACCAAATTAGCGCCCGGGTTAGGCACGAATGGCGGCCTGCTGCATCCTTTTACATTAGAAAATGAATCTTTGGTTGTACTAAATAATTATTATAAAATAAATATTATTTGAATTTTAAACATTAGAAATATATATTATAACATGTAACAATTAATAATTTGAAGGAACAATTGGAAAAAGAAAGTTCTCCTGTCAGATATAATGTTAATAGTTTCAAAAGCTCTATCATTAATTAATGCTGCTATGGATACTGTTAAAGACTTCACCGCTCTATTTCCCTTCTTATTTTTATATTTGAAGGAAAAATACTCGCTTGTTTATCCTTCTAACTTCTAAGTATCTTTACTGTTATTTTATTTGGTGATAGAGAATCTTTATTCTATTTGTACAAAAAAAAATGTTACAATATAATTTCAAACTGTAGTGATGTGAAAGAATTGCTAATTTATAAATCCCACCAAATTGGCAATATGTAAGTGTCATATTAGACTATGTTGGTACTAATTTTACGAATGTGATGTTAACAATTGCAAAGTTACAAATTCAGTAATTAATTACTTTTATGACGTCAACAAAACTAAAATTGCAGAAATTAAAACATTCTAAAATTAATTTGAATATAGTACATAAAAACTGTGTACAATCATGCGAGGACTACAACAAATTTGTGCATTTACTTTCCATATATACATGCACTGAAGATCATCGTCTGTTTTTTTTTTTTTGCATGTTATAACGCCCGTAGGCTGATTACATTCCAAGAACCCTATTACATTAATCTACTATTGTAACAGTGCCTAAAAACAGAATATTACATTCTGAAAATATGGTATGTAAATCCCATGTAATTCATTCCTTCCAGCCTGCCTCTCTTTGCCAAGTTATCAGCCAACTCGTCGTGGCTTTTTCCGACATGAGAACAGGAATAGTTTCTGTTTTCTTTGAGTATCACCCACACCTCATACGCTTCCTTGTATGCAGTCCAGTCTATTTCAGTTGGTGGTTGTAGTTGAGTGGCAGCAGATACCAAGGTTTCACAATCAGAATGGAAGTTACAGGACAGGATTCCTGCTGACTTAACATATCTCATTGCTTGAGATAACGATATAGATTCCGCTTGGATTGGTGAACATGCCACAACTGCCTCTGCCTTGTATGCTTGAAGAATATCATTTTTGAATAGTACAAAGCCAATTCCACCGGACCATCTATCTACCCATGACCCATCTGTGTAACAAGTGTAAACATCTTGCCTGGCATCTGTAGTAACTGGGTTATCCGAATATGATGTCCCAAATTTAATTTTCCTGGCTGAACTCGATATTAATGTCTCATTGGAGATCTGAGACATGTATTTTGTGAATCTATCCCTCGTTGGCTCACATCCACCATATGCGTTCCTACACCTCCATATGGCCCAACATGTATTCATGAAAACCCCCCAACTACACGCCATGCTAGCTGTAGAGAATAAAAGCATAGTTTCCTGCAAATTCTGAGGAAGCATCTCCGATCTAATTGCCAACTCACCTACAAACCAACAGCTTCTAGAGAAGTGACACTGAAACAAGAAATGTTGCAAATCCTCTTCTCCACTGCCACACGTAGCATATATCAGATCACCTTTACCAATTCTTGAATAAATAATTTTCGCTAATGGTATAGCACCATGCACCAGTTTCCAAGTAAACATACGAACCCGAGGTAGAATATGATCCTTCTTCTAAATCATGTGCCACACCTCCCTGTTTTGCTGTGAAGCGCCCTAAGCAGCTTGTGAGATTGCAACATAGGCCTTTTTCACTGAAAAATCCCCATTAGCCGTTAACTTAAACTTCAGAGAGTCCACACCCCCTTCATGAACTGGTGCTCTCACTGTGGTTAGAATGTGCATGCATTGTGTGAGACCAAACAAGTTCATTAGTTTACCAGTGTCCCATCCTCCTGTCAGTGGATCCACTAATTCCATTATTGTCCAACCATAGTGAGCACGCTCCAAAGGCATGTTGTCAATAGCACCTTGAAACCACGGCTGAGCATACACCTTACATCTAGACCCATCCCCCACATTCCAGCTTATCATGGGAATTAGTTTCTCCTTTATACTCATCAGACTTCTCCAAAACAAGGTGCAGTTGTCATTCCTTTTTGAATGCCACAGTTCAGTTCTTGGATTGTATTTGGCTTTAACAACCTGGATCCATAAAGAATTGGCAACCGAAGCAACCCTCCATAGAGATTTTAGTAGTAGCGCCTCATTTAATTTGTCCAATGCTCTGACCCCTAACCCTCCTTGATCACAAGGCATTGTTTCGATCCCAAGCTACATAAGCTAGAAACCTTTCCTTGTCACCCTTGCTCCAAAAGAACTTTCGAATTGAAGGATTTTTGTTTCTGTTTTATATGAGTTCGCAGCGGAAACAATTTTTTTTTTTTTTTTAACATTAATACAACAAGATCGTTCTTGTGATAAATATAAAACATCAAATACTTGCGCATATAACATATTTAACATATATTATCTCCAACTATGAGTTTATAGGGTTCATACGTAGAGATTGTCAAATCTCTGATATCTTCTCTTTGAGTCTTTGTCGGTTGTGCCGCCGGTACCGTCTTCTTCTTGGTTAGACCTCTCGGTTCACCTTGAACCTAAACAACAAGCTAAGTGTTCTCTTGATAGATTAAACACAAAACTTGGAGCTTAGATACAACCACCTTTCTTCAATCAAAGTTTTCAATTCCAATTTGATTTGGTGGCTAATCAAATAAAATAAAGGAGAGAAAAATAAAAAAAAACGTTTTTCTCTTTTATGACAACCAAAACTAAGAAAGAGAGAGAGAAAAATTCTGTTGTTCATCACCTTTTCATCTCACCTTCGTATATATATAAATATGGGAGAATATCAAAGGTTAATATGCACAATTGCATAAAGGTCCTTCTCTCTTTTATGAATATCATAAACCCTTTCTTTATTTTATTCTCAACCATAATCTTTTGCATGGTTTAATTAATTCATGTTATGTAATAATATTCTTATAATGACGTCAATCATTAATACCAAATAAAATCACAAGACAACATGAATTAATTTTGTATCTAAGCATGTCATAAAATGACATTTTATTTTGATATCTCTATGTATATTATAACATACATACTATATCAAAATACTTGTTGTTTCCCGTTCAGTTGGTGTGACCTTTATGAGAATCTATATCATCTTGGCTTCCTTATGATATGAATTTTCATATCATAGACTGGAAGATGTTCTATTACTACATTACAATCACCAAATGACAATAGATGAGTATATTGATCCACGATAACTGTGTCTGTCCTTGTCTCATGATATTCAGAATATTATGTGAAATAGGATCGTGTCATTTTCACAATATATTCATTTCTTGGTGTTCTCAAGTGAATTATATATATAACTGTATCAGTTATATTGCTAGCCATATAATCTCACTTTACCAAAGGGCCCAGTAATATCATAACTCATTCGAGGGACAATGATACTATTAATATATAAATTTCTCCCGCACAAGTCATACACATGAACTACCACCTATTCACTAAATTAATAGCTTAAGATGATAATCACAATATGTAATTCTCATGTAAGAAATTGACATATCTCATATCATGGATTCTAAAGACACAATGGAACATTAATGACACAAAACACAATCCATATAAATGTCTCATTCTGTTAGGTCATTGTTCAATATGCAGAAACCCGTTTCTACATATTCATGTTATTAAATGATATCATTTTCTAACACTTATAGAACTTCAGTGTACTTTTAATAACATGACAATCTCAACTTGGTGATTAGCGTTCCCTATAATCACCTCGATTGTGAACATATTTAGAATTATATGTCGTCATCTTATGAGTTCTAAGATTCAAGACCAAGAGCATCTTCTTGAATATTTCACAAGATATACCATTTAACTCAAGGAACAAGAATGCATATAAATAAAATAATAACATTCAAACTTATGAACAAAATATATGAAATATATTAACTTTCAAAACACACAATCCTTTCACGAATAAGGCTAGTCAATTTTTGGATGACCCTAGCAGGAATTTTAGTCGTAGCCATGTAATAAACAGGTAGAGATTGTAACACCACTTTGATCAAAATTAATCTCCCTGACTGCGAAAGCAGCTGCCCCTCCCATGACTGGAGCCTTGCTGAGAATTTATCAATCAAGAATTCAAAAGCATCACCATTAGTTGCAATGGGAGCCCCCAAATAGGTTCCTGACTGTTGGTGTAACGGCACCAGAAGCACATTTGCTACATTTTCAGCATCAACCTGAGAAGTACTTCGACTAAACCAGATGTTACTTTTTTGTGGCCCGATCCTCTGTCCAGATACACTCGAAAACAGATTAAGAGTCTGCATTAAAACCGTTGCCTCTGAAACCGTGGCCCTCCCAAATAGTAGCAAATCATCTGCATATAGGCAATTTGACAAAGTCGGGGCCGAGTGCGCAAGTCTGACACCATGAAGCTCCTTTCTTTCAATTAGGTACTGTAGACTCCTTGAAAGTAAGTCCATACCCAATATAAATAAATAAGGTGATAAAGCACAACCTTGACGCAAACCGGAGCCTGGTTTTATATAACCATCACCTTGACCATTAATTACAATTGAGCACTCAGCTGAACGAACACACGCCATAATCCACCCTACCATCTTATTTGGAAAGCCGTAGAGAGGCAATAGTGACTCTAAGTAATCCCAATTCATTCTACCAAATGCTTTAGAGAGGTCCACCTTGAGACAGAAATCACTATGCTTATACGACCCAGAATTAAATGAGTGCAGGACTTCGCGCAACAAAATCACATTCTCTGAAATTTCTCTTCCCGGTACAAAGGCACATTGGCTATCAGAGACACAAGCACTGATGAAAGGTCTAATTCTCAAGGCAATTAGCTTAGAAATAAGCTTGTACACAACATTGCACACCGAAATCGGCCTAAAATCAGTCACCCTTGACGCACCTTCAGACTTGGGAATAAGAACCAAATTAGAGCGAGATATGTAACTCGGCATCATGCTGTGAGTAAAAAACCGATCGACCTCTTGAAAGACTGCTGGCCCAAATATATCCCAGTTGTCCTGAATAATTTTTGCATTGAAACCATCCGGACCTGGGGCTTTGTTAGGCCCCAGTGACATCAGCGCTTTGTGGATTTCCTGCATGGACGGTTTTGACTCCAGTTGGTCATGAACAAGACTAGGTATCTTGGATAAACTGGAGAGAATCTCTGATGGGTAGGAATTGTGCAAGTTTTCGCATGGTACTGGAGTGTACATATTTTTATAGTGATCTACAAATGCAGACCGTACCTTCTTTTGATCAGTTTCCCACACACCTTCTCTTATTATAATAGCCCTTATCATGTTCCTCTCGTGCCTCGTCATTGCCATAGCATGGAAATAGCGTGTGTTGCTATCCCCAAACAGAGCCCATTTGATACGAGCTCTTTGGTGCCAAAAATACTCTTGCATGAGTAGACACTTGTCATGTTCTATTTGTAGCACTTTCTCCTGTTTCTTCTTGTGCTGATCTGGTGGAGTAGAGTTAATTCTTAACATCTTACTCTCAACTTCTTTCATCTTAGAGTCAGGGGACTTCTTTCCCACTAGCCATTTTCGCACCTCTTTTTTAAAGTTCTTCCTCAACACTCTCCACTGCAGTGTACCATGCTGAGCCACTTTTTCACAAACACCCCGAAATCAGGTTGTAAATGCCACCAATTTTCACATCTGAATTTATTGCTCTTGTTAATCGCCTTTGGGACCAAACGCAAAAGAACGGGTAAATGGTCACTGTGAAACCTTGGGAGATGAAATACCGCAGCAGTTGGGTATTTGAGAACCCATGGGTGTGTGGCAATGGCACGATCCAGTCGGGCTGAGATGTTCGCACTGCCAAGCTGATTGTTTGACCAGGTATAAGCTGGACCCAGGTCCATGAATCCAGCCCTCTGAGTCCATCTGCCAAAGTCCCTATTATTTGTTCCCAGAACACTCGAACCACCACTTTTTTCAGATAATGCTGCCACTGCATTAAAATCACCAATGGCACAGACCGGCACCTCTCCATCTGCTGTGTAGGCCTCTATTCTGCCCCATATTCCCTCATTGGTCACCCGAGTTGGATCTCCATAAACAACTGCTAGTATCCAAGGATTTGAGTTCTCACCCTTTACAGAAACTTCTCCTACTATTAAATTTTTACTGCTCTAAAAAATAGATCGATTTATAATACATATTAATTGCATGTCTGTCTCACTTTTTTTTTCTTTCTTGATTCAAGCAACTCTTTTCCTATAGAGTACCATAATTAATTGAATGACCAAAAACTAGAGAAGGAAATTTGTCACGGCGTGACTAGTCACGTCACGAGACGTCACGTCACGTTAACGTCACGTCACGTCACGTGTGTCAATTACGTGATGTGACTCGCGTGACGCGTGACGTGATCATTCGCGTGACGTGACCACATTCTAGTGAAAATATATGTCACGTCACGTCACGTGAACCAGTTACGTCACGTCACGTCACGTGATCACGTTACGTCACGTCACGGTATAAAACATAGAGTATCCAACTTTTTTTATATATATAGAGTATTCAGATTTTTATTTTAGTGTAAATTCAGTGATATTGGTACTCATGTAGTACTGATTTTTATTTTCTTTAGTTTAGTCTAATGAATGTTTGTAATTTGAATTTTTAAAGTAACATCAGATGTAATATTTTCCAAAAAAAATAATTTTTACAATATTATTTACTTATTTTATAATTTTTTTATCTTTTTTTTCTAAATTTTCAACAATTTAAATTAAAATATAAAAAAATTGACACGATTAATTTACGTCACGACACGTCACGTCACGTGTGATCACGTCACGTATAGTTACGGCGTGACTACGCGTGACGTGACCATCCGCCACCATTTTAGTCACGTCACGTGAAAAAAAAAAGTTGATCACGTCACGTCACGTCACGTGACCAAATCACGGCGTGTTTGTCACGTCACGTCACGGCGTGTCACGTATTTCCTTCTCTACCAAAAACCATGAAAAAGAAAGAAAACTAAAAAGTTCAAATTACACCAAAATTACAACCAAATAATTTGCACTCTTTGTTGGCCTTAGAACATGAAATCAAGAACATACAAAAGTTACGAGGAAAGAGAAAACATAATAAATTCGCCATATCATGCATTAATTAATTACTACTCAAAGATTGAGTTGCATATTTCCGTAATTAATCCAGATACTCCCCCCTTCTCTTCTCCCTCTTCTTCGTCTTCTTCTTCCTCTTCCTCCTCCTCTTCCTCTTCCTCCTTATTTTTAATTGTTTTCTTCTCCTTCTTCATCATTTTTTTCTTTTTATCCTCACTGTCTACAGGTCCATTAAATGTTTCCTTGAGCATCTCTCTTAGGCCACCTCCATGACTTCCACGCAAATGAAGCTTATCTTCAATCTTGTGCTTCATTTCCTCCATTTTTTCGCTCCAATGGTGCTTCTCTTCATCCTTCACGGCCGTTTCCTCCATATTATTATCTCTTTACTCTATACTTTGTGTGTGTGTTTGTGTGTCAAAGTTGCTTGGATAGTTGGATGGATGATATATCTAGCTTTACTGTGACCCCTCTTTATATAACAGGAACAGCAACTCAGTTCAAATAGTCGGCCTTCAATCGGAAAATTTGTTACTTCTCAATTTGATCTATATGCTGGCCTTGTAAAAGAATATGGACAATAGTTTATAGTTTGTGCCAACTATGAACAACCATTAATGGGCCGCATTAAATATATATATATATTTTGACAGTGTAAAAAAAATATATAATTTGTGCCAATTGCCAACAACTAAATTTAAATATGCCTAGTCAACAATCTTAGAAAGCGTCATTTAAGATAAACTATAGTTATTAATAATTTTTGAAGATGTACATTAGTACATAGCACATTAATTACCACTTTATTTAGTTTTATTATAGACAAGGAAACTTTAAAAAGTGACAAGGAAGATTCGAGCTCATCTGTGCATTTAATATTTAATATGGGTCTTGGAAAAAAAATATCATCTGCATTCAAAACTATTTTTCATGGGATATATGGCGATGCAATTTAGAAGGTCCTTATATCGTCGGATCAAGTTTCTTTGCCATTTTAACATATAATAATTTCTTATTTATTTGGAGCAGGTGTTAATTAATGACCCATTACGGTAACATCTGAACATAGATACGTCGAATCTACAGTATCTTGCTTTTTCTGGAAAGGAATGTCCAAACTCAAGAGGTGCTAGCAAGAAGGAGAAACGGGGTATAGCCAGGATGTCGAATGTGCCAGTCAACCACACTGGAGACAAGGGACTATTTATTTTTGGAATGTCCATACACAGAGAGGCTATGGAAAGGATTCCTGACACATATTAAAATTTTACAAATTATGCTATTTTTTAAAATTTTCAAACAAAACACTCCATTAAAACAAAGGATTGTTGGCTCCTATTTATCGTCTCCCCCTCTTTGTCCATACCTCCTATTTACTTTTATCAAGTTTAACACTTTCTTATCTTTCACTAAATTTTAATTTTTTAATTAATTAAATAATATGTAATTCAAACAATATATTTTTTTTAATTTTATAGACATATTTTTCAATTAGATAATATATATTATTTAATTACCCGATCGTACAATAAATTTGGATGTATCTTAGATTGAGAACCGTAATCTCGGTCAGATGTTGACCTTTTAATTATCTGAGATTCGTGTATATACTGTACAAGATACAAGTTAGGACTTTGTAATTTTTTTTAATATAAATCAATTGTTGAAGAACTTGCTACCAACCTTTAAAAAAAAACAATGGAAATGGTCCTGCTTTTATGGACCAAGTCATGTGCTTCGCATATTGCACTAGATTAATTTACTCGTCGCGGCGCTAGCGCTTTCTAAGCACGAGTTTGATTGTCCATATAAGTGTCAAATTGTGAATATATTGACAGGGTTTTGAGTATTTGAGTATTTCAATTAAGTTGAGATCCTTATCTGCAGTTACAGGAATTGACCTCACTTATAAGTTATCACATTATTTTTTGATTAAAAGTTTAAGTTATCACATTATTAATTTAGTATTTTTGAAATTTATCTATGTTATCCAATTTCGCTGACCTGATAAGAAAAGTACATTTAGAATTAGTAAATTTGCAATGGATAACATCACATTTCTTACAGTATATATGCATAATCTAATGTGTCACTTTCGGATTACTAATTTAATAAAATTGTTAAATTAGAAGTTGTTGTAGATTTTACTTGAAATTGCAATATTGCTATGTCTGCATTTGTAATCGTAGAATGAAGATGTTCTAACGACAAAAGAATAACAGAAAAATAAATTTAGATGGATCTCAACAGGCAAGTATTTTCTTCCAAATAAAAATAAGAAGGCAAAACAACTGATGAAGTCTTTAATTAACAATTTCCATATATGGTAGACAAGATAACTTCTTTCCTTTTCAATTCTTTTTTCAAATTCTTGTCACATTTTATTCCGAAATTTAAAATACAAATAATATTTGTAATAATAATTTCTTAGAATGATCGAACGCTCATTTCCCGCATGAGATCTTTTGAATTATTTAAAGATCATACGAATACAAGAATGAAATTGGAAAGCAGTACAATTATATTATTGGCTAGACACATGTCTTATTTTGGATTATTTAGTATTCTATTTTATGCTTAACTCCATTCTTATATTAAGCACGTAGATGTCCGGATGAAATTTCAAATTGGATATCAGCTCTCTAATCAAATAATCAGTCATTTTATGATTCTATGCATCTTTTTTTTGTGTAGAAGTTCAAATTTAGTTAGACACGTACTCGCCACATACAAATTGTATTATCTTTCTGATGGTCATGATTTCTTTCTATTTTTTAAGAAATTATTTAATTGATTGATAATTAATTGGTCATGCTTTTTATTTGTTTCTATTTTTTATATCAATTAAATAATATCATTTGTCATTTTGTATGAGATTATTTTAACAAAAATATGTCAAATAGAACAAAAGAACATATATGTCATGGAATGTTATTTGTTATTTATTCTAAATTTTTTTATGATAATATGTCATCTTGTATGAATTTTTTTTGTTCTCTTATAATGTGTTTATGTTGCAACGCATGGACACAACACTAGTATATATGATGTCATTTATATTAACATGTACTCTTAACCATAATATGTATTTAATTGAACATCAAGCTTTCTAGTATGATTATTATATATCAAGGTTTGTTTTGACTAAAAAAATTATTTGCTTTTTTTTGTTTTCCTCTAATAATAAAATTCTAGCTTCGTACATGAATTATTAATTAGATCTGGCAATTCTCATGTCCTTGTTATATTACGGTGGTTTTCCTTTTTCCTTTAACTTTGCTTATCTCAAATAAAAGTAAGGCCATTTTGGGTTACAAGATGGGCTCATTTATCACAAGGTCAAAGATGACACGCTATTCTGACAAGGCCAATCCTTTTGTTTTGTTTACCATTAATTTCTTGATCAGCACATGCCTTCTGAACAGAGTTGGTGGTGGAGTGGTGCTGCTATATAAAGAAATGCGGCATCATATATTTGGGTATATTTTTTCCAAATTAAAGTTGGCATCTACGACACCATCTCACACTAAAACACACACAAATACAGAAGAAAGAAGAAGAGCAAAGAATTAATGGAGGTAGCTAGCCAGAGGGGTGAAGAGAAGCTTCATTGGAGTAAAAGAATGGAGGGACTAAAGAACAAAGTGGAGGATAAGCTTCATTTGCATGGAAGCCGTGAAGGTGGTCTAAGAAACAAGCTTAAGGAAAAATTCCATGGACTTTCAAATAGTGGGGCCAAAAAGGATAAAAAGATGAAAAAGACCAAAATCGCAGGACAAAAAAGGGAAGAGGGAGAAGCAGAGGAAGAGGAAGAAGAGGAAGAGGAAGAAGGCGAAGAAGAGGAGGAAGAAGAGGAAGAAGAGATGGAGGAGGAGGAGGAGGAATAGGAAGGAGGAAAAATAGCTGGATTAATCACAGAAATATGCAGTGCAATTTTTGAATAGTTAAGCAATTTATATATTTAAAAAGTTTGCTCAGTTCTATTAAAGGTTAAAATCCAACAGTCTCTGTTTTATTTAATTAGATACAAAGATCTAGCATAAAAATGTATAGCGGTTGCTTGATATCAAAATCTGATATTTGACACACCGATTTATATAGTTCGAATTCTCTGTTATATTTAAGCACCGCATTCTTCCTGAATAAGAAATTCATAAAACAGTAGTTAATTTTATCAATGCTCTTGCCTATATATATATATATATATATATATATATATATATAGGACTGGGCTACGGTGCTACGCGTAGCATAGAGCACTTCCGTGTAACGGCTCAAAATTTAAGTTTTTAAAATCCTAACGGTCGATCCGAACGTTAGATGTGTTCTCCATATTGAAATATGCTTGGAGACCAAATTTTACATTTTTTGGAATTTGTTTACTATTTATTAAGCCACTTTGAAAATTGCTGATCCAACGGTGGCTTAATCAAACAGTGAAACCGTTGGATCAGCGATTTTCAAAGTGCCTTAATAAATAGTAAAAAAAATCCAAAAAATATAAAATTTGGTCTCCAAGTACATTTCAATATGTAGAACACATCTAACGTTTGAATCGACCGTTAGAATTTTAAAAACTCAAATTTTGAGCCGTTGCACGGAAGTGCTCTATGCTACGCGTAGCATATTAGCAATTTCCTATATATGAGGAGGGATCCACTTCATTTTTTGATAACACAAAATTACACCATACATTTTAAAGTTTTTAAAGCTCAAACAGTAAATCCAAATCGTTTAACATATTGGATATATAAAAATATGCTTGCAAATCAAATTTTATTTTTTTTGAATTTTTTTACTATTTTATTAACTATTTTACAAAATCGTTGTTTCAGACTATTGAATTTTTGTGCCCATCTTAATAAATAGTGAATTTTTTTAACAAAATGTAAAATTTGATCTACAAACACATTTTTATATATCTAACATGTTGAAAATTTGAATTGACTATTTAAACTTTAAAAATATAGGATGTAATTTTGTATCATCAAAAACTGGTGTAAGTGGATCTCTCTCTATATAAATGAGCACCATGCATGCATATCACATATCACGATTATTTCTCTTAAATATTATCACCACAAGCAACTTTGACAACTCTGCATGAAAATTGATGATCTTAATTAAACAATATATCAGAACAAGAATATTCTTTTTTATACTTAATTATAGGCAACAAGAACCCTTTATAATAACCGTGTGAGTTTGGATGAAAATGTGGGTTAATGATAATAGCTGCTAACTTAAGCGATCTCCAAATTGTTAATCCAATTGCTAATCCAATAAAATATTGAAATAACAAAATAGCCGCTAATACAAAGAGAGAGCGCTTTGTGTGACATGTCAGTCCAAACACATAAATCCGGATTAGTAATATTTTTGAATTAGTGCTAACCCAGACCATTCAGACAATAAAATGGGAAACAAATCTACTGCGATCATTTGGAATTGCAGGGTCTCTGCTTGTCCAAATCAAACTACTCATTTCTTTCGAGATTCATACATAAAAATCAACTGCTTTGAGATTCGTGCATTTTAAAAAAATAAATAGTTTGATTTGGACAAACAGGACCTGCGAGTCCAGAGAATCGCAGCAGATTTATTTCCAATAAAATGTGAGGAATTTTTCAGATAAGAGGATGAGAAGTCTGAGGTCAACAGTCAAAGTGTACAGCTTGTACTTGGTGGTACTTGGCAGCAAAAGTTCAAAGTCAACCGTAATTCTAAAAATCAAATTGCTATTTCGTAATATACAATTCTCTGGTTCGAGGTCACGAAAATATTCTTTGAAAAAAGAAAACAGTAATTCACTTCCAACTACTTGGAATCGAGAAGGAGGATATATTAATTGAATTGCAATGTGTTAAAAAAAATGATAAATCAAATGATCGGATCATTTCAGAAATGCTTTCACTTGTCAAATTCAATTTCGTCCCCAGTTAATTCATTATTAAAAGCGCCATATTTCGAAGAACTACTCAGATTATAATGTTTTAGTGGAGATAATCTCTCTTCTTAAGCCGCCAACAGATGCTGATTGGAGGGCGTATAGAAAGTGCTACGAGACCTGGAAACTGGTAAACAAACTGCTGATTTCAAGTATTTTCATATTTCACGACGCCAAAATGACATGGCAGGCTACGTGGCAAAGAAGCAAACTTTATTGTAATAACAAAGGTATTAAATAGTTTGATGGTTTGATCTCCAATTTTACTCAAAAAAATATATATATATATATGTTTTTACATTATCATAGAAAAGGTACCGAGTAACTTTGTTGTATCTGCCTAAGGGCTTTCAAAAAAAAAAAAAAAAAAATATATATATATATATATATATATCTGATTTGCATCAAGATGTATTTAGCACGTGAATATGAGCGTCATTGGGTTGGATTGGGTCCGAACTGAGAAGTAAAATCGAGTTTCAAAAGTCAAAACTCATCTGTACGGATTCGAAACTATATTTCATGGGACGGCGATGCTTCTCGGAAGGAAAGGACGTCCTTTGTTCATGTGAAATTGTGTGATCAAGCTGAGTTCTGTGCCATTTTAATTTTGTAAAGATTTTTTTGTACGTACGTTATGTACTTTACAGATTGCACTGGGTCAATTAGGTGATTAGGTCCTTGCGGCGCTTTCTAATTAAGCGCGTGTTTGGTGGTATCGGTGAGAAATTGTGAATGGACTTCTAATAAGAGGTTTGACTATCTCATTTTACTTAATATCCGTCTCAGCAATTATATATAGAGATTGGATTCATTTATCTTATTAATGGTTTAATATTTTTTATTATAATTAAAATGATTTATTTTAAGTTATTAACTTTAATGTCGTCTAACAATTCCATGATAAAAGATGTATTTACAACCAGTCAGTAACTCTAATTTTTAAATCTACTTCTTTAACATCACATCTCTAAAATTAGTAGATGTATAGTTTAATGTAACACTTTCGGATTGCTATTATAATAAGATTACGAAATTAATGATTACTTCGCATATCTGTACGTAGTTTGAATTATAATTGTCACATCAATATTTACAATTTCTTTACAAATAAAATGAAAATGCTCTAACAACAAATTAAATAACGGGAAAAAAATTTAAGAGGGTAATAAGTTGAGTATTTTCTCTGCTACAAGAATTTGTGAGTATTTATGAGAATAAATAATAATTTATTGAGGATAAGCCGTTAAAAATTGTTATTTTTGAAATTATCATTAATACCGACATGATTATCTGCGAAAATTATACGGACGTAGATACACATCAATATTTACATTATAATTGTCATACCTTATTTTAGAGTGTTTTGTATTCGATTTTACGGTTATATATTCAGTATTTTTAACTATTATATGTGAACTGGACATCAAACCTGTCAACTATGATTATTAAATTCTTAAAGGTTTGTTTTAACTAAAAATTTATTTGCATCATTATTTTTCTTTTTTGTTGGCCTCTAATAATAAAATTCTAGCTTTGAGCTGAATTTACATCCGGCAATCCTCCTGCCCTTGTTATATTGCTGTAGTTTGATTTCCTTTTTCTTTTATTTTGCTTATCTCAAATAAATTTTATGCCAATTTAGGTCAAAGATGAACAGCCTATTCTAACAGGGCAACCCTTCTGTTTTGCTTACCATTTCAAGGTACACTTGCATATTCAATAGAGTTGGTGGTGGCATGGTGCTGCTATATAAGAAAGGCTGCATCATATATTTGGGTATATCTTTTCCAAATTAAAATTGGCATCTAGGAGATCTTCTCACACTAAAACACACACAAATACAAAAGAAAGAAGAAAAGCAAAGAATTAATGGAGGTATCTAGCTGCCAGAGGGGTGAAGAGAAGCATCATTGGAGTGAAAGAGTAGAGGGATTAAAGCACAAGATGGAGGATAAGCTTCATTTGCATGGAAGCCGTGAAAGTGGTATAAGAAACAAGCTCAAGGAAAAATTCCACGGACTTTCAAAGAATGGGGAGAAAAAGGATAAAACGAAGAAAAAGAAAAATAACAAAATCATAGGACAAAAAAGGGAAGAGGGAGAAGCAGAGGAAGAGGAAGAGGAAGAGGAAGAGGAAGAAGAAGAAGAAGAGGAGGAAGAGGAGATAGAGGCGGAGGAGGAGGAGGAAGGAGGGAAAATAGCTGGATTAATCACAGAAATATGCAGTGCAATTTTTGAATAACTAGTAATTTATATTTGTGTACATTCAAAATGTCTGCTCTGCTCTTATTAAAGGTATCGAAAAGGAAAATTCGAGGGCAGAGTTTTCGTTTCACAGAAATATGAATTTATTCAAAGCGCAGATGTTTTTAATCCTTATCTTTAGATTACATGAATGCAAGAATTAATTGTATGAATTTGATATATTTTATAATCCATATTGTCAATGCTCTTGCTCACGATGACTAGTAAGTAATATATAGGAGTCCCATATCAGATATCACAATTATTTCTCTAACAAAATGCTTACCACAAGCAACTTTGAGAACTCTGCATGAAAATTGATCATCTTAATTATATAAAATATCGAAGAAAAATCCCCTTTTTAATTCTTAATTATAGGCATCAAGAACCCTTCACATTCACAACCCCAGTATTCTTAAATAACAATATCAGGAACTTTAAAGATAAGGAAGACGATCTAGAAGTCAACGGTCAAAGTGCAGCATGTACTTGGTGGTACTTTTTTTTGGATACAAATCTTCTGTGATGCTTTGAAATCTTGATATTTGGAACCGCATGATCCTGTTATTTCAAATTCATTCATTCCTTTGTTTGGAGATTAGTTCATACAAAATAAGTGTTTTTGAGATTTGTACATTCCAAAAATGAAGAGGTGTATTTGAAATCACATGATCTTGCGATTCTTTTAGAATCACAGCAGATTTATTTCCTTTTTTTTTTTGTCATTTCAAAGCCCGTAGGCACATACTTGGTGATACTTGCCAGCAAAAGTTTATAAAGTCAATCGTCATAGTTGCAAAAGACAAAACATGATGGATTAATTGAATTGCAATATGCTCAAAAAATTAGAAATCAGATGATGGGATCAAAAATTAGGGAATGGTGTACAAATGGCAAGAACGCTTAATAGAATTTGATAATTTGAGAAATGAAGGACTTGTCAAATTCAATTTAGTCCCCAATTCATTACTGAAAGCGCCATATTTCGAAGTGCTAATTTTGATATGCATCAAATTAAGATGTATTTGGCACATGAATAGGAGCTAGCGTTCATGAGTTGGATTGGGTCCGACCTGACCCGAACCAGATCAAAAATTATTTGACACCGACCTTAACAGATCACAAATTGACCCGAATCAGATAAAAAAAAGTCTCATGGGTGCTAGGAAAAGAATACATCATGAAGTACGGTCGGGGAATGGGGAATAAATAGTCTCGTGGATGTTCTAGCGCGCCTTTAATTAAAATATAGCATATTAAATTATGTTAACAAATTTATTCAAGGGGAATAAATTAGTTCGCTGTTTAAGTAATAATCAAATTGAGGTTAGTATGACAACTGGGGACGTCCACTTGTTGAGTTAATTATAGAAAAGGAAGGTGAGAAGGAAGTAATTAATTAAGATCCAAACCCATCTGTATGGATTCAGAACTATTTTTCATGGACTGCGATGCACCAGCATCTGCATCTCTGAAACTCTTGGAGTTTCAAAGCTGACTTGGCAGTTTCTAAATCAAGTTTCAATGATGTAGATGAATTTCATATTTAGCAATTTTGTTTAATAGTTTCTAAATATGAAACTGTTTCAAAACTCTGACATGACAAAATAATCAATTCTTATTCACTCAATTTTTAATATTGTTTTAATTAAATGTTAACGTGACAATTATGAAACTCTAATTTTAATTTCAGAGATGTAGAGATCTAGAAATTCAGAGAGTCTGGAATTTCTAAAATTCTGTTAACAGTCATTTAGAAACTCTGAGAGTTTCAGAGATACAGATGAGGACGCCATTTATTCGTGTGATCAAGCTTAATCATGTGCCATTTTAATTAAATTTTACAGCCTTTATGTACTTTGCAGATTGTACTAAGTCAATTAGGTCCTTGCGACGCTTTCTAAACGCGTATTTGATTGTACAAGTAATTGAAATTGTGAATGGTCTTCTAAGAGGTTTGACTATTTCATTTTATTTGATATCCGTTTCAGCAATTATATATAGAAATTGAATTCATTTATCATATTAACAATATAGTAATTTTTGTTATAAAATATTTTCATCTTTGTAATTTGAATTTTGTTGATGTGACAAAATAATTTAATTTCTGAGTTAGCAACTTTGTAATAGTTAACATCACGTCTCTAAAATTAATTAGTACATGTATATATAGTCTAACATGACACTTTAAAAATTGCAAGTTTGATAATATTATGAAATAAAAAAATAAAAAAAAAGTATACATATCTGTAGTTGAAATTATAATTGTCACATTGATATTTGTAAGTCTTTAACAATTTCCATAATAGCATTGATAATAAATCTTTTGATACTGATTACATATTATATCTGACAAAGAGATCTTTCTTTTTCAGTTCTTTTTTTTTCACATTCTTGCCACATGTTATTCCTAATGTATAGAATACAAATAATATATATATATATATTTTGCAATTACTGGGTACGTACTTCTCTGTTTTCCTTTTACTTTGCTAATATCTTTCTTTTTTTTTTTTTTGAGTTATTGAGTTATTGACAGAGGTCTTTTAATTTACTTTGCTAATATCAAAGAAAAAAGAAGAAGAAAAAGTCAATTAACTAGGCCTTGTGCTGATCATTTATCACATGGCTAGGTCCAATTAGCCAGGCTATTCTAACAAGTACAAGGCCAACCAAATTTATCACAAGGCTAGGTCAATTAACTGGCCTAATTTATATTTTAAATAGAGTTGGTGGTGGAGTGGTGCTGCTATATAAAAGAAAGGCTATATCATATATTTGGTTATATCTTCTCCAAATATAAATTTGCATCTAAGAGATCTGCACACTAAAACACACACAAATACAGAAGAAAGAGAGAAAAAAAAATGGAGGTAACTAGCCAGAGGGGTGAAGAGAAGCTTCCTTGGAGTGAAAGACTAAAGAACAAGATGGGGGATAAACTTCATTTGCATGGAAGCCGTGAAGGTGGTTTAAGAAAGAAGCTTAAGGAAAAACTCCATGGACTTTCAAAGAGTGGGGAGAAAAAGGATAAAAAGGAGAAAAAGAAACAAACCAAAACCACAGGACACAAAACGGAAGAGGGAGAAGCAGCGGAAGAAGGCGAAGAAGAGGAGGAGGAAGAAGAGGAAGAATCCTCTGAAGAAGAAGAAGAGGATGAGGAATAGGTGAAGGCGAATAATTAAGAGGATTAATCAGTGAAATATGCAGTGCACTTCATAAATAGCTAGTAATTTATATTAATTGTTTATATTTTTTACATTCAAAATGTTTGCTCTGTTTCTATTAAAGAAATCATTTGTTCCTTAATTTAATGAATTATATTAGAAAGTTATTGAGTAGAACAGATTCACTTGCTACAATTTATTGAGAATACATGCCTGAGAGTTTTTTTTTTTTTTTTTTTTGGGAAATGAATCTGGGCCATCTGGTATATATATATCAAGTTATCAACTATTGACGTTCTTCAATGAAATATTTTTGGCTTTGACATCACGAAAGATCTTACAACAAGATTAACAGAAAGTCCAAAATTTATTGAATAAAAAATTAAAAACAGAGCTAAAACTTGTGAAAGCCGTAGATGACAACTTGACGCTCCCGCATGACATAACACAATAGTGGGTTTCAACTTCCGACAATTATTAGCACGTCTCTAAATTATTTATAAGTTGTCTATCATTATATATAATGTTAGTATTTTTAGTCCAACAAACTATTAATTATATAAACCAAAAGAATATTATGAATATCATATCATAAATATCATATCATAATGAGATATGATAATTGTCTCCAACATATAATTCCTAGAAAATTCTCCAGTGCGTTGATCATAATTAAAACTCTCTATTAATAAGGACCCTAATTGCTCGAAATAGATCAATGATAATATATAGGTCACTAACATTTTTTATGAATACCAAATTAAGATGTGTTCACTTTAAACATCAAAAACAAAATTTCGTAACAGATATCTACGAAAATCAAGGGGAAAAAAATGTACAAACCGGCATTTGAAAGGACCCTCATTAAATCTCAACCCGAAGTCAGTGAAAATATTAGAAATGTAGATTAATAACAGATATTAATTCTCTATAAAAACTTAAATTTATAGGAGTAGAGAACACAAAAGCAACTGAAATCTATCTTGAGCTATGGAGAGGGTTATGATGTTGTAAAGCATGTTCACCATACCACCTATCTTATCAGAAGGCAATACTCCTGCCATTACCAATTTCTTTATTAAGTCCTAAATTAATTATTCAATGATCCTTAAGTATTGATCTCCAAAAATATTAAATATTAATTATTAAAATCTCTAAAAAGGATCAAATAACAATTGACAACCACTGATAGTTTTGAAGAAACAAGAGCTAATACTTGTTAATGGGCTTTCTACCAAAAAAAAAAAAAAAACTGCTATAAGTGCTAATGCTGGAAATTCCCGCCACAGTTAACCCAAATATAAATTGAGAAATCAAATTGTCATGTTAAATTGTATTGGAAATTTGGGCTTCATAGTTTGTTAAAAAAAAGGCCTAGTGGGCTTTATTAATAACAAATATTAATTATTTTTTGTACAAGATTGCGTCCTGCAGAGGAAACTTGCTTTGGTTTTAAACCCGCCAGAAGGGTAAATTTGGGCTGGTGCCTAATCATGTGGCAAATATGATATTTCAGTTAACTTTCTTTTTATTTTTATAATTTTTATGAAGCTTATTAGCACATAGACACATCAGTAACTGCATTGATCCGGAATTTTCGTTTTTATTTAAAAAAAGATTTTTTTACAAGAGATTGTAATTGAAGAGATAGGAGTAGGTCCGATGGGCATCGGACCTACTTTTAGATTCAATTAGCTCTAACACCTTACGATTATCATTGAGATTTGTATGCACAGAAACTGAAAAATACTTGCAATGATTTTAATGAGGTCGCACGAATCTTGATACAGATCTGATGGTCATTTCACCCATCGAAAAAGATAGGTCCGATGGGCATCGGACCTACTCTCAATTCGCGATTGAAACCAGCCGGTCAATCAACTGAACCAAACCGGCCTACGGTTTAATTTTAAAGTAAACTGATGTGGTGCATCCGTTTAATTTATTAAACGGATGTAGATCTTTCGCTTCCGGTATCTCTTTGGTTTTGTGATTTTTAACATGATATAGTTATAAATTTGTCCGCTTTTGCGATCATTATAAAGTTATAGGAGCACAAATGTACAAATTATTCCACAGAGACCATCCGGTTAGAATTGGTACGGTCTGGTATACATATGATTATTGTTATTTTATTTATCTACTTTTTTGCTACAAAAGTCATAGGCATGGTGTGTAATTATTAAATTGAAAAATGATATTTAAGATATAGTCAGAAGTTTATGGGAGCATGGTCGGATGGACCTTCGTGATTCCTGCTGTCCAATTAATTAAATGTTTAATTAATGGATTCATTTCTATCAAAATTGTTACTCTGAACTAGTTTCAACTCAATAATCAAACAGACTGAGAGGGGACATAGAAGAGGCATAGATCAGTTTTTTATCTAATGTCCTGTTCAACCGGATCCGCATCCTCTGGGGAGCTGATCGAACAGTCTAGATTTACTCTGAGCCGGTGATTACTCAGGATAATGGGGGGCAGTATTAATTTTGCTTTGAGATTCGTGCCAAAATCTAATTTGGTCCGTCTGATCAAAATGAACGGTTCTAATCAGCAACTCCGGCAGAGGATACCATTTCCTGTTCAACCTCCCATGTCTCAAGTTTGCTTTTTTATGTCGACCATTCCGGACTTTTAGGTACCGTTTTTAGGTATTTGCAAATGACGGTCTCAGCATCCAACATACTATGCTTTGAGAAAACAAACTTCATAGACATCTTAATACCAAAACGAAAAGAAAGAGATGCTAAAAGCAAACCGAATGCATATATTTCTCAAATGTTCAAACTGTGTACATATCACAAGTTCAAAACCATACATGCTTCATTATAGTATGATACATAGATCATATTAATACACTGGAGAAACTTGTAACTACCATAATCAATGATTTATTATTACACCATTACATCCGATTACAGAAAAAGAAACGCTGAACTCACAAACTCGCTTAATCACAAGCCAGCAAACCCTGAAAAGGAAAAAACAGAGAACAAAATAAATAAAAAATGCGAAAAATTAAGAAAATCAAAGAAAGGTATTGAATGTTTCCAGTTGATTACCAGGAGATCTGATCTGATGTGATGTGATGTGATCTAATCGCTGTCGCTGCTGCTGCTGCTGTCGTGGCCGTGGTGGCCCTCCTTCTTGTCTTTCTTCTTCTTCTTATCCTTCTTCTCCTTCTTCTCACCGTGCTCTTCCCCATGGATCTTGTCCTTGATCTTCTCCGCCATTCCCTCCTTGTGCTCCCCCTTGTATTTCTCTGCCTCCTTATGCTTCTCTGCCTCCTTGTGCGCCTCCGCCTTGTGCTTCTCCTCCTCCTTGTGATCTCCTCCCATATGGAGCTTCTCCTGAATATTGTGGATAATCCCCGCCATTATTATAATTAATGTTTTCTTTCTTTTCTTTTCTTTTCTCTTCTCTGTCTCTTGATTATAGAATGGATTCTGTTGTGATGATAAAAGCACTCGCTATGCCCCTTTATTTATACAATTCTGGACTGGATAATCATGCAAATTTCCGAATGTGCCCTTATTGTTTGTCAAATTAAATAAACAGCAACTTTTGTATGGGTGCATTGCTGGGTTCGAGGCATTTTTATAAACCATAATTAAAAAAAAAAAAGTTCGCATTTCAACATAATTAACCGAGTTTTTACAAAAACCATAAGAACCGGACTGCCAAACCGGTCTTGTCAGTTTACCCTCTAGAACCGAGTTGCCAAACCGGTTTCATTTTTTTTTTTATTATTATTATTATTATTTTATTTTTATTTTTTTACAGATTGTTTATAAAATAAATCAGATTTTTTGTTTGATTTTGTATATTAACAATAAGATTAATCGAACAATTAGAATATATTTGTTTTGTGTATTTTGATCATTTTATCATTTTAACAAATCAATTGATTGATTTTTATATAAAAAAAAATCAATAAATATATAAAAATTAATGAATTGGTTTTCAAATGTACGTATTATTTTTTTTAAATTTACTTTTTTATATTTTAAAAACAAACAAATTTAATTATTTAATTGTTATTTTTATTAAAGCTCATTTTAATTTAAAAAGTACTTATTTTTTTGTAAAAATATAAAATAAGTGTTTTATTTATGAAAAAATATGTTAATATTCTAATTGGTCGATTTTTGAAAATAATTATACATTGGTCTACTACATGGATATCGCAGTTTGCCGCGTGAGAACCGATAATTAAAATAGAAGTTTCTGTAAAAAAAAAATTAAAATAGAGTCGATTTTTGCCATAAAAGATGTTAGATTATGAAAAATATGTCCATTAATCATTCAGAGACATTATTTTTTAGAAAAAAGTATCCAGAGATACAAATTTTTAGTATTGTTATTGTAATTCACCTTTATACTTTTTTTAATTTTCTTCACGAAAATATTTATTGATTTTTTTTATATAAAAATCAATCAATTGATTTGTTAAAATGATAAAATGGTCAAAATACACAAAAAAAATATTCTAATTGTTCGATTATCTTATTGTTAATATACAAAATCAAACAAAAAATCTGATTTATTTTATAAACAATCTGTAAAATAAAAAAAAAAATTGAAACCGGTTTGGCAACTCGGTTTTGGAGGGTTTTAGACCGGTTTGGCAGTTCGGTTCTTATAGTTTTTGTAAAACCTCGGCTAATCATGCTGAAATCCGAACTTTTTTTTTTTAATTATGGTTTATAAAAATATCTCGCTGGGTTCTTTTAAAAGTATTTTGCAGGAGGAAATATTTTTGTATAACTATTGTAGTTTCAAGTTGCAAAAATTGCAGAATCAGATGCCCAGTACACTGGAAGATAAAGTTGTCTGATTTGTGTAATTTATAACTTCCCTTGGATACCCATGCAATTGTCTTTTATCTATCTGTATTTTGTTGAGACTGGGCCACTGGGGACCATATAGATTTACAAAGTTTGCCGACTAAAACCAAGGAGAGACTTCCATGTAGGTCCCGTTATTACAGTACGTTCAAACCATTTCACTGGCATATGCTCCAAGTGCAACTGATGAAATTATTGTAGAATCCCCAATAAAAGTATCGTGCCTATAAACTTCAAAGGGAATGGCAATGGAGTGGTGTCCTGATCCGTAATTGCAGTTTTTTTTTCCAAAATATAAATATTAAAAATGTTTTGTTAAAATAATGCAAAAAAAAAAATGAGACTTCAATAAATTTTTTTTTTAATGCAGTAACTTTTTTTGATCGGGTTGAAATGAAAAAATAATTGGACTGGACGATCAATTGTGAATACTGTGAACTGTGAAAAAAACTCTGTGGGCTCCACTCTCGTCACGGATCAGACATAATTCAGATTTCAGAAGGACGGATAAAACAAAAAATATCGAAACAGCAACGCAGCAACGGACACAAGTTCCTTACACGTGTCTGCACTCATGTGGTTCCTAACGGTGAATGCTAATTATGTAAAGAACATGATCTCTCGGCACGGATATCGCAGTTTGCCGCGTGAGAACCGATAATTGGCCGACCAATACCGATTAGAATTCCGCCACGTGGACTCAGAATAGGTCGGTGGGAATGTGGGATTGATATATCCTATCGAGAAATTAGCACTAGGCAACTAGATATTAAATTCCCATCCCTAATGTAACTCAATTTTTGAGTTTTGATCGGACCGTCCGAGCTACTCTAACACGAATATTAAAGAAGCCCCGTGCGTTCCACCACGGGTCAGATTGGCCCAAATTTCTGACTGGACGATCCGGACCTAAACTCAAAAATTGGGATCTTGAGCCGACCCAAAACTTTTCAAAATAAAGGCAGAGGCACAAGAGTCCGTATCCTCTGAGATATCTCAATTTTTGCGTGACCGACGTGTCCGGTGCCTATTCGGGGCAGCGTAGGGGGACAGTTTTATTTGAGCTTTGAGATTCGTGCAGAACGTACTTGAACGATTGAGATATTCCAAAAAGTCACGCAAAGTTTGAGATATCTCAGAGGATGCGAATGCGAGGCACAATTGCTTTCGAGACAAATACAAGTTTAATTTATCCACCTACGTAGGACGGACCGGCATTTTTTTTCATAACCAAAAAATTAAATAAAATAATATTAATAATCAATTTTTCAAAAAAATTTCAACCATAACCAAACCGTCCATTTGGGGGGCGGTTTACTATCCAGGGAAAACCGCCCCACGGTGGGGCGGTTTACTGTTCATGGCAGACCGCCCCACTGTGGAGCGGTCTGCTACAGTAATTTTTTTTTTTTTTTTTAAGGATTTGAATGTTTCAATCTAAAAAATGAGAAGTGTTCAATTTTTATACCAAAGTTAGATCGTGACTTAAAATATTCCTTGTTTGGTTAGAGTTGGTGGAGCACTAAAATTTTGGAAACCTAAGTTGATTACTTATTAATAATTAGATACTAATTATATAAACTAGTAAGTGCCGGCCACGCGTTACCATGAAAATTGTAAGTCTATTTTGATCACTTTCTTTAAATATGATGTTTGAACTATACCAACAAGTATTATGATAAATTTAATTATCTCACTGTAAAATTTGTATAGTTATTAGTGTTTTGTTAATTATCTCATGTATGATGTTTTTTTTCTCACTTCTCTCACTTTTCTCCTTGTGGTGAATTGTGTCACAAAATCATTGTGCAAATAGTAAATATACTTAGTACTATGTACATAAAAGTAAAGATTTGTATATTTTCAAATACTATTAATCAAATCAAAGACAATTATTTTCAAATTATATATCAATTACACAAAATCATAAATGTATGGATCAAATACTTCGTTCTTTTTATGCATTGGTTTTCTCAATTTATCTAACATCATCTGCAATTTCATACAATCTAACATCTGATTAGTTTTTTCATTAATTAAAGATAGAATGGCTGATTACACTTAACTTTTAACTGTTATTAGTTATTACTAACTATAAGTTGTTCCATACAAATTATCCCGATCATAATGTTAATGCTATGCATATAACCCAATATTTACCAATTAGGTTTCTATGTGCCTTATTCAATTTGTATGCCAAATATAAAAAAAGGAAGGTACTAACCTAAAAATGACCTAATATGCTTGGTTTATCTGGTTGAACTAAGTACTTCCTTGGTTTCTTTTGCATACGTTTGGATGATACTGTATATGAAAAATAAAAATTTGTTACAACAAAATATTTCGCATATATTATGAAGCAGAAACATGAGAAATAAATTAGTTTTTTATGATACTATATAAGACTTGTACAATAATAGATACATAAAATATATGCATAATATCTCATATTCAATACAGTGACTTAGAATGATTGAATTTGTTAAATGGATGGCTGAAATCGTCTTTGAATAGATACACCATTCAGTCCCCTAAGTTGACAGTGCTAATTCTTGGCAAACAACCATCAGTGCTAATTATTGGCAAACTAGTAAATAAGTTGACAATATTATCACTGATTCTTTCAAAAAAAACCGTTAGTGAAAGTGTACCAACAAAGCATAATTAGTGACATAAGAAATTAAGCAATTATTCATATAAAGTCCCTACGGATGCTACACTTAAAATTTATGTAATAATCCAGAGTAACATTACAGCATATATATATACTCAAGACATGGCTAGTAACATATATCCAAAAACACATATGGCTATATATTTTGAGGTTGAAACAAGATTATACATACTCACTAGTGGATAACATAAACTATGAAGTTCATCAACAAAACATAATTAAGCAGTAGTAACCCAAGCTCTTGATCAACCATGCATGCCACTTCAAACAAATCTCCTCTTCTACATATCTCTACGGTATTAATTCACTGATTCACATCATCAAAGCAATCTATCCCGTGCGCCACATGGCCATTGCCAAATTCTCATGAGTGCGCCAATACTGCAAATGCCTTGCCACATTTTGGTACATTATAGTTATTATATAATATATTTATATAATTAGTATCTAATTATAAATAAGTAATCAACTTAGGCTTCCAAAATTTTAGTACTTCACCAACTCTAACCAAACAAAGAATACTTTAAGCCACGATCTAACTTTGGTACAAAAATTGAACATTTCTCATTTTTTAGATTGAAACATTCAAATCCTTAAAAAATAAATAAAAAATACTGTAGCAGACCGCCCCACAGTGGGGCGGTCTGCCATGAACAGTAAACCGCCCCACGGTGGGGCGGTTTGCCCTGGATAGTAAACTGCCCCCCAAATGGGCGGTCTGGTTATGGTTGAAATTTTTTTGAAAAATTGGTTATTAATATTATTTTATTTAATTTTTTTGTTATGAAAAAAAATGCCGGTAGGACGGACGCAAGATTTCTTCTAGAGAGCAGTAATAATCGGATTCAAATATTTAGTGGGTTAAAATCAATAGTTTATCGGGTTCAAAATATTCAAGTAGATTTATCTTAATGTGTGGATGTACTTAATTCAATTAAAAATTTATTATAATTTTATTGCCTTGGATGCAATTTTGGAAGTGCATTTTACTGAGGAAGAGTCCAAGTTCACTGTGCTGTGCATTAATTCAAATCTTAAGAAGAAATAAATTAATCAAATCGGACTTGGAATTCAGAATCAGAGATCTGTGCGCCTGTGGTTTCAAGTCAGAGAGGAGGGTTGCGGCGAAATTTTGAGTGGAAGCGACAAGTGGAACACTCCTACGCTACGGTGATATTCGAATATTCGTGCTCATATAGATATAAATATAGTTTTACATTTTAATTATCATTATTCAATTCAGATAATACATATATGAGGAGAGTTCAAATGCATTATTTATTTTTTGTGCTCTAATATGCTCCACATCATTTATCTCTGTTTTCAAAATTTGTACAGTCGATCTGAATCGTTAAATATGTTCTTCATAATAAAATATACTTGGAGACCAAATTTTATATTTTTTAGAATTTTTTTACTATTTTTTAAGATAGGTTTAAAATCACTTTATTGGATGGTCCAAAAGCTCCTTAAAACAATGATTTTGTACCTATCTTAAAAATTAGTAAAAAAAAATATAAAAAAATATATAATTTCGTCTCCAAGCATATTTTATTATGAAGATCATGTGGAGCTGTTCGGATCGACTATTCAGACATTGAAAATGAAGATAAAGAAGATAAAATATTGGATGCAAATGGGAGCATAGAATTTTGGGTGCATTAATATATTATGAAAAAAATATATTATTCACAAGTATAATTAGAAAAATATTATGAACTTTGATTAAATAATATTTATATATTCTTTAATAAATAATAGTATTGAAAAAAACAGATATACGATATATATATATATATATATATATATATATATATATATATATATATATATATATATATATATATATATATATATATATATATATATATATATATATATATATATATATATATATATATATATATATATATCCATCTAATATCCGATTCATATTCATATTTAAAAAATATTCGTTATAAAAACGAATATGTATATCTTATCCGTATCCAATTCATTTGCACTCCTACGCTACGGCGCTACCTAGATGCATCATCGAAAATAGTGAAGCTTAAACACTTCAAACGATTCAAATACATCATAAATAAAAATATAGAAATTACAGCAAAACAGTAAACCAAAACTCTCATATCACTTTGTCCTGTATTGTAGGCAAGATATATCTGAAAAGATAGTCCTACAAATGTGCCCGAACAAACAATATTAAATGACACTGCTGTATTTCCACATTTTATTGATTGAACTTTTTCATCATGAGAGTACCTATTCGGTGAAAAAATGAAAAATGGAGAAGGAACAAAATGAATAATACTTTATTGCTTATCGAGATGAGCTATGATACATTACAAATTAAAGAGGTTGCTTTAATTTGCGTCAATATTTCTGATTTTAAAGTTCAAATAGTTGATATGAAACATTCAACATATTTTCATCTTAAAATGTGTCTGGAGACCAAATTTTACATTTTTGAATTTTTTTTCTATTATTTTAGAATTTTTAAAAATCACTTGCTTATCTTATATATGTTTTTTTTTATAAAATTATATTATTTATATCTTACATCATTAAAAATATAACTCTGAAAATTTAATTGTTCGACAAAAAGTCCAACTTAGAACTTCTTTATTATCAATTAGAAAATAATATAATAAACACTTATAAACAAAATTGTCATCATCTCTCATTGAAATAATTATTTCTGTATCATCCTCGAAACCCATCATGAGCATTTAACACATTAGCCACGTATATATGAACTTCCATGATCTGAATTAAAAATTAATTTATAGTGTCATATATAATAAATTGTCAGGACCCATAAAAGTGACCATATGTTAACACTTGTATAGCACGCAGTGATCACAATAACTGACGTTTCAAGATATATATATACGTGTTCAATTGTAATAACAGGTTCGGTACCAGTGATTTGGTGCCAAATTCTGAATTTGTTGGTTCTAGTAATAGAATCGGTGAGCTATGCTCACTTTTATAAATATATATATATATATAGAGAGAGAGAGAGAAGTTGACTAATATACAAACGTTTGTTTCTGGGCTCAGGAACAAACGGTTCGGTTCTCCGATTTTCAAAGTCCAAACGGTCGATCCAAATCGACAGATGTTTAATCTATATTAAAATGTGCTTGGAGACCAAATTTTACATTTTTTAGATTTTTTTTACTATTTATTAAGATGGTTTGAAAATCGCTGTTTTTATTAAAATTCTGCACCACTGAAAACAGCGATTTTCAAACCATCTTAATAAATAGTAAAAAAAAATAAGAAAAATGTAAAATTTGGTCTCCAAGCACATTTTAATATAGATTAAACATCTGTCGGTTTGGATCGACCGTTTGGACTTTGAAAATCGGAGAACCGAACCGTTTGTTCCTGAGCCTAGGAACAAACATTTGTATATTAGCCAACCTCTCTATATATATATATATACATACATACATACGTGCAATGCATTATACACATCACAAAATACATGAGCTGGTTGGATATAAAAACTTACATATAAAAAGTCGTACTCTGGATGGTCCCTTTCCCTTTCCGGGATAAGTTCTCTTCGTTGAATACCTCATTTTCCCTTTTTAAAAGAGGTTGCATTATTGGGGTATTGGATTCTCTGTACGTAGTAATCAAATCCAGCTTTAAAGAACCCCGCGTGATCTTTCCAGAAGAACCAAATTTTCTTTGCATTTCGCTATGAGGAGATGTGATATTTTGTAGCACAGATGAAAATTATCTGGAATTAAAATAATGAGTGGGTGTCATGAGGAGCTATTGTCTTTAATATTATTATGTCTTCATCATTTTTTTTTGGATCCCACTTCTTTTTGCTTGTCTTTATTATTTTGTTTCCATCATGTTTAACTTTATAAAATATAAATTGTCAAAAGTACATAACATGGTAACAAAATGCCATTTCCGTCGTTTACTTTATTTGATTTAGAAAATAACCATCAGTTGTCTGTAATCGGCTTTATATACAACAAAGCAATTAATCAATTAGATTGGAGGCAGTTATCACGCAAAGAATGAAAAAGATATACACATACATTAGAATTATGTTTGGTCGAGAGAATTTGTTAGTCATTACGATTATTATTCTCGTTATAGCTATATGGCATCATCTCTCTAAAAACGCTACTCATTCTAGGCCTCTATTCTGAAAGGAAATGTAATGATGCTTTAACTTGTTGATCAATGCTCATCATGGTCATGCTACAGAATTTGTACGGTTATATACGAACGAGAATTACGTATGAGAAAATCACAGTGCCAAATATGCATAATGAAAGCTTTAGACAACAATCATGCTGTACATATCAACAGCATACTAAATTAAATAGACTAAATATCTATATAATTGGGTCAGTTTTTTGTTGAATTGCACCCGATCAAACTAAATATACTAAAAAAATGTTGCTCTATGTGGATGTAAATCTTTTGAGCTTTATTCATTCAGTTGGACTGGAGAGAAATAAATTTTGAATTTTCAATACCTCTTACTTAATTTCATGACAAAAAGATTACTAATTGGAGCATAAACAGCTATTTCATGACAGCTTTCTTCTATGCATAATCCTGCCTATTGAATGGTTTTTGCATTTCGTCAAGCTTGTTAAATTTGTCAAGCAGGGAACACTCCTGTACAATTCGAATCTCACTCTAGCATCACACATATTTCCATTCCCCAATATCAGTTTCAGATCCAGGTACAAAGAGAAGATGGTACACGGATCGAGTAATATTTAACTAAAAGATGGGTAATGCGACCATACTTTATGAAGGGTACTTGACAGAAGTACCAAAAAGGACTCAAACTAGATTAAGTCATCACTTGGCAATGAAATCAGCCAGTTGAAAAGATGGAACATGTTCCACATGACAACAGAAAGTAAACTGCATACTAATTTAGCTTAATCTCCAAAAACCAGAAACTGTAAATGGGAGATGAGCAACTATTATAAGCTAACAAATTTCTTAGACTCTGAAGTTATGATTATGCACCCACATTAGCAGTTGTTACAGTATTCACTTCACATGCTTTGCTAGTACTTTTTTCTAGCTTTCTCCAGGTCAGGAAGATCTGCATGATAGAGAGAATTCATTGAGTAATGTACTTTCAGATTGTTGGTATAAATTTATTGTTCAAAAATCTCATTTGCTGTTATGCTTCAAATATGTGTTCCGTTTGTTACAACAAACTTGAACTGGGACTAGAAATAGATCTATGATCTACATTTTCAAATGGGCTTTCATACAATAGAGCACTGCATACAAACCAGTATTATACAGCATGGTATACCTGCCATTACCAGAGAGCAAGGTATACTTCCTAAGTTCCTAGTACCATATACGGATTTTATATAGAAACAAGGTATAACAGAATAAATCTTACATAGCATTCCATCATCACTGCTTTCATCTTCATCATTGACCTGAAAAATAACAATACTAAAACTAAGTGCTGCACTTGAGAATATCACTACATGACCTGGTGTTATGAGAAAAATTATCTTTGTCCATCTTTCAATATAATAGCTACACAAAAGCCTCTCCATATTTCAAAAGATCCCCTGAGAAAATTCCCACAATAATAAGAATTGTTTCTTAACATGAAAATTCATGTAAAGAAGGAAATTACAGAATTATCATACCCCATCATTGTTGTCTTCAGAAGATAACTCTGTAAAGAAAAATAAAAGTAGTGATCAGGCATGTCTATTCTTTGGAAAAAAAAAAGATTATAGCAAATCCCATGTGAAATGGATAAAATATTTCAGTTATAATCAGGGAATGCACGAATTAAGCGATGCCATACCAATCAGATACATTACCAGTACTTACAGGCTGTCCAATAGTACAGTTCCTTTTCAATATTTGTTAAATCCCTGCTAAGCAAGTAAATATTAACTAGAAACAACTCAACACTGGAGGTTATGGACTGTTACACACAGGTACCAGTATGAACGTACCAGACTCATCATCTTCATCACACCATTTGTTCCAGTCAACCTTTATATAAGGAGCAGATTTCTCCTTTGACTTCAGAAGATGACGCCACCAACCAGTCTTCTCTTTGTAAATTGAACATGTTATATTTCTCAAGCCAGTTTTCAGTTTGCCCACCTATAACAAGGAGAATTTTAACATGGCAAATCTATTTTTCTTATAAACATGCTTTGCTTATGAGATATTTCCACAGTTTATTTAATTAAGATATGGAACAAAAGACATAGAGATAACACTTCATGATTTGTAAAGGACTAAAGGTCTATATACTATGATAAATTGAAGAAAAGACTTGCCTCGGGCTTAATGGAATCAAAGAGCTCCAAGCTGAAGCTAAAGGGTTCACCATGGGGCCCAGTTGCAGAGAAACTAAACAGGCCATTAGGATCGGCTTTTACTTTCACACCCTTTGCATCAGGAATAGATATCGTCAGATAGATCCTGTCTGAGCGCTGGGCCCAAAGTACCTCTGGCTGACGACTAATTATACCATAAAAATAAGTGACACTCTTTTAGGATGGTAATTTACAATTTAGAAAATAACAATTAGAGTTAGAGAGACGACAGCATAATTTACTTATGTAGACAACATTCTTCAGACTTTTGTTTTCTCTAGTGCAGTGTAGAGTGAAATAATGTAAATCAATTCAAACCAATATTAGTTTTGAGTCTTTTGACAAAATCTTTGTTGGACGTAACTGCATTTCTGGAGGAACTGGTGGCAGTTTCTTATTGGAGGGGCTGACCTGACAAAAATTAAGTCCAGATCATTGACTAAAATGTTAACCAGAAAATTTTAAGGCAAGACTGTGAAATTTCACTAATAATCCAAGCTAAGGATTGATTTTATCGAAAAAAAGCTAAGAATGGATTAATTAAAGAATATAAAACACATGATAATGCAAAGACCCCACTATAAGATTTAAAATCGAACACGAATCCCCTTGGGAGCGATCAGTGTCGCGCGATGCACAAAGAGCCACACGACAAACAACACAAGTATCTGATTACACCGATCGCACCGCCGGGTACGGTATAGGAGCTTAAGTTTAAGAGGGAAGAGATTTACCTCATGGAGAAAAACTGTAATGGCGAAGGACGGGAGAGAGAGTTCGCTGAAAGCCAGGACACAGAATGAGAAATGTTTCCTCTTTGCCACCACTGGGAAGCAAGAGCAGAGAAATCACAGCTCAAATATGGGCTTATATAGATGGGCTGTTACAGTTCGCTTTCCGCTGGGCTATGTGTATGGGCTTTCAACTTCAATTCCACTCCAATTGTTTGTTCGGCGAGCATAGACCTCCTGAACATTAATTCGGATCAACTCCGGTACCGTAGAAGAGATTCTATTAGAATCAGTAGATCTGGACCGTTCATTTAACTCGACACTGATCCATACATCTTCAATAGACATCTGATTAAGTTAGAACCGACTGAGAATAAATCGAACTGTAAAGTTATGAATTCCACTCTACAATACCTGAGAGTATACTTGTTCTCTGAGCATTGTGTTTGATTAATATGGGGTGATGGAAAAAAAAATAGTCGGGAGTGAAAAGAATAAAATAATAAGGAAGTTTATCATGTTTATTTTTTTTAATTGATCTTATTGGAAGAATTATTAAATATAACTTCTAAGAGCTAAGAGCTATATGAGATTAAAAACTAACGGTCATTAATTATATGTTTTTATTAAAAATTCAACCAAATAATTTTTTATTTCTCTATTTTTTTACTCTTCTTTCCTCTATTACCATCCTTTAGTATTTTTAGCATACTAAGTCAAATCAGGGTCTGATATTGAATTATTCATTTTCTTAAAAAAACTCTATTTTTAAATTAATATCTGTTATTTTTATAAAAAATTTGTAATTCATTTTACTGAATGACACCTCTTTAATATAAATTAAAATATAATTTTTACATTCGTATTGAACAAATCCAATATTGCATTTTAAATTGGAGATCTACAAGTTATTTTCTCAAAAATAAGAGAGAGAGCGCGCGCGCTGCAATATGTGTGTTTCAACTTAATTTATGGTTGAGATTAACTAACTGAGTCATAAGCATTCCGATTTGAGTAGAGAATTTTCAACAAGCATTAGATTGAAATATGTTTGATGTCCGGTCTAAATTAACTGATTATTGTCCATGCGAACGGATTTTAAATCCGTACTAGTCTCAATTGTTTTGTAAATTAAAACTTTTTGTGTGAATTTTAAATCGGTCTAAATTGGACTATGGGTATTTCTAATTTTGAGTTTAAATCGATTTGGAATGCTAACCTACCCTTCAAATTTTTTTTGTTTGTAGTTAGTAAAAAAGAATAGTGTTAACTAAAAATAAAGGGTGGTAGGGGGGGTACAAGGTGCATCTTTTGTTCTGAGATTGAGACCATAGATCATTTGTTTGTTCAATGTCTAGTTGTGCTAGAAATTTGGCAATGGATTGTGATTATAATACGTTTACTTTTAATTGTAATTCCATTCATGATTTGTGGGACTCAGATAGAGTTATTCCTATGAAAGATCCAAATATAGGTGAAATTATATGTGGTGTTGTTCTTTGGAATGTTTGGCTTGAACGAAACATGTTGATTTTCGAAGAGGGCTCTTTTGATCTGTTCAAAGCTTAAGAGTACAGATTGTTGCTATGGCCAAGTTTTGGTGTCAACACCATAGGTATGATGCACATTCTAATTTACAACATATGCTTCATTTTGATACTAAGGTCCTGTCAGGAGGAGATTCTCTTGTGCCTTTGATGGTGGATAGACCGGGTATAACCTCTGATACTGCCTATCTGGAGTGGATAGCCCGCATGCTGGAAATCAACTGGTTGGACTGAATCTCTCCTTATCTCGGTTGATAAGTCGAGATGGCTACGGGTCGGCTTACAGCGGGATGCAAGCCGATTTTGCTAAGGAATTGGAATGAGGATCTGAGATATTCTACTCTTCCCTGTTGATATCTCTATTAGTGTAGTTTTTTTGCTGATAGAAAATTTGATCCCTTTCTTAGAAAATCTTGAGGCTTTTTATACTATGATCTCTAACCGTCTCTCTGCGGTTCTGTCGGAGAACGTGGGAGCGGTTATGGAGATCGTGGACATAGTTATAACAATCGTGGGCGTATTTATAGAGATCGTGGGAATCGACATCCTGCATATGGCGCTGTAAGTCGTCATGTGGACATCAATTGACGACATGCCGAGCTTAGATGTGAACTTCGGCATGGACATCGTCATGTTGACATCAATTGACGACATGCCGAACTTAGATCGACATTGATGTTTTGTTGGGTTTTCCTTTTATATTCCAGGCTGGCCTCTCAATAATAAGGTCCGAGTCCCGATTTTCCTTAAGCCCAAATGTAAATTAGAGCCTGTGTAACATGGCCCTATCAACCTCTATGCCTGGGCAAGGGATGGTTTCTACTGCAGGATGATATGCTGTTTTGGAAGCCTTTGTAGAAGAACATGATTTAGTAGTTTATAATTTTTAGAAGTTTCATGGGTCTTAGTGCTTACTTTGTTTTGTTGCTGTTGGTTTGGTTTATTTTGTTGTTGCATTAGCTTGTTGCTCTATTTGTATATTTTGTAGTCTATAGGTATTTTTCTAAAATACCTATACTTATCTTTGTTCTGTTTTGTATATTGGTACGAGTGTTGGTACCGGTTGCTACTAAACCTTGTATGACTGGTTTTCATTAATATGGAAATCAGTGAGTTTTACCCACTATTATAAAAAAAATATATCAATGAAAATAATAATTATTTATCAATATCCATAAATAATATTAAAAAAATATATATGTTCAAAATTCAGTATTTCATAAAAAAATAAGTTGGCTGACTTTTAATACATACATATATTGATTTTATGAGTATTTCTATTACAATAACATATTGCAATTTGTTATTTTACTATTTTAACAATCTCTTATAGTATTATTACATAAAAATTTGTATAGCTTTTGCTATTGCTGTGAATCTGTAATTCTTATTGCTACTACGTGTGGATATGTATCACTATTGTTATTATTATTACGTGTGAATTTGTATTCCTAAATGATATACTGTTAGTGTTGTGATTTAGAAGCCAATCATATGATGATTGTTTTTTAAGTTTTGTTTATGTAATTGAATGATTATGTTTATCATTTTGTTCCTTGAGTATTTTATTACTTATAGATCATTCAGGTTGAGGACTTGGAATTGTGGAACTCTATACATGTGTTAATAAATACACTAAAGTGTCCCTAGTCTTGGTAGTTAATAAGGGACATTAATTACTGGTATAAGATTAGCATTTGAATTAGATGATGATCATGTTCTGCAGATCATATGACAAGGAGTTGTCAATCTAATCAAATGGATACCTGATGGAGATCAGGGGATTGGACGTGACCAAAGTAAAACATTTAATATGGATTGTGTTTGTGTCATTAATGTTTTATTTGTGTCTGGAATTTTAAGGTATGAGATGATTGTTTCTCTCACATGAGAATATATATTCGTGGATATTATCCAACGTTGTCCGTAACTGGCAATTATACAGATTCTATCTCAGTATGTATCTCTTATGTGGAGGGATAATAATCATCAAGAATACCAATGTCCCTCATATAATGAGTGATGATATCACTGGGCCCCTTGACGAAATAATACAAGTATGTGCACATATGATTAAGGAGTTAGTCATAATTATTAAATTATTTCAGAATCAAGAAACGAGTGGATTTGCAAGGATGACACATTCCTACCTTGGATCTATTCATGATATCACGAGACATGGAATTGACACGAGACAATTGTTGCTTAGGGATCGTGATACAGTATGGTACTTATTATCTGTGTCATTTGGGTAATTACAATGCATATTGCTAGGTGCCGCTTGTAATTTATGGAATCGAAAAGAGTTTCAGATTCTATTGCCGAATGACATAGATCCCACAGGGTCACACCAATAAGGAATTAATTAGAAAGGCTCCTTAATTTATTTGACATGTATGACATGACAAACAAATTGGTTTCTCCACTAAAACATGAGAAATATAATTATTTGGATAATTATATATGATACTACAATTAATTAGATTAATTGTATTTGATTAAGTCAAATAAGGAAAGTGAAACTTGGCCCGATAAACAAAGCCTAATGGCTGTTGTTAATTATGGCTCATGTTTATTTTAAAGAATTGTTTCCATAATTAAAAGTTAGCCCAAAATAGTTTATCACGTTTTCTGAAAACTGATGCGCAATGTTTCTTATTTGGGCCATATATCTCTAATACAATATCTGTTTTTAGCGTTCTATACCTTTCTGGAAAGGTAAAATAAGAACTTTGTATTTCTAGAAGAAAAACCAAATTAGAAATATATCAGGCTCAAAAACGTGGTAGAACGTGGTGCTTAATTTAGACTACCATGTTCTGAAAACTGCTGCGCATGTTTCGTATTTTGACCATAAGGCCCTCATACGATGTTTGTTTTGGGCGTACCACATATGGATAGAAAGGTAAAAGAAAGATCTATAATTTTTATTTATAGATCAGAATCTAATTCGAATTAGATCGTGGTCAAAAATATGGTAGAACACGGAGTTAATTTTGGAAACAGAATTTCATATTTCTTATTTGCTATATATATACTCTCTCTCATTCCTTTTGAGTGAAATTCGTTTTTGAGGGTTGAAGTTCTGCCAAAAACTCTCTCTCTCTCTTTCTTGTTTTTCTCTTATGTATTGAGAACCCACAAACCCTAGAATCAAGATCTTGTTTTCTTGGAGGATAGTGATTAAGGAGCGACCAAATTACTACTCTCTAGCAAGAGGAAAGTTTGGTTTCTAATTAATTTCTTGGTGGATACCGTGGAGGACTTCTACTTTGGAGTCTCATCTTGGTACAAGGCGTTCAAGGTCACGCACACATCAACCACCAGGGCGCTGCAAGACATCAACCACCATTAGTATCGATCAACAAGGAGGTGGAAGCTACAACCCTACATCTTAAGGATCTTTATTTCTTGTTTGGAGACAAGAAACTAAATGTGTAATGCTTATTGATTTGAAAATTGATTTTGGTTTGATTTTAGTTATACATAAATATCTTTTGATACTTTCTTGTTAAAATTTTGAAATTTCGCTGCCTTAAGTACCATGAAAACCCAACATATACAACAAACTCAATAACTGCAGTGGTTATTATGGATTTTTATTATTAAATAACATTATTAAAATGAAAAAGAAATCAAAACTAATAAGAAAATTGAGTATCTGATAATTAAATAAAGGCCGTTTAAGATAGTTTTCGAAAAAACTAGAGAAACCTTTATATCAAAAAGAAGCATAGAATAAATAATATATCAAGATTGTTTGATTGGAGGATTGATATTCAATCTGAAATTTTATCTTTTAATCACTATTATTAATAGATCATGACATCTATGTGCTTAATCTAAAAATTGAGAAATAAATATACTGATTGTCGCACCACACACAGCATCACACAGTGCCACAGAAAATTCTATTCATTCTAAATGGATGTACTGAATCAAATTATCAGCATGATCCGCACCCACACCAGCCCAGAGCCCAGTAGCCCACAATCCACATCTCTCCTCTCGTCCCATCACCTCCTCCCTGCAAATTGACATTCTTTGCCGCACTTTTTAATATGGTTCGTTAATTTTTGATCTGACGGACAAAATAAGATTTTAGCATGAATTTTAAAACAAAATTAATACTGCCCTCTCCATCATCTGAGCACTCACTGGCTGAGATTAAATTTGGACCGTCCAAAAATACAGCAGAGGATGCGGATCCCTGCTCCTCCTGAGCTGCATACTCTTCTGCACTTTTATTGTGCATGCTGCACTCTTTTAATGTGTCCGTTCGTTTTTGATCGACCGTGGCCGCGCTGCTTCCCTCTTAGCGAAGGTTCTCCTCTGAGTAAGGTACTGAAAGGAGCCAAAATCCGTTACAATCCCCCAACCCGTTTCGACAGATCCGCGACACCAAAGCACCGCACTTCGTTCGGATCTCTCTCCGTCGAGCATGGATTCAGGCGCTGGCGGCAGCGGGACCTTATCGGAGATCTATCAGAGCGCCAGGCGCCTCCTCTTGCGCGCCAGAGATGGCTTGACCAGGCTGGAGCACCTCGTTTCTTCCTCCTCTTCGTCCTCCTCTTCTTTTTCTTCTTCTTCGTCGTCTGTTAATGATTTGGCATTAGCTGTCAAGAGGGACGTAACGCAGATCCAATCGCTCTGTGCGGAGATGGATCGACTCTGGCGCTCCATCCCGGCCAAACCCCAGCGCGATCTCTGGAAGAGGTTTACATCCTCATCTTTTTCCCTTTTGTTTTCTCTGAAATTTATGAAATGAATGTGATATCTCCAAATGAGGAGCTGTGATTTTTCATTTTGGATAAAGCATGTAGAGTAACCTTAGCTCAAGTGGAGTAATTCTGAGTTAATTGCTTAATACTAGAGGTATTAGATACCTAAAAGAGTCAATAAGGTCTTGAATCGGTACCAGTCTACCAGATTCTGACGCTTGAATTGGTACCAGTCTACCAAATTCAATATCATTATGTACTGGTTGGATAAGCTGTTCATTTGCTGACCTTGATTTTGGTTTTAGTCGTTCCTTGGTTTTCTGATATTACTATCAAGTAGCATTTCATGGGGTGAGAGTACAAATGCCTTTTATTATAGAAAAGTTTAGTACCCTTTTTTTATCATGCTATTTCAACACCTGACTAGTTCAATAGCTTCCTATTATGGTATTATTCGTTCCCTAGATGTACCAGCAAAAAAAGATGATGACTTAACACCATGTTTGTGGATCGACAGCTTACCACCCATATTTCAAGGTCCCTATTATATTCAACCCTGTCTCAAAATAAAGGGCCTGTTCAGCAAGGTAGTGGAATCTGGATTAGACTTCTATTTAACACTATTCTGGTCGTGTTCGGTTGAAGGTGGGAGAGTGGAAGAGAATCGGTAAATGAACCAATTCCATCTCTTGGAAAAGGCCAATTCCTCTATTCCACCATCTCCATGGAATAGAGAATGGCTCATAGAGGAATAGAGGAGGGACCTGCATATAAAAAGCGGGGATTTGACTGCAAAAGTTCAAACTCTATTCCACTTTTCTCATTTCCATGATTCTACTCGATTTTTTTCTTGTTCGGCTGGAATAGAGGATCTATTCCAATCAATTCCCCTATTTCTTTTCAACCGAGCAGGCCTAAAGGGTTTAGTTTCCACGACTACAATAACTATACTCCATTTCCTTTTGACTAGTTATCTTCACTATAGAGGAGTGGCCTGAGTCTTGTAATGAGACCTTATATGAAACTGTGGAATAGTTGGGAATGTTACTTTTTGTTACTTGTATTGACAGTTAGCGATTTTCTTTAATTACAGAAAGGTCGAACAGTTGGCCGAAGAAGTGGAGTCATTGAATGAGAGCGTGAGCAAGCATTTAGTGCGTCAGCAGAAGCGAATGCAAGAGGCAAAGGAGAGAACAGACCTGCTTGAAAGTGCGGTAATGCTAGCAATTTTCCAGGAAAATGTTCAAAAATAGAACTATTTTATTTTTGACTAATTATGACATGCACATTCAGAAGTTTTTTTTTCTTTTTTCTTTTTGCACTTCCTTGCTTGAACTTTAATTTGTTATTTGAGAATATAGCTACATAATATGCAGATGACAATCTTAAGGCTAATTGGCATTGCATATTGGATAATATTTAGCTTCTTCTTGCCTGAATTTATTCATGGCTATTGGTACTGTTGCACAAGAAAAAGTATGCTAGTTTAATTTAAAATGACCATGAAATAAGCAAAAAGCACAGCAAAAGAAATAAAGATCAGGATCCATTGACAATAAAAACTAACTCCACAATGTCAACAATCAGCATACACAAATTCAAAATATAAAATCCAACCTTTTAATGTGGTTCAAATAATACAAAGTTGATGTCTAATCTTTTGGAGAGCTTGTTGTTGCTTTCACAAAATTTTGGATCCTTATGTAAGTTAACTATGTTTCGTTAATGAAGCAGGGCTTCGGCCTTTTTAACCAAAAAAAAACAAAGTTGATGTCTATTAAAAATGATGACACTTGGTTCATGTCTTACCGCTCATCCGACAATGTAAAGTTTACAACAGGTAGAATTCAGTGACACTTGTTGAGTAGGAAACAATACTAAAATTGCATCAAATTATCTCCGCAACTCAACTATGAACTTCTTTTAAATCTTAACTTTGTTTTCTAGATTGTCAAACTAAACTATTATCGAGGGTTCCTGTCCCAGATAAAAATTGTTTGGTATGCTATCCGACATGTGCTATTTATATTAGCTGGTTTTGCAAAATTTATGTAGCTGATAGTTCTTTTTGTTAATAATTGTGATAGTTTTGAAAAAGTGATATTGAGAAATCATGGTAAAACACAGGCCATCTAATAAATTATACTTAATTGAGCTATATTTTGCTTCATTCTAGAATGGTGAATCTTCACATATTCTGAGGATATTTGATGATGAGGCACAAGCCATGCAATCTGCCCGCAATTCTTCTATAATGCTAGAAGAAGCGTATGCAACTGGTGTTGCTGTTCTCTCCAAGTACGCCGACCAAAGAGATAGGTTAAAGGTATATATGGTCATTGACCTGGCTTATTAAAATCTTCATATCTAGAGAGAAATCCAGAACTTGCATAGTTGCTCCTAACAATAGGTTTTTTTTTTTGAGTTTCCAGTGGATAAATGAAAGGGCTTTTTTTTTTTTTTTGCGCACGACTCTGTCCGGAAATATATGTCCATTTTGTGAAAAGCCACATGAGCTTTTGGCTTTAGAATCTCAAAAATAAAAAATTAAATAGATCTTTTGGGTTATACTATTAATTCTAAGAAAGCACTTGCTTGTCATCATTCTGAAGATGTGTATACTATATTTTTGCTCTTTTTCTGTTCTTCTTTTATGGGGTGGATTCTGATTCCTATTTGGGTTTGGGAAATTAATAATTACATTTTCCAAAAGAAAATTATAAGTAATTTCTTAGAACGACTCCCTATATCAAAGCAATTAGTTTAAATTTTATATAAAAGATATTTTTTAATGAAAGACAGCATGTGGGAATGTACCGTGTAGTTCTATAACCTTACCAGAGATATGTACAATGATTACCAACCATTGCATTTTACTATTACTTTTCATGAGAACAGCCACAAATTAAAATTTAAAGTAGAATTGGGGGCTTTGTGTGAAGCATTTTGGCAATACTAAGAAATAATGAAGCTTGTTATACTGGTAACTAGCTTGCTGTTGAGAAGACTTCTCTAATTTGGTGACCTTATTGATACAACTTTTATTGGTCTATAATTTCCAGAGAGCACAAAGAAAAGCGCTAGACGTACTCAACACTGTGGGTCTATCGAATTCAGTATTGAAGCTGATAGAGAGGCGGCATCGAGTTGACAAATGGATTGCCTATACTGGCATGGTCACTACTGTTGTGGTTGTGTACCTGTTCTGGAGATGGACCCATTGATTTTTACAAGAGTTTGACAAGTACAATTGTGTTGAAGTGTAGAGTTTATAAAAATTGTTCTGAAATAATGAGCATGTTATATGTCAATTCTACACTGTGTTTCTATATCTTTTAGGGTGTCCAACCATTTTGAATTCCAAGAGCTAAGTTGCGAAAACCCTCACAGAAAGAAAACTTATTGATATTTAGAATATCAAAAGCAGACCAACTTGGTTTAGTCTAAGACTTCTTGGTACTAAAATATTGTGAAATTTGCAGCTGGGCCTGTGCTACAGTGCTACTAGGCTGAGCAGGTCCTTGGTTCAAGGTTTTGATGTGCTGGGTTGAATCTGTAAAAAGAAGAAAAATGGGCATCAAAGCTTTTGGGAAAGAAAAAGGGTACACAATTCTTAGATAGAAAGGATTTTCATGGGAAAAAAGATATTTACTAATGTTTATTTGTACATCTCTCTACTGTATTCTCTCTCTTGACTTGGGTGATTTTGTATGTTATCTTAGAATTGAAAAGTTATATGTTTCCAACGGTTTAAATTATGCAATTATTAGTGAATATATTCAACAAGTTGAGTTTTGAAGTATCAAATTGGATATGATAACAATAGCATCTCTTTGAAAAAAGAGAGACGAAGATCTGTGTTTGCTTGAATTTATGCTTGCTCCGGGAGTTTACTGATGGAATTGGAATAGCAATCAGCATGACAGCATAGTGCTGGACTGTGGATAGGGACCAGGTAAGGGGTGGATTGCTGCTTTCTTTTTGGGTTGCTAAATTTATTAGTCCAACGGGCTGGAAATTTTATCGTCTGTTTGCGTTTGATATTTGCTTAGAATTCAAGTAGAGGCTATGGCAGAATTATACATGGCGTTATGATAGGTCTCCGTTTCCAACATCTTATTGTGAAGCACTTTCGCTTTCTCTTCGGTGAATGTTCCAAATCTCCGCCTCGTCACCGGCAGATCCGTCAATGCTGCACCTCGAGACGCGACAGAGGTGTTGATGTGGTCGGGCTCCACCAACATTCCGAAGAGGGGCGCCCACCATTAGATGCTGGTGGAGCGCTGATTGAGAGAGACGTGAGTAATGAGAAGAGGGTAGATCGATGAGGGTATCGTTAGAAATAAATTAGCGCCAGTTTTTATCAAAGAACTCTCGCCAAATCTCTTCGTTTTTGACGGAAATTAGTTGGGGGAGAATTTTCTCACCAAATCACGTCAAAAGAAATCATTTCTCGTTGCTCCCACTGATCCGATCAGAGAATTTCGGAAAACTTCAATTCTATTTCTCCTTTCAAAGGAGATTGGGGGTTCCGATCAGCGTTAGGCATTTCCAGGACAAATAATATCGCCACATTTTTGCGGGTGGAAACTAGGATTATATCGTGGACAATGATCATTAATTTCCCCCAGAGTCAATATTTGATAATTCGTTAATATCTTTCTCCTCTATGTATAATACAGCCAATAAGAGTATTTAATATTATACATCTCAATCTACCGTGTTACTAACTGTAACATTTCTATTAAAAAATGCTATATTGTTTTTATTACTACAAAATTAAATAATTCTATATATTTGTTGATGATCAGTGGAACATGATTAGAAGACGAAGTTAAACGATGCATTAATTCCGTCATACAAGGAGAAAAACAGAGCTTGTTAATAATTACGAGAAGTTCCCTTTTTTTTTCCGATACAAGTTTAAATATAAGTACACACATCCTGCTCTTACATCTTTCAAATTAAAATTTCCATTTTCAGCTAAAATTATGTTTTAAAAGCTTTCACAAAGTCAATCACTACTATGATGCCATAGTCTCGGCTGCTATAAGAAATTCACAAGGTAAGATGTATGAGGTCGAATTAAAGAATTGGGATATCACGACAATAAATATATTGACAATTTTGACAGTATATATATTTACCAGCTAGAAAACTGTTAGAAAATATAAAAAATTCATAGACATGTTGTTAACCTTAATAGATTGATTGATTGTGCATCAAGTTTCATGTGATTTAAATTGTATGTAATATTTACTCAAAACCGCTTAATATAGATAATTATAGGTTTTGAATTATTTGATGAACGATAAACTTGTATCAAATTCTATCAGTTTTTTTTTATGCATGATATCCGTACAGTATCGATGTCAAAAGTTGAATTTTAAAATACAAGCTATTTAGCAGTGATAGGGTCATAAATCTAAGACCCTGAACAACCAAGTCCAATACAAAAGCTAAGGTCAGGTCTGTTTTAGGCCCAAAACTAAGACAGGGAAATGGGTTCAAAAAGGCCTCCTTATTGGATATTCCAAGACAGGCCCGAGAAGGCCTTGTCGACAAAACTATTCGGAAGGCCCGGACGAGAAGGCCACACGAGAAGTCCAGCCTGTGAACTCGGATCACTTTCATATAGAGTGATCTTTGCAATTGTTTCTGTACCATCTGGCAGGAACAGTGTTAGGCCTTCCGGTCGGCACGAGACGACAGCCAAAGAACTTTCCTATAAAAGGTCCAGAGCCAGATTGAGAAAGGGGTTCGAACATTTACACAAGAGTATTCACATAGGTTAGAGTCTGAATACTTTATTTACACATGTACACTTCACCAATCTCGATCTCGAGCCCGCCTCAAGACGATACGGCCAGCTACCAACACCAGGACATATCAAGTAGTATTGCCAAAAATTTAATTAATATTTTATCAATGAATCTTAATCCTTAATTAAAACTTAGTCATTTCCCTATAACAAAATGGAGCTTTTCCGTCAATACTGAATGGTGATGTGTCTGCAACTCTGCATGCAGCACGCACAAGTCAGCACGTGGGATGCACGTGAATATTTTGCGGTTCTTCGTGTAAACCCAATGGCACCACACGTGCCACGTGGAAGGCGCAGGTCATCCATCCGTTTGAAAACGAGGTCAAATTCAATGTATTCTTTTCGCAAAGAGCCGATGACTATTGAGTATTGAGTATTGACTAATATTTAGATGATCGAATCCAGCCCTACTTTTTAGACTAAAACAACAGCATCTAAGTTCTAACAACGTAGTAGTGTACCTAGCAAACTGGTTTCGTATGTTTTACTGCTTTAGATATTCCTCTTGTTGCTTACAGCTTTGAGAGACCTTTTGTTCTTTAATTTAATTCATATTTTGTATAGTGACTTTTAAGTCACAGTTTATAAGGGCTTGTTTGACTGCACATGGAAAACGAAAATGAGTTCGGGTTTGAGTCCGATTTGAATAGACGAAACACTGTGTGCGTGGTTGCGTGAGAAAAAAAATTCACATTGAGTTAATATTTTTTCCACAGGCACAGTGACGCACCGAACAGGATCTAAGACTTAATGTTTTTAATGAAATTGGTGGCCACCTCTATTAAAAAAAAACGAAGCATAGTTACTAGCCACACACAGTTCATACACAGTGACGAAATTAGAAATTTTGTCAGAAATAGACAAATATATATAGTTACAAAAAATTCAACATAATATAAAATTACACCATCAATCAAAATAAAAAAGAAATCAAAATAATATAAATGAATATCAAAGATTTCAACTAAGTCAAAAATTTATAACAAATATTTGTTTACATATAAAAAAAAGAAATATATTAATGCTACAAAATCAAGTCAATGGAGGAAACATTGTTCTACAGGTATTCATATTTTGATATTGTTGCATAATTCGTTCATCATTTACCTCATCAAACAATTTTTTTTCAACATAAGTAACCAAACAATCATTCAAAAATTGATCTATCATTGAATTCCTTACTCGGTTTTTCACATAATTCATCCTGAAAATACTCTTTCAACACTAGTAGCTACCAACAATATTAATGCTAATTTCACTAATTTGTAAACTAATGAATAAATAGTGTTCCTCATCTTTTCCATCATTTTTGAGAAAATTCAACTAAGCCCCTTAACTCTAAAAAATCATCATCACTTCACATATCCATGTCGTAATTCTCCAATTGACAATCTAAGACAACAAGTTTATATTGGTTACAAAACTGATACCAGAATTTGATTTCATTGGTACTGCCCAAATATTCAATAGCACCATCAAAAAAATTAGATGGTGATGTCTCAAATATTCAATTTAAATCACCCACAAGTCAAGTTTCTCGCACAAAGACAACAATAAAACCGATTCACCAATCACCACAAATTAGATAATCAAGAAGGGCTAGGCTAGGGCTAGGGCTAGCGGGCATATGCAGAGGCGGGAACAAACGGGCACATGCGACGATCCTTTCTTGTTCGCTCAGCGGCGATCTAACTTTTTTTTTCGTGTATTGCGTCTCTGGCTATCTGCTAGCGGAGGTTTTTTTTTTATTATTGATCTCCAGTCTTGCTGTTGGGCTCTTGGGTTTTGGACTTCGGGGTAGGCAAATTAAAAAAAAAAAGACTTGGTCCAAAAAAGAAATTACCGAAGTAAGCAAGTGCCTACTCCTATTATAAATCAAGTTCGTCACTGATTGCACAGTAAACTTTTCGACATGAAAATTGGGTTGGATTTAACTGAGGCTCTTTATAACCCAGATCCGATGCGATCCAGATATATTTTTTTTTTAACTTGGTAGAGACTACCAAGACTATACTAAAAAAATGTGTTTAATACATCCGACTAATCATTATTCATCAATGTAAATAGAAATTGAAAGTCTTCTCAATCACCCACCACTGCCCACACAGCTCTATTCTTCTTGCCACGAAAATTGTAACCATAATCTTGCATCCTCAATTGCTTGGTTTGCAACCAGCCACTCTGATATTCGTTTGTCTCGAAAAATCACTTCATTATGTTGGCGCCATAATAACCACAGAACTGAGCTGAAACAAGAACTTCATGCCTTTTTGTCGCACGAATGTACATGGAGGTCTCGGCGCCCAAATAAAAAAAAAATCAATTTTTTCAAGGAGATGGGATGATAGCACTGCACAGTTAGCTAAATATTTTTTTTTTAAAACTGACTACTCAAATATTGAGAGACTTCGTTACCCCTGCAAATATTTAAAAAAAAAAATCCAATTTAGAAGGTGATTTCCCCTTTATTATTTACATACCTTAGATTGTTATTTCCTATAAATCTATCGTGGTGCGCCATACTGCCATCGCCCATCAGACACTTCACATTGATTTTCTTTTTTAAGATATAAACGAGATATTTAATTTAAATATTTGGAAAGAATTGAAGTATTTGTTTATCCCTCGCAAATCGGATTTGAGTATTTGACATGATCAACATAATAAATATGATGGCAAAAATAATATTAAATTGATCCGTATTACACTGATTTAATTTCTTTACGCATCTAGTTATAATCAAACTGCATTACAAATATCGAGATAAACACAGTTACATAAATATTATAAGAGGAGGGATTCACTTACAACATGTTACAATATTCGATTTTGTGATTTTCAAAGTTCAAACAATCGATTCAAACCGTTCAACATGATCTCTATATTAAAATGTGCTTTGAACTCAAATTTTATATTTTTTTAAAATTTTTTACTATTTATTAAGTATTTTACAAAACTGTTATTTTTCAGTGATCCAAAATTGTCTAAAAATAGTAATTTTGTAAAATACTTACTAAATAGTAAAAAAATTTAAAAATGTAAAATTTGATCTCAAAGTACATTTTAATATAGAGATCATGTTGAACTGTTTGGATCAACTGTTTAAACTTTAAAAATCACAAAACTAAATATCATAACATGTTGTAACTTTCAAATATTACAAGTGTATCTCTCCTCATGTTATAATACTGTCGTTGATCGACACAGAAAAACCGAAATAACATTTGGTCAAAACTATCTCTAATAGATCTACGAAGATAGATATATATTGCTTGAACAACGTCGCCTTCAATTGCTCATCAATCTCCCAAAATGCATCACTTGATTTGCATGTGAATTTATTGGGTGTGCGTGATGTGTTAATCACAGCTAGGAGGATCCGAATCTGCTGCGATTCTTAACTCATGAGCAGACCTACAATTCTTGCTTTTCTAAATCCAACTGTTGAATTGTTTTGAGATTCGTCTAAAAAAAAAACTGCTTTGAGATACATGCACGAAATTATTAAACGGTTAGATTTGAAAAAACAAAAATTTTAGAATTACTGTTCACCTTTTGAAGATCGCAGCAGATGTGAATCCCAGCTAGAATGCCGTCCTGACGCCTCATGCAGTCACACTCCAATCCATGTCCAAGGTGTCAATTTCTCATCATGTTTCCATACTGCAACGAGGAATCCAATTTAATTTGTTGTCAACGCGTACGGGTAGCTAGAGACATCTATAATTCTATATATATGGATTTGAAATATTATGCATATGGACAACAAATTCATTTCACATGTCGTAATGACTGATAAAACGGTCATTAAGATAATAAAGAAATAACTATTACGGATATTTCCTTTTTAGTTTCATTAATTTTTAAATAAGTGGACTAAAGTACTTAATCTTGTTTTTCAAAGACGTACAATTAACAATAACATATTATATTTTTCAAAACTTCAACATTGTTACATAAATTCTTGATTATCTGGTATCATAAAACAAACAGGTTATTAGTTTCTAACCAAAAATAATGAGGTAGAATTAATACAAGTTAATCTCATTGTTCAATATATGAACAGATTCCCCTGTACCACAAAATTGTCGCTCATTATATAGCTGGGAATGTGATACTGTGATAAAAGATTAATAATGTGATCAGGAATTCAGGATCACCATGCATATCAGCCTGCACCGCATACTACATACACAGTACGTACTACATATAGATACGCTGGTGCACACTTGACCCAGACCCAGATATTTCCTAATTCGAATTAAAGCTAGTAATTAGCACCTTGTCACCACTCACCATCACAGTGATAAATTAATCATTTAAGTTTGGTTTAGCAATGTCAAAAATTTATGATTCGGAAATAATTCAGATATAATTAGAAAATAATTTAAAATTATTCGGACCATAGATCTTAGTTCTGCAAGGGAACAAAAAAAACTAGAAAAAAAAGTTCTGAGAAACATTCGTGAATAATTCGGAAAATTTGGAAAAAAATTATAAAATTTGCAAATTATTAGGTCAAAGTTCGGTCAACCGAATAATTCAACGTCGATTCGGCATCACCAAAAAAATTAATTATTCATAAATAATTCACAAATCTTGTTACTATATTCACCACTAATTGTTACTTAGTCAATATGTCATCTTTAATTTGCGCACAAGCAGCACCGGACATAGATTTTAGCTGGAATTAAAAAAAAAAAAAATACCCAAGAAATGGGATGTCGACAGCCCCAAAAAATAATACCGAGTTTAATTGGTTGCGAATGCGCTGCTTCCAAAGTTCCAATGAATCTATTTGTTAATCAGAATAAGAGATCTCAAAATTTGACTATTTTTTTTATGATTGACAGTAAAATACCGACAACAGATATATTATAAAATAAAAATAATTACAAAGAAAGTTTTTACGGCATGAATTACTCCCTCACAATTTACCTATTACATACACCTCAAAATTTGATTTTATATTTTATAATAAAAGATAATAGATATTAACAAATCTTACAATAATTAATATGTGCTTATGGGTTTCCAAATTAAAATAAAAATATATATATGACGAGTTTGAACCAATATTCGACAAACGATTTGTTTAACTTAATTTTTAAATATTCGACAAACGATTTGTTTACAATATATGTATGGTAGTATTAGTATAGACTATACAGTGCCATGCCTGATCGATAATCTCAATTTGACATCAGAATTCTTAAAGTATTAGAATTAATGACACATGATTAATAAAAAAATGGATTTGTAACTGTCAAACATATATAGAGGTGTGTGAAATATTCCAGTTTCTGTGGGCTAATCCACTATATATGTTAATTAATTGAATAATTATTTTCATCTCCGCACTACAGTACTCGCACTGTACCCGCACTGTACATTAAAGGCATGATGTACTATGGTCCCCACCAATTACTTACTCCTCCCATTTTCAGTCCCCACACTAGTGTAACGTCAGCCTTTATAAATATAAATACTTGCAAGATAAGAAATTTATACTTACAAAATAAGATATTAATACTTGTGGCGTCGCTTGATATGATCACTCCCTTTTTCAGTCCCTAATGATCCCCGCGTCAACCTTCCTCAAATGAAGTAATGTGGACCCCGCATTCATGCATCAACCTTCCCTAATCGTCTCTACGTCAATCTTCTTCTAACAAACATAGTTGACCACATAGATGTAAATACTTCAGTGCATAAATATAAATCCTTGTATTACTTGATATTAATACTTTCAGATGTTATATAGTGTAATATATTAATATGTAAAAAGCACTTGCAACATTTCTCTAACAAAAATAGTTGACCACATATGTATAAATACTTAGAGTACTTGATATTAATACTTTCAGATATCATCCAGTGTCATGTGTAAAAAATACTGCAAGTGTAGATATAAATACTTGTTTGATAACAAGCTTGAAAGTACGTCATCATGGATCTCATTTGAAATAGAAAATTATGTAGAAGACGTTAGTGGTTTTAGATATGTAAAATTCTTCACAGATCGTCAAAAATATGGACGAAAATGAACGGAGAAAAACAAACCCACCTCTAAAAACGTGTATGGTCCCTCATCTAGTTTGAGTGGTCTCCACCATGCATTTATGGCGCGAGTACGTTTGAGAAATATATGTGGGAAAATAATTATTTACGTAAAAGTTGTTCATCTCATAGATATAATATTTCAGTTCATAGGTATAAATACTTCCGTTTATATATTAATACTTTGGGAAAAAAATCCAGTCTTGCAGATTTTGCGGTCCCCCAGTTGTTATGGCAGCTATGGAAGTTATGGTGCGGATACAGTGCGGGTACTGATATCAGCTTCCTAATTAATTATAGTTTTTTCTGAGAAAAATATATGTTTAATTATAGTTATTAAAAGCGCAACTTCTTAATTTATTGTAAACATTTTGGAGAAACAGGTTGGTAGGCAGTCGGTCAACTTTTGCTCTTATAAAAAAAATAAAAATACACATTTTTGTAGCCAGCCTTGGCCCTTGCCCCTTGGGAATGTTCTATGATTAACCTCTCTGCTGCTGTAAGATCAGCGACAAATTTGGGCCCGATATCCATCGGACTCAAACTGAGTTCGTTGGATTCCAAAACCGTTCGATTTGTTTTAAAATCTTGTCCATTACTTTAATATCCGTGCAATTTTTTTCAATATCCGTGTGCAGGAATCTTAAAGAGAATCGGACGGTTTAGAACCCATCGGACCCAAATTTGAGTCCGATGGGCATCGGACCCAAGTTTGTGCCGTAAGATCACGACTAAAACCAGCGGTACTTCTATGGCGCTCATTTTTGTGGCACAATAAGTTCTGATGTTTGCATATGTAGATAGCTTAAAAACGAGATCTACCGTTTGGTTTTTATATCAGAGCCCAATAATGAAAACAATGAATTGAACATCGTTATTAAGTAAGAAAGTCAGATAGGGAGCCACACGAAATTGGCAAGTCTTCTGTGCAAAAAGCGCCGCAGAAGAAAATCAGATAGGGTTCCCCAAAAATATCCTCTGAGATATCTCAATTTTTGCGTGACCGACGTGTCCGGTGCCTATTCGGGTAACTGTAGGGGGGCAGTATTATTTGAGCTTCGAGATTCGTGCAGAATGTATTTGAACGATTAAGATAATCCAAAAAGTCACGCAAAGTTTGAGATATCTCAGAGGATGCGAATTCAAATAGAACCACCCCAGCTCTTGGTTTCCCTGAAGAGGCAGATGCCAGATTCCAGATGCATTACAGTACATGGCCCGCTCCATTATTGATTCACATCTGCTGCGATTGTAAAAGATCAACACTAACTCTAAAATTCCTACTTTCTCAAATCTGATCGTTCAATGATTTCATGCACATATCTCAAAAGTAGCTGATTTTTTCTTGCACGAATCTCAAAATAATTCAACAGTTGAATTTGGAAAAACAGAAATCGCAGGTTACTATTCATGAGCAAAGAATCGCAGCAGATTCGGAACCATCGATTATAGTTGTTGACACGCGCACTAAACCGTCAAGTTTGGTTCTCTCTCTCTCTCTCTGGGTGGATTGAATCTGAAAGCTGTGTACGAACTGAACAGTAATGGTGGTTTTAATTTGTTGCAAAAAGGCGGGGCGGGCGCAGTGTCTGAAATTACGAATAGATCAACCATCCTACTTATTTTTAATTCCCTACGGGACACAGCGTTGTTTATTCCTGGATAAGTATTACTTAATTAGTATATAATGATCTTTTTTATGCATGGAGTAATACCGCCACCGCCCGAGAGAGCCTACTTGTGAAATTCGTATTCTCTAAGTCAAATTTTGACCGCACTAATATTGGAGCTCCGTTATGAAACCTGACTGGAGCAAATTGAAAGCAGACAGACCATGATCATTCTTTTAACTTGGCACGAATATCAAAGCACAAATAATACTGGCCCTTTGCCATCCCCGAATATGCACCGTTTTGAGTTAATCTGGACCGTCCGTTTCAATTTGCTTGAGCAGAGGATGCGGATTCAATTTTGTGCTCTTCCTGATATCTAAATCTTAGTATAATGATAATCAGTAGACAATAGTCATTTAAATTTTAGTTTTGAGAAAATTAATGATACTTAAAACTGTATATTGTGGATAAGAAAGCGGGCTATTGTGGTCTTAGATAATTAAACTATTATGCGTTATGAAATGGACGATGGATCCGTGCCTTCTGTGCATGGTGTGCAAGACATGAAACAAAATATCAGTTTGAACGCTTATAATATTATATGTTTTCAATTGTATGCGATACATGAAACCTTTTATTAGCCAAAGTAAATGCCATCAAATTTTGGTAATAATGATGAAATTTTGATGGGGTTAAAATATATTTAGAACGAAAATTTGAGACCTTAGTTAACATCAATTGTGGTGAAGGATTTGCCCTGTACTGGACTAGTCCTTAGTTAACATCAATTGTGTATTACATGACAATATGACATACATGTAAATTAAATAAATCGAATGTCAGATAATGCTACTGATAAACAAAGAAATTTTCAAAATATTCTCAAGTTTCTGTGGACCAATCCGCTAGTTAGGTTCAATGCAATCTTTTAGGGCATTTTTTTATTTTTAAATATTATTTTATGATAGTCGACAGACTCACAGAAATAGTCAATTTTCTTTTTTATTGCGATTTTAAAAAAATGATGAGCATACATGTTAGCCTTCTAGGTTTATTTTTACCACGATCCTTTAATTCCTTATCAGACAGCCCATACGTAATCAAGTTACGAAAATAAGATTATTGGTTATCAATCTGGTCGTCATATCTATCAACAAGATAAAATAACAATATTCGTTAAGTAATTTAAAACGTAAAATAATGTGATTAATAATTAATCTATATTCTACATTCCTTATCTCCATTCCTTATCTCCATTATGGACAGCAGTTACTGAATACCAAACAATGTATGACAGAAGTATCTCATACACTCCTAGTACCCATGGTTTGGCCGATTTTCGAGTCAACTCGGAATCGGCCGAGTCCGGTCCGATTTATATCCGAATTTCTCGCTTGTGCGATTTTTTCAGCAAAAATTAGATATATAGTGTCTGACTTGGCCGAGTTAGCCAATTTTCTGGCTAAGTTAGGCCGAGTCTGACCGAGCCTGACCGATTCTGACCGAGTTTGACCAAGTTTGACCGAGTTTGGTATTTTTTCTATTAAAAAAAATTCTAACATTTTTTATATATTGCACGTTTAGGTACGGGTTAGCCACTGCTTAGATAATGCAAAAATATTTTCCTAATCACTGCTTTGACGAAGAAAACAATATATTTGACTCTATGTGATTTGTAGACAATGCATGACTCTATTTGACTCTATATGAAATTTCTTAAGCATGCATATTTGACAGTATATTTGAGACATCATATTTGATATATGAGGATATTAATAATTCAGTGGGAGATATAATTCAAGCTCATCTTCATATGGAGTACAACCAGACTACAATTTTTCTGGCACATACAATCCATATGTTAGATATGAGGATATTAATAATTCTTCATTTGACACTACATTAATTTTATCTTTTTTTTTGTTCTATACGACAATATCTCCATTAGTATTTAAATACAGAGAGGACGATGAGATTATCCAGCCAACTCAGCATAGCTTCTGGCAATAAAAAGTGTGTTTAATTTTTAATGCTTGTATTACATTATATAATTAGTAAATTATTTGAGTGTAATATTTTGTCTTAACATAATTTTATTACAAATAATATTTTTACCAATTATTTCCTACGTTTTGGGCATTTTGGCTACAAAACAGGCTTTTTGCCAAAAAAATCCGAGTTTTCGAGTCAACTCGTCCGATTCCGATTTCATGATCAATACTCTGATTCCGATTCCGAATTTTAGAATCATGAGCTAGACAGGTTCTGTTTGGGTTGGACAATTGTCAGCATTTCCTAATGGATTGGCATACTTTACAAGATTTATTTCACTTGGTTTTGCTCTACCCTTTGGTACCAAACATTTATTCCTTATCACTAATGGTGCTTTTGCTTGGACTCTGTGGAATTTACGTAATAATATTTGCTTTAACCATTCTGCTTCATATATATTATGTCAGATAATTGTTATTAATATCATTAATTTGGTGCTGTATTGGACATGAGCTGAGACTGCGGAAACAGGTATACAACAGGCTAGAGCGAATTGGCTGTCTCAATCTCTGGAGAACATTCAACTGTAAGAATTAATGGAACCCTAACACGGAAGGGCAATTAAGTGGTGGCTAACTCTGAAGAAGAAGACAGGGAGGAATAGTTTTGTTGCAGATTTATTGTTTTGTTTTTAGTTTCTGCCTTGCATGGCGCCAACTTAATATTCTAGACTTTGATTAGTTTGTTGGATCTTCTGCTGCCTTATGTTTGACGTGTTTTGGTCTTTGATATTTAATGGTTATCTTGATGACTCAGGTTCAATATATTTTTGGAGTGGTTGGTACTTGACATCAGTGCAATTTATCAGGTTTCTATATGAAACAGGCCTTGTAGCTTTATTTAAAAAAAAAAATTAATCTATATTTATGGTTATGAGTTGTATATTGTTTAAAATGTAAGTTAATGCTAATTTAAATGAAATAACAAATATCATTAGACACGTTACTAAGAAAACTTCAATAGTAGAGTACTTCATTCCATGCATGGCACCTTAACCGGAAAAAAAACAGTTAAAAGGGAACATCGAGGACTTTAATTGTTTGTATTATGGATTTTGGAATTCGACCATGACCCATGATCAGGCATGTCATATTGTCATATACTCATATTTTTCCTTAAGTTTATGATTTGCCGGAAGATAAATAAACTAGCTATAATACCATATATATAGCAACATCCATATTATTCTTGATCCATTTAAGGATTTTCTGCATGTCCTGTAAATTTTGGTATGGACCAAGTAGATGTATAGTTCTGTCGTGGCACGCAATTTGCAGCCGATATATTTCGTGTTTTTTTTTTATTTTTCTGTTAAGAGTTTTAAATCCTTGTTTTCTTTTTTGTTAAACCTTTTCCTTGCAATTGGATCTTTGCGTACCGATTAATTGGATATTTTTTTTAAATAGAGTTAAATTTTGTGATTCTAACGGAACAAGCACAAAACAATTAAACTTTACCAAAAAAAAAACAACTTTATTGATTCTTTGAAGTTTCTCCCTCCACCAATTCACCGATTCAGAGAATTGGTGAAACTGTCTTTCATCATACACTTGCATTTCTCACAAAAAAAATTTATTCGATCTCTGTAGTTATAAATGAGTCCGGCTAGTATGACATCGGTGTTATATGACACCAACTTCAAAATTGATTGAATATAGTTCAAACGACTAATCCAAACCGTTCAAACTGATTTACTTTATGAGTGATGCATTTACATGCAAATTTTTTATATTTTCGAATTATTTTAGTATCAAATCAAGCGGTAAAAATTATTGAAAAATGAATACATTAAAATTAACTTAAGAACTCATACATTTGACCGCTTGACTTAATACTAAATAAATTCAAAAATTTATAAAATTTGCATGTAACGCACAACTAATGAAGTAGATTGGTTTGAACGGTTTGGATTCACCGTTGGAAATCAATTCGGTAGATTTTAAAATTGATATTATATAGACTGAAACGACACTAATGTCATACTGGCCGTACTCGTTATAAATGGAGTCAGGAAGAAAGGCTGAGGGTCAACCGTATGATCTAAATATCATACTAAAGACTATGAAATTATGAATGGAATTTATGGAGGAAAGCCAGCCTGTGCAGTTTTACACATTACACGCGTACTACGGTACTAGACAGTTTGGCGTTGCTCCTCCTCCTCTCTCTCTCCTTTTAATTTGTCGCTGGATTTCCACTACAGAAACTGTGTACGGTCAAGTCGTTCACGGTGGTTTCTTCGCAATAAGGCGGGCGCATACGTACGTATACACATTAATACATATTCCTTGTACACCGAACTGCACATCGTACTTGCTCTCACCTACGACCTACCAACAACCTACTCTCTCTGAATTGCGTTGTGGATAATCAATTAATCATCCAATAACCCATTTATTTGTATATTTATGTACCAAATTAATTGCGTCGCTGAATTTCTAATTTTTTAAGAATCCCTCTCTGAATTTCTTCAGTTGCAAAAAGGCTTGATTGCTTGTAAAACGATTATAATATTTGAAGGAATTGAAAAAAAGAAGAATATATTGTAAATGCAATTTAATTGGTTTAGCTGAAGGAATGAAGAAGGTTTACTGACTCGTGAATAGTGACGGAAGTTAATTATCTTCAACAAACTTTACTGAAAAAGATTGTTAATAAATTTAATTATACTTTTAGCTTTTAACCCAACTAAAAGTAATTTTCAATTATTATGCTCGTCTGCGAAAGGACCAAAAATGGCTTCTAGAAATAAATCTCTGATATTAACGTCGTTTTCCGGAATCAACAAAAAAAATGAATGAAAGAAATTGAGAAAATGTGGGATAGAAATAGTTCTTTTCATCATTCCTTTATAAAGGTTCAGTAAACCGCTTGTGGGTCCCACTCAACCTTCAAATGAGACTATTATGACCTGGTGATCCTAGTGCACGGAGGATTATTAGTTATGAATCCACCTTTCTCTATCGGGACCCCGAAAGGGTGAAACCCATGGTTTGGGACCTAGATTTTTTTCCTCTTTTTTTCTTTTATTTTTATTCTCTCTTCTCTGTTCGTAGTGGAATCCGGTTTTGAAAATTCTACCAAGCTCTCTCCAATGGCCCCTAGTTTTGCACCGCTTTATAATATCTCTCTACAGGCCTTTCCTTACTCCCTTATCCATTATTTTTTTCTCGCCTCTTTCCTTTTTTATTTCTTCGCAAATTCCAATCTTGTCTTTCAATCGGATCGGAGTGCAATCGTTGTCAAGAGTTCTTATTTCCTGCTCCAGTTCTACTAATCAATTGATTTGAATGAAGGTTGAGGGAAGTACTGGAGGTGAGGAGGGGAAACCCGGAAAGGTTCAGAAGAGGGAATTCAGAAATGGAGAGGGTAATAACGGGGTGAAATTGATGAAAAAGAGGAAAACAAGGCGCAGAATTCAGGCTGATTCATCGGCTGGTATTCAGAGACTGTTTAAGGCGTGTAAGAAGGTTTTCAAGGGGCCCGGTACCGTACCTGAACCGGCTGAGGTTGATATGCTTCAACAATTGCTCGGTAATTCTTTCACTATGTTTTTTTTTTATTAATCTGTAACTCTGATAAAGTTTTGTTATTGGCGAGATTTTATGGGATTGATAATAGTTATAAACATTTTTGTTATAATTTAGGTTTGACCAAATACATATTATTTACCTTGGTATCAAAGTCATCGGATATTAAATATTGGCTAGTCTACAGTTATCCTGAGCTTAAGCCATTGATATATATTGGTTTTGTTACATAAATCTTTCATTGGTTATATAAAGCAAAAGCACCGCAGAGCTTATGCAGTTAATCTGGGTTTGGGAGTAAAAAGAGCACAAGTTTTTATCTATCACAATTTAAAGCAAGTTTGATTGATTTAATTTTCAAAAATGCAAAGGAATTATTAAAAATTTTTGGAGAAAGTCCTTGTTTTTCATAGAAACCAAGCCATTGATGGTTCTGCTATTGCAAATTGGCATGCCAATACTAGTTCATGTTTCCATGTTGTATTTGTAGTTGGGTCCTATGGCATGTTTAAATGTGCCGAAGGTGTTACTCTGGAGTTGACAGAGAAACCCACATAGTGCTGCTAATAGATAATCATTAAGAGTGTGGGGCCCACTGTCTGAATCACACACACGCACTCTAGCTCTGTGCAAGCTACAGAGATCTCGGCTCCTGATTGCTACCTTTTTGCTACTTTGTTTATAGTTGTTCTCTTGATTTCTTCGATAAAATTTCTTAAGGAATGATATTGTAGGCATATTTTCCTTGTTAGCTTCCTTTCTTAAATCTCAAGTTGACCTTGTTTAGAAATTGTTGCATGTATATTAATATTTCATAATAGCTTTAACATAGAGAGTGGATTGTTTATGATCAAGTAGACATTAATTTACAGTTGGTTTGTTGCATTGTTCTTTGGTTGTCTAGAATAATGTTAGCAAGTGTATTATAGATACCAATTGTAGTAGCATGTTTTACAACTGTTAATCTAGCCTGTTGATTTTATGCATCTTAAACAGATAAAATGAGGCCAGAGGATGTAGGTTTAAGTACAGATCTACCTTTTTTTACGAGTAACAATGCAACAAAAGGAACTCCACGGATCACTTACACGACAATTTACAAGTGTAATAACTTCTCGGTAAGATTTTTCCCGTCACACAATTGCAGTCACTAGTTAAGCAAACCCATAAAAGAATGTGATAGACTTTCTAATAGTTTGATGTTTGTAGTAAATCATCTAATTTGTTCTAAATATATATTTTCTCTTTAGATGGTAATGTTCTTTCTACCCCCGCGAGCGGTGATTCCTCTACACAATCACCCTGGCATGACAGTCTTCTGTAAACTCCTGCTTGGATCTATGCATATAAAGTCGTATGACTGGAATGTCACAACATCTAACGGATTGACGCAACCAGATCAATGTAATTAATCTCTCTCTCTTCCCACACCCATACACCCCAAAAGTTATATTGACACCAAAGGTATCGTCATCGGAGCCTTTTAGTTTCGAGTTATGATAGTTTCTGATGTTTCACTTCTATTATTTTAAAATGACTGTTTTGCTGTCTCTCTATATACACCATGTTAACAACAGAGCCTGCAATAGATTTACAGTACTGAAATGAAGAAATAGAATAAAATCTTACTGTTAATATACAAACTCTTGTTTTCTTTCTGTGACAGTTGCAAAAATTTGAAAACAAACTAAATACCCCATTTGTTTGTTTTTTTCTTCGTTCTTTTGCCAGTGAGACTGGCAAAAAAGGTGGAAGATTCTGACTTCACAGCCCCATGCGACACATCTATCTTGTACCCAACGACAGGTGGTAACATGCATACCTTCACTGCCATCACAGCATGTGCGTTTCTCGACATACAGGGTCCTCCGTACTCCATTGAAGAAGACAGGGATTGCACTTACTATCAAGACTTCCCTTATTCTTATCATGTTCCAAGTAAGGAATATATTTTCTATATGCTATACAGCTATAGCTCAGTTGCGCTAGGTTGTAAAGGGTGTATGCGGTATTTCACAAGACCAGATATTTTGAATGGTTTCTCTATTTTGCTGTTCAAAACTTTTTTTTAATTAAGTGGAGTTAGGTGCCTTGTTTCAAATTAGGCTTCTATTGTGTTTTAAAATACAAGTACAGCCGTTTTTACAATCCACTTGGTTTATAAAAAATCCCAACTGTATGAAGAATCTACTGTTTTCTAAGCACCCTCTGGATCTAATCGCATATAGAAATAGATTTTCTTAGCACACCAACTTAGGACTAATTTGACATTGTAGCATAGAATAGGTAAGAATGCTTACAATCTCACATGCATTGACTGAGTTTGCAATATTTTAATTTATCATGGGTTGTTATTTGATATTTTTTTTATTACCTCTCTTTTGCAGATGGTGAAACTGATCTTACGGCACAACATAAAGACCAACTGGGATGGTTAAAAGAAATCGACATGCCAAAGGATCTCAAAATGGATAGAATAGAATATCTAGGTCCTCAAATCATCTATAGTTGACTGATTTCTTAAAGTGAAACTTCTTTAGCTCATTTGATGTCGTAGTTGTGTGACAAAAATATGGCTGTGTCCAAAATGTAGAATGATCTTTTGCAGTGAATGCATTTTGGTTCTTTGTTTATCTCGGTTGATAGCAAATTTTACTGTTCTAGTTACATTTTACTCGGGAAGTTGAATTTTTTAAGTTACTCTCCACTTCTCCAGATAAAACGGGAATTGCTTTCTGTTGTGAAAGTTAATTATAGGGCCAGTTCTGGTTCGGGGTCTTGCACGTACTCAACTGAGAGTAACTCGAATAGATTTTTGTCTTACATCGTGGTAAAAATATTTAGGTAGATTTGTTTGAGCTTGACTTAAACATAGCAACATATGTACTTTCACTGTTTATATCACTCAGTTCAAAGCATGTTGTAGTCCATAATGTAACTGAAGTAGCTCATTTTCATTAATTTGAATGTAATTTAAAAAATTCTTATGAGACCAGTTTGATATTTTTTTTTAGAAGGTTAGCGATATCAGTTGATAATTTTATTAAAACAATGAAATTACAAATTACAGGGGTTTAAAAGTTTAATTTTGTAATCCAGAAAAATGGAAATTAAACCCGATGGGACCCAACCCAACCAATTTCCATCTCAATTTGAGATGTTCAATGTGATTACAAAGCTAGTCAAAATCCAATCATACAATCTAACAATATCGCAACTTGTTGTTTCAAGCTCCGGTTCTCGTAAGAGGATTTCCTTGTGCAGTAAATAGATCAATATAATATTAGTAATTAAAAACAATATAAAAACAAATACATGAAAATTATAATTGAAGTTTGTATAGATCAGCATCAGCATCTAGTTAAGCACGTGTTTGATAAAAAACAGGAAAAAAAAAATTTGGAAGACTGTAAAAAACCTTATGAATTGTGGATCGGTATCCTCTCTATTACTACAAAGAATGTGCATCACTTTATGGTTTGAGATTAAATCTCAGCTGGTTTGAAATTCGGGAGAAATAGGGGGCAGTATTATTGGGCTTTGAGATTCGTGCCAAGTTAAAATGAATGGTCCAGATTCAACAATAGTAAAAGATTCCCTTGTGCAGTAAGAGAGAGGATGTGAATTCATGAATTGTGCTATTTAGTTCCTGCTCTGAGTCTGTGCAAAATGGGCCTTGTCCGTTTCCTGGGCCAGTTTATACAGAAACCGAAACAATTTTATCTGAACTAACATTCGCAATTTTTACTACAACAGATGTAGTATAAACAACACCGTCATTTTTTACGTATCATTTACATGGTATTCTATTATTGGCTGATACATGACACTTTTATTCCCAACTCCCCAAATACACGTACACCAATGAATGAGCAACAAAACTATCACTGTCGTACTTCATTCGTAACTAGCGTGAATAAATCACTCTTTGTTTCTTGTTATCCGAGCATTCCCTCTCTATCTCTGGCTTGGAACCATGGCTAGTTCTCTGTCGGTTCCCGCCGTTTCTCTCTATACTATCCCTAGAGTCGTACCACACCAACATGTACCTGTTTCTCTCTATACCATGGGATCACTTCGTTCGGGCAGGGTCCGAGCGGTCCGGTACCAGTACCGAAATCGGTATGCAAGTGGAATGGTAGTTAGAGCGCAATCAAATGTTACGAAAGAGCCGATGGTGCCACCTTATAACGTTTTAATTACTGGATCTTCTAAAGGTTAAAATCCTTTCAATCGCTTTCCAGATTTTGGTACCTGTATGTTACTGGTATATGCTGGTTGGTACCAGATGTTTAATCGTGTAGCTTCTTATTTCTGGTTTAATTGTACAGGTATTGGGTATGCTCTTGCTAAGGAATTCCTCAAGGCAGGTGATAATGTAGTGATTTGCTCACGATCAGGTACCCAACACAGTTCAAATTAATTGATAGGATGGATATAATATAGAGGCAAACTTATATATTTTAGTAGTGGAAGAGAGAACCCTTTATGACAGAAAATTATCTTCTATTATCAATATTCTCTTACTCTCTTACATTCAAAAGGCTCCTTACAAATTATGTAGACCCATAAGAACTTTCTACACTAAATAACATTTAAACCTCTCATTAACCCTCTCTATTTCCTATAAACGTTTTTCATCTTTGAAGACAACCTTGAAGACCACAACATGACTTCTAGAGATCTTCAATACATTCATAACAATTCTAGAGGGTTCCAACAATTAACTATTACATTTGACTACTAATTAAGTTTATTGATTTCTAACATTAATTGCATCTTTTTAAAAATCATAGTTTGTTTCACATTTAATTAACTAATTGCTTATTCAGCTGATAGGGTGGAAGCAGCAGTGGAGAGCTTGAGAAAGGAGTTTGGAGAGCAGCATGTGTGGGTATCTATTGTGTGTCTTCTTTCTTATTTTCGTTTTCATTTTCATCTCAAATAGCTAATTAATTTGTACATTTTGGTTGCCAGGGAACAGTTTGTGATGTCAGAGAAGGAAAGGATGTGAGAGCACTTGTAGAATTTGCACGTGAGAAGCTGAAATATATTGATATATGGGTATTATAATGACTTTCTTTTCTAATTCTTACTTTTTTCATACACTTAAAACGTTTATTATTTTTCTACAAACAGCCAAAAAAAATTATAAATTCAAGACTAATACTTTAAAAGGTTATTTCTTAAATAACCTGCAGATCAACAATGCAGGATCAAATGCATATAGTTACAAGCCATTGGTAGAGACATCTGATGATGCTCTAATGTAATCTCTTGGTATAGCATCATTTTATTTTATGTTTACTAATCTGTTTTCTTATATTACCTCGTTAACTTTATGCATTTTGTCTATGGAAGGGAAGTGGTCACAACCAACACTCTCGGGTTGATGATTTGTTGCCGTGAGGTAAATTTCTTGATTATTATATTTACTGTGGCGGGGGGTAGGGGCACCCCTCCCTGGCTACCAAAAATAAAAGGATAACAGATAACAAATAGAAATCCATATTTTGATTTTCACCGGGTGAGTGCCACTGCTATAGCCCCTTTTCTTATTGAAACAAAGGAACACATCCAACTTTCCATTTTTTTACTTAAAAACCTACATTGCCTTTTTATTTTTTCATTGGGACATTTCTCATTTGCTATGGAAAAAGTAGCCTTATAAAACTAAACAAAAAAAAAAAAAAATTGATCAAATACATTAACTTCAATATGAAAAAATGAAAAGGGTGGTCACACTACAAAATGGGAGTATTAAATGAATGTGCTAAATACTACCTACCTTTTACAACAACAACCAAGCCTTTAGTCCCAAATACTATCTATCTTTTATTCTATTTAATTTTTTTTTGTGGTGGGTAGAAGGGGGGAATGATTCCCTGTTATTTTATGAACTCAAATTCTTTTGAGATCTGATCCCTTTGTTTAGGCAATAAATATGATGGGAAACCAATCTCGAGGTGGTCACATTTTTAACATTGATGGAGCGGGTTCTGATGGAAGACCAACCCCTAGGTAATATATTAAAACATTCTTTTTACTTTTATGGAAAAACCCATTAAAATATTAAATTAGTACTAATACCATAAACTCTAAAAGCTGCACTGCCCATGAGTTGTACCCATGGGAAGGCACTGCCTTGTAATGTTAATTTCTTACATGAGTTTATCATGCTATGCAACAGATTTGCAGCATACGGTGCAACTAAGCGCAGTGTTGTGCACCTTACAAAATCTCTTCAGGTATGCTCGAAAATACTGCATTTTGCTTCACTTTTGATTTTGCCATGGCTTCATTGGTGAGTTACTTATTGCCATTTCACATTATCTAAAAGTAATTGTTAATTTAGGCCGAACTGCAAATGAATGAGGTGAATAATGTCATGGTGCATAATTTGTCGGTGAGAAACTTTATCTTCAATTCAGATACTTCTTCAATTTTTCATAACAATTGCTACTCTTAATTCTATGCTGCTAAAATAGTTTTGATACAAAATTTAATATGGTGCAGCCTGGGATGGTTACAACTGATCTTCTCATGTCAGGTGCAACTACCAAACAAGTAAGCTCTCTGGTTAAAGTCCTAGACCTTGACATCTTCCCATAGATGTCGGGGCAATTTTGTCATCTCACTAAGAGTTCTTAGCATTTTAGGAATGAATTTGACATGTTTAACATGTTTTTCTAGCTCCGATAGTTGATGTAACGTTTTAAAGGTTATTTTTTTATCAGTTTCTCAGAAAGAAGATCCCAAGGTTGGCATATAGGTCATTGACTTGGGCAAAATATTAAATTATCATCTAATGTATTCTGTGCATGCAATATTAAAACTAATGTTTATCTATTTCTGATTTTAAGGCCAAGTTCTTCATCAACATCTTAGCTGAACCACCTGATGTGGTGAGACAGTAACTTTTTTGGTATTTAAGTAAAATATCAATTGAACAATTATAAACATATATACATTGCAAGTTAATTAACTTCTTTTTTTTTTTTCATTTAAGGTGGCGGAGTACCTTGTTCCATCAATTAGGTCAATAGCGAGTAGTCAACAAATGAAGCCATCCTATGTCCGCTTTCTTACTGGCTTGAAGGCATACTCGAGAATATTTTCAGTTAATATCTTAACCCTTTTATAATTTTTTTGGTAATGAGAACCACCCAAGTAATCCCAAGTAGAGGAGGGATTACTTGGGTAAATTTTAAATAATTGTGGGAGGGGTCTTGGGTGAAAATTTGCCCCATTTTAGAGGGGAATATCTGATGCTCATTTTTAGTGACATTTCCATGTTTTGGTGGAGTTAAACTTGATAATGTTTCTATTTTGAGAATTTCACAAAGAGACCCTACATATACCACTTTTGAAATGAAACCCCTGCACAGTAGGAACTTTAGAGAAACTTTCTAAAAGACTGCTAACTGGAATAATATTTTTTCGAATTCCTTCAATTAAGCAGGGAGTTCCTTGCAACAATTCAAAGGAACAGATTTGTTTACAGTTTTATAGTGCAAAGGCAGTTACGAGAGTCCTCAATTTTGGTGTTTATAGTTCAATCTGAAAAAATCTGACAATGTCATCAGTTGCATTGCCTGAAAATATAAAATAAATAAATAAATATGGTTAGTCAAAATGTGAAGAATTAGGGGGGCTTCTTTGCTATTGTATGATTCCCAATGTACCTTTATATATGCTTTCCTAAAAAAAAGGGTCTAATATGCTCCTTTACATTGTTTGCCAGAGGCTAGCTTTTGGCGCCCGAAGAAACAAATATGTGATGGAAGATTAAAAAGCTTTACAATACATTTTGTGTATACATTGATTTGTATATTTTTATTGTTTTTCATCTCTTACGTTGTGCATTACTTGCTCACACTGAATGTATAGCACTGGAAACTTTGATTCGCTCCTAATAGGTAGATATTTTTGGGACTTGTTTACTTTGTATGGTTTCAAAAATCATAGTGACAACTCAATAATTCGGGAAAGGTTTGGCGGGATCAAAAATTTTTGATGCAGGTATAATTCGGAAATAATTTGAAAATAATTTGTGGCTTAAACAAGAGATATTACGAGGTTAAAAAAAAAATTGTTAGATGGTTTTAATACAAAAGGTATATGGGATATTTCACATTAATTTTCGGATTAATTTTTTTCTTTTCGAAAAGCTATTGTCATCTGTGTTTTTACTGGGAGATCATGTGGGTACCTGAATTTTTTCAAACTTTGGCGCTTTTACCAACGGATGACAATATGGCATGGTGTAAATGAGTCAAACGCGTTAAAGCTGAGTAGCGACGAATTATACCATAAAAAAAGCGTTTAATTCGTAAAATTCGTTAAATACGCGAATTCAACGTTTAATTCGGGAATAATTCGTGAATTATCGTATTATACGCGGATTGATACGTTTATAGCTCAAAAATGTTTAATTCGCGAATTAAACGCGAATCTGGTTACTATGCATGAAACCAGATTTCCCCAAATTCGTAAAGAGCAGGTAAAATTTGATACAAATTAATTGATGAACTGGAACCTCGGACTTAGTGCAGACTTAGTGTAGTGACATAAGTATTGTTTCTCTACGAAGAGGCTGCAACCGCAAGTTCAATTTTCAAAAATATTTCAGATGCTGACCTTCAATAAAAAAAAATGATGAACTGTATCTCACATTATAGTTGTAACTTGGGAAATTTCTGTCAGTTCTTTAACCCAATACAAGTGTTGAAAATTAAGCTAGAAAACTCAAAAAAAAAATTATTTTAATATATTTACTTCAATCTCATTTTGTGATATCTGTAAATTTAAGGATTAAATTGAAATAGTTCAATTTATTTTATATTTAATTTTCATGGTGCCAAACCGGAGATATCTAAGTTCTGACGATAACCTTTGTTTTATTTTGATTAATTATATTTAACTATCTGAATTTCTGAAAATTTATCCAAACAATCTTAGACGTAATTCCGTAATTCGGATAGAAATCTTATATATTATTATTTTAATTCTATGAAATTAAACTTGGTCAATTAAGTTATAATTGGAGAAATTATGTAGAACACTACAATATTTTTTATTTGAACATCGAATTTTATATTAATATGAATTCAGAATTTTTATGATCCATTACAATTTCTAATTAGCAGATCAATTACTTGTATGCACAAAAAATGATTTTGGCTAATTGATATAATATTAGATCAAATTTGGTGGAAAAAATTCGCCAAACTGCTATTTTCAGCATGTTTCACATTAATAGGAAATTTCTTATCGGTTCATGGCTCCATACAAATCTATCAGTTACAAAATTAAACCTCTCCGTTCGAAATCTACATTAGTCACATTAATCTATACATGTTCAATCAAATTTAGTACAAATTTATTGATGAACTATTCTTGTTCAATAATTTACATTTTAATTGAACTTTTTAAATAGTTCATGGCTTAGTGTTGTTTAAAAATTACAAGGACTGACCAATATACTTAAAACATTACTATATGATTGATCGGATTCATACTAATTCATGCTAGAGGCGGACTTAGTAAGAGGTTATGGAGGTAAAAAAAAAATTATATTAATGTATTATTTTGTATATAATTTACAATAAAATGTTATGAAACGGTAAAATGATCTCCATTTTCTACGGAAAATTGTATATGATTGATCTATATAGTTTGAAAATTTAAGTCTGCAGAAAAATTTTATCTGACTGACTCTCATAATTCGGAAGTCTGACTCCGTTCCTGATTCATATAGATTAGATTATATGTGCCAGAAAGCTGATGAGCCTCTTATAAATCATGTTAGCTGAATTTATTTTACAGTTTGTTGCAGAAGTCCTTTTACAGTATGTTGCAGACCAGATCTATTCATTTATTTTTAGTTATATTTTATTCTGTTAAAAAAAGCTTCTTTGGCCATGTGGAATATGAATGAACAGGATGTCATTCTTAAAGTGATCAGACTGGAAAAAATCACTGGAGAACAATTGGACAGAGCAGCTTTTTGTCATAGTAAAATAGATTGGTCTTTACTTTCAGCATTGTACTTTTATCTCTGAATGGGAACTATTTGGAAATTTTTTATACGTAGAAATTGAAAAATAAGAAGAGAGAGACAGAAAGAATATATCATATTTTTTATTGGCAGAAAGATATGTAGAATTTCTACTGATTTTAAAAATAAAAAAGTTTGGATATTCTACCGATCCAAACTTAGTATTTTTTTTAATCTAATGTATAGATAGAGAGAATTATTATATTAGATTTTTAGTAAAATATAGAAAGTAAAAAAACATAGATAGAATGTTTCTGTTATATATAAATTTTAAGATACTTTATCTATTTTTGTAAAATCTTTTTATATTTTATTAGAAAAAATTAAAAGGAAAAAAACCAAACTAATTTGGATCGGTAGAAGTTCTACCGATTTTTCTACAAATTAAAAATATAATGTACTCATTATTTTTCTCTTTCTATTTGTTTCCCTCTTTCTTTTCTTTAATTTCTACAGAAAAAAAATTCTCAAACTATTTTGTATGAATTGCAGGTATATTTTTTACAGATATTAAGTTATGGAGCCTGATAATTACGTCCCTAAATAAATTTTTGAGCGTGTCTCAAGTATTTAATATTTAATTTCTATTTTCAGCATTCGCATTCAAGCTTTTAAAATTTTGTTAATAATTTTTTATATAATGCTACTTTATTTGCAAGCATTTAAATCCTAAATCTGAGTAGTTTTAACTCCTAACTATTTTTGTCTTCTAGTAAAAAAAAAAAGAAATATTTTTTTCATCCACTTTTTTCCTCTGATTATCTTGTCAATTTTTCCAACGATCCGTGATGAATTTTGCAATTCTAAAAATACAAATATTTTCTATCCGATTTTCTCTTTCAAATGAGATCCATGAAGAAACACTTTAAGTTTTTTTTTAATTCGTTGTTTTTATTATTTTTTGAAAGTAAAATCCATGAAAACTTTAAATTATCAAGATTTTAAATCTCAATTTACAACATTTTAAACCTGACATGGAAACTATTTAAAAAATGTTTGACACAACTACTTTAAACGGTTGTAGATAAAGGTTTAAACGCGTGATATTATATGATCGACATCAGAGGTTTAAATGCTTTAACGTAGTATTTTAAATGGTAGATATCAAAGGTTTAAATGGTTGTAGACGAATGTTTAAAAACTTGAAAATTTAAATTGCTTATGGGATTTACTTTTAAAAAAATTACTTGAAAATAACTCAATTTTTCCTTTTCGCGTTAATCACTGAACGATTCAATTTAATAGAATAGTTTTCCTGTTTATTGAAGGCAATCTATGACTAAGGCAATGTTAGCTTGACGTTTTTACAATTTTCTCTTTGTTCTTTTGGTTTTTGCGCACACTCTATCATACTGATACAAGTATGATTTATATTAAATTACAGTGAATAGTGGCATTGTAAATTTAATGTGCTTCTTGTAAAACTGTTTATTAATAAACTGATTTTGGATAGTTCTAAAATAAGTATTTTATTAATAACTAGTATATTATAAGAGAATAAAAAATATCGCATACAGAATGACATATTTATATAAAAAAAATTAGACTAAGTAACAAATAATATTTTTTACATGACATATTAAATAATATTCTTTAAACGACATATTAAATGACATATATAACATTCTTTATTTTTTACATGACATATATAACATTCTTTATTTTTTTCATAAGAAAACTCTCAAATAAAATAACATATTAAATGACAAATAATATTTCTTAACTGATATACAAAAATAGAAAGAAATGAAGACATGACCGATCAATTATCAATCAATTCAAAAAGTTATTTAAATGATATTTAAAAAACATAAATAAATCATGACTAATAAAAAATGATACAATTTGAATGTGGAAAGTATATGTAGCGAGTATGTGTCGAAATAAATTTAGACTTCTACACATAAACAAAAAAAAAACAGATGCATAAAATCAGAATATTTCAACTTGTCAGCCGCTGACAAGATTTAAAAAAAAATCAAAATATTTGATCGGAGAACTGATATTCAATTCAAAGTTTTATCATTTAATCAAAATCATTAACGGATTAGCACATCTACGACTTAATATAAGAATGGAGATTTGGATTCTACTTCAAAAAAAACTATTCTAATTGTTTGAGTTTAAATTGTGACAAAACATAGAAGTTGCATTTGATTTAATGGTAAAGAGAATGTCTTTGTGTCTTTGTGAGAGATCACATGATTCAAATTCGAATGAGAGGTCTTTTGTAAATATTAAACTAGTTAGAGCATCTTCATCTCAGCAACTCAAATAAGTTTCTAAATAACTGTTAACCATCTTTTAGAAATTAAAGTCTCTAAAGTTTCTAGCTCTCACATCTCTGCAATTAATTTTAGAATTTTTATTAAGTCAAATCAGCAATAAATTAAAAAGGAGAAATAATTTGAGTCAATTATTTAGCCAACGTGGAATTTATAAACATTTTCTTAATAATAAACTTTCTTGCATAGTTTTTAATAAAAAAAAACTCTCTCACATCAATATCTGAAAATGAATTAGAAACTGTCATACCAGATTAGAAGCTCTCATAGTATCAAGAATGTAGAAGCTCTTAGGTGTCTCGTCTCCAACTTTATCAATTTTTTTTTTGTAACGGAACATATTTAATTCGGAATGTCATCTTCCTATTTCGTCATAATCAATCTCTAATATTATATATTTTTTTTTTTTGCTTAACTTCGCTCCAAACAAAATATATTCAAAGACAGTTAAAAATTTAAAATTGTACAATTTCTAAAAAAATAAATCTTACATTCATAAAATTTTGAACATAAATAAATAATTTTCAAACAATAAAATTATGTATATTGAAATATAATACGATAAGTTGTACGAGAGTTTTTTTTGCAGAGGAACACGAAATTATTACTTTCAAGTATTTTTTTTCCAGATCGTGTCAAAATATGAACCGTCTCATTTAGAATTAATAAGAAAAAAAATATGATCGGACGTTTGAAAACAAAAATAACGTGGGCGTGGCTAAGAAACTTGAAAGCCAATGTAATTCATAACGAATTGACACACACATTCGTACTAGGTAATGTGCCTCAGAAGAACCAGCATGTCAGAGCAACGGCTAGTTGACCCAGTCAGACACGAGTGCGTATCTCTGAGATATCACAACTTTTGCGTGACCGACGTGTAGGGTGTCTATTCGGAGAAAGCGCAGCGGGCCGGTATTATTTATGTTTCGATAATCGTGCATTACGTAATTGAACGGTCGTGATTTTCCATAAGAACACTCAAAAGTTTGAGATATCTCAGAGGATGCGAATTCGTCAGGCACTTGTAACTCTCCGCCTCAACCGGACAGACGAATTCGTATCCTCTGAGATATCTCAAACTTTGCGTGACTTTTTGGAATATCTCAATCGTTAAAATACGTTCTACACGAATCTCAAAGCTCAATTAATACTGGCCCCCTCCGGTTCCCCGAATAGTCACCGGACACGTCGGTCAAGCAAAAATTGAGATATCTCAGAGGATACGGACTCCCAGACACACTGGGCGAGTGGGCTCCATGGTACAGATCGTCTATGATGGCATGCTGTATTTGATGTCAGTGACAAATGAATTCTGTTATTTTTTAATTAATAAACTACACGACAGTGAGTCGCCACACAGTGATGGAGTGTATCATGCACAGAAGACTCTACGCCTTTTTTTTCTTTCGCAGCATCTCCCTCAGAGAAGGGACGACATGGCAGCCATCCAGACGAAAAGAAGAGTTGGACTCGCTCACATTTGCTTCTCTGCCCCAACTTTGTGTCCCCCGACCCCTGTTGTCTACAAATTACTTCTCTTATTCATAGTTTGTTAAGTCGTTTCAAAAACTTACATTAGCACATGAGATTAAAATTTTCAATAGTATATTACAATGTTCTAATATTATCACTGTTTTCAAAATAAAAATTATATGAGAAGTGTGTCTAAATTGCATATGACTGCGCTTATTTTCATTACTTCAATATTTTTTGTTTTATGTTGTTGTTGATACGTACCTTCTCGGAGAGCAGGTCCGTATATTGGATCTATAAGGATTTGGGCTTAAAATTTGTTCCGTCTCTGGAAGAAGGGTCGAACTTCGGGAAGAGAGAGAGTGTGGAGATATTCAGACTCTTTCACCTATATGATATCCTATATGATATCTTGTTTGGAAAAAAGTTCAGCCCTTATAAAATGGGATTTCTGGCCTTATATAGGACGTCCCCGAACTGTCATTCCGTGTTGTCAAAGCAGTTAGGGGAGTTTGTATAAGAGCAGTGACGCTCGCATAATATGGCGGTGACCATATCATGTCCAGCATGTACGGCACCGTAGGCCGAGCCTAAGTCGGCCTAATATCGGAGTGAGCCTTTATTGGACCTTGTTGGTCATTTGTTTGCTGGACCTCGGCCCTTATTAGATGGTCTCGGAGACGACTTTTAATTGGGCTCGAGACCATTGTTTTGTGGGCTTGTCGATTGCGGGTTGTTTTATTTGCCTTACGGGCTTACCCTCTGATGGAGGTTCAATCCCTTTAGTTATTCATAACTCACGATAAGTGTTTTTTTTTTATTCAAAACCCGTAGGTTGTTTTCATTTATATAGGAAAAGACATTACATGAAATGAAAGGAAAATAACTTAAATTTACTTAACTGAGATGTACTACTATGAAAACTAATCCTAAGCCAGAACAGAAGATAGAAAAGCAGGGCGTAGACATTGCCCCATAAACTTACAGAATCTAAAAGTAAAGACCTACTTAATAATTCTACTAACATAATTAAAACATTAAAAGCCTTTTCCTAAGAACTTAGTAATTCTACTCACGATAAGTGTTAAGAGGGTCTTTGTACATAGCCCTATCAGTACATTTATAATTACATAAATATTAACACGACTTCTGGTTGTTTATATAATAGAATGATTTGTCAACTGATTAGTTAAGCAAAACTTGATAGTAATATTGTACCTTTTTTGAAGGTTAGCGTATGGGTCGTTCTCAACAAATGTATTAAAATAAAAAAAAAATTTACGACACCTCCTACATGCCATCAATTACAAATGTTCTATATAATAAATACAACCAATATAGTACAGTATAAATCTGCAAATTTACTTGATAGTGATAAAATGACAAGACGGATACAAAACAAAAGTATCTAAAATAGAAGAACAAATATGACGAATAATACTATTGATCTTTGTTTATATTCGAGCATGATTTTTTTTGACAAGATTTGTGCTTGAAAAAATGTAAACGGTTGGGATCGGAATAACAGGTTCCTGTTATTTCATTGGAATAACAACAGATTTATTTTCCTAAAATAGAATACATGCAAGAATGTGCCATCTAGTAACTCCAGGGTACAAATAGAAGATGCATAACAGTTGCTTGGGTAATAAAGGCGGGAGTTGAGAGACTGGAAGGGAGATGCTCTGCTTTTGCTTTCCTTGGCTTAATGGTGGCGGTGTGTAAAAGAAAAGAAAATAAAAGAAAAAAGGCAAAAAAAAATATAGAAAAGAAGAATAAAGAAAAAAGAAAGCCCAAGCTCTGTACCACTCGCAGATGGTATGGTATCTCTCCTCATGGCGTACTGCTTGCTTTAAACAACACTATGTTATGACCTTTATCCCTCCCTTCTCACTTTTAATTCTACCTCCGTACAATGCTGGGCATGGAGATAATTTTGCTGCTTCCCTTTCTCCTCTAGTTTGAGAGAGAGAGAGAGGGGTTATGCTTCCTCATAAACCTATAAGTTTGCGGCTGGTTTTTGAATTGTGTTAGGTGTGTTTTTTTTTTTCTAATTATTATTATTTTGAATTTTTATGGGTAGTACCATTAAGCATTAATTCAGCCATGAACTAAACAAAAAGCAAAGAGAGTATTTTTTTTTTTTTTTTACTGATGTATTTACCTATAACCACCTTGATTTCTCTTTTGATCTGATTCTATCATGTAATATTTACCTATAACCATACTATTCAGGTCAAACACTAGTACATTAATAGAATTTAGTTATTCCTGGTATTTAAATTTTTTCTTTTGTTCAACACAAAACATATTTAACATTTGTCACTACTGAATATATACTAAGAGCTGTTTTTTTTTTTTTTTTTTTTACATTTTTCCCAGAAGAATATCTTGGGCACAGATTGATACATATCACCATTAATGGCTACAACATTGTTACAATGCAAACATTCATCTCTCCTAATTCTTTTCACAACTCTTCTCCTAATACCTCTTTCATCCCAAACTTCATTAAACCCAGCACAAATTTGGTCTCTTCTTCGGATCCAACACCTACTAAACTACCCCATGATTCTCAAACCATGGCACACAAATTCCACCTTTTGCAATCTCAAGCCGAATCCACATTTCACCATTGTTTGCTATTCAAATAGCATAACCCAGCTACACATAACTGGAAATCCATTCTCCCCTTCTCTACCAAAAACCTTCTCTATCGAGTCATTTGTCACCACTCTGACAAGGTTTCCTGACCTCAAGGTTCTCTCTCTGACCTCACTCGGATTGTGGGGCCCACTGCCTACAAATATTGCGAGGCTGTCAAACCTCGAGATTTTGAACATGAGTTCCAATTCCCTATATGGTACCATACCTCATGAGATTGCAAACCTTACCAACTTGCAAACCCTAATACTTGACCATAACTTGTTTAGTGGTCCTTTGCTGAATTGGGTCAATTCACTCCAATTGTTGGCGGTTTTGAGTTTGAAAAATAATAGCTTAAATGGAACCTTACCTAATTCTCTATCAAGCATGATTTCTCTCAGAATCATTGATGTATCATTGAATGATTTAAGCGGGGATGTGCCTGATCTTACTGAGTTAACGAATCTTGAGGTGCTTGATTTGAGCAACAACTCATTTGGGCCCCAATTTCCCAAATTGGGTGTTAAATTGGTGACAATTGTATTGAAGAATAACAAATTTGGGGATAGCATCCCCGCTAATTTGGAATCTTACTATTTTCTACAAAGGATAGATGTCTCTTCTAATAAATTTGTTGGCCCGTTTCCGCCTTCCTTATTATCTCTGCCATCTATTCATTACGTAAATATTGCTGGAAATCGATTTACTGGTATGCTTTTCAAAAACAGCTCATGTAATGATCAGTTAGAATTTGTGGATTTATCGAACAATCTTTTATCTGGAACGGTTCCATCTTGTTTAGATTTGGGGTCTGACGATAAATTGGTTTTCTACTCACGTAATTGCTTATCTGTATCGGGTGACCCAACACAGCACCCGGATCCATTTTGTCAGACCCAGGCTTTGGCTGCTGGAATACTACCAGAGAAAAAGAGGCACAGTAAGTTTGCAAAGAAAGCAATCCTGGCAATCTGTGTAGTAGTTGGTGTTGTTCTCTGTGCCCTGCTTGTTGGTGTTTCGGTTTTGTTTTTATCGAAACAAAAAAATGTAAGAAAAATAGTTTTGAGGCCTCCAAAGAGATTAAAGGAGAACAATGGGTTGACTGTGAACTCCTCTCTGACAGTGACTGATTCAAGTATGTTTTCTAGATTTCCCTTTCATAAGTTTTGTTGTTCTTTGTATGCATTTTTGTTTTAATTGAACAAGCAAGGATAAACAGGTGAAATTTAAAGGAAAAATTGAACTTTAATGGATGAATAAATGAAGAAAATTAGTGTTTTGGAGTGTACAACTTACAAGCTGAATTGTTTGAATGTGAGTGAAGTTTTGAAAAATCTCTCACTTCTAGTAATATTTTATTTTTCTCCTTAATAAAAGGGTACATATCGCCCACAATGAAACTCGGTGCACTTGGTATTCCATCATACCGAACCTTCTCTTTGGAGGAGATTGAAGCTGCTACAAATAATTTTGACACCTCAAGTTTCATTGGAGAGTGCTCAAATGGCCAGGTACATGCACAACTTGAGCATTTATGACTTACAATATGATACCATACCAGGCAACATTCTACCAATTAGATGGACTATCTTATTCCTTATTATTATCGACCTGGTACCACTCTACTGTTCCAGTATCGCTCATTGCGAGCAAGATAAATTTCTTTTTTTTTAACTTGATTTTGAATTTTTTTTGTCAGATGTATAGAGGAAGTTTGGCTGATGGTTCCTTGGTTGCTATAAGATGTTTGAAACTAAAGAAGAAACAAGCCTCAATTAATTTCAAAAATCAAATTGATATAATTTCAAAGCTGAGACACCGCCACCTGACAAGTGCCCTAGGGCATTGTTTCGAGTACTACCTGGACGACTCCACAGTCAGCCGTATTTTTTTCATATTTGAATTTGCGCCAAACGGGAATTTGAGGAGCAATATTTCACGTAAGTTAAATCCTATATCATACTTGTCATGACAGTACTGCAAAAAAATAGTAAGTGCGAGGATTGGCATGATATGTAGATTAAGCAATGCAATAACTAATGTAGATATCAGAGGTCCTGTTTTATCTAGTACTGATCTGACACTTTCCTGCAGATGGAGTTGCAAGGCAGAGGCTTACATGGCCACAGAGGATCTCTGCGGCCATTGGTATGGCTAAGGGCGTTCAATTTTTGCACGGTGGAATAATACCGGGCTTGTTCGGAAATAATCTGAAAATATCAAATGTGCTGTTGGATCAGAACTTCGTTGCAAAATTAAGTTGTTATAATTTGCCCATCATAGAACAAAGCACACAAACAGAGGTGAGTTGATTCTCAGATGTCATAATATATAATGCCAGACAAAGACAATTAATTGTTTCCTTTCTTATGCTCGTATTAAAATCGATTGTTTAGCTGTTTCTCTTAATGCCAACTTGATATCCTCTCAATAAATTGTTGTTGTTTCAGACTCGAGCAGGAGGTACATCAAATGGTGAAAGTGATCAAGCTGATAGGTAATGCCAATTTGTTTTTCTCTTAATATTATGTTGCAATCGGGTGCTATGATTTAGAGTTAACTAAATTATTCTTTTTTTGTTTGAAACTTTGAAGTCTTCTTCAAGGAGAAAAGGTTGATGTGTATGATTTTGGTGTAATACTATTAGAGATTTTGTGTGGAAGGCCAATCCAGTCCCATTATGAAGTTGGAATTATGAAGAATCAAGTAAGACATAAATTTTGAAATTGATATTATTACAGTACATTGCATTTGTTATGCTGTCAATTTTCTTTCAGGGCCTTTTTCGAGAATTTCATTTTTAGTTCAGATTTTAGGAATAAAAAAATATAAAAAATCACAAATGAAATATTTAATGGACAACTACAGGTGTATGATAATGATCGATTGTAAAAACTAAAAAGTATAGTAATAAAAAGTAGTGATTTTCTACCTATCTAAAAAGAATAGTAAATTTTTTTTGAAAATTGTAAAATTTAGTCTGCAAGTACATTTTCATATGTAAAAAATGTTGAACGGTTAAAATCGACTGTTTGGACTTTAAAAACACAGATATTGATCAATCTGTGGTATGCATAGTACTGTAGCCTCACTCTATTAATTAAGCCAACTATAGTTCTTATACAAATCTATCTACAACCGCAGCTCCAGTTGAGCCTAACAGGTGACAGAGCTGCCAGGAGGAGATTAATAGATCCAGTCGTGAACAAATCATGCTCTGATGAATCGCTAAAAACAGTAATGGAGATTTGCATGCGGTGCCTCTTGAAGGAGCCATTGCAGAGGCCGTCAGTTGAGGATGTGCTCTGGAACCTGCAGTTTGCTGCTCAGGTACTCACTCAGAGCTGTGAAGCATCCCCTCTGACACCCTCCCGTCCCCAAAGGAGTTGAAATCATAAATTGTAATGGTACTACTGGTTTCTCAGGTTTTATTGCATGTGTACCCTTGCAATTTATAACTCGAATATTTAGTGCAACTTTTTTATTTTGAAAAAAGTTATCAGTGCGGAACATTGAAATATTTAAAGATTTAAAGTGTAAGTTCTTGGCTGGGGTATATTTGCAAAAAAAAAAGATGATCACTGGTTGTATTGAAAGAATGCGAAGTCCAAAACAGAATCTCCTTTTGTGTGCAGTTCTGCAAGCAATTAAGTGAAACCATAGATCATATTATTAATTAAAATATGAACTATTAGGACGAGTTGTCGTATGCTAGCAGAGAAATTGTCCGTAACAAGAATTTTCAGATCAATAAGCTGGCAAAAACCATAGCATAAGCTTCCTCTTGCAGGAGGTGTATAATAAAGAACTGCTTTTTTTTTTGGCTTAGTTATGCTTAAATTTTACTAGTAGAATAGATATCTCTAGTTGAACAATTAAAAGTTTATTGTTCAATTTTGAAGTGAGATGGGAGGAAATATCAATATTGGGGTTCTCTCAGTTTTTGCATGCCTGCTGTGATTTGAACCATATTTTATCTTTCTGTGTGACACAACCTGCATTATGCTCTAAGCTTCTTTACTTTTTGTTAATTTGTGATTAATTAGTTATATGTGGTACCTGTCAAACAGCCTGCACTATCTGTTAAGCTTCCTTCCTTCCTTTCTTTTTTTTTTCTGAGAAAAATCCTGCGTACTTTCTGAATCACTGAAAGTCATTCAGGATTACACAAAATGCATTTGGGTCTAGTGGAACTTCAGATGTTTTCGTAACCTAAATTGCAATTACATTCTTAAAAGGAAATGTGAAAATCAAATATCTATCGAAAAGAACATGAAGTTTAAAAGCAAGGATACTGATGTTCTCATTTCTCTGTTGCTCTATGACGAGGTGTTCTTTAAAATACCATACAGAAAAGTACTATATATTTGAATGAGGAGCTTTTATGGAGTGAGCTATAAAATGCAAACATTGTTAAGAAAAACTTTGGTAGATATATTGAAAGCAAGGCAGCTTGCAATCAAGTCAACATACAAAAATAAATCATTGATCCATTCATGGGACTGTATATATTATAGGTGTCTAATTATATTGTTGCAAGCCTCTGAATTTTCTCATGCATCTGTGTATGATGATCACTAATATAATTACTTCATCCAATCATCATAAGATATATTTTACCAGAAACAGCAATAACTATTAAAATTATAGAAACATCTAATCAAGTTTGCTTCCCAAGCTCGGGAGAGAATGATGATGAAGTTCAAACATGCCCAAACTTGGAATTTTAAGATAATTCAAAGAAGAAATTCATGCTAGCTTCATGGCTTCTAATTGAACTTATTAAGACCATCTACCCAGTTTCCCTTCACTTCTGAAGCCTTTTGAATCTGAAATTGATAATGAAGTCATAAAATATGAAGTACATGCAGAGTTAGTTGCATTTCAGACCTCTTTCAGACACTTAATTAAAATGGTAACATGATTGATTTATCTTTTTTCTTAACTAATAACACATTGTTGATTTTTTTTTTAATAAAAATTGCTCTGCTCTTTTCTTTCCTTTTTTCATGTTAGCAAGAAATAATAAACCAATTGAGCAATTGAGCAATTAGATGATAAGAATCCAATGAAATAAAATAAAAGGTATAAGTTGTTTGTTCAAACCAATTAAGCAATTAGATGATCAATCATGGTGTAACACTGAAGAAAGATTGGTTAAACAATTTAGTTCTTCAATGTTTACTATAATTTTTTGGCAATTTGGCTTAACTGCATGTAGATACCTGCCCATGCACTCCACTGCTTCCAACTGTAGATCTTATAATCCTGTCAAATATGTTCAATTTAAAGTTTCTGAATGCATAAAAAAAAAATATCGAGACGTGCATACATATAAGTTTGCTTTTTATTATATCCTTAAAAGTTGCATGTTAGTAATTTTTTTTCTGTTTTGTAGCATATGTTTGCGGTACAGGAGTAGATGTACGAGAAACCTATCTCGCAAACATGACACTGTTGTTCAACAATTTTCTCTTTCTATTCTGGAAAAAGAGAAACATGCAATTTTTTTTACTGGCATGCCACTTTGGAAAATTTATTTATATGCTTGCTGATCATGGCTTGATCAGCATTATACTGAGAAAATGGTAAAAAATTACAAAGACCCCCTTTGTTGAACTTACTGATTGCTGATCCAGGAGGGTGACTGTCTTTTCCCCAGAACCATCAGACTATCAGCAAATTTTAAATAATATTTGCTGTCTAAACTTTTCCCTGTATTTCTAAAATATTTCAAGAGAAAATGAGTGATTAGATTGTGTATATAGTCTCATCTGTCAGAAACAAATAAGAAGTACATACCTGGAGGTGACTCTTGACATTTGTTGTGGTAAGTCCAGAAACCCGTATCGTGGATATACTGCTCAGGAAGTATGAAAAAAAGATGATACACTTGGTTGTATGATTCTCCGAAAACATTTGTATGTGCTCTCTGAAGAAAGAGCATAAAGTAAATTTAGGATCTACAGACTCAAATATAACCCAGGAATAAATGGGTCCTTAAAAACTAAAAGCTGGAAAAGCTCGCCGGCTTAATCTGAAGCAACATAGAGATCAGACGGTCCTCCTTATCTCCTAGCTTTTCTCAGTCAGTTACGAAAGAAGCAAAATAATTTTTTTGTGGAATGAAAAAGAAAACAAAAAAAATTACAAAAATAAGATTTTTGTATTTTGCATATCAGTATAAAAAAAATATCAGTAAAATTTTAGTGTCATTTAATATATTTTTTTTGAAGTATAAACGAACGTGTAAATGAATTAGGATCACAATTTTTTAGGTATTATAATGCCTTTCAGAAGACCTTGCATTTAGAAGCTTTATTAGCCGTATATTGCGGCTAAGATCTTTGTTTTATTAAAGAAAAAAAGAAAAGAAAAGCTGAGATTGTAGGTCGGATTGAAAGAATGAGTTATTTCAAAATTCAAACTTTCAAATGAGAGCAACAGCTACGAAAAACAATTTCTACATTGGTATAAGACATTTGGAAAGCACCCGATCGCAGCAAAGTACTGAGTACTGACCATTGGGCTTTGATTATACAATTTTCTTAAACAATTAGCAAATCGTATTATATTTTTGGAATTTAATTTAACCGCGATCTATTTAGACAGGGAACTTCTAAGATTTGATTTTCCTTCTGTCAAATCAGGCCCAACGATACAAAACAGGCCTTACAAAAAAACTGAAGGTCCAGAATGGTATCAGCAACACAAATAGAAGGCGTAATTTGTTATTGAGGGGGTACGCCGTGGAATCACATCCTCGAGTTTTTAGCTGCGGAGCTGTGCGGTTCTTTTAATCTGGTCCGTTCGTTTTGATCGGACGGACCAAATAAGATTATAGCACGAATCTCAAAGCAAAATTAATACTGTCTCTCCATCATCTCAAGAACTCATCGGCTAAGATTAAATATGGACCGTCCGATCAGCTCCACAGGTAAAAAACTCCGCAGAGGATGCTGGTCCGGTACGCCGTACGCGTTCACGCGAATTCAGATCCAGTGAAGTAACTAGAGTGGAAAAACATGTCGTGAATTTAGTTTCGTGCCGTGTCATGTCGTGATCAAGTGAACAGTTACACGTACCGTACTGTGACTAAAATGTAGAGAGGTGGTCACGGCACGCGAGTCACGCCGTGACTTCCGTGCCGTGACCATTCGCGTGCTGTATCCAAATGTAACTAGTCACGTTTTTCACATTTAACTATTCTTTCATAATTTAAATTAGTGCATTCAAGATTTACTATTTGATCAAGACTTAACGGTTCTAATTACACGTGACTCGAGTGATCACGTGCCATGCCGTGACATGACTGGATTTTTAGCGTGACGTGCCGTACTATGTCAAATTTTCAAAAGATGGTCACGGCACGCGAATGGTCATGGCATGCGACACGCGAGTCACGGCATGGAAAATTCACACGTGTTATACCGCTCCGTGACAGAACCGGCTCCGCCGTGCCATTTTTCACACCCTAGAAGTAACCCAATCTTTGGGTTTTAAATTGGACCGTTCGATTCAAATTCAAGATAATTCATTCAGATCTGGAGCGTACACATTCGAACTCGAATTCCGAGATGATTCCGAACGACGAATTTGAATCGGACGCTCGATCTAACATCCAAAAATTGAGTTATTTTAGGGGATCCGGACTCCGTTCACGCGGCCGGGGACCCCTGCCATTTCTTAAACTCAATTTTTTTTTATAATAATAATAAGAAGAAATAAAGAAAAGTTAAATTATGTGCACGGCCTCTGCTATTTTTTATAATAATAGTAATAAGAAATAAGAAAAGTTAAATTATGTGTGCCCCTGCCATTTCTTAAACTCATTTTTTTTTATAATAATAAGAAGAAGAAATAAGAAAATTTAAATTATGTGCTAGTTAGTGCCAAAATACCTTCGAGAAATTTATATTACATTATAAGAAAAATTAAGTAACAAATTATCGCGATCATCAGCCTTCGTGAAATTAAAAAAAAAAAAAAAAATCTGAATTCATACACTTATTATATCGGATACGGAAGTTTATACATTATTTTTCACTTGCATTGTTTTGCAATATCTTTTACGTTCATTGTAAATTAATACCAAAATCAAATTAACTTAGTTCAGACTATTCGAGTACGAGAGGATATTTAAAATAAATTTATTCAAATTTAAATAATAATATAAGATTAAATAAGAATAATATTTTAGTCTTAGTTGAGGTAGAGTAACTTTACTTTGTTTATATGAGATGATTAAAATTGTTGAAGTGGATATTTAATTTATTCTAGTTTGAAAGATTTAGAGTGAGAACTTATTTTCAACCTTATTTCACTTATCAAAATAGGATATAAACTTCCTAAAATGTAAGTTTAATATGCTTAAAATAAAAAATATATATATTACGAGAAGGAACAAAAAAGTTGGTTGTCGATTATTATATATTTTTCATCATTACTTTGGTTCCAAAATTGTACAATAAATCAAATGAATTCAATATCCTGTAGCTTTCTAAAAAAATATTTTCTTCATTTACCTAGAAGTGACTTTTGAACTGAATCAATAACTCAGATTCAAAATATTTTTATTTTTTCCAATAACACAAAGAAGTATTTTAATTTTTCTTACAGCCGTGAAAAATCTGGCCTGAAAAATATTAATCCGGGTTATTTGTTGATGTATTTCTAATAAATTAAATTATATAGTATCCTATCTATTTTTAAAGAAATATAAATTTTTTTTTTAATATTTTAATCATAAATAAATAAATAATAAAAATTTCTAAAAAACAGTTTAGAAGGCAAAAAAATTGATAATCGGTCATTTTTTTGGCCGGTTTAGAGTTTTTTATAATTACCGAACAATGGTGGGCAGTAAGGTTGAAAACAAATTGAACTTATCCAGTTTTGAGTTTGGTTGGAATTAATTTCGAACTATTTTGAATCGAATTTTTTACGAAATTTTTCGAATCAAACTCGAATCGAATCACGAACTACAAATTTTTTGTGCAGCCTAGTGGACACATATAGAATTTTTTTATTTAATGTAGGATATTAATAAAAATGTCCTTCATTTGAGAGCTTACCTGACATATCTAACTTAGAGTAGAACTAGGGTGCTCCTAAGAGTATCAAGTTTTTTTGTACTCTTAACTCTAAAATCTATCGGATTAATTTCAAACAACGAATCGAAACTGTTGAAATCCTTCTACCTTACGAGTGATGTGTGTACATGTGAAAATTTTAAAGTTTCAGATTAATTTAAGAAAAAGTCAAGTGGTTAAAAGACTTCCAAAAAATGAATGCATTAAAATTAATTTAAAAACCTTCTAATTTTGACCACTTGACTATATACTAAATTAATCCGAAACTTTAAAATTTTCACATGTAGACGCATCACTCGTAAGATAGAAGGATTTCAACGGTTTCAATTCGTCATTCGAAGCTAATCTGATAGGTTTTAGAGTTAAGAGTACAAAGAGACTTGGTATTCCTAAGAGCACCCTAGTTCTACTCTATGATTTATATTTGTTATTATTGATCCGTTGTCATATCCAGGTAATATCTGGCACTGGACTTGAGAGTGGGTCCCATCGGACCTATCTTGGTTCGATGAGTTCATTCACCGTTAAATCTACTTTAAGAATCATGTGAAATATTTTAAATGTCGTGCTAATTGATTCAATTTTCGTATGCATAGTGTTAGTTTGTAATAATCTAGAAGTCAATAATACGATAAATTATCATAAAGCTTTGTTCATGAATTGAGTGATTAATAAACTGTCATTTTGTTACCTTGAGTATTATTGAATTTATGGATCATTCATTTATATGAACTAGAGTCAATAGTTGGAATTGTGAAACTCCATAATATTAAATGATTTATATACTCTTAAAAGTCTCTAATCGAGGTAATTAGCAGGAACACTAATTTACCGTTACAAGGTTAGAATGTGGATTAAAAGATGGTCAAGTTTTACAGACCATTGACATGAGATGTCATTTTAATCACATAGATACATGTTCTAGGAACATGGTATTTGACAGACCCCGAATGAAACATTAAATGGAATTGTGTACGTGTCATTAATGTTTTCATTCAGTGTTAAGTTCTAAAGTATGAGGTATTCATCTTTCCTACTAAGAGATGTGTATGTGTGATTGTTACTTAACGCTGTCGGTAAAATGCAGTCATAACGGTAGTTTTTCGGTATACATAGCTTAGCTGAGGTAGTGATGTTTTACCAAAAGTACTATTGTCCCTCGTATCTCTATACGAGTTACGGTATCACTGGGCCCCTTGATAGAGTAGGATTATCTGCATGCAGTATAATTACAAGAGTAATTATATTTGATAATCTGCTCAAGATCGAGAAAAGATTATGTTTGCAAGGATGACACACACCTACCTTGAAACTGATCTGATACTGTGAGACATAAGAATTAACATGACTAAAATAATTTACTGGATCGTGGTATTGTATAATACAGCATCATCTGTGTAATTGGATGGTCATAGTGTAGATGTCAGATGCCTCCTATGATTATAGAAGTTAAAATAGTTTTAATTCTATTTACCAACATAACACAGATCCTATTGGATCACACCGCAAATGAGACTTATCAGAGAATCTTATAATTAATTATATATAGTTATAATTAATAATAAGATATTTATATTAATTATAAAAGGTATAATTAATATAAATGTCATAAAGATGACAAGCTTAAACATATTCAATTTACAAGCGTGTACGACACGTTGTGTAAAAACTATCACAGCAACAGTCGCAAGAAATTATAACTGATCAGATTGATTATAACATGGATTATAAATATTAATTATGAATTAATATTTTGGGCCTAAATTAAATTTAGAATTTAATTTAAAAGCCCAAAATCAAAGCCCAAAGCCCAAAGTCAAAACCCAAAAGTCAAAGCCCAAACTAATCAATTGATTAATAGGCTCGATGGCATTTTGGTAAATACCATGTTGCCCTAGGGGCATATTGGTCATTTAGACTATTTCAAAAGTCTATAAATAGAGGGGTAGGGGTAGAGAAAAATTTCATTCCAAAATCTGATCGAAGTCTGATCGATCTGAAAGTCAGTCTTTCATAACTTTCGGTTTTTCTCTCCCAAATAGTGTTGGGCTAGAAAAGAAAGATATACGTAATCCACGTATAATCTTGCGAGTCGTGAATAGTGTTTTTACGGTTGTCGTGAATAGTGTTTTCGTGAATCTGATTTTGCATGAGACGCAAGTCGGTTTTTACGATCCTCGTGAATAGTGTTTTCACGCCTCCCGTGAATAGTGCTTTTACGCTTGTCATGAATAGTGTTTACGGGATTAGGAAATAATATATTTGCGAAAGTCGCGGTATATTTATTTTGTCCTTTTCTCGGTGAATAGTGTTTTCACGCCTTCCGTGAATAGTGTTTACGGGATTAGGAAATAATATATTTGCGAAAGTCGCTGTATATTTATTTTGTCCTTTTCTCGGTGAATAGTGTTTTGTGAATCCCGCTGGTCAGTATTACTGGCAGTAGAAAGCCAGCGCTCTGGTGGTTCCTGGTGGACGACCGATAGAGGTATCAGACGTCTGATACTCTGAGGCAAGACATTCCTCGATTCGATCTTTATCGCCTCGCCGCAATCCAATTGGAATTTGGATCAAGGTATAAATATGTTATATTAATCTATTTAATTTGTAGATAGATTAAAGTTTTAGAAGTCAATTATGGAGTAGATCTGTAAAATGATTAAATTGGGTTTTGATGCCAATGAATACTGAAGGTGGATCGCCTTGTAAAGTATTCTGACATACCTCGTTTAATTCTTGGCTTAAGTTAGAAGTAAAATTTTTGTTTTATGTTCTTTCTGCAGCTTAAGCTAATCAATGAGTTTGGACCGTCCGTAACCCAACACATAGATCTTAAGATAAATCGAACTGTCTTGAGCTTGTTGAACCTAAATACCTAAATGTAGGTCCCATGGGCATCGGACCCACTATGAATCAGGAATATGAAATGGACAGATCCAGTTTCTGTAAATGGAGAAAAATAATTGCGCTTGCTTCGTAAGCAAAGCCGAAACCCTTTCTCTAATCCGAGATTCCGAGGAAGGTATTAATTGTAATTTTCAATCCAAAGTATAAAACAAAAGAGAGATGGAGTAACGAGTGAAACCCAAAAATGGAGAGAAGACAGAGAAGCTTCTCTTCTCTCTCCGCCTTCGCCTTTCCTCTTCTTTTCTCACTTCTCTCTCTACTCCGCCTCTCCGCAAGCGAGCAAACGCCAATCAGAGGTACCTTTCTCTTGCGAATAATGTCTTTTATCCTGATTTTCTTTCTTTTTTCGTTATTATATGACGTATTTCAGCTGAAATTAACCAATTTACGGGTACATTTAACTCTACTTTTCTAACGCCTTTTTCCCGTTGATTTACCTACATGTATTATTAATTGAGCAACTACGAGGTTATCCCTAAATTTTCTCCTCTTGTAATAGATGAATTCCATGAAATAAGATTCCAAAGTCCTTAATTATTGTCTCTAATCGTTGAATATCGAGCAATCATCGTTTTTAAGGTAACAAATTCTTGTGAATAATTTCATTTGGTATGGGTTTTATACCTAATATGCCTTTGCATCGTATATTTTTTATTTATTTGCAAGCACCTCTCAATAAAAAAATGGGGCCGTATCAGCTTACATAACAGAATTTTTGTATAAGGTAATTCAATTAGGGTAATAACTTGATGCAAGTGTAAATAAGGAAACCCTTTCCTGAAATATCTAAGCTATTTACATTTTGGTTTTATCCACAGAGGTTAACTTGGAATTGCCATTTATAACATTCACTCCACAATATTTCGGTGGTCACTCATGCGAGCGGTCACACATCTCTTCCTTGTCGCGGGTGTATAATATCAAGAGTTATGCAAACTCACGTAGGGTTTCATTAAATATCTCTGGATCCCTACCTGAGAAGTTCCACTGGAAAATTGAGGTTTGTTCTCATAGGTGAGTTGTTCCTTCACTGAATTTTATGCCTGAAGTACCTGATGCATGTCTGCATGGGGGTAACTAATTGGGATGGCTATAGATGGGGATGCATTATTTTTTTGGTATTATAGTCGGGTTGGGTCCAACCTAATCTGCCAGGAGACCAATATATTATGACCTGACTTAACCGTTTGACTTATATGAGTCGTTCAGTTAACCTAGTGCAACAGCATCATCAAATTGTCATATTGGTTCTTTGCTACCAATTACATTTTTATTTTATTTTTTATTTAATTAAACTATTCAAGGCTAAAGCATGGTCTTTGTTTCACCATATGATTACCATTGTTAGTTCAGTCTAATGGGATCAGTTTTGAACTTGAATTTAAGACTTTGGTTCCAGTAGTTCCTATTAGTGGTAGCATGTCCATGTTATTATATGTCCAATGTAGTTATTGGTACCAGTCTGTTCTACAATTTTCCTTGGCTGTTTCATTCTATCTTAGAAATGAAAAGTGTGATGTTACCCAATTTATTGAAACTTTGAATACTCTGTAGGAATGCCTCTATGGGATTATGCGAGTGTGAGTCGAGTAACTGGCAGAGCCTTCACAATGGGCAATGGAATAGTTTTATATCACCATATGAGAAAAGATACATCGACGTACGAGTTAAGGATCAGATTTCTACCTCTTTCTCTCTTTCTATCCAAGAAGGTAACTTTCTGATTCTTGAAATTTTTTTTCCTTTTGATATCTACTTGCAAACTTTTTTGGGGCATGCTAGAATTGTAGGCAGGATGCTAATCAGGTCTATTACTATGTACCTACCATGAATGCTGCTTATAGAACCACTCTATTTTTTGGGCATAAAACACCCATGATTGTTTTTGTTTGCATAAAAAACAATCATTTAATATTTACAATGAATATTTTAACAGAATATTCCATTTTTCCTCTTATCGTTTTGGATAAATGTTTCATTGCTTTGTTCCAACATATAATTTACTCTTTAAAGTTCTATTGTAATCAAGTCAGGGTAACTCAGTTAGAGAAATGGAACAAATATTAAGGAAGGATGCAGAATTAAAAGTAGACAAAATTAATTCTTGCTTAATTATTGGGTGTTATGTAAACCTCAAATATGATGTTTATGTGGGCCAAATACATGTTTGAATTACTGATCTGAAGGCAAAAGGAACGACAAAAAATAACCTGGAAACAATTACTGCTTGTTTACTTTAATAGTTTTGTTTTGTGCTTGGTAAATGTTTTTTGTTCACAAAGGTGATATTTATTTATTTCATGACACTCCTGTAGAGTTCCACCAGTGGCGGCTGTTTTGTCTTGGGATAGGGCTTATGCTGCTCATTCTAGCCCCAGTTGTCAGTGACTGGGCCCCGTTTTATTATAGCAGCTCTATGGCCCTGGGCATACTACTAGTTGTCTTGCTTATCCTTTTTCAGGTACCTTTATTATTACCTTCTAAGTTGATGCGCTTTAATATTTGATGAGATTGTTTATTAGTTCAGAGAATTGGCTTCCTTGATTAATATTTGATCTAATTATAATCTCATGTTTGTTTTTTCTATTGACTATTGATAAAAAATTCAAATTATCCAAATTGGTTGCAGGGTATGAAATTACTGCCCTTGGGAAGAAAAAATCTATTCTACTTGACCATTTATGGCTCTGTGGTAGGTTTTCAGCATAATCTTTTAATTAATATTTTGTTCTGCTACTTATTTTAACTTTGAAATTTGCAAAAAGGATATCAATGTTCTTTGAATTTTAATAGGCCCTCCAAAGACAGATAAATGTATAGTTAAACAGAATATGTTTAACGATTATAATTCTAATCCATTAAATCATTGTCATTAAGATAAATCCTTTGCTTGTTTTAAAAGGGTCATCTCATTGTGGTTTCTTGATTTTAATGGACTAGATCAACAAAAGAAATAATTTCTGAATTGACTCCTGATTACTTAGTTGGTCTGGTAAGAGTCTGATGCTAAGTTAAAATGTATGTTTCAAATGTTTTTGAAAAGGGGGCCATGAACTTGGAAAATTCTTTTTAGGGGGAATTTTCTGCAATTTTCAGCATAGATATTCCTTTCATTATTAATTTTTTGCTTTAGTTGGATTCTGATTGTTTATGTTTTGCATTCTTAAAATATCAGCTAGGTATCGGCTCATACATTGCGCACTACTTCTCTTCAGTTGTCAGTTCTATCCTAGCAACTTTTGGCTTGAGCGAGGAAATGCATAATCCTGTAAGTATTCCAATCTGCACTAATGGACTGAACTCATACTACTTTAGCTTTTTTAAATTGATTTTTTTATGTAAAGAAAGTCCTGTGATACTTCCTACCTATGTCTCAGCATTTGTTTCTTAAAATGTTTTTGACATTTAGAAAATTCAAATAACCGTGTTATGATCAGATCTAAGGTGGCATGACCTTACTGAACTGATAAAAAATCGAACTGCCAGACCTGATATGGAACTAACCAGAGGGTTGAGTAAACGAAAATCCAACATTGGCTTTTGCATACAACCTGAGATTTGACAAACATAAGATGATCCAAAAAAATCTGACCTATATGCCCTTTGCCATCTCTGCTTTACATATATTGTATGGTGTATGGTTTTAACATTGGCTTTTGCATGCTTTTATTTGATTCACCACAGTCATTTCAAATATCCATTCATTTTCCCACTTCTGGAATGTTTTATATAATATATATACAGGTCTCAGTTTTCCTAATAGTGGTTGTAGTCTTGGCTGGTGCTGCTCTAGGCTACTGGGTTGTAAGGAAGTTTGTTCTTTCTGCTGATGGCCATGTTGACGGCGACATTGCTCGATTTGTACTGTGGGCCATGCGTGTTATTGCTCTCTTTTTCATCCTCCAGGTGCACAAGTGATTAATCTATTCTACATATTTCATGTTTTTAACAAAACTACTTGTTGTATATTGCATTTAAGCTAAATTTGCCATTGCCTCAATCCCTATTGTATACTTTTGCCTCAACTATGCTGAAATTTACCTGCCACTTGCTCAAAGCTGATATCTGGCTCGTACCAGGCTACTACATGTGGTGTCGCCTAGTATTAAGACTAGTAACTGACCCCTAGAATTGTACTCTAGCCTTTAATTCAGATTACATTTAATCTACTTCTCCTTTATTAACTAATTTGCAAGTATGTATTTATTTTGTTATTGATTTTATCTTTTATTGGCAGAGTTCTCTGGATCCTCTTCTTGCACTTGGTGCACTAGGTGCTTCTTGGTATACCAGCACTGTTGCTTCTCACGTGCTTTCTTCAATATTCTTGTAAGTTCGACTACATTTAGTTAAGATTTTCTTGTTTTGGAAATTTTGAGTGTTAATTTCAGTAAACTTAATTGGGATTGACTGCTTTGTCATAAAGCATTTCAAGGTCTGAATGGAACAAAGAATACAGTGATGGTGGATTCTGGAACAGCAGGAAATGAGAATTTGCACATTACTTTTTTTTCTCATCTTATTCTATTATGCTAAACCCTTAAATCCCAGAGTTTGATCAACACTGAATCTTAATTAATAATACAGTAGGATCCCAATCATGGGAGAAAGAGCTTGGGGATATATTGTACGTCTTTCTATTTGCTTGTTTCGAATCCAGTATGGTTACCCAGAACACCAATCTCCGAACTTGATAGTACTGATATTGTAACAATCAAGTTTTTGATATTTATTCATTTATTCTTTGGTGCTTCTGAAAGTGAAACTAGGAAAACTGATTTCCTCATTTCATCCTATCCCAATTTTGGTGGGCATATCCTTGTTTTTGTTTTATATTTGCTTCTCTTACTTTTTTTAACATTCCTTTTCCTCTTTTTAGGCACCCTTTTAATTCTTACAATGAAAATGAAAGCATTTAACTTTTTGAGTCAATACTTAAATAGGAGGGAAGAATCAAGTAATGGAGGAGGCTTGTGGCAACCAAAGGCTAGTCAAAAGCTTCTCTCTCCTTATGGAAGGCAACCCGAGTTTCTTAGTAAATCGAGCAGGAGGGACTATGGTGGACCCATTTGGGAGAGCCCTAGTAGCCCAAATTCTTGGTCAGGACGTGCTACGAAAGGTACCCAATAGATTTCTTATTATTTGCTAACTCAATATTTCTGTGTAGGAAATTGAACATTAGATATTTTACCTAACATGCTTTTGTTAGTTTAGTGTCTACGAGATATCTATGTTCCATTTGTCTATTTACTGTTCCACTTAAATTGAAAAAAGAAAAGAAAATCGCTAAGATTGAGCTAAAATTAGGGATGTACGAATGTACAAATCGAGCTCTATATAATAGAGATTTTTATATATCTCATCGGATATATGATCAATATGGCACCAATGTATGCCCTGGTTGTATTATATCCTATGCTACTCAGATACTCCTGGATGGCCATCGTACCCGTGTCCGACACGTATCGGACACCGACACGCCACCGATACGGCCACGATACGTATCAGGTACGCCACCTGGCGTATCGGGTGAGCTGGCGTGTCCCTACCCTCTTGATACGGTCTTCGATACCCCGTTGAAACGTGCCGATACGGCTGGATACACTCTGGATACGTGTCTGGCCCATGAACCGCGCCTGTGAACCGGGCTTGCGCGCATCTGGCCTGTGAACCTCGTCTGTGAACCGAGCTCGCGCCTGTGAGCCGCAACTGTGAACCGCTTACGCGCTCGTGAGCCGTGCATACACCAGCCAAATATGCTGTTTTTTCTGCTTTGTGCGTGATTCGATCTTGGGAAGTCTGACTTCGGACCAAAAGCTTTATCCACTACACACCAGTGTCATATATGTCTAATACTAGTAACTATAGTATTTAATTTATACTCATGTTAAGCCTTTAACTTTTTGTATAAATTTTATTTAAGTTATAATTATTAAAATACAATATATAAAATAATAAAAAATAATATATATAATAGCCGTATCCTATCCTAGATTTTTTTAAATTGCCGTATCGCTGTATCCGTATCGTATCCGATACGATACCCGTACCTGTATCCATGCAACATAGATTATATCATACAAGTACTGCAGTACTTCTGGTTCATTACGTACCTAGTTGTTTTTTATTTGTGAATTATTGTTTATTGATTGCTTACTTTTGTAAATCACTTTATTTTCATTTCTGTATACCTTTTTTGCCTTTTTACTGTGCAGCACAAGTCAACTCAGCCACCTTTAAGAAAAAAACTCCAAAAAGCCGAGAAAGAGATTACTACTCGACGTACCATAACGTACCAAAGCGGAAGTTCACAAAGAGAGAATGGGACCGATTCACCCAGGAGCAAACAAACAGTGCTCTGGCAGAATGGGCCACCAGCCCTGATGTGGTCCGATGGATTTCTGACAATGCGCATCGGGTTCACGTGGACCGGGACAGTGCCACTGACAAGGATGACAGTCCAACGAGCTCATCGGGCTCCTCAGAAGAGCTGGAGCAGATCAACAAAGGACTTGGTCTACTCCAGTGGTGATGAACCAGATCATGCTTGGAGGAAACTTGTTTTTCGAGTTGACTGATTTTACTTGCCTTTAGGTGATCTGGATGGGTTATCCTATTAGTATGACTGATATTACCCTTTTTTTAGGTGACCAGTGACCTTGCAGTTTGCACATCCAGTGTGTGTAATGATCTTACTGTAGTTTAGTTAATGTGACAGTTTTGACACCTCGTTCGTTTAATATTTTATGTTTAGGTAGCCTGCAATTTAGGATTCAATCTAGTCTAGGAAGGAGTATGATTTAGGGTTTAGGGTTACCATATTCTTTTGGATGAGAGCTTGAATATCTGCTCTTTTTTTCTTTTTTCTTTTTTTGGCTTAATTTAAACTACAAAAATGTTTTATAAGTGGGAATGTTTTTTATGTTTGCAAGCATTGCTTGCCAAAACTAACAAATTGTAACCTAATTTCCAGATGTCAAAATGCAATTGCTCAAAAGTCAAGCATTTGGAATTCCCAAGTGCGGTTATATTTAGAAACGGTTTAACAATTTGGTAAAAACTTTTTCTTTCCGCAAAAGTATATATTATTGGGCCGGATTCAGCAGCCTAAGATTAGGCTGTATATACTTAGCAACACCATGTTGAGTTTTTTTTTTTTTTTTTTTTTTTTTTTTCAAATACACTCGGCAACAAGTATATTACCGTACACATTTAAACCGGCTGCAGTTTCTACTCGTAGAGCATTTTCTGTTGCTAAAATGAGCCGTGATGCACAGGAGATTTTGCTCTCGGTAGCCTATCAAAATATCACTCAATTAAGATTATTTCTGATGCATTTACACTATGCAGGTGTCATAACGGTTTGTGCTATAGTTTGCCTGGGCCATGCGCCTATTGGTCTATTGGAGACGGATAAGATCAAATGTGGGTTTCATTATAAAGATAGCATTAATTCATTGATTGTGAGTGGTGTTGACAGGCAGGTTATCACCTAAAGGCTAAACTGTCTTAATCATAGCACGTCTACTAGCAAATATTTTTCTCACTGACGTGAACTTGCAGGGGACTTGAAAAACGGGAGCAGCATCAAAATTTTACCGGGGCCTGTTGCCTCGCAAGAAGTCTGTAATGCCACATTGGCACATTTGGTCTTTTTATTTTAAACATTTCTCCAGGTTGTGAACTAAAACTAAAATGGTCTATTATAACTTAGATTAATCAAAATAATTTATGTTTGATTGTGTCTAAATTAATGAGGAGAGAAAGATGAAATAGTTCAACTTCAACGACATGGATCCTGTGTAAAATTAAAGAAAAATTTAACACACCTCAGGAGGAGGTGAGTTAATTTAGGCCTATTTAGGTTGAACTAAATTTAAAACTATTCTATGTTAGACTAGTCAGTTTAAATCATGTTTGGTAGAATAACAGTGGCCTAAAGTCTTTATTCCAACTTTAGTCCACAACCAAATATGGAGCTATGGAAAAGTCTTCTCTCTTATCTACGTGGAGGAAGAGCATATTTCATATGTCTCTTTTGGTGCCTACAATATATCGATTCGAATCCTCGACCCTTTATGAAACCCCATACGGTCCATATTGAGCGTGAATCTTGCATTGTGCATTGCTTTGAAATTTGTACATCCTGTCTTGAGATCTACCAAAATAACACTTTTGTATATCTTCTGTATAAATTTGTGCACACGGTTAGGACGGAACTAAAAATTTGAGATGAGGGAAGTTAGAAAATAAAGTGTAAAATAATTTTATTTTATAGAAAGAGCTAAAAGTATTAATATATATAAAAATTATAAATTTAATAAACAAGATTACAAACTTTTAATTCATAGAGGTATCTTAGCATCTTTTTTATTCTATTACCTTCCATCTTGCACACGACACGGCGCGTATGATGCATATATGGGTTGTGATATGTCTACACTGAACTCTGTTTTTAGGTGAAGGAAAGCTTGTGAAAAAGTGAACACCAGTAAAAATAAAGAAAAAATGTGGATATAATATAATATAAATGATAGAAATTTATTGCTAAATAAGTATTCAACTAGTAGAATAATAATTTGTTTAGAAGAAGAGAGTATGTGTGTGTGTATACCAAATACAACGTAAGAATTAAGGAGGATAAATCTATGTAAATGCAAAATGGGATCCTAATAAGGTAATGGGTGTTTTCTAAATTATTTTGAACAGGAGGAGAATGTGTGGTAACTCATGCGACGGCAACTGTGGGACATTGATGTTAAGAAATATCCACGTAAAAAATTGAAAACTGAATATAATGAGAGAAAAAAAGGAGAAAATTCATGTCCTTCTATTAGGGATAACTGGATAAATAAGAAAACGACATTTCTTGTGCTGTAATATGTTTTACTCTATTTTTAAAAATGAGTAGCGTTTGTCGATCCACATCTAAATTTGTACGTACTCTTAAGGAATATAGTAAACTTTCTTTCGTATGTACGTATCTTTATCAGTTTAGTTTATTAGTAAATGAAAAGAAGTGATATAGTTTTTTTAGTAGAACTGGGGTGTTATTAAATTCATCATGAACTCAATTCTAAAATCTATTAGATTATATGAATCATTGAATCCATCTATCTTATGAATGATACATCTACATGCAAAAAAAAAAAAAAAATTGTATATAGTCGAATGGTATAAAAAAAATTCAAAAATAAATGCATATAAATTAATTTATAAATCTTCTAATTTTTACTACTTTATTTTATACTAAATTAATTCAAAATTTTAAAATTTTTACATGTAAATACATTTCTCGTAATGTAAATGAGTTTCAAATTTGTCGTTTGAAACCAGTATGATAGATTTTAGAGTTGGATTCACAAAAAAAAACTTGGTGAACTTAAAAACACTTTTTCTATATAAAAAGTACTCAATTTGATCTATTATAAATAAATACTTTTATATTTATTATGAATGTAAAACATGATACACATAAAAATTTGGATGCGCCGTATAAGCATTCTTTTTAAAGAAAAAATATTTTCCCCGTATACAAATGCTCATCATTAATGGACAGTTGGACACGCATCATGTTGCGCATAAAATACCAATAAAAATAATTTATATCGTCCGACCTCCGTGCTACTTGAAGTTTTTTTTATGTTGAAATATTCAAGCAAACAATAAGCCCAATTAAATATTATATCCTTTGCAATTATCATTAATGAAAGTTTTCTTGCACATTGCGTAAGAGTTCATACTTTGACATCTGAGTCAATTATTTAAATATTTTAAGGGGCTGTTTTATCACGTCACGTATGATACGATGAATGTTATTTTCCACCAAAATTCAAGAAAAAAACAGCACAATACCTCCACATTTCAATAGCACTCAAATTAAATAAACATGACCTAAAAATGAATACAAATATTTTGAAGAAAAATAAAAGATAAGATTATGAATTCTTAAAAGTGAACAGATAAAAAAAAATTAATAGATTGGTTTTGAAAGTGGTCATCTTTTAATCTCTTGACTGTTATATAAAAAAACATATTATAGAATTTTACGTGCAAAAAAATGAACAAAATTAACATTTTAAATTTTTTATTTAAAGTTTGAATTTTGAAAAAAAAAATTGTAAAAAGGGAACATTTTAATTTGGCATGCACTTTATAGTTCTAAAATCTTGTGAAGCTAACCTCCCTCGGTAAGTAATATAGATCTATTGCTTTACTTGATATATTCATTATCGTATTTCATTTTCTAAATAAAAGAAATAAAAAGGAACATAAAACATAGTTATAATATAGTCTTGAGTGTGTCCCTCTTTATTTGTTTGACTGACACCAACAGTCAACAGATAAGAAAGGGAAATAATAATTGGAATCCAAACAAAAAATCTTTCTCCAAATTTGTTTCTAAATGGCACCGCACTTTTGTTAAAAGTTCATGAACATTGACAACATTATTGCCTGGTAAGTGAGAGGTTAAATGTCTTTATTATTTGTCTCTCATATTTTTTGTTTTTTAATATTTTAAAAAATAAAATTTAAAACTTAAATATCAAAATAAAAAAATAAAACCGTTAAATGTAAAAAAAAAAAAAATTAATTTTTATTTTATATGAATCAACAAGTTGAAAAAATTAATGTCCATAATTTATCCACATCGGTGTATTTTGTAAGTTCAAAATACTAATAAAAACAAAATCGAAATGCCATAATCTTTTATGTGTGCATTGAAAAAATAATATAGATTATAACTAATAAGTTTTATTTTGACATTTTAATTTTAAATATTAAATTATTGTAGTTCTAAAAATCAAATATGATAGAAGCAAAATAATAGAAGGCATTTGAAGTAAGATGATTGGGACATATGTTCAATATTTTTTTTTTTGCAGACAAGCTCGTACCTAGGCACATTAATTGGAAAATGGAGTGGGTCCGATGCTTATTGGATCTACTTTTAGGTTCCATGATCTCTTTACCGTCTGATCTATCTTAAGATCTGTATGCACAAACATTGAAGCAAATTCGCATGAAAAATGAAGCATTGCACACGAATGTTAAAGCAGATTGAATGATGATTGAACCTGTCAAACCAAAGTAGGTCTATGGTCATCAGACCTACTCTCAAGTCCATTATTTGAGGTGAATAGGTGATACGACACTCACACTCGGAAATTTTTTATCCGTAGAAATTAAAATAAAAGAAGAGAGAGAAACATAAAGAGTACATCATAATTTTTATTGGTAGAAAGATCGATAGGATTTCTACTGATCCTAAAAATTAAAAAGTTTGGATCGGTAGGAATTCTACCGATCCAAACTTAGTTTGTTCTTCTTCTTTATTCTGATGTGTAGATGGTAGATGGAGAGAATTATTATATTAGATCTTTAGTAAAATATGAAAAAAAAAATTCAAAACATAGATGGAATGTTTATGTTATATCAAAAATACTTTATCTAATGTACTATTTCTTTTCTTTAATTTCTATGGATAAACACTCTGGACTTGTGGGTCTTTTTTCGTGGCATTTTTTTGTGCTTGATTCTGTGCACTTTGTAGCTGTGAAACGGTGAGGTGAGCCCATCAAACTCAAATTTGGGTTCGATGGACTCCATAACCGCCCGATCGCTTTAAGATCCGTGCTCATTGCTTTAACAGCCGTGTGTGTTTGCTTTAATATCCGTGTGCATGGATCTTAAAGCGGATCGGACGGTTATGGAGCCCATTGGACCCAAACTGCTCTCGAGCCAGTGAGGGGTTTTGAAACTAGCAGATCAGGTTACATTGCATCCAACACTCCAACAACAGCTTCTAATAACCAAGGTCGCTATTACTCTTAAATTCCTAAGTATGTCAAACAAACTTTACGGGTACGTTTGGATGAACTTTAGAATAGCTAGAATAGCTACTATTTAGAATAGTAAATAAAAATAGCTACTGTTTAAGAATAGTGCTATTTGGAGTAGTGAAAAAGTTGTTTAAATTGCATATTTAGAATAGAGTTTGGAGAGAATGAATAAAATAATAATTTATGTGTTAGATTAAATATAATACAATATAATATTAATTTAAATATTAAATGTAATATAATATTATTTTAAATACTAAATTAGTATTAAATAAAATATTATATTAATATAATATAATATTAATTTAAATATTAAATATAATATAATATTAGATTAAATGTTAAGTGTAATGTAATATTAATTAAAATATTAAATAAGTATTAAATAAAATATTAGATTAAATGTAATATAATATTAGTTTAAATATTAACTGTAATATAATATTAGTTTAAATATTAACTGTAATATAATATTAGTTTAAATATTAAATGTAATATAATATTAGTTTAAATATTAAATGTAATATAATATTATTTTAAAAATTAGATTAGTATTAAATAAAATATAAGATTAAATGTAATATAATATTAGTTTAAATATTAAATGTAATATAATATTATTTTAAATATTAGATAAGTATTAAATAAAATATTATATTAAATGTAATATAATATTAATTTAAATATTAAATGTAATATAATATTATTTTAAATATTAGATTTGTATTAAATAAAATATTAGATTAAATATAATGTAATGTAATATTATTTTAAATATTATATTAGTATTAAATAAAATATTAGATTAAATGTAATATAATATTATTTTAAATATTAGATTAAATATAATATAATATAATATTAATTTAAATATTAATTAGTGTTAAATAAAATATTAGATTAAATGTAATATAATATTAGTTTAAATATTAAATGTAATATAATATTATTTTAAATATTAAATTAGTATTAAATAAAACATTAGATTAAATGTAATATAATATTAGTTTAAATATCATACAATATAATATTAATTTAATTATTAAATGTAATATAATATTATTTTAAATATAATACAATATAATATTAATTTAATTATTAAATATAATATAATATTATTTTAAATATTAGATTAGTATTAAATAAAATATTAGTTAAATATAATATAATATTAATTTAAATATTAAATGTAATATAATATTAGTTTAAATATTATATTAGTATTAATATTGAAAGCAACAAATGCTATTCCATGGTTTTGAAGGAATAGCGAATAGCAGTTATTTTTGCTATTTCGAATAGCAAAAATGCCGTTTGGATGCAAATTGCTATTCCGAATAGGAGCTATTTTTGAATAGCTTGCTATTCTAACTATTCTTACACCATCCAAACATACCCTACAAGAATAAATGAAGTAGTGTTCTAATTTGCTTCCCTTCCCATGCATCATGCGTGTGACTTACCATATTCTACATAGAAAAAAATAATTGCATGCAAATGGCTGTCATTTTCGAGTAAAGGATTTAACACAACAGTTTTGACTCTATACAACGTTGTTTTGATTCATTAATCGATGCGCCTGCATGAAGTCAAAACTACTTTGTCAAAAACTTAAAATATTTGCAGTTATTTTCTAATAGAGAATTTTCATGCAATTTTTTGCACCACAAATTTCATCCATAAATGCTCTTACAATTTGTATGCATAAATTATAATAAAATGCTAAATTTATTTTTTTAATATATTTATGTAAATTGTAAAATTTTCTATTAAAAGCTTGTTCCACAATTTTTTTTAAACACAATTATTTTGCAAAAAAATCCATACATTTTAAATCCAAAAGTTTTTGGGACAAATAATTTATCTCGTGCGATTTGTTTTCTCTGAAGTGCAAAATATATACGTACGTGGGGAACTCGACTTGCCAGTTGTCATTAGAACTGTACAAAATATTCGTGGTTCGTAATTCGATTCGAATTTGATTAAAAAAAAATCGATTTGAAATTGAGTTCGATTCGAAATTAATTCAAACTGATTCGATTCAAAATTAATTCAAACCGATTCGATTCGAAATTAATTCAAACCAATTCGATTCGAACTGGAACAAACCGAATTCGAACCTAGGCAGGTTCGTTCGAAAGCTCGAAATGGGTTCGGCAATTTGCGTATTTGAGCTTTGAGATTCGTGGAGAATGTATTTTGAGTGGGCCCAATTAAAAGAGTCATCCAAATTTTAAGCTTTGAGATATGTGGAGAACGTATTTGAACGATTGAGATTGAGATTGAGAATTCAAAAAATGACACAAAGTTTGAGGTATCTTTTTTTCTCTCTCTGACTCACAATCTTTCTCCCTCTTTCTCTTTCACGCTCTCTTTCTCTCTTGCTCTCGCCTCCTGCCTCGTCACTCTCCTCTTCGTCGACCACCTCGCTCTCCTCTCTTCTCCGTTAAACCTTAACAAATCGAATCGAATTTAATTTGAACTGAACCGAATCAATTTCGAACATGTGTCTTCATTTCGAAACTGGATCTTCATTTCGAACCAGTTCGATTCAAACTTAAACTAACTCGAATTCGAACCTACCCAGATTCGATTTGGTTTGATTCGTTTGCAGCCTAGTTGTTATAGATAGATCACAAGCAAAAAAAGTTAAACATTTCTCTTTCTCTTTTTCTTTTTATTATCAAAATCAGAACATCATCAAGTGATTTCCTACAAATTTTAAATTATATGGGTGTTATAATTTGCATTGTTGAATAAACAAATTTGAATGGCAGAGCACCCAAATAGTTAAAAAAATTTAAAATCGGAAAAAATCATGTCTGAAAAATATTTCGAAGTCCTTTAGTACATCTAAATTATAAAATATTTTATCATATTGATAATAGATCTATTTTATTTAATTTTTTTTCTAACATATTTAAATTATTAATTATTCTTTGTATTTTTAAAAATTATTAAACAATTATTTTAAAAACGAATCTGATCAAATTTTGGTGTGTTTTTTTTTGTTTTGTTGGAGCCGCAGAGGCTTTTGCCCGGGTGTTTTTGAAATTCTCTCAAAATCATGGTTTTTTTGTTAATTTGTTTTAAATATGAATATATGATACAGATAAAAAAATTCGGGGCAGAGCATGACAGCTCAGCTGATCTCCACAACCACGACGTGATTTATTTTCGAGATGAATTGGTGCAAGTGCAACAATAGTCAGACAGAGACATGGCAAATTGAATTCGCATTCTCTGAGATATCTCAAACTTTGCGTGACTTTTTGGAATATCTTAATCATTCAAATACGTTCTGCACGAATCTCAAAGCTCAAATACGAATAGGCACCGGACACGTCGGTCACGCAAAAATTGAGATATCTCAGAGGATACGCACCAGACGTATGTACAGTATTTTCTTGGAAACGTCCCTTTGTTTCTTCCTCTCAAGTATTTTATTTTTTATTTTAACTAGATATTATTACTTTTGTGAAATAACTTCTAAATCTACCAATTCGTAAAAAAAAATATTTAAAATAAACATTTGATTACTAAATTTATATATGATTGATATTCACAATTCATGTAAGCTGCTAGCCTGTTTCCAGCCTGTAAGCAAGGGAAGGTCGGTGCTAAGGTGTTTGTACTTGTAGTAACAAAATTAAAATATTTCTAAAAAAAAAATATAGAAACAAAAACTTGTATGGGATAGAACTCGTGCCATGCATCTTTGCATTGTTTTTTGTTTTTATTTCCTCTTTAACAACATGCCTTGTTAGCTTAGAATAATTGGTTTTTGGTACTATGTACAATTTTGTATAGACTTTGTTTCGTAATTAAATAAGTGGAATTCTATTTTTAAAAAAAAAAAAAAAAACACACACACGTCTTGTTTACAAATATACTACTTTTTTTATTCATTTCCATTTTTTTAAGTAAAAAACAAGTTATGAACTAGTACTCCTATTAAACATAAAACACAATAATTTTAACAGAACAACTTTTATAAAAAATTTCTTGAAATTTAATATACATCATATGAAAGCATGAGATAAACTGAGGTTACATACAAAATTATCCAAAAAGCAAATTAACAAATTGTTTGTAATCAGGAGACAGACAGATTTTCAAGTTAAGATAAAATCTTAAAAGTTTTATATGGAAGTCAATGTTATAAAATTTCATAAATTATAAAAGGGTTATTTTTATAGTATTCATAACATTTACTTTAAAATTTACATCAAAATCGTATGAAAATACAATTTTTTTTCTAAATGAATAGGGTCGGCCTCTAACCTATATATAAACTTTTATTTTAATGTTTATAATAAATATTTTGTTTGGATTCCGAATTCACAACTTGAGACACAGAGAATGTCGTCTTGTATCACTAGTTCAAAAGCTTATTCGTTCATGAAATATGATGCAATATGGTCCTGCGCATGCCTCACGAAAAGGGACGTAACTTTTGATCCGTCCGTCAGATCGGGCTGAAATTTTGACAGGAACTCCACAGCCCAAAACCGAATTCAAAACCAATCTATGATTGGCTTTGCCCATGTTACGGGTTCAGATTCGCGATCCGAGTTTTCCTTCATAGACTTTTGGATGTTTTTTATAATTTTAGAGTTTTTTAGGGTCTTTTATGTATTTTCTCTTTTTAGGGTTTGTATTTAAACAGACGTCATATCTTTTGGCATGGTGGTTAATTTTGATCAGTTTTTCTTATATCAAAGAATTGAGAATCTGTGTGATCTCAAAAAAATCAAATCTCTTTTTTTTCATTAATTTTTCAATTCTCTATCGTCTTCGTCTTCGTGCATCAAAATATGAATCAATTCTAAATAGTGAGGTTTGCGCTAATAGATGATGTGACGTGATATTATTGGTGGATGGTCTTTGAAACGAAAATATCGTGAACGACAGTTAGCAAACTTCTTCAATAAACACTGAATTTATTTGAGTATATATTTTGACAAGCACCATTAATTTTTTTCGAAGTTAAAATCGAAATTAAAGAGATCCTTCATCTTTTATAAATTATAAGTATTGTATAAATATTGGTCCTAGTTAAAAGTAATCTGACTGTCTGTATTATTGGTATAAATTTCCAATGTCCAATTTTAACAATTCAAAATGGATTTACCCAAACGATTCAAAGTAATCTATTTAATCGTTGAGAACAAGTGTATAATTTTATTTTTATTTTATTTCAATAAATCGTAACACTGAACATTAAACTTTGAACTTAAAGTTAACTGATGTACAGAAAAATTTGCGTCAAATTTAACAATTTTTTTAGAGTTGAGATCCTTGACGGTGATTTTTTTTTTATAATCTTGATAATACATTTAAAAAAATTTAAATACAAAATAAACTTATAGACATGTTGTTGGACTTATGAATTGGTTGCAAATCAAATTTCATGCAATTTTAGTACTAATGATATTGCATCAAATGTCATTAAATATATGTCGTTCTAAATTTTTGCATAATTGTTTGGATGGACGCTAATAAAAATGTCTGCGTATTCAATTGTTCCTGCGTCGGTCGGACTCAGATTGTTACCTGCTTTGCGACGCAAAATTCGGTGGCCCGAAACATAAAACAAATATAATATTCATATTGTTGTGCGTGTATCACGTGTATTCTCATCCTCTGCGGAATTTTTAACTGCCGCAGTTCTTTTAATCTAGTTGGTTCGTCGCACAGATCAAATAAGATTTTAGCACACGAATCTCAAAGCAAAATTAATACTGTCACTCTATCATTCGAGTACTCACCGGCTAAGATTAAATCTGAACCGTCTGATCAGCTCCGCAGAGAATAGTTGCCGTATTCTTCACCCATAGTTTGTTGTTGTTCCAAATACAATTGGAGCCCACTAGATAGAACGAGTCCGCCGGTTGGTAGCATCCCACCGAAATGGTATTCTCTGCGGAGCTACTAATCTGATTCGTTCATTTTGATCTGACAAATCAAATCATATTTTGGCATGAATCTCAAAAGATCAGCCTAAGTAATCACCTGCTGAAAGTAAATCTGGACCATCCGATCAGCTCCGCAGAACTCTTGCACCTTAAAACTCCACAGAGAATACTTTTCCGCATCCCACCACCCCAGTTTGACGTCGTTTTGCAGGGCCATTACAGTAGCTCCGGCCATATCTCTTGAAACTTTAAATTCGTCATCAACTACCAAAAGAGAATTACTCTTATTTTCCTCTCCAGTTAAAACAGAAGGGGGATTTCCTTTTCTCTTTTTCACGCTCCTTCATACACCAAAATGTGAAGTAACACGATCTTAGACTACAATAATTTGTTTAAACATAATTTTACTTTATTTTTCTAATAATGTAAATTAAAGTCACCCTTTAGTTAGCTCTATTTATAAAAAATAAAAGACATACAATATAAATTTTGATCATATTTGTACCTTTTAGTTAGCTCTGTCTACAATACTGCAGTCATTTTCCATTAGATATTTCTACTCTTTTAATTATTTCTGATAGAATTATTTTATCAAGGCATCATAGTCAATTTTTTTTTTCTTAGAATCTGTGTCACCCCATTTTTGGTAACGGAGAGGATGTAATCATGTACACACAAAATAAGGTCCAATTGTGGACCAGCACGCTTACCGAAAGGGGTATTGATAAATATAAAATATCTCCGGCGGTTCCGTCCCCGAAGGATTATTTCGAGGGAGAGGGAGATGGGGTGTCCGATGCGCATCGGACCAAATTCAGTTCGACAGGTGGTTTCTACCGTCTGATTCACTTTAAGATTTGTGCGTATCACTTTAATATTCGTGTTGTTTGCTTTAATATCCATGTGCACAGATCTTGAAGTGGATCGGACGTTAGAAACCATCCGTTGAACTGAGTTTGGTCCGATGGGCATCGGACAACCCCCTCCCTAAAATTTAACATTCTACATTCAAATTTTTTTTTATTTAATTAGAAGTGACTTCTGAACCGCATCAATATTTTAGATTTAAAATATGTATTTTTTTAAATAACGTACAAAGAAATATTTCAATTTTTCTTAGAACTGTAAAAAATCCAGTCTGAAAAATATTTTAATATGAATTATTTGTCGCAGTTTTTCTAATAAGTTAAATTATATAGTATTCAATCTATTTTCAAATAAATATAAAAGATATTTCTAATATTTTATAAAATAAAAAAATCATAACATTGTATATTTTTAATTAAAAAAGAAAAAAAATACAAATTTGGAGAATTATTCTTTGGATCCACATTAATCGTAATCGAGGTGTCTCTAGATCCAGAGAATAATTTTCCGAAAATAAGGAATTGATCCAAAAAATTGTTCTCTGGATTGGGTAGATTTTGCATTTTTTTAATTTGAATGTTGAATGTTAAATTATATTCATTTTAATATTAATAAAAATTTCGGAGTTTTGTGCTCCAATCATGCTCTGCATCTCTATCTTTGTTTTTAAAGTTCAGATAATTGATTCGAACAACTCAACATGATCTCCGTATTAAAATGTGTTTGGAGACCAAATTTTATATATTTTTTAGAATTTTTTAGACAGGTACAAAATCTTAGATGGTCTTGAATCGTCTAAAAACAGTGATTTTGTAACTATTTAAAAAAAATTAACAAAAATCCAAAGATATAAAATTTGGTCTCCAAATACATTTTAACACGAAGACCACGTTGAGCGTTGAGCGGTTCGGATCTACTGTTCGGACTTTGAAGATAAATATTATTTACTAATTTAAGTATAAAGTATCGCATGTTATTTTATTTTCTTTCACCTAATTATATGTATATATTGTTTAACTATAATAAATGTTTAATTTTTCTTCTATATTATTTACTCGACACTTTGAAATAGAGAAATAAGTGTTTAGTCTGTGGGGAAAAAAAAATACTTTGGTATGACTTAATTTAATTTTGTTGCGAAACAAATTCAATATACGGATGGAGAAAAATGTTATCGGGACGCATCTTGAGAAAAATATATCAAATGGATTGTGAAACTCACAAAAAATTGTGGGATTCAAGTCGGCCGGACATGCCCCTAAAGAATTTAACAAAAAACGAAACAATATTTTTATTTTATTTTTATTCTGGTTAAACAAACAATTTTTTTATTAACCTTTTTTCCTTCTAACCTGTATGAATATCAGCATCTTTCACGTAGAGGTAAAGTAATTCTAATGTACAAATAATTTAAAATGTTTAATTGTGGAATTTTAAAGACTTTACAATGAATGATTAATCAAATTTCAAATTGACTCAAACTGGATTCACCATTTCAAAACCATCGAGAATAAATTAATGTTTTTTTCAAACATATAATATGTATTATAAAAATAACACTCTGAAATTATTCCATAAACTAATATCCAAAATGGACGCCGTAATAAAATGATAAATAAATTACAGGCAAGCAAACAAAGAATTCAGAGTAGGTCCGATTCCCATGCGACGTTCGGACCTACTTTGGTTTCATGGAAGTAATGACCATTTAATTGCATCAAGATCCGTGCAGACTAGTTAAAATACGTGTTGGTTTGTTTCAATTTCCGTCAGCACCAATTTTAATGCTAATCGTACGGTGTTAGAACTGATTGAATCTAAAAATAGATCCGATGCCCATCGCACCTACCCCTATGCAAACAAATAATTAAAGCACAGGATGGTGGAGTCTTGGCTCTATCCATCCCTATTGGTTGAATGGTTGGCCCGGGAAGGGATGGATACTAACAGAGATTCCAGCAATTTAATAACGGTGAACTTTGAATTCTCCATTTTTGCCCCAATTTGTCAATCATAGCTTCATTTTATATGCTCATATACAAAAATCATTCCGGGTGCAATTCTGTTTACAGTTTACATGAATATTAAAATAATTTTCAGACCCAACTTGAACAATGTAAAAATTAAAAAATCAACCGCGCAACTGCATGCTCTTTTTTTATAATTGAAAAAGAGTATTTGATCCTCCAAGCATAGCAGTGAATAATTTATAATTAAAATTGTTTAACCGAATAGAGAAATGTTGCATCTTGTGTGTCCTCTTTAACCTGAAAAAAATGTATATGCTAAAAAAGTACAAAATGGTAACATAAATTTTGTACAGAAAGCGATGCACCAACAATTAAATTTACGAGACAATAGTGAAAATTCGTATTAAAATTTGTTGAGATTAAAAACTAAAGCTATAATTTTTGTTATCCATCATCTATATACATCCTATATTAAATCTGAAACATGTAATAATTTTTTTAAAAGAAAATGGGGGAATCCCCACCGGTTTCACTGATGAAACCATTATACACATGATAAAAATACAAATGTAACTTAACCATTTATTTTCAAATTGCATTCAAATTGGATCCAAATTTTATATAAATCATATAAATTCAGTTTTTACAATTTGATAAGTATTATCTTATAAAAACAAATTTTATAAGTTTACGCATTCGTACAATTATTTAATAAGTTTGTTATTTATAATATTAAATTCAAAATTTGTATATAATTATAAATTTCTTAACAAAAAAGGAGAAACTCACATTTCTTTGATTTTTATGTCATTATAAAAAAACAAAACTTATTTCTGTAAGGAAATACTTATATTACACCATTTAAAGTAAAATATTTTGGAATCTTGAGATATTAACCAGTCAACCAGCCGGAGTTCCTTAACAGAATTGATAAAAAATTCCAATTTGGACAAGACTTTCCTCTCTTGTTCTCTCTCTCAAATTATTAGAAATCCGAGTCATACAAACTCTCCTTTTCTTGTAAGAAAATAACACCGGAAGGGAGAGAGGGGTCGAGACATTTACTTCTCTAAAATCTCATCTCGCCCTCCTCCCAATCGACCCGCTTCTATCCATTATACATCGATTAAGTATAATTTTGCACGTAATCGAAACATATATATAGCAGATTAATTTGGGGTAGAGAAAAGGGCGTTGCGATGGGAGTGAAGGGTTTGTTTAGACGAAAACAGGTTGATTCGGATCGGCTCCGAGCTGAGGGTCGTCACCAGCTCGCCAAGGCGCTCTCCGTTTCTCAATTGATAGCAATTGGTAACTCTTTTTTTTTTTTTTTTTACAGCTTAGTTGTTCGGATTGCATCTGAAATTGTGCAAAATTTTGACGTTTTTCACTTGATACTTGTGGTGGTTTTCTCTATGTTGGGAAATAGTATATTCCAGTAAATTGAGTAATTGACACTACTTGCTATTGCGAGCAATTAAACTCGGTCTCTGTTTTTACTTCTCTTATATGCGTTCGTTTTCGTTTTACTTTCTATACGGAGATTAACTGCGTGAAAACAACACAAAGTTTGTTATTCTTCTGCTAATAACTACGTAGAAAGCTAGAAATATTTCACTATGTCGTCTCTTCTCTGCCATGTGGGACCCATTTAATGATTGGGGTTGCTCTAGTACATTTCCTCTCTGAATTGAGAATGCAAATTTCTCGGTTCATTTGACATTACTTTTGTTGGTTTTATTGTTTCTCGTGTTATTTCATCTCACCAATCCTAGTCTGTCCTCCTTTTTTTGTTTAATTGATTCCTTGTATGGTGTCAGACTAGGTTGAGTTTTAAATGTTTATGTAATGATTGAATATCATCAGTGAACCCTCGGGGAAAAAAAAATGGATCGTTAGTGGTGTTGAATCTATACACTATGACATTTTATAAAACAAAAATGACAAGTCATCTGTTTTGTCAATTGTCCTCTGGGTGAGATATGATGACTGCAAGTTGAAAGATTGAAGATGTTATACTATATAATAGTTAATTGAAAACAGATTAATTCATGAGAAAGAAGTTTGATGTTAATTTGCAGAAGCTTTACATGTTTCCAAGTTGATAAACAAACCTGTTGAGAAATTAGAGAGTTGACTTTCAGTTGCTGGCTTGGTGCAGTATAATATATGAGATAACTCAGAAAAGTCCTTTCCTTTTAAATAATCATATGTATACTTACAAAACATGGACATAGCATGAGCCTTGAAATGTGGAAAATTTATCATTACATGACCTTTTTGTTTCATCATTTTTTTGCCTTTTCAATTTTTTCATTATGTGGAGCAGAGGGGTATTTTGGGAAATTTTTGGTGGACTATGGTATTCAGGGGCAGACCTAGTAAGGGCCAGGGGGGACTGCCACCCCTGAATTTTGAAATTTTTATGGAGATCTATAGACCCAGACCAACTCCCCCCCTTGGAATTCTTCTTGTCCCCCTTTGGAATTCTGATATGTAATTTGGGATAAATTTAGGGTTAAAATTATAATATATTCTGAATTTGGATTGGTAATTAGGATTAGAAGTTAGAGTATTTTAAATTATAAGTCAGAGAATTGGAAATTATAAGTGAGAGCATCGTTTTTTATCTATTACCCGATTAGGATTAGCTAATGGGTTTGAATCTGATTAGCTATTTGAATCCGATTCGCTATCTTTTTGCCCTACTCTGACGAAAATCCTGGATCTGCCCCTGATGGCACTAATAATTTTTCAGGGTTATAATGAAACATTCTTGTGATATCTAACTAATGTGTACTTGCTTATTTCAGGTGTTGGTTCTACCATAGGTGCTGGTGTTTATGTACTGGTTGGTACTGTTGCAAGAGAGCATGCGGGACCTGCTCTGACGATTTCATTTTTGATAGCTGGCATAGCAGCAGCGCTCTCAGCCTTTTGCTATGCTGAGCTGGCAAGTCGCTGCCCCTCTGCTGGGAGTGCATACCATTATTCCTATATTTGCGTCGGTGAAGGGTAATTTTGTAGTTCTATGTGCACTTTGTTTTAAAAAAAAGAGAGGATATTTTATTAACATTGTAATTATAATTTTTCTAGGGTTGCATGGTTAATTGGCTGGGCACTTATACTGGAGTATACCATTGGTGGATCGGCTGTAGCACGTGGAATATCCCCTAATGTGGTGAGAGTTATATGCACTTTGGGTCTGTATTTTGCTAATTTGTTCTCTTTTGTTGGTTACATTTTTTCTGTTGTGGGGGTTATTATACACATCTGTTAGAGTGTACAAAGTATGTGACCAATACTGTACCGGCACTTGTAATCCCTTCTTTTGTATGATTACAAGGGCCTATTTGCAATTAATACTTTTAATGTATTTATTTTGTTGTCTCAATCTAAAGCAACATACTTTTTCAGGCCTTATTTTTTGGAGGTCCAGATAGCTTGCCGTCTTTTATGGCACGTCACACCATATCTTGTTTTGGTCATGAAGTAGTGGTCGACCCCTGTGCCGCTGTTCTTGTTATGGTTGTAACTGGCTTACTCTGTTTTGGAATAAAGGAGGTACTTGTTGATTTTATTTCACTTTTTTTTTTACTTTAATGTTATTAATTTTCCATTTATTATTACTTATTTTTAATTTTTTACATCATTGTAGAGTACTACTGTGCAAGCAACCATCACAGTGTTAAACGTGTGTGTGATGCTCTTTGTAATTATCGTGGGAAGTTATATTGGCTTCCAGACTGGGTGGATCGGTTATTCTGTTTCTGCTGGGTAGTAAAATAAACAGATTTACTTGAGCTTTGTAACTGTAAATATATATAATATAGGGTTGGATGTTAATTAGAGGAGTTTATATATTTTAGGTACTTCCCTTTCGGTGTGAATGGAATGCTTGCCGGATCAGCAACGGTTTTCTTTGCATACATAGGGTTTGATTCAGTTGCTAGTACTGCTGAGGAGGTTTGAAATCTAAATATTGTCCCTTTAGTTACATTTTCATTTAGAGTCAGAGAAAACAAGGTAAAATAACAGAATTAATTTTTCAGGTGAAGAATCCTCAGAGGGATTTACCATGGGGCATCGGTTTGGCACTGTCAACATGTTGCGCGCTTTACATGATGGTTTCTGTAGTGATTGTTGGGCTGGTACCGTATTTTGCTATGGACCCAGATACCCCTATCTCATCTGCCTTTGCCAGACATGGCTTACACTGGGCTATGTAAGTCGAATTTTCTAGATTTCATTAAATGTTACTGTACAATTGCTATAGGTATAGCTTTAGTACCCCTGGTGTGACTGGTACATAAATGAGAAGTGAAATATGGTTCTTAAATCACAAATTTATGTATTGTTCTGTAAAATTCAGGTACATCGTCACAAGTGGTGCAGTTCTTGCTCTTTGCTCGACTCTCATGGGCTCACTTCTTCCTCAGGTACTTTGACTAGTACCAGTAACGATACTAGTGTTTTATTATTTCCTTTATTTCATATAAGCAAGCAAGATTTCCAATCAGCTCCAAACTGACAAAGGATTTTCTTTTTTCATAAATCCAGCCTAGAATACTAATGGCAATGGCCAGAGACGGATTGTTACCACCTTTCTTCTCTGATGTAAATCAAAGAACCCAGGTACCAGTGAAGAGTACTGTTCTTACTGGCATCTGCGCGGCTGTCCTTTCGTTCTTCATGGAGGTCTCTCAGCTGGCTGGAATGGTACGGTACCAGTAATCACCTTGTTGTATAGTCTTTGATAGTTTGTAGAATTATATTCGCATGCAATTATTGCAACTCTTTTTTAAATTGATACAGGTTAGTGTTGGCACACTTCTCGCCTTCACGATAGTTGCAGTTTCAATCCTGATACTCAGATATGTCCCTCCAAACGAGGTAACATTTTTTCTTCTTTTTTACTCCTGTTCTATTTTTTTTTATGTGTGCTTGATTTGGTATTTTGTTATGGATAACAGGTACCATTGCCTTCATCGTTGAGAGAATCGATTGACTCAGTCTCGCTTCGTTTCAGCTCACAAGAAGATGCAGAGAAATTTGACAGCGTGAAAGAGTTGCCGCTAGGCGGCACTTCTGAAGAGAAAGATCCCCTCCTTGTCAAAGAAATTTACGGATGTAATTCTTTTTGATATCTTAAATAAACAAAAAAAGGAAATCTAAAATACCTCAACTTTACCCCAGTTCTTCTACTTCAAAATATTAAAAAATTATGATAAATATTATTTTTTGTGTTTGCAGACAAGATTAATGAGGAGAAAAGGCGAAAACTAGCTGCTATGAGCATAGCATTTGTTGTTTTAGGTGTTCTTATCCTCACAGCCTCAGCCTCTGCCACATTTTTGTCTAGGTAATTATCTTGTTTTCAAGATGAAGAACAAAAAGAAAAGAGAAGGATAGAAACACTTTCAAGGAGATAAACATTTCTAACCTCTTTTATACAGTAGTTTTCCGAGATATTTTGGGTGTGTTGCGGGTGGATTACTGCTCCTGACTGGACTTGGTGTACTGTCCTATATAGACCAAGATGATGGCCGCCATAGTTTCGGCCACACTGGAGGTATACTATTTTTTTTTTTCATTTCTCCATTTCCACTCCTATTGTTTGGTTGAACTAATAAATTATTGGAATTTTTTATATTCCTAATAATTTTTATTTATTTTTGCAAAATTCAGGATTCATATGTCCTTTCATCCCTCTGCTGCCAATTTTGTGTATTCTCATAAACACATATCTACTGATAAATCTCGGGTATGTTCCTTTATATGCCTTGTATGGTGCCTTGTATAGTTTCTTTTGTTAGGAATAATGCGAATATATGTTGTTTTGTTGCAGTGGTGATACCTGGGGCAGGGTCTCAGTATGGCTACTGATAGGGGCAATTGTGTACATTTTCTATGGACGAACCAACAGCTCTTTGAGAGATGTGGTCTATGTACCTGTGGCTCATGCTGATGAGATATACAAATCGTCACAGTACGTCGCTTGAAAGAAAAACAGAGAACGGACCACCGTGCAATCTTTCTACATTGTATAATTTTAAAATCCATTCAATTATCGCAACAAGATGCTACAAAATATACCACATAATGGCTCAGATGGCTCTATCCGAATGCAGTGTAAATAGCTTGAAGAATTAAATTACGTGCCAAGATATTGAGTACAAATATATATATATGTATTAGATTAGTTGCATTTAGTTTTTTTTTTTCTGTTTGCAACACATTGCAATATATATTTTTTTATTATCTGCTCTTGTAAATATCTTTTCATTTTGAAAATGTTGATTGCTTTGCTTCTAGCTTTTTGTTGATGTGGATTGCACATTTGCACTGGCCTAAGAAAATATGATGCAGTCCTTGTAAGGGTTACAAATACAATGTCTATATTATTTATGCGATTCAAATACAACTAAGAGTCTAAGATACTCTCCCGTAATGGCGATAGTAAGAACTGAATTATTTACTATAGCACATTACTTTACTGGATGGACATATCAATGACATGTAAATATTAAAATTGGAGTAGAACTAGGGTGCTTCGTATCAAGTTTTTTTGTACTCTTAACTCTAAAATCTATCGGTTTAACTTGGAACGATAAATCCAAACCGTTGAAATCTTTCTATCTTACGAGTGATGCGTCTACATGTGAAAACTTTGAAGTTTTGAATTGATTTAGTATAAAATCAAGTGGTCAAAATTAGAAGGTTTCTAAATTAATTTTAATGTATTAATTGTTTAGAAGATTTTTGACCACTTGACTTTAAACTAAATTAATTCGAAACTTTAAAATTTTCACATGTAGACGCATCACTCGTAAGATAGGAGAATTTCAACGGTTTGGATTCGTCGTTCGAAGTTAATCCGATAAATTTTAGAGTTAATAGTACAAAGGTGCTTGGTACTCCTAGGAGCACCCTAGTTCTACTCTTAAAATTGTCAATACATAATCTATAAATCACGAATATATACGTAACAACTAGCTTCTTCTTTTTTTTTTTTTTTTTTTTTTTTTTTTTTTTTGTAACAATCAAATACCTGACAGCTCCTCAAATTAATACCTCCTAATTATCATCTAACTGAAAACTCAAAATATACTTCTGCAACTCCTGGAAAAAGCTTTTCCATCTAGTATTACAATAACACAAGAAAAAAGACTGCAGCCTCAATATGCATCAAGCTCCCTCACAAAAACCACAATTACACTGAGAATCAATTAAAAATAAATAATACTACAAGCTATATCAATCTAAAAAATTCATCAGTCAGTAGTAATGAAAAGAAGGCCATAATTGTAGGATGAGTGTTTGTAATTAGTTATATACACACACACACACACAAAGTTAGCTGGCTTAGACCACTACCCTTAAAAAAAACTGTTGGATGAGTGCTTATACATCTTCAAATTAGTAGCACACTCCCATAACAGTACAATCAATACTACTATCTAATAAAAAAGCATAATCTTATCTTCCCTTACCAGTAAATCAGTCATAACAACCACCCATAAATTTTGTATATTTAAGCAGGACTAAGACCATTCTTTGGTCTGTACCGAAACGTGAACTCTTGAAACTTTATAAACTGAATAAAATATAGTTGATCCTTTTGGGCAATTCTGTATTTTTTATTTTTTAGCATCATTTAGCATGTTATTTTTTTTATTTTTTATTTTTTCCAAGGCCCGTAGGCCAATTACAATAATTCATCATAATTAAAATATAGATTTAAAGGCCCCTCTTGTCTCATTCTTTCATTATACCATGCTAATTACCAATTCCAATACCATGATTCTCCCTGGTACAGTGCCGTACCAGTAAACCACCTTTGCTTTCAGCCTGCATCATCCCTTCGAATCAAATAATATCAGTCCCTTACTAGTAGCTCTCAAGTAACAAGAATTTTAGCATGTGATTTTGTTTAGAGCTTACAATGCATTAATAGCGGTATTGTTTTACCTAGGACATTAGACATTTTAAATATGTAATTATGTATATATTTCAGTCTACCTAACTTAGGTTTTGTATAAATATTTTTCTAATTTAATACAATTCATTGTTGGTGGGTACCTGACCCGCCAACTTTAGAAAACTTCCTCTATTGTACTCTTTATATTCTAGTAACTGTATTCATTAACATTCCTTTATTAACTTTTTGCATTAATGAGGCAAATATAAGAGAGAGAAAGTGTTCAAGGGTAAAACAAGTATTTAGAGAAAAAAAAAGTTTCTCTCAGCCCTCAATTTTGCAATAGTTGAGCTGAAAATAGCACTCCCCTAAAATTTAGAAGACATAACATTGCATGTGAAATAATTTACAATATAATAGAATTAAATAGAGATGATCGTTACAAAAGACAAAAGACAATGAGATACATTTAAATGTACCAGATGAGAAAGATCAAATTTTAAAAAAATGCACTTTGAGGTGCCTATAAACCTGCATGGGTGCGTTCCGTACAAGGCACTTTAGAAATCAGTAGATCTCCTTTCTAAAGCATCACAAGGTATTAAGGTATAAACTAAAAATATTGTCACACCTATCATCTTGTTCCTTCTATTTAGTGCCCGACTGTATTAGTCGAAGTGATTTATTTGTTGTTGTAATACAAAATTAGATAATCTAAAAATATTGTCAGCTTAATGACAAGTACATTAGAATTAGGTAATTTACCAATATAACTCTTGTGAGCTTAATGAGGGCAAGATAAGAACGCACATACATGAGATATTATAGAAACAACCCTAAAAATCAGTAAAATTAACTTTCACTAAAGTCCAAACTGAAAGACAGAGTAACCTAGCTCATAGCTCATCCTCAAGGTAGTTGTATTCAAATACAAACTCGTTCTTTATCCTCTGGCACCTGAACAAGCATTCCACAAAACAAAAACAAACATTAGCACTTGGCACACGAAAAGAAAGTATACAACTAGAAGAGAAATTATTTATTACCATCCAGTATTATCCTCGGTAATATGGTAGTCAAAGTAGACGTATGATCCCTTCTCATATTCGTCAGTGGTGACCTTGGGCTCTTCGTGACGTTGGAACCATGTATTGTACTTTCTGTGGTACCTCCAAGAATTCTTCTTCAGCTCTCTTGCTGCCAGGAACTGCTGGTATGTATTCTGCATGTGTAAAAGGTCTCAAAACAGTTAATACTACTGAAATTCTCAATATGAGCTATGTATGTGTAAAAGTGTATATATAGGAAATAGAATAAGACCTGTTGATAGTAAAAGGCAAAGAAGAGAGTATCAGTGCCTAAAGAATCATAGGCCAGCCGTTCCCATAAAGCTGGGTTTGAAACAGTTGGTGACTGTGTTTGGGGATAGCTTGCCGGTGTAGCTGCCAGGTGCTTCTGCCAAAAAAGTCATTATCAAAACTTATTAGCCACAATGATGAGAAAAAATAACCAAAAAAAATAAAAATAAAAACATACAGGTAGATAGGTCTTGTTGCGTTCAGAATCCTTGGGCTGAGGGAGCTTGCAGAAGGCAGACTCAAGAAGCTGCAGAGTTTGGGCCTGGTCATAGTTACCAGACGCCCCGCTCAGGTTGTCTCCAATCGTCCCAAGCTCAGATACTGCCACAGCCCCACTTCTCCTGCCAATCACCCCAAGGTTGCCTGAAGACGCCATTCCAGATGGGGCAGATTGCAACGGCTGCCCAGGCGAGAAATCTGACTCTCTTGACAACTGTCCCCCTTCTGCCATTCCAGATGGCCCTACACCCTATAATATCATCAATAGCTAATGTTTAAGATTTGAGTCCAGTACAGGTACAAAAAGCTGATATCAAGTTCAGTTCCAATATATCAGTACCAGTGTAAAGAAAAAGAACTTACAGGCCGTGGTGACTTCAGATCATCTTCATTCATGATTTTGGAACTGGCAACACTTTTTGGACTGATATCATCAGTCAAGGGTGGTTGTTGAGGTGGCTCGTCTACCTTGGTATGCATGCTCTCTGCATGGAAAGATACACCCGAATATTAAAACATTAGCGATGATCTTGAAGAACAAGCCCCAACTTAAAAATAACCAAACAACAAAAGCAGTCTTTTGGTGCCACTGGTTTGTGCAAAGTACATGAGGCTGTGCTCCAATGGAAGTTAACAGGGTGAGTGGAAATGGAGAGAAATAGTGTGCCAAATACTAGCTCCCGAGTTTCAAGTTGAAGAGAATAATAAAGGTCAATGGTGGAAATGTGGCGAATCATGTTTCTTCATTTCCTTCCTTTACTTTCGCTCCAAGCTCAGGAATATTAGCACAGATTAAATTTTTATCAATTGTTTTAATTATTATTATTTTTTGGTTGAACTTCAGCCCTTATCTAGGTTGTACGAGTGGACAAAGTACCTTGCCCTTGAGCTCCATGGCCGAGTGCAGCTTGACCTGAAGACATGGTATGACTCTGAGTAACAAACTGCAAGATATAAATTAAGAAATTGAGGAGAGATAGATTCCATATTGTAGTGACTACTGCTACTTGACACTTGTTATCTCATCCATATTACTTTAGTTAAATATACGATTCGTTGGGGATTTCTAGCTAACTTAAGGCATTGCTTCTTTTTTCCATTTTTTTTTTCAGCTCTAATCAATTGTACCAGGCCAATTGAACCTTTAACTATCATAGTTTGAATTTCTTTTGAGAAAGAGAGAGAAAGAGGTCTCCATCAGATTTTCCTTAAGTGATCTAAATGGAACCAAGCCGATGAACGTACCGGCCGGTAAGGTAATCCTTGATTTTGATAGTAATTAGCCTGCGTTAGTAAGCAAAGAAAAACCAGGGTTAGTTAGTAAAAGAGGGCGCAACAACTTTGCTGTTCAGCAGAGGCCCGAAATGTAGTCTTGGATCTCCTCTACGCATTTATGTGGGCTTCCATAACTAAACTAGTAGCTAACTGAGGATCATATATGAAGGGGTCTAAAGAGCAAATTGAAAAGGATTCCAATAGAAGCAACACTGACGAAGTAATACCAAGCTAGTACAAAATACAATTCGAATCTTACTAATGAAGAAACTAAACCATTCATACTTGATAACGATCTGCATGTCACCATTTCAAAGCCTCTCTATGGTCAGAGTTTAGTTTTTTTTTTTCTCATTTTTTATGTTAGGTTAGTTAGGGGTCTGCGTATAAATCGAGTCAAAAATTAATCACCAGAATTACTCCAATAACAGTGAAAGAACCATACAGAACGGGTTGTGCATCCTCAGCTTTCATAAAACATAGACTTGCAAACGATTACAGACGGATAAGTGGCTAAGAACAGAGAGAGAGAGGACCTGTTGCATAAGAAGGTTCTGCTGGGCTTGGGAAGTGGAGGGAAATGGCTTCTGATTAGCAGCAGAGAGGTTAGAAGGCATGGTCACCATATTAGCATGGCCCTGTTGCTGTTGCAACTGCTGTTGCGCCTGCTGCTGCTGCTGTACTTGTTGCAGTCTCTGCAAGAATTTTTCCCTCTGGTCTGGTGCTATCTCTGGCCTCCTCTGTCCCTGAACTCATGCAACACCCCTAATCAGCCCCGGCAAACTTTGCAAGTTTCCATGCTGTACCAAATCATGAATAATAATAAAAGAGGAAATATTGAAATACCGTTTCACTCTGAGTTGGGAAAGTGACACCTGGAGTCTGAGGTCTCCACTGAGTGCCAGAAGCAGCAGCTGCAGATGGAAACATCCTCACTCCAAGCGATACAGCCTCACTACCACCACCACCAGCCTCATTTAATTGCTGTTGCAACATTGCACGATTTCCCACAGGTGACGGTAGCGGTTGGGTGACATTACCCCCCGCTGCCCTGTCATCACCGGCCACTATACTTTTCATAGGAACACTACCAACCGTTCCACTAGTTACCAGTCCCATAACAGGAGGTTGGGCTGCAACCTGTGGCACTGACACCTGTACCGGACGATTTTGGGCTGGAATAGCCGGAGATGGCCTACGGCCTGGCAAATTTGTGGGGTCATCTTCTTTCACGGCTGCAGGTACATTGGCAGTGACAGGTGGAGTAGCAGCTGATCCAGCATCTGAGGAAGTGCGGGAGAATGCTGGACCAGAAACAACTGATGCAGCAGTGGGCCCACCTGCCAGCGGGCGTGGGGAGGGATTGGTTGGCAATGGTGTAGTTGCAGGAGAGGGTATGGACACAAGTCCAGTTTTTGAAGGTGGAGTACGGGGTAGTACTTCAGAGTTGTTTTCCTGAGATACCATTTCTTCAAGCGGATCTAGAGTTGGGGGTTGTGGAGCAGCAGATGGTGCAGTAGCCTAGTAAAATAGAAAAAACAAAAGACCATTGGTTATCTAAAAGTTATATGTGGCGTTTTAGACCTGCATGGAGAGTACAAGTATGGTAAGCTGTAAATAGCTCAAATCACAATTAAGCCAACCAATATCTGAATTAATGAACCAAAATCTTTCATTATGCAACTGGTATTCAGCTCGGTCCAAGTTTTGCATGAAATAAACATTACATGACGCAACTAAACCAGGGTCAACATAGACTCTGATTAGCATCAATAAAAGGAATAATCAAACTTGAACGGGAACTTGTAGCCATGTTAGAGCAATAAAAAAGATTATCACATATATTGTATATCAAGTAACCCAACAAGAAGATCACGAAAACCTGGGCCCCCGAACTAGCTGTTGAGCTCTTCGCAGAACTAGAAGCAATACCCTAGAAAACAAAAGACATGTGATTTATTATAAACTTAAAACCAGGATTACATTCGATCTCAACAAACTATAAATGAAGGAAGAATTTCCATGTACAGACACATATACTCAAATATAATCTATATGCCAACAAAATATGGCAACATCTGTTGTGCCGCTTCTTCCTGTTTTTCGAAGATGCCAAACTGCACTTCTACATTTTGTTGATCATGCAAATATCTTTGTGAATACTGGAAAGTGGGTACTAAGAATATGACTCTATCGCATGTATCAGAATAAAATCTAAATGCCCCTTGGCATCGTTTCCCATTGCTCCTTTCTTGCTCCCCCCTTCGGTGTTTTGGACCTTTTTCTGATCTGAATACTGTAATTGAACGGACAAGTAGCTGGATACAGAATGGACCGTGACAGCTAAAGAAGGAAACAATGGGTAAAGCTCCTGTGTTATATAACATTCGGAGAGAATGGATGGAAAACTAGCGTAAGTCTAATCAAGTAATGCAACCATATCTGTTGACGTGAAATTTGCGAAAACGGAATATAGAATATGTACAAGTCGTTACTACGAAAAATATCAAGAAACCACCTTCGGTTCATCAAAGGTACTATAAGGCATGTTATCTGCATTCACTTTACGTAGATTCCTGACAGCATCTGCATAAGTGTACTTATCCTATAATGGAGAAGGTCAGCCTTCTCTCCATTCAAGAATTAGAAACCACCGCTTCACAAAAAAGTATGTCAAGTCAACCACAAACTCAAAAAAAGAAAAGGCCACCACTTCCAAAAATAACAAGTCCAACAAACCGCCAATTCAAAGGAAACAACTCTTCAAAAATAATAGAAACCATTTGTAACTGAGGTAAAGGAGGCAAAATGTCACAATGTCGAGTTGCAGCTTCAAGCCAGGGAGTAAACAGAGTTAGAAAAGTTGGAATTCAACAGAGTTGGGCTTCGTGTTTTTTTATAAAGAAAAAAAGGACTGCAGTTACTAACTCTTGGGCTCCACCAAAATATTTGTCAGCAGCAAGCCTCGAATTGTTTCATGCTTCAAAAAGCGTGTGCTTATGGAAAACCATGCCAACTTCATGCAAGGATAGCTCGCTTGTTATTTATTTGAAAGAAACACGCTCAATTTTATTTAAATATTATTTTCAAGGGAAACCATTCATGAAGGACAAAGAGTTATAAAGAGCAATAATATTTTTGCAGAAGTACATAAATAAAAAGCAAATAATAAGAAATGAAGGAAATGGGGAACAAGGTTTACAAGTGCAATAATACCTTTGCGAGAGTAGAGGGACCAAGAGACACCATATCTTCAAGGGCTTCAACCTTTTCCAAAGGCAGCGTTGTATAGAGCTCCTCAACATCATCAAAGTCATCAAAGTCGTCCTATTTATCGTTGAGCAAAGCATAAAAAAGAGGTAAGATGTTTGTTTGTTTTTTATCTGGGGATACCGGATGAACTGTAATAAACTACTAAACCAGAGATGATGTTTACAGTACACTTAAAAAAGAAAGCATATACGGAAGGAATTGAAAAGAGTAAAAAGAAAACCAAAAGAAGTGATGATAAAACAAATATACCTGGTTTCGTTCGACATAGTCTTCTAGAAAATCTTTTACATCGTTGACCTGCTCAGGGCTCAATTCATCATTGTCAAGTAGTCTCAATATCGACTCAAGTTTCTTTATATGAGCTTTGTGTCTTGTTATTGACGTCTCTAGATGTGTCTAAAAAAGATATTCAAGATAACCAGTTAGTAACAAGAATAAGAGCATAGTTCATAGTTCATAGTTCATAGTTCTTTAACTTACCAATCGGGGTGGCCGAGCTTTCCCTTTCTTAATAGAGAGGCCTTCTACCTCAGCTTCAAAGCTATCAATCTGGCTCTCCAAATCTCCAACCTATAATGAAATAGTTGATGGATATAGTCAAATTAAAACATTTCAATTCAGCAAAAATAAATTAGAACAAGCAAAAGTTAAATTTAACATACCACAGTGTTCAACCAATCCCTTGTTTCAGCTTTTGCCTTCTCTTTAGGATCCTAACAGATTACAGTAGATAATCCCCGATAAGACAGTACAGTATTGTTTGAAGATTAAAAAAAATATATATATATATAAGTTGGAAGGGATGAAAGAAAACTAACTGTTTTGGGTTGTTGGCCCAAGCCTTCTTTGGAGAAGGCTTTAGTTTTGGTTTCTTTTTCACACACTTTAAATCTCTCCATTTCTCGTTCAATCTGCTTCCGTGCATCCATAAGAGCCTATTCTCATAAAATGCATTACCCATGTCAACCACCAGGTGCAGCAAATCTTAGAAATATATGTTCAATAGCGTTTACTAGCAATATATATCATCATATAAAGCCCAATTTAAGAAATTATGCAGTATGCACCTTAAATCAAATTATCATCAAATAAAGGCATCACATTTTGACTATTCTTTGTGAGAGAAGAGGAGTACTTTGCCAAAATATAAATGGTTTTAGAAGTTTTTCAAGGTTAAATATGTTCAGCAAATGAGAGTGAGAATTAGCCTGAATACAAATTGAGTTTTCATTATTTTACCTTCTTATCCTTTATCTCGCTTGATTGGATCCATGTCTTGATCTGATCTCTGTACCTCTGAAGCTTCTTTATTTCCTTCTTCAGATCAGCCTCAAATTTCTCCTTCTGGTTCGCATTTTCTGTATCATAAACCTATTCACAAAAATAAAATAAAAATACTTACAATGTGAACAAATATAAAAAAATCGCTAATAATTGGAGAGCTACACATAGTGGAATAAAATAAGACCTTGTTCCAGATACTATCAAAGACATCAACTCCTTCTTGGACCTTCTTGAGGACCCGATCAATCTCGCCTTGAAGTTTCCGACTAGCACCCATAGTGGAATAGTAAAGGCTCAAGCATTCAACGATTAAAGGAGAATTTCGCTCTTGTTCTTCTTTTAGGGTTTTTCTTTTACGGAGGTCAGAATCGTAGAAAGAAAAGGATAGTGAACTCAATGAACGAGATTTCTTCTTTTAGTTATTTACTTATTTTCAATTCGACGAAAATTCAGGTTTAGACTTACCACAATTTCGTAATTACAGATATAACCCTGATCTATTATCATATTTGTGTATGTGCATCCGGTGCTTCGTTGCCGAAGGAAGAATTGCAGCTCAGTGGGCTCCACTTTTATAGCAAGGAGCATGTCTTTTGGGCTGCCTAGCGTCGAAAAATTGGACCCGAGCCCAATAACAAGAGCAGCTCAGAAACTGATCCTTTACCATAAAGATGTTAAATAGGTGATAGAGTCTAATTAAATAACAGATAAGCCTAACTGTAACCAACTGTGTCAGTTAGGCTTGTGTTTATTTAGTTAGAGCAACTGCTTTGTAACATATTAGCCAATGTAATTAGAAGGTCTATAAATAGACCATCAGCGGTAAAGAATTGATCAAGAAAATAAAATGATTCATTCATTTCAATTATTATCTCTCTATGCCTGAAACATAAATCTTACAATAGGTCTCCATTACCCCATTATAGCTTTGTTGCAATGAATTTCATACTTGCAGTAAATTCTGAAACAATCTATGTAATAAAAAGAGTCAAATTTATGATGTCTATATAGGGGTGAAAACGGTATGGATAATATCTGATCCGTATTTAAAAAAATAGGTGTGGATATTTTATATCAGAATATCCGTGTGGATAAGGATACTGATATGGTTTTACGTTTCAAGTATCTGTATCCGAATAGTAGATATATACCATATATTTAATATATATTATGAAAAAAATATTTTATTCATCATTATAATTAGATAAATATTATGAACTTTAGTATTTTTAATATTTTTATTTTATTTTAATAAATATCTGATATGATCCGGATCCGTATCCGTATCCGTATCCGTCTGATATCCGTTCCGTATACATATCCGGAAGAAAAAAAATATATATAGAGAGAGAGAGAGAGATAATTTTACAACTATCCGCCCCTATGTCCATATCAACAACTATAATTATGAAAAAAGAATAACATAAAATGAATTTTTTAATTGACATCGTATGTAAATTGAGTTACTAAATATTTTAGCTCTATTGTAATTAAATTCTTACCTCTAGTAAATTGTAAAGTAATTTATATTATAAGGAGGGAAAAACTTTATGATTTCTATATCGACATCTATAATTGTAAAATAAAATAAAATTATATGAAATGAGTTTTCTAATGAACATCGTACATAGATTAAGTTGTAAAATGCTTTTGGATAAATACAATGGAGATATTTTGTTTTGGTACTAGATCTAGTAGCAACATATATGCAATGCACTTTCTTTTCTAATTTAGGTTGTTGTAAGAAGCTTCAATAAGATCATAAATAGAAAACATCATACCATGAATTGGCTTGGACAAGGTATGGTCCGACGCCCTTCGGACCAAATCTACTCCCTTCAATTTATTATGAATGGCAATTTCGCATTTAAGAAGCTTCACGGTGCATTGCAATTTAAAAATGGTTCTGATCTTGCCATCCCGTGGAAAACGAGCAAATTTCCTGCAAGTATTTTCTTGCGTAAAATTGTTAGTATGATTATAGTAACATTTTTCTTAAATACTAGTGAGACAAAAAGACCCATTCAGGGGAGAGAATGAGAAGAAAATAGGGAACAGCCGGGAAATGCTGTAAATGCACATATGGCCATATGGGAAGGAGGACTCAGAGGAGGCATGATAAGATTGATTCACAAAATAAAAAATGCACCAGCCGGGAATCGAACCCGGGTCTGTACCGTGGCAGGGTACTATTCTACCACTAGACCACTGGTGCTTGACTTTCTTTTAAAGAAGAAAAATCAATATCAATAATATTGTAATTGTCTATTGTTTGCAAGAGAATACGGTGCATTTTATTTTAAAATTAAACAACGCAGAAGAAGTAAGATTCCGGACTGTATAGCAGAGGAAAATGTTAAAGTGACTCTCTATGACACGCTGTCATTAATTTTTTTTTTCATGTGGTGTTATGTAATATGATCAAAATGGTGGCAGATGATCACATCACGCGTAGTTACGCCATGACTATACGTAACGTGACGTGTCATGACGTAAATTAAGTACGTCAATTTTTTTAATATTTTAATTTAAATTATTGAAAATTTAGAAAAAAAATATATGAAAAATTCTAAAATAAGTAAATAATGTTATAAAGATTTTTTTTTAGGAAATACCGTTAGACATCGGACATTACTTTAAAAATTCAAATTACAAACATTAATTAGACTAAATTAGAGAAAATAAAAATCATTACTACATGAGTGCTAGTATCACTGAATCTACACTGAAAGGAAAATCTAAATACTCTATGCATACCAAAAAAATTGGATATTCTATGTTCCATACCGTGACGTGACGTGTAATTTTCGCTCGAATACAGTTACGTCGCGCGACACGCGAAACACATCACGTAATTGACATACGTAACGTAACGTGATGTAACATGACATAATGTAACTAGTCGTGCCGTGACAAATTTTCTTTTCTGCTAGCTCCTACTACTCAGATAGAATGTCGTATGCGTTTGTGTTTTTTATTTTCCTTCCAGTATTTTATAGCATTAGCATCTGAGTTCCTCTAGAAACTATTTAGACTCCTCTAGCTTTCTCATGTTTGGTAGATTTTTCTCTTTCCTCCACAAAAGCTATGTTGCTCAATCAAGTAAACATGTTTCTGTGCATTTACCTAGGTAGCCTCTGCCAAGCTCTAAAAAGAAATGTTTCTATGCATTTGCAATTTCAAATTTTTAATACTTACATCGTGCTTAGAATCAGACCTCGTAACATAAAATACAATCTAAAGATTTTTAGAAAATTTAAGGTTTTGTAATTTGATCATAAAAAATAACTTGAATTAGTAAATATGTATTAATAGAACGCAGTTGCTCGAAGTTGTGTTAGCGTACTTAATACAGTCCTGAAATCAAAATTTTGATCATAAAAATAAAATAAATAAAGTAACAAGAAAATTTAAAAAGATAAGTTTTATTTTTTCAATTATACTTGAACATATAAATCGAACTGAGCGGCTTGAATTGGTCATTTGAATATCAAAAATTGAGATTTAGAAAAATCAACCTTTAGTTTAGCAGTAAAGACACATGCATGTTCTTCGATGTGAGAAGTCACGAGCCTGAAATTTAAATGAAAAAGATTCTTTATTGTAATAACTGTTTTATTGTAATAACTGGAGTTTGAAAAGACTGTTAGATAGCTTGAGGTACGCAATCCTCGCATTAACTTTTTTTCTTCTTCTGAGATTTGGAGTCATAATATTGGTCAGTTGAGGCAATGCCTAACACAGTAGACCTCACTCAAATTATCATATTGTTACATATCCAATATATTTGTTTTATATTCCAATATTGTGAACTTTTTTATATATATCTATCTTTATATTAAGAACGTGGAAATTTTGATTTGTCAACTTTTTAATTAAAGATGGAATTTCGAATCGAATATTAGTCCTCTGGTCAAATATTCTGATTGTATGCATCTATTTGATATTTTTTTACGTGTAAAAGACTAAATTTATCTTGACACGTATTATCTATATAAAATTATATCATTTTTCTTATTGGTCATGATTTATTTTTATTTTTTAAATATAGTTTAAGAAATTTTGAATTGATTGGTCATATCTTCATTTCTTTCTACTCTTGTTATATTATTTAAGTAAAATTATTTGTCATTTAATATGCCATTTTGTATGTGATTTTTTTTATGAAAATATGTCACAAAAATTAATAAAATACATATCATTTAAGAAATATTATTGACATATATATGTTCTTTAATATGTCACTTAAAAAATATTATTTATTATTTAGTTTAAATTCTTTTATAAATATATATTATTTTGCATAAAAAAATCTCTTATAACATATCCTTGTTGCAACGCACAAACATGATACTAAATTTACACGAGTTTTTGTCATTTAAAATCTGTGTATCTTGACGCGCCACGCGTATCATGTTGAATTTTTTTTCATTGCATTTTGTACCTCATGAATTAAATGCACATGTTGAATTTGAGATGGTTCAAAAAGTTAACCAAGCAAACGGGAAAAAAAATCAGCTTGTTGCCTATTATTCTGTACATGTGTTGTCTTTTGCCTGGGCGTTTAATTTGTCATTTAAACAAGGATTGGTTTCTCATGTTTTGTTTTTCTTCTTGTTGGCTGCTCCCTGTTTGTTTGAAGTACAACGCAATAGCATCTTGTTTCATTTAATGTTGCTGTAATTAGTGTTTGTAAAAAATATATAAAACTTAATGCAGATTAAATTTTAAAATCTGAAAAGTTCTATAATTTTTTTAAAATAATAATCTTGTTTTTTCAACAAGATTCTAATATGTAAAATTAAATTCACAATTTGTATCGACCAATTCAAATATGAAAAAAAATATCTTGAACTATTAATATTCGACTGAATTACTAATATTAATAACGTTTGACTGATGTTTTTATTTAATTTATTTGTTTTTTTTATGAGTTTACGAGTTGGTAATTTATTTCTTCGGTGTATGAGTGATGATAGACCAGGTCGACATAAGTTACCACCACTGACTCCCTTCGGCCTGATAGAAGTGGGCCCATGAAACAGGGACCGGCTTCTTACTTTTTGAAAAGCCCCATTGTACGGCCATTAAATCCTTAATCCTTATCTCCAGTAAAAATATCTGTAAATAAACATGATTCAGACTGTTTGTTAATCATCCTCAATACACGTGCAGCAACTTGATTGCCTTGGTTCAAGGGATACGAGATAGACCTGGTCTCTGTAGATAATAATAGTCGCAGGAAACAACAAATCCAACGTTCCAATCAGCAGCGAATAACTGAACGAGCATTAAGCTGCAAGACCTGCCTATTCACTATTCAGTACTCACTATGCAGATGTCCTTCCTCAAATTGATCAGAGAATTAATTATTCCCAACACCACCTTGCTCGATAATGACCGAAAGCTCTTTAATTGATCGCACATAGTTACCAATTTACCACTGTTTATCTCCTTTCTTCTTTTCCAGAGAAAAAATAATAATTAATGACCGAAAAGTTAATCAATCTCAACCATCCTATGTGTTTTAAGATTCGTGCAGACTAGATCTGCACTAATATTGAAAGACCCCCTGTGTTACAGGAGTAGCCGGATTGACTCCGTTTAAAATTAGACGGTTGAGATTTATTAACTCAAAAGATTCCCTTTTGAGTTAATGCAGAGGATACGCGTTCAGAACTAGGATGTCCTAATTTCATCAAGTTTCTTTGTGAACTCAGTTCTAAAATTATCAGATTGGCTTCAAACGACGAATTCAAACTGTGTAAATCCTTCTATCTTGAGAGTGATGCGTCTACATGTGAAAATTTTAAAATTTCAAATTAATTTTATATAGAGTCATGTGGTCAAAGTTAGAAGCTTTAAAATTAATTTTAATGCATTCATTTTTTGAACACCTTTTGACCACTTTGATTGTATACAAAATTAATTTTAATTTTTAATTTTTTTTGCATGTAAACGCATCACCCACAGATAGAAAATTTTTAACGGTTTTAATTCATCGTTTGTAACCAATCTGATAAATTTTAGAGTTGAGTTCACAAAAAAACTTGGTGAACTTAGGACACCCTGGTTCTACTAGAGAAAGAAAATAAATATGGTGCTATTTTTTTTTTATTATTTTGATAGTCTGCTTCCAAATACAGACTTGGCCTTGAGCACGAGACCATAAAAAAAATTTAATTGCATGTTATAGTGGAGGTTTCAAATTACATTATCTTTCTCGTAGTTTGAAATTGTTATTTTTAGAAATATGATGATCAGTATTGAAATGTCTTGTAGATAATTTATGAAACAAATCTATAATATTTGTTAAAATATAAATAAAAGAAGATAACATAACAAATGTGTGTGTGTGTGTTTCTTTTTCTGAAAACACCATAATGTTTCTTCCAATTTAAAGCCCCTTCATAATTATTTGCAAATTTTCCAAGATTTTTTTGTTGAAATGAAGTGATCGCAAGGATTACCATTTTATTTCAAAAATAGAAACGTATTTTTTTTAATGAAATTAAACTATGAAAAAAGAGATATCCAAAATTTCAAGCTGTCTACATAATGAATTTCACCTTTCTAATTATAAACGGATTATGCAAATTCACAACTGAATTGCCTCCTTCCGGGTGGTTTTAATATTAAATTTCAAACAACGATTTAATTATTAATAAAAATGGTAAACTAATTAAATTGAACCATCTCGATGATGTAAACTTGCATGTCAAGACATATTAATAAAAGTCTACCATTTTAAAAAAAACATCGTATCTTATAGGGCTTTAATTAAGTTAACTTTTATAGTGTATATAATCTCTTTATAGAGGAAAACATATGATATAGAATAAGTTTAATCAGTACTCGGTTGATAATTGCAAATAATACATGAGGAGGGATCAAGTTACAACAATTTTGAGTTACAACAAAGTTATAATAACGGTTTTTATTTATTTTCAAAGTTCAAATCGTTGATCCAAACCGTTTAATATGATTATCTAAATAAAATGTGCTTCCAGATCAAATTTTTTATTTTTTTATTATTTATTAAGTATTTTACAAAAACTAGTCAAATTCAGACCATTAAATTTTGTACCCATGTTAATAAATAGTAAAAAAAATTCAAAAAAAATGTAAAATTTGATCTGGAAGCACATTTTATTTAGATAATCATGTTGAACGGTTTGGATCGACAATTTGGACTTTAAAAATGAAAAAAACTGTTGTTGTAACTTAAAATTATTGTAACCTGATCCCTCCTCACAATACATATATTAGTTGGCTTTCCAAACAAAATGGAAATGATTTTTCAGCAAATTCTTATTTGTAATTAGTTGAGCACTTGAGCACATAGTTGCCAATAAAAAATTTAAGTTAACACACTATGCTTTCAATCTGCCATTCTAAACTAGTTTTGGATGTTTCACATCAATGACCAAGGATTCTACAAATTCTACAAAAAAAAAAATTGACAATAAAATATTTTAGAACAGGACTCTGACAAGTGACAACCGGGAGGCGGGGGGAGCGCTAGAGTGATGCGGGGCGGCGCATAAGCGAGACATTTGATGGAACTCGTGCGGTCGCGTCGAGATCTTCAGATCATTTTTCTTGTTAGTATATATGAACCGGGTCAATTTCACCTTAAATATGACCTGCTCATCAAAACAAGACACAGAGTTTGTATCTGCAAATCTGGACTTTTCTCAGCAACGGTCACACGTTGGGAGAAGTAACTCAAGTAAGCATTTGTAAAACATTTAATTCCTAAAATGGTACTTTAGGAAATAATATAGAAAAGCGAGGAGGTTTCTGGCAGTGGTCCCAAAAGACATTTTCTGCTAATAGCACTTAAGATCCGCACTACCTGACAAACACGGATCCAAATCTGCTGAAATCTACATTCATCAACAGTAATATGAAATTCCTGAAATCTGAGATCCAACCATTAAATTCTTTCGAGATGCGTGCACAGAAAACTCAGATATTTTGAGATACGTGTACAGAAAACATTGGACGGCTAGATCAGAGATTTCAGTGTTACTGTTCATAAATTTTGGATTTCAGCGGATCTGAATCCGACAAACACTCCGAATCATACCTCCCGGCTCCTCCACGTGGCCCAAGCAGTTCCGACGTGGAAATCTTATGACGTGGCAGATCCAGATTCCATTTGGGGCAAATTTGCTGGGAGGTCCCTAAATTTTGTATGTTTTGCATATGAAGGTTCACAGAGTTAGGATATTGGGTACCAGAGTGGTGGTACACTGGTACTGTGTGTAAAGATATTGTAATGGTTTTCAAATTGAATGAAAATCGATAGGTATACCCACTTCTTTAAAAAAAAAAAGGTTTGCAGAGTTATTTTATTGTAACAAATTAAAAAGTTGAGCGACTTAATAAAAGTACAAATAATAATTTCCAAACTAATTTATAGAAGAATAGTATTTAGTAACCTCCGAAAAAACTTGTACATTATTTTATATAAATTTATTTAGGTTTAGATGCATGTAATATTTTAAATTGATGTTTTTTTTTTTTTTTTATAACTATTTCATCCTTTTAGATAGAAATTGTTGTATATTTATGTACGTCTATTTAATTTTTCTTTAATCATCCTCCTGGTTCTTTTTTCAATTATTTTTTTTTTCTAATTTTGATTATATATTAACTTTTTAGGATGTAATTTCAGCAAAAAAAGTATTTAAAATAATTTTTTTTGAGGAAAGTATTTAAAATTATTAAATTACTGCTAGTGTCATCATATAGTTCCTTTTGTAATAGATGTAGCAATAGTTTATTTAAAATAATTTTTTTTGAGGAAAGTATTTAAAATTATTAAATTACTGCTAGTGTCATCATATAGTTCCTTTTGTAATAGATGTAGCAATAGTTTACTAGGATTTGAAGAAAATATGATTTTTTTCAGCATATCTATTTACTCTTTTCAATAATCACACTATCATCATCATTTGAACTAGTCTACTATTTTTTTACTGTTAATGTACATAATTATTGCAATATATGCATATTTTTTAATTATCACACTACACACTATCGTCATTATTTGACTAAGTCTACTGTATTCCTAGTGAGTGCTATTAATGTACAAAATTATTGTAATTGACCCCATGAACCCATGTAGAAAAATAACGTCCCCAAAATTTATATTATATTGAAGTTTAGGTATCATTTTGCATATTTACCTCTCCTTTTATAAGCAACTTTGCTCCAGCGCTTGTCATATGAATATCACTAGCCTTCTCTCTCTAAAAGTTCTCAAACGGTCGGGAGGAAATTTATTAATTTATTAATTAATTTCTCCGAACTCTTTGCCTCTCCTCCTCCTCTCTCTGCATTCAAAACCTCTGCCTCTCAGAGCGCTAATCTCAGCAACAATTCACCGAGCAAAAAATCGGCATTCAATCTGCTCTCTCTCTCTAGCTCAGTTCATGGCGGATCCCTCCAGCCGCCGCCTTATAGTCGAGGTGTGCAACGCAAGAAATCTCATGCCGAAAGATGGCCAAGGAACCGCAAGCGCCTATGCTGTAGTGGATTTTGATGGCCAGAGACGACGCACAAAGACCAAGTCCAGGGACCTTAATCCGACCTGGGATGAACGGCTCGAGTTCTCTGTTCATGACCTCGATTTGATGCCCAGTGAGACTCTTGAATTGAATGTGTACAATGATAAGACAATGGGTAGAAAGGGGAAATTTTTAGGAAAGGTTAAAATTACTGGGTCAGCTTTTTCAAAAGCTGGGTCCGAGGCCTTGGTTTATTACCCGTTAGAGAAAAGAAGCGTTTTCTCACAAATTAAGGGTGAAATTGGGTTGAAGATCTGGTATATAGATGAACCAGTGAGCAATACCAGTACCGGTACTGGTACAGGTACGGATGAGAAGAAAGGGGAAGCAGGAGAGGAGAAGAAAGTAGAAGAGAAAAAAGAAGAGAAAAAGGAAGAGAAGAAAGAAGCGGAGGCAAAAAAGGAAGAGAAGGAGAAGAAAGAAGAGAAAAAGGAGGAGAAAGGGAAGAAAGAAGAAGAGAAGAAAACACCTGAGAAAGAGAAACCAAAAGATGCAGAGAAGAAGGAAGAAGAAAAGCCGAAAGAGATAACCACACCAGCACCCCCCACCCCAGTCAAGGAACTCCAACAGTACAGAGGTGACTTGGAAATCAAACCCCACACGGCTGGTGACCACAACGTAAAGGTGGGATCATATGACCTGGTAGAACGGGTACCGTACCTTTTTGTGCGTTTACTGAAGGCAAAGCTCTCCGGTGATAAGCCGGTTTATTCAAAGCTAGTGGTCGGTAGCCAGACAGTATGTACTCGAACTATTCCCTCTGGCGAATGGGACCAGGTGTTCGCATTCCACAAGGCTAGCCTAACTGCCACCTCATTGGAAGTGTCAGTGCATGAAGAGAAAAAAGCTGAGGGGGACAAACCGGCCGAACATGTGAGTCTTGGCACTGTTGCGTTTGATTTGCAAGAAATCCCTAAACGGTCCCCGCCAGACAGTTCGCTTGCGCCACAGTGGTACACGCTGGAGGGGTCCAGTGAGGGCTCAGAGGGTTGTGATGTCATGTTAGCTGTCTGGATCGGTACCCAGGTTGACGAGTCGTTTCAGGAAGCATGGCAATCTGATTCTGGTGGGTTTAATACCCATACCCGTAGTAAGGCATATCTCTCTCCTAAGCTCTGGTACTTAAGACTTAGTGTGATTCAGACACAGGATCTGAGGTTGCCTCCACTACCAGAGTCTAAGTCGCGGCCTGTGGCTGGTACAGAGTTATATGTCAAAGGGCAACTTGGGGCTCAAGCTTTCAAAACAGGTCGGGTCATATTAGGAGGTGCTTCAGCTAGCAATTCTGGTAACCCTTGTTGGAATGAGGATTTGTTATTTGTTGCAGCTGAGCCATTTGATCCATACCTTACAATTGTTGTGGAGGATATTACTGCGGGCCAACCTGTCGGCCAGGCCAAGGTTCCACTCTCATCTGTCCACAGACGTGTCGATGATCGGGTTGAACCGCCACCACGGTGGTTGAATTTGATTGGTGACGAGGCCCGGCCATATGCAGGTAGAGTCCATGTGCGGGTCTGTTTGGAAGGTGGATATCATGTTCTTGATGAAGCCGTGCAAGTGGCAAGTGATGTGCGTGCAGCATCAAAACAGCTGTCGAAGCCGCCTATTGGGTTATTGGAAGTCGGTGTACGTGGAGCCTCTAGTTTGGTACCAATGAAGGTCTCGAAGGATGGGTCAAGTGGGTCAACTGATGCTTATGTGGTTTTGAAGTATGGACCCAAATGGGCTCGGACCCGCACTATTATTGACCAGTTCAACCCCCGGTGGAATGAGCAGTATGCGTGGGATGTTTTTGATCCGTGCACTGTCTTGACTATCGCGGTATTTGACAATGTACGGCACAAGCAAACTGAACCAGGCAGAGATGTGCGAATTGGTAAGGTCCGTATCCGGTTGTCAACCCTTGACACAAATCGGGTTTATATCAACACATATCCATTAACAGCTGTACACCCGATAGGAGCAAGGAAGATGGGGGAAATCGAACTTGCGATCCGTTTCAGCTGCCCCTCATGGCTAACCCTGCTCCAGTCATACACCAACCCATTGCTGCCCCGTATGCACTATGTGAAGCCCCTGGGGCCTGCACAGCAAGATATGCTACGACACACTGCTATGCGGATCGTTTCAGCCAGGTTGGCTCGCTCGGAGCCACCTCTAGGGCCCGAGGTGGTGCACTACCTTTTAGAAACCGATGCATATACCTGGAGCATGCGTCGGAGCAAGGCCAACTGGTTCCGTGTTGTCCGTTGCTTGTCTGGTGTGGCTGGGCTTGTGAAGTGGGTCCATGGAGTGCGTATGTGGACCCACCCCCCAACAACTGCTCTAGTGCACATTCTGCTGTTGATTATAGTGTTCTGTCCACAAATGATCCTTTCGACCTTGTTTCTGTACCTGTTCTTTGTGCTGGTATGGCGGTACAGGTACCGGGTGAGGGAGCCAAATGGCATGGATCCACGGTTGTCCCATGTTGATTCAGTGGGCCCTGATGAGCTAGACGAAGAGTTTGATGGGTTTCCATCCAGTCGGCCTGCAGATGTAGTAAGGGTACGGTATGATCGAATCCGGGCTGTGGCTGGCCGGGCACAGACATTGCTTGGTGATGTGGCGGCACAAGGGGAGAGGTTTGAGGCTATACTGAACTGGCGGGACCCACGTGCCACTGGGTTGTTCACCATATTTTGTTTCCTGATATCATTGATTTGTTATATGGTACCATTCAAGATTTTGGTTGTGTTGATGGGGTTCTACTATCTGAGGCATCCCCGATTTAGATGTGACATGCCATCCCTTCCATTCAATTTTTTCAGACGGCTGCCATCACTGTCCGACCGGATGCTGTAGGAGGCAATGGCCCACTTGCTGGTGGGTGTTTGGCTTTAGAATTTAATTTAAGTTGCTTTGCTGTAATTGAATTTAGTATTTATCAAGTTAGTGATAATTAAGGGATAATAGGTCTGAGATATAGACAGGCCCAGTCAGTTTGGTTGTGTTTCTAATAACTAAACCTTGCTTTTGGTTGGTTTAGCTTAATTTTATTAATGTTTCAAAAAATTTATACTGATCAATTTTCATTATGATCCAGATAGTATTTTTTAAATATAATTTGAAGAAAGATCCTCACCTGTGGTTTGCGATTCATTGCGGTGCCTGCAGATTTTATTTAATTTTTCTGGTCTGTGCGTGTTTTTTTTCTTTTTTCTTTTTCTATAAACCCTTTATGGCCACTCAAATGCATCTCCATTGCTGACCCTATTTAGAGTTAGATTATAATCTTAATCTTAATCTTGTTTTAAGTTCGGGTTTTAATTTGATTGACATAATAATCCCGTATTAATTGGATGTTGATTTTGATTGGGGAAACTTTACATGCGGACAGTTTGAAGTTTGAACAGAATGAAAAGGTTTTTTAATGTTTAAATGGAGGCACAAAATGTGGTGTGTGATGAATTTGATAGACAGCAGTTATATAAATTTTCTTCCCTCTACAGATACATAGCAACATAGTACATAGCGCATTAAGTTGGAATTGGTGCCATGTGGTTGTTGTTTCTGGTATTTGCACTGGACCTTGAAAGGAATTGGCATATCTCTCTCCTAAGGATACAACATACAAGATGCATTATATATGGCTCCTTTACTTTTTCATTTTATTTTGCTTTTTTCACAGTGCACAGTGCACACATATAATTAGCTTTTGACTTGAAACAAGTTTTCGAGGTAAGTTGGTAAAACTCTCTTCAACATTCGTAGAACAAGAGAGAGTAGCCAAATTCGAGACAGAAGCACGTGCTCTCACACACAAAGAAGAAGATATCACATGATTTCTGGCCTTCGAACAGAAACTAACAAGTGGATTTTTTTCTCTTGTTTGTGCAGAAGCACCTCTTATTCTCAGCCTTTGGTGCACTGACATGCAAGGTATATGCAAAATTTAAAACACTGAACTGAACATTGTCGGCTGGTACAAGAAATACTGTTTTTTTTTTTTTTTTCTTTCTCAATTTATACTGTACAATATCAATAAACATGTTTAATGTCAGAAAACAAATGTAGTTTTTTAGTTGGAGAGAGTACCCGTTGGTTAAAACGGGTTATATATTTTTTACCCCTCTCGGTGAATTGCAAAAACAAAACAATCCAGAAGGATAAAATAATGAATATATTGGGGAAGAAATCACATTGGGTGTTAATTGAAAGGCTAGTGCAAAAAGAATTTTTTATTTGATTATACCATACTTACTCTTATTTAATACCTACTTATTTTGTTTTAAACTATATAAAATGAAAATATTTAATGCATTTAATATGGAAGAGCTGGTCTTATTAAGTTTTTATAGAAAATTTGATTTTACCATTACCATTTTTAGTAAAATAGAAAATTAAGATGTCATCCAAATGACCCATAAAATTCTCAAATATGAAATATTTAGTTTTTATGGAAGAGCATCAATAATTTTCAGACAAATATGAAATGTTACGACCCATAAAATATTTTTGCGAGCAAAACAATAAATTTTACTTACTGAACTTCTTCGGCCTTTGGCCTGCTTATTTTCTTCTTCTATTGTCATCCTAATCACCCGTACGGCCTATATTAAGGAATGTTTGGGCCCTAGATATCAAATGGTATGGTCCGAGTCACAACTCACAAGTTAGCGAGGACTACATGGTTTTCGAAGAAAGTTCCTAGCGCGGCTATCGAGGACCGCGTGTTACGGGGAGAGGGGGGTTTCCGATGCCCATCGGACCAGAGTTTGTTCGATGGGTGGTTTTCACCGTCCGATTCACTTTAAGATCTGTGCGCACGGATATTAAAGCAAATAACACGGATATTAAAGTGATGCGTATAGATCTTAAAATTAATCGGATGATATAAATCACTCATCGAACAAACTCTGGTCCGATGCGCACATATCTGAACACGCCGGATGGTAACTCTTCTCCCACCTCCGATAGTAAAACTTACGAGATTTTAAAACTTTCGGTTCTTTTATTCATTTGTCTAACAGATCATATAAATTAAGTGGCAGGAGTAACTAGTTTTGGGCTGACATGGGCCCTCGACTAAAATTGGACCAAATCCATATATGTAATCTCTGTTTTTCTCATTTTACATTCAACTTTCCATCAAACGGTACAAACTGTGCTCAGTAGAGAGACTAGAGACTAGATAGGCTTCCATATGCCATGTGCCAAACTAATAAAGAGAGAGAGGAGGATTTTGTTTGATAATGAGAGGGGTGGACTCTATCCGATTCGATATATTAATTCTGTATTTGTATTAGAAGCAAAATTCAAACACAGTAACGCATATATAAATAATTTCATGATTTAATTTAGGGCATTAAAATGATAGATGATAGATTGTGAGAAGTGACAACGATACAATTAATCCGACTGTTGATGATATAAATATCCAAGAATCGCCATTTCTTTTCAACTGCTTATCTTTCTGACCATATCAATCATGATCAATGATATATCTTCAAAATATACTTTATCCACCGCTCGTTGATTTGGTCTATTAATTGTGCAACTGGAGGAGCTCATGGTTTCTCGTGAGCTGCGGTCGTCGTCCTAACTCCTATGAAATAATTAAAAAAGAAGTTACACACAGTTTATAAAAGGGCATGGCGACATGAATATTTGAATAGTATATTTAAAAAAAACCATAATATAAAATATTAAATATACCGAGTCAAATGAATATTGAACTTCATAATAGATTCCATGTGGTTCTAGCTAGTAAGGCGCGACAAACAAACATTCTATTTCTCCGTGAATACCGAAGTTTCCGGTCCATTTTTCCTCGTTGACATATATTAGACTGGAGAGTGGGACCACCAGCGGTGACCTGACTTGTGTAATTTGTCAATTGTAATTAATGTCGGGTCGGAGTTCGTTAAATTCAGCAAAGAAGAGGCCCCAAGGGGAGCCCATATCCCCTCAGGTACCGGACCGAGTAGAGTACTCTCAACCGGACCAAAACGATCAAAAGTAATACGGTGCCTATTTAAAGACTGAAGATTCATTTTGAGATTCGTGCCAGATTAAATTTGACGACTCATATCTCATTCTACTCAGTCAGTTATTGCACTGAATCTGAATTCCCCAGAGAGTATAATCAAATCACTTACTGGACACCTCCATTTAAAACCGTTCCTCGTCTTCCCTTGGAAGCTATTAAAAAAACTATCCTTCAAAGTTCAAAGCACCGAAAAGAAAAGAGAAAAGAGAGTAAAACGAAAGAGAAGCAGAGAAAGCTAAGAGAGAGGGAGGGAGAGAGAGAGAGAGAGAGGGAGGGAGGTCAACAATGGAGAATCGAAGGATAAGCAATGGTGCGAGAAGCAATCAGGTCACGCCAACTCATGTGAGTAAATTTTTCCTTTTTTGTTCTATATTTCTATTGCGTCGAGTTTTTGTTATTCTCCTTTACCCCAGTTTCAATTCTTTTCATTTATTAGGTCATATATATCTTATTCTATTTGTTTCTTTGCCTTTTTGAGCAATCCTGGTTTGGTTAATTATGGTATTAAGCCAAAATTTTAAACTCAGATTTTTTTTAATACATTACTCGAAATCATAATACGGATAGAAATAGGGTTAGTCTCTCGTGTGTGTATGTTTTTTTTTTTTTGAGAAAAGGAATTGGGGTTTTGTTTACCAAACCTTCCCTGGAATTTGGGGTCAATAGGGTTTAGTTCATTATTGGTAGTGCGTTTGGGTGGGTTAAGAATAACTACTATTCCGGGTTAGCACTTTTTCGAGCTACTAATTTACATTTGGGTGTGTTTGAATTAGCGAATAGTCACTATTCTTTGTTTGTTTTTTGTGGGATTACTCACTATTCTACTAATCCTACAAAATGTTGAAATAGCTACTATTTTTAAAATTAGAATAGCTACTATTCTTGTACTATTCTTGATTCATCCAAACGCACCCGGTAACCGACTCAAATTGCATGCTTGTCTATTTCAATTTGTTTTACAATACATAAAATCAGAATTAAGGATAGAAATAAATAGGATTATAATTTATTTATTTTTGAGAAAAGGAAGATTGGAGCTATGTTTACCAAACCTTCCCTGGAATTTGGGGTCATTAGGTTTAGTTCATTATTATGTGATTATAACGACTCAAATTGCATGCTTGTCTATTTAATTCACTTTGTTACACACATATATATAATTAATTCGGTGTTTGTGGGTTAGGTAAATTTTGACTTTAGAACTGCAAATATCCAATTGAATATCATGTTCCTGAAATTTAGTTTAGCACACCTAAACAATTAAGCAATAAAAAAACAGTAATTATTTTGAACATCCCATAACATATGTCAAATTGCATCTTTAATTATGTACATATAATTGGAAGTAAATTTCTTTCTGAATATACAATAATAAATAGAGTGAACGTGACATCAACTCATTACTTGACGTGACATTGGATTATTTCCTGTCCGATGATTGATTTTGATTGACTCTAATAAATTCTTCCATGATTAATTAAGGGAAAACTTTTTTAATTTTTGTCATAAAAATTTTACTAAAATAATTTGAAGGAAATTAATTTAATTAAGTGGCAAAGTTTTAGCAATTAAATTTGTATTTGATCAATTCTAACTCAAACTGACGATCTGCTTTTACTCCATCCTGAAACACAGTGTGTTTGCTCCATATATAAACCCATAAGAACTTTTTATTAATTTATCTTGAATTAATTAAGCATAGACATTTTCATTTTCAGGTAGTGTTTCAAGTACCAACTCCTACAGCCCCACATATTACACCAAATTTCACCATGACTCCTCCTCCAGCCACCAGTTTCACGGCAAATGCCGCAAAATTCCTGTTCTTCATCCACCTCCTCATTTTCACCATCCTTGTCATCTTCCTCTCTGTGCATGGGTCCATCCACCGGACCCATGCCTTCCACCCTGCCGATTGGTACCTTCCCCTCCTTGCCTCCATCACCACCTGCTACCTCGCTTCCATATTTTTCCTTTCATTTTCCATTAGATGCCCATCATTATCCATCAAGACGTCCATCCGCCTCTCCCCTCTTCTGACATGTGGGATCGCTGTGCTTCTCTTGTCTGGCGGTACCGGCAGTAGCCTAGGTTTTGCAGTTATCTTTCTAGCCATAGCTGTCACACAAGCACTTTACGCATGTTGGATCACGCCACGCCTTCCCTATGCATACGAGATTCTCTCAATTGCAGTTGCGAATACCAGAGTACCGGTTGGTGCTCTGAGCTACATGTCCCTCTCTCTGCTTGTGGGATCCATCTATGCTATCCTCTGGATTATTGGAGCTGGGGGGGTCGTTGAGGACAAAGAATCACAGTTCGGGCCATTGTACATTGTCGCGCTTCTCCTTAGCCTTTCTTGGACCATGCACGTAATAAAGTACGTGGTGCACGTGGCAATAGCAAGTCTTGCTCATGCACAGCTCATTCTCGGTGATAACGGTTCTGTGGGACCTGCTTTCCATCAAGCCATGACATGGGCATTTGGTGACGTATGCCTTGGTGCGGCAGTAGCGCCGGTGGTGGGCGCCACACGTGGGGCCTCACGGGCAATGGATGTACTGGCAGGTGGGTCCGACGAATTCCTTTTCTCGTGCACAAGTTGTTTTTCCGGTGTGGCAGATCAGATGGTTGGGCGGGGCAACAGGTGGGGCCTGGTGCATGTAGCGGCTTATGGTAAGTCCTTCGGCACAGCATCGAGGGATGTGTGGGAGATGTTTATTAAACAAGGCATGGGGCGGCTGCTAGATAATGATCTGACGGGTCCGATTTGCTTCCTGTGGGGTACAACTGGGGGATCGGTAGCAGCCCTGACAGCCGGGCCGTGGGTTCTGTTTGTAAATCGGGAGTATTTCATTGCAGCTACAATATATGCCTTCCTCATCGGTTACTTCATGGTACAGTAACTTGTCCATTTCTTTTCTCATTTACTTGCAGATGATATTAAAGATTGAAACTAATTATTTAAAATATACAAAAGCAAAAGAGGGAGAACAAAAAGGATATTAAATTAATGCTATCTTGAGTAAAACAAAAAGAGTTTAACAACTTTTGATTCTAGTAAACTAATCATAAATTGTGAACAAAGAAAAGAGCGAAGGTGTCCATCGCTTTTAATTTTGCTGTGGCTCCTGCTTAAGTGCCTTTATTTGCGAATTATCATTGCTTTTTTATTTCTTCTATCATGGTTTCTCTAATGCTCTAAATGTGTGTGGCCATCTGTATAGCCATACGCAATTAAGACTTCTAATACAAACTGTTTTATCATCTAGTGCTCTAAATGTTTTTTTTTTTTTTATTCAAATTGAAAATGACAGACTAGGGTAGCGATGGCATGGCCACAGGCATGTGTGGCTGCCTTCCATGTAGTCTTTGCAGAAGACCCCCTGAATCAACGGCTGGGTTCTTGCATACACGAACGGCTACGCGAGTTAGGAAGAGAAGATCAAACTCATACTAACATCTAAGAAAGAAAACCAGAAAAAATAAATAATGAGCAACGAAATGCGAGAGGGGCATGAAGAAATGAATTTTTACGGGCATTTTTGGTTGAACTGTGAATTCTTTGTACTTTTTTCTTCTTGTTGTTATTGTTGTAAATTTACTGCTAGTAACTATAGTTAGGATAAGAAAGGACATTTGACATGGAAGAGGGGGGATGGATTGACCAAGTAGCTTTTTCTAGTTTCTAGCTAGAGAGCTTGGTCACGGGTTTTTGATTTCTCCAACCTTTTCCTTTTCTGTAGATTTTTGAGGTATATATGCAATGACTTCATCTGAGTCAATCTTCATGCGATTTTTGAGGTATTATTTAGATAAGTATCGCTATATTCATTTCATATTCCTACAAGAAACTTAGCCTTAATATTGAAACAAGTGGAATTTTAATTGTTATATAGTTGACAAAAGCCATTGACGATTTTTTTTTCCTTCTAATTCAAGAGTAAGATATGGGCTAAATAAGTGCTACCATTTAAGTACCATTTAAGTGCTACCATTATATTTAAGTACTCTATTTCGATTTCCTTAAAATACGTGACTATTAACTATCTAACTGGTAGACAGTGCATCATTTAGCCGTAGCAAATTAAATATAATGCGCAGTTCCATCAATGAAGGTCCACACGGACAGGCGCAAGTGCAAATTGGTTACCAGCTCTTGCTCCTGAAGCAAGTTTGAATACTTCAAGTAATGTGAAAATGATGTCATATATCTTATTGGTGAAAATAAAAAAACATGACGTGCAAGCCACTACCATCTATGGACCCTGGTAAACCTGTCTTCAACCTTCACACACTAATTTTGTGACATTTTTGTTTTGGCAACAAGGCAAAGAGACAATATGCAGATATTGCAACTTTTTAGCATCCTTACCAGCCAACACTTGTGATTACAATACTGTTTGAGTGCTAATTAAGCAAAACAATATTTGACAGGAATTAGGTTGGATTTCATAGTGCATTTGAAAATTCTTGTTACCCGTCAGTTCAATCCTCACCTGCTTTCCCAAGTAACTCCCCTCTGCTGGGTTAAACTAATAATTAAACCAGATTAATAAGAAACCAAGGAAGTTTTTGAGATTTAAATTATTTTATATACTAATTGCAAATTATATATTGTTAGTTTCCTTAAAAATAAAACCTCACCAAACAGGAAATTACAAAAGAGGACAGAGGACTTGAAAGAAAATCTTAGTCAGATCCCATGTGGCCACGGCCACCACACTTAGAGCACATAATGTTTCCTGTGCCACCGCATCCTGAAATGATAAATAAGGTTAAATTAACAGAACAGAAGATATGATGCAAATGAAAAGGAATATTAAATTGTTAAGAAAAGTTAGTTTTACCACTCTGCACACTAGAATTTGCACTGACAAGTCAGTTGTGCGGGTATGGTTAAACAGAATTTTAAATTACCGCTTAATGCATTTTGGGGTAATAGACCTCTGGTATCACCTGACACCTACTAGTTCTAGACCTGACCAAAGCTCAGTGTTTCAGGTACAGTAGACAGTATCTTTGCTAAACATTTTTTTAGAATAAAATGGTATCAACATGAACTTGATTCACAAAAAAAAATAAGGGTGGTGGAGTTTGAATTTCTAGTGATCCCAACATGCATAAGTTACTATCAACACAAGTTACCAGCAGGATTAAATTTCTAAGAGGTCTCAACTCATTTTCTTACTTGGGTAGTTCTGAGTTGAAACAATTTTATAGGTCCAACAAGCACTTAGAACAGCTATATCAAGAGAAAACATAATGAAAGAATTCTAATCTAACAATGGGTTTGAAACATTTGCTGCATTTGCAGGTATATACATGTACATGCAGGTACAATGGTCCAGAACCTCCAGTCACCCAAATTGTTAAGGTACAAGACATATATCAGTTTGAATATTTCCGCAGGAGTAATTTTGCCAATGTAATGTTTAAACATCAAGTGTTCTCTAAAATAGCACAGCAATAGCAATAAAATAAACAAATACACAAACTTGAGCACAAAACTATTTGTACTTTTCTTTATTAATTATTTTTGGTTTGGAGTTAGGGTTTAGGGTTTCAGTTCTTACCTAGACATCTAACCTTGACAATGATGCCTTGGCTCTCAAGGATTGAGTCGACATACAGACCCGACCCATTACAAGTTGCACAAAGGACTGCCCCCTTGACATGACAGTTGGTACAAGGGGGCTTGTTTCCGATCTCCTTTTTGCTCAGAGATGTACCAATCGGTTTCTCTATCTTTTCTTCAGGTACTGGTTTGTCATAGCAGAACAATGATTCAAGGCTGCTTTTGCTTCTTTGGAAGCCATTTATCAGGCTAGCTCTCACCTGTCAAAATGAAAACACATCAAAAGAATGAAAAGTCGCTCCTAACTCCTAAGAGAGGATGAGAACAAGAGGAAGTTTTTTTTTTTGCTGTACCTGCTAACACAAAAGAAGCGGTGTACTGGATTTTAATATCTCTTGTTAATACTGGTTTATGCCAGAACAAATAAACTTAGGTTTTGTGTGCCTTTTGCATTTTTGTTTAACTGTAAACTACTGAAGTGGTGTTTTTTTTTTATGATTTAATTAAAGCCAAAGCATCAAGATATAGCCAAATAGCTGGTACTGGAACACTGTTCAATTCTGAGGAGGCTGCTGCCTTCTGTACACTTAAACAGAATATATTGTAAAATGTTTCAATATCCTAAGAGATTTGTAATAAGTCATATCGGATTAAGCTTATATTATAGTAACCAACTTGTTCAACACAGAAATCCACTGAAATGAAAACAGTAATTTATCAGCAAAACAGTATCTGCTTATGTACTAAAATGAACACCTTAAATAGCATTTTGGAATCTTAGATCCAATCCCAGAAATCAAAATAAAACCCCAAGGACCGACCTCAAATGAATTGGAGCTAATAGCAGATTGAGTAGGGCGAACAACACCATAGTTCGTCGAAGACTGAACTCCTCTCGTCAAAATCCGACAAAATCGCAGATTGCTGTGTGAAATCAGAGGCCTTGGAGAGGAAATGGGAGGCGATCCGATAGAAACCTCCATTAAATTAAACAGTTTCACCGGGCTTCCAATTTTTTCGGCGAGGAAGGAGGATGAGTCAATTTACTAGTATTTTACTATGGATTGGATTTGCAATTGGAGCATTGGGAAATCCGCCAAATGCAGTAGTAGTGAGATGGGGGATGGGCTTAGATACAAACATTTCGCGGCCCACTACCTAGTATTGGCCCACTGCCAATTCCAGTATCAAGCGCCTACGGGCTCCAGCGGCGCGGTACAGTGGAAATTTTTTACTGTGCCGTAACTAACATTTTTGTTTTTGTTCGTGCCGTGTTGTAATGTGATTAAGTTAATTTTTATGTGTCGTGCTGTTTTATAATTAAAATATCGAGGATTAATCACAGCATGCGAATAGTCACGTCATATGAGTTAGGTTGTGACCAAGTGTGTTCAAATGTGCCGCAACTAATTATATATTTAGTCACGTTTGATCACAATTAATTATTTTGTCGTAATTTAAAATTGTTTATTGAAAAAATATAGAAAAGTTTCTAAAAAATTGTGGAACGATTATTTAAAATATTAAAATTAAAAATTAATGTTAGAAAAAAAATATGTCTTGACTAAATGTGTCGTTGTTCATGTCGTAAACCAAATTAATTTTCGTACCGTATTGTGCTGTGTATTTTTTTTGCCAATACTGGCCACAACACTGGTCGGTAAATCACAGCACGTAATTGACACGTATGTATGCCGTGCTGTTTCGTGACGGGCAGGAATCCTAAATGTTTATTAGGAAATTTCGTTAATTTTTTGTCCAGTATAGATTCATCTCCTTTTTCTTTTCCTTTTCTTTTGCTAAAATTCATACATAATTACTTTAAATGTATATAATTAACTCTTTTTCGAGCAAAAAAACCTTAAACTGGACGAAATCTGGACGATTTGCTCGGGGAAACCATTTCGTTAAATTAATTCTAGCTTAAAAAATAAATTGTATGTTTATTTATTAGCATACTTTTAGTGTACCTAGCTTTTATAGTACATGTATGTTTTATGTATCCTAAAAGTCAATCAAATTTAACAACTAAAATTGTTGTTGTGTTATCAATTATAAGGTGTGTATATTAAATTTTAGACAATTTAAAATTTGATTGGTCATCTATCATAAAAAAAAATTAATACTCCACTATAAAAATTTATAATTGATAAAAGACTAAATACCTCTCAAATCATTCCAAATTTCATATATACGCTATGTACCTATAAAATATTAAAATAAAGAACCCACCTACACTTTATTAATTTTTATAACTTTAACATTTTTAAAAAAAATATCATATGGATATACATATAAGTTGAATGCACGCTATAATGATCTATTTATTAGTTTTGGCAACTATTATATTAAAAAAAACTATAATTGCATCAGTTTTCCATTATTTAAATATATTTCACATCAAATTTGCTCAAATTCTGTTTGTTTGGCTCATAAAAAAACTGCCATAACTTTCATTAAAATTATTTGTTGTACTGTCAATTTATAAGAAAAAATAACTGGAAACAAGTTAATATATGTCATATATCTGAGTCATATATCTGAGTATATAGTAAATAACAAACTTAATAATGATTTTCTAACTTAGCCAATATATATTTTGTTCTCATATAAGAGGTTCGATTAATTCCGACATTTATTTCTTTTTAGATGTCTATAGTGTGCTGGGCGGACTCAAGTGGAGCCAAAGGGCAACTGTTTTCTCTGAATTTTCAATTTTAAAAAAAATATGTAGGCTCGAATAAACTTTGTTTCTCTCTCAAAGTTTTTCTACCCCCTATAAAATTCTAATATGTAAATTGAGTTAAATTTAAGATTAAAATTTGAATAAATTCTCCAAATTCGGATTGGTAATTAGAATTAGAATTCATAAAATTGAAAATTAAAAATCAGGACATTTGAATCCCCTAATTTCCAAAATAGAAAACAGATTACAATCTTGGAAAGATTATTTAATATCTATAGGAGGCAGAATTACTTTATTGAACTCAGTTCTATCAGCAAGCCCCTTATACTGGTTATCTATCTATAAAATGTCTGTTTATGTCAGAAAACAAATAGACAAAATTAGAAAAAGGTTTCTTTGGGCAGGCTCAGATCAAACTAGGAAAAAATATTACCTTGTAGCTTGGGAACAAATTTGTCTAAGTAAAAATCAGGAAGGACTAGGAGTCTTAAATCTAGATAGAATGAACATCTCATTACTTGAAAAGTGGTGGTTTAGATTTAAAGACCCTACCATTAAAGGTAAATGGAAGGTTCTGTTGATAGAAAAATATAGTAATACAGGTTTAGATTCTAATACTTTCTCCTCTTTCTGGTCAGGCATACTATCACTAAGGCACATAGTTGAATTAGGTATTAACAGAATTATTGGAAATGGCTGTGACACATCCTTCTGGTTGGACATATGGATAGGGGAATGTGCATTATATAGTCAGTTTCCAAATATTTTCTGCATTACTACTGACCCTACCATTTCAGTGGCTACTGCTGTCACACCAACCTCTTTACATATCCAGTTTACCAGACAACTTACAGGAATATTTTTAGAGGAATGGACTAAACTCCAATTTCTTCTTACTGTCTCCCAAATACGTAGTGATCCATTAACACCTGACAAAATTGTTTGGAGATGGACAACCTCTGAATTATTTATAGTTAATTCATTATACAAATGGTTAGAATATGGAGGAATACAAAACCAGACCTATACCACATTGCGGAAGACCAAAATACCCCTTAAAATTAAGATATTTATATGGTTAATTAAGGAAAAGAAACTGTTAACCAATTATAACTTAGCCAAAAAAGGTTGGAACGGAGACCAAAAATGTCATTTCTGTGACTCTTTAGAGACCATTGACCATTTGTTTGTAACATGTCCAGTAATAGCTGCTCTATGGTCATGGATAGCTAATCATAATAATTTTATCTTTAATTGTAGTACATTAGAAGACTTATGGTTATTAGATGCTTATATACCTCTTCCAGCCAATTGACTTGCAACCAGGGAAGCACCCACCGGTAAAGCCATTTCTTTTCTGGACAGAAGTAAGGTAAGAGGTTTGGAACCCTTAAGGATAGTCTTTTAATTGAATTAATTAGGGCTGCCACCATGTAGGTTGTTTGGTTAACCAGAAATAGTATTTGTTTTAACAACTCAGCAGTACCATCCCTCAGCACATTAGGATATAAAATTATAGCACTCACCATTGGATGTTTCATTACTGTCCCAGGTATGGGTTAGAGGAAGAACCTTTTCTTATAATCCTCTCGGAGACCGATATTTCATAGGGGGAAAGCAGTACCTGGGATTCCGAGGAAGAACCTTTTCTTGGGTTAGAGGGTACAGACCTGGATGATTACCTTCGAGACAGGGCAGAATTAGATGCTGTTGATGTTGCCTATTTTGCTGCCCAGAATACCATGGCTACTAGCTCTTCTATATCCTCTCCAGGGAATTAATCAATTGGATATCATATATTTTTGTATTGCCATAGGTTTCATGTGTTTGTTTTTTAATTCCAGTATTAGTGGTATCAAACTTTAGAACCTAGTTTTTTTTTTCTATGGCTTCAGTAGTATTGAACTCTAGTTCCTTTTGTATTAGTCCCATTTGTATTCTGGGATATTAGCTTAGCATGGTATGACTCATTAGTGATTAGTCACTGTTTTTGCATGGTTATTATATGTTTCTATGAAACAGGTGGTACACCCACTTTTTCAAAAAAAAAAAAAAATCAGGCATATTAGAAATACAAGTTAGAGCATTTTTTTTTTATATTCTAGTACCATATTAGCTAATGAGTTTGAATCTGACTAACTATTTAAACCTGATTAACTATTTTTTTTCGCCTCTCGATGAAAATCTTGAATTCGCCCCGCTCATATGGAATTAGGTGTCTTTTCATAGAGATGTAAGATTCATTAAATTACCATATGTATTAGGACTATGGTTCAACTTAGCCAATATTTATCAAAAATATTAAATAAATGAGAAGGGTTTCAATGCACTTAAAATTCTATGCTCCCATTTGCATCCAATTCTTTGTCTCCCTTATCTTTATTTTCAAAGTCCGAATTGTCGATCCGAAACACTCAACGTGATCTTCATAATAAAATATGTCTACCTGGAGACCAAATTTTATATATTTTAGATTTTTTTTTACTATTTTTTAAGATAGGTACAAAATCATTGTTTTAAAGAGATTCTGAACCATCCGATAAAGTGATTTTGTACTTATCTTAAAAAATAGTAAAAATATTCTAAAAAATATAAAATTTGGTCTCCAAACATATTTTATTATGAAGGTCATGTTGATCGGTTCGGATTGACTGTTCGGACTTTGAAAATGAAAATAAAAGATTGGGTGCAAATGAGAGCATAGAATTTTGGATATATTGAAACCCTCCTATAAATAAATATAGCTAAAAAAATAGATTTATTTTACAATAAATAATAAGTTTTGAGAATGTTAACATTTAACATATTTTGTAATTTGTTCTTATGTCGCCCAGCATGTGTTTTACCATTTAAATTTAGGTTTCCCTAAAATCTTCGACAGGTTAAGAAAAAGAAAATGGACTTATGCGGGGTACCTATTGGGATAGGTTCTCCAATGATTAAGACAGGCAGAGATTTGACATGCATCCAACGTATACCGACGTGATTGAACTGCTTTTGACGTGATTGCGCTCATCGTCCCCATCTTGTACCAATATTTTCTTAAAACTATGATATATTATTTTTTTTGCATAAGTTTGGTCAAGGAGAGATAAATTTTTGGCACTTAAAATATTAAAATTTTCTTTTACATTTACAAAAACTGTAAAGACATTATGTAAATACACAGTGATTGTTTGATATATAGAACGCTTAGTACATAGCATTCAGCACTTCTTTTACCTACTAAATATATATTACAATATTCTTAAGTTCGCTTATAAAAAGTTTATTGTAAATCTTTAATTAAACACTAAAACAGAATGTTTTTCTGGTTAGTCATGTTCGATTACATTAGATATTGCGGTAGGTGTATAATTATACTAATATTTCTGTCAGAAAAGGTTCTTATTAAATAACAGTTATTCTTAATTTGTGTTTCTTTGTGGAGAATTCTCTCTTCTCAACTATTTTCTGATCTTTGTAAAATGAAACAGGAAGTGTCTTCTGTACACTTCTACTTATAATAATAATAATAATAATAATAATAATAATAATAATAATAATAATAATAATAATAATAATAATAATAATAATAATAATAATAATAATAATAATAATAATATTGTTCATACTTTTTTTATGTGTACTCAAGACATATATAATATATCCGTAAATTTTAATTATTGGTGATAGTTTGTATTAGTTTGTAATACAATAAACTTAAACGGCTTTTATATAAGAATAACATGTCTTTTACACATCCAACTTATCATATTTGACCACTTAAAAAGAGTAAATAAAATCATTTTTGACTTAAAAAGTTGTTGAAATATAGAAATGTAAAAAGTATAATAGGAAAATAATGAATTCATATTCTCCGCGGTAACAAAATATTTCTGTTTAGATCACAGGCGTTCGATCGGAATCTGAACCAATTCGGTCTGAAGTAGAGTGCACAAGGTTGCCATCACAGTTGTGTAGATTCTGATTGGACGATCCAGATCTAAACATAAATATTTTGTTTCCTTAGGTGATATGAATTCGAAAAGAATAGCGGTGGAGCATCACAGTTACTGAAAAAAAAAATAAGTTATTGAAATTTTGGAAAGACATAACCGCATGATTAGCTAGAATAGAAATTACTAGAAAGAAAAAAAACAATTAAAAAGTAGTAAACTTTTTTCTAAAGATAGAAAACTTCAAAATAAAAAATAAAATTAGTGCTCCTGTTGATAGTTTTTCATATATTTCGACATGTCTATCTCTGTTTCTTCACCATAACTTAATTAATTAATATTTCCTCAGAATCAGAAGAGTCAATCTCAAGCTTTTGTCCAACTAATAAAGAACAGAGCACGTGCTTCATTATTATTTCATGTATAATATTTCAAATTTATTTATTCTTTAATTATTTAATTTCTCATCATTTTTCCTTCTATTGTAGAAAAGAAAAGAAAAGAAAAATATAAGTATTGGATTAATTTTTTCAATATTCTGGATTTTATTTAATTACCCAGGTCGCGTTACTTAACTTGTTACTAGTTGATTTGTGATGAAGGTCAATTTTGGTCTTTTACTTTCATATTAAATCGCTAATATGATATTTTTGTATCCGTGTCTGTTAAATATATAATTTTTTTGCATAAAAAATTAAACTATGTCAAAAATAATTAGTTTAGGGATAATGGAAGAGATTTTTTTTTTTTGTATAATTTGTACACAAATAAATTTATGTCTAAGAGAAAAATTACATGCTTGTTTATATTGAGAAAAAAAATAGCTAATAAGATTAACTCATAAATCTAAATTTAAAGATAAAAATATATGAATATGATGATGCTATGTTATTTTTTATTTTGATAAATGGTGTTTATTATCAATTGTAACTTTAATCTTGTGTTTTATAGATTTTTTTTAATATATGATGTTTAGTCAGTTAGCCTCCTTTATACTCAAAGTTGAGTTCTGCTCCTGCATTTAAGAAATTGTGCAAATTTGAAGTAGCCTTTTTTTGGTTCCCATATCAAAACTCGTACCTAAGAGCAAGCATAAAGACCTAGCTGGCGAGATCAAAAGACTTAAAAACTATGTAGTCCTTGTATGTAGAGAATCGACATGGTCCTTCTACAACTACATACATCAATTGTACAGCGTACTAGCTAGTTCCATCTTGCTCCATTGCTTAATATAAATGTGGCTAGCATGCTCTCATGTTTACAAGTCATATAATGGGGAGACAGCCAATTAGCTGTCAGAAACAAAAACTAAGGAGAGGATTATGGTCTCCAGAGGAAGATGAGAAGCTTATAAACCACATTACAAAATTTGGCCATGGATGCTGGAGTTCTGTCCCGAAGCAAGCTGGTAATTAATTAACCATATCATGCATGCATGGACAATTAATTTGTTTTATTTTTTTCTCTTTTGAAGTCATGCATTTACATTTTTTTTAATATGGTACCTGCATTATATATAATATTATTAGGTATACAACGGTGTGGAAAGAGCTGCAGATTGAGGTGGATGAACTATCTGAGGCCTGACCTCAAAAGAGGCGCTTTCTCAAAGGAAGAAGAGGATCATATAATTCAACTCCATTCATTGCTTGGCAATAGGTACACACTTCAAATCAAAATCAAAATTTCAGAAGTAATTATACCAGATTTCCCTTGTTTCTGCTCAATGTCATTCTGTGCTATTTTTTCTTCTTCATTGTTTTTTTTTTTCTTTTCTAATCAGGACTATCAATTTCTTAGTTTGTCAACTCATTTGTCTCTCTTATTAACTTCATGCGTTGAATAATATAAATCATGCTTATGTTTATGATGTTGGATTTTAAATTAAACTTTAATTTTGAAAATGGTTAAGATCGTCAAAATAAATTAAGAATTGAAGTGATTCTCCTCTATATATATACGCACACATCAGTTGTCTGGTATCATTTTGATAGAATTTGGTTATTTTTGTCCTTAAATAAAATATAAAATTTTCAAAAGTATATGAAATAAAATCTCCCTTTCAACAGAATATAAAAATATCTGATAAGCACATTTCAGGTGGTCGGCAATAGCAGTGCAGTTACCAGGAAGAACAGATAATGAAATAAAAAACCACTGGAATTCATTTCTGAAGAAAAGAGTTGAAAAGAAATCGACCGAGCATGACACAAGTCGATCAACACCGAATCCTAGCACCACAACATGCGAAGAAACCGTATCAAATGCAATCGAGGGATCAACTTCAAATAATAGCTCCACTGCAGCGACTAAATGCTTCAGTCTGGAAATTGATTCGGTTTCGGACCCTTTTATACAATCTTTAATGGATCCAAGCTCGTCGTATGAAAATGAAATGGATGCCAATGAATTTGTATCTTATAGTAGCATCGCAGAATGGATGGATCTGGCACCAAATGAATATGCATATTTTGAACAAGGTGAAGTCTCTCATGGGCTGATGAAACAAGATACATGTAATAAATTTAATATCTTGTGATAAGAAAAATTTATAAGAAGAGATATTTGCTTTTGGCTTTCTTGTATGAGTGTAATGCATTTAATATCTATTATCATATTATTTCGCTTAAATGCATGTAATGTAAACAGGTTAAAAATCCTTATAATTTAGTTGTAACTCGGTTTGTCCACCATCATTTTTGCCTTATTTTTTTAGCATTACCTTTTTGTTTTACTTTTCAAAACTTATCAAATATGTGCAGTAACATCAATATCTAAAGTATGTAATTACAAAATAGTAACTGAAAGTACACTGTGTACTTCCCTAATATTACAACTTGATTTTTTAGATTACCTGTTATTAGCTTGACTGTTAATAACAGGTCTGTCTGTCTCTCTAACCCTCTATTCCTATGTAACTTGACTCCACATCCTATTTGGTACCTGATAATTAACTTCCAATGAAAAAAATCTGAACCATTCTTCTGAAATATCAAGATCCATGCCAGAAGCCTAGAACGAATCGATACACGTACAAATACAATCGGTTTTGTACTTTTGTTAGGTACATTATAAACAGAGGTTGGTGCCATGGTAGCAATCAACATATTAGTTTTACAGCTTCCCTTTGCATAGATTTCCAACAGATGGACACCATTTCCTTTTCCTTGCCATTAAATGCCCAAACAAGCATCATATATGACCCCACAAAATTGACATGAGATTGTATGACTATTATTTGATTCTAGAAAGTAAATCTACAATGACCCATCACCCAATTTCAGAAAAGATAATTGCTTCTTCCTCACTGTTTCTCTCTTTGAGAGGAGATGACTTTAATTAATCTTTGAGGACAGTTTCTTGGATATTAATTACATGGATGAATTTATTTTAAACCAATCTGTCTATTCAGAAATTATTGTATGAATAAACACACTTTTCAAAGGCTTGAGTTGCAACGCTATATACGCATATGAGTGATATTAAATGCCATTAGTCTATAACAGCTGTGTGAAACAAGAGAAGGCTTTCAATTTTAGCTACAATATATGAGAAGAATCGACAACCTTAATTATATTGCATAGATAGATATTTTGGTGTGATAATAATTAACTGATTCTTAACTTCACGCGAAACGCACTTCTCTTGATAAGAAAGGTGATAAACTATTAACTATTTAGACAATTGAGGTTGACAATACAAACTAATTGACCATTAGTTCATGCATATAATAGAAGCTTGGTGGTTCAAACACCGCCACATAACTTTTATTATAAGTGCATTTTTTTTTATAAAAATGGTGCATGTTACCTTGTTTCATTATTATTATTACTGTTACTATTATTATTATTATTTAACAAATTAACCTATGACACCAACTTCTACATATAAAATTGTTGGATTTTCAGATAAGTTATAGTGCAATAATTCGATTCAATTATTCATATTTGTTAACTATCCGAAACCATAATTCATGTATAAAACTAATTCCTCAGAGCTCGAACATTTGGGACAGTACATGAGTACACAATCATCTTCTTAGGACACTTACGACGACTTAAGATATCGTCCATCACACTAATTCGAAATATAAATGTTCCTAAGTTGATTTACTTTGATTAATATAATATAAATTAACTGACTTACATTTAAAACTTTTTCTAATCAATTTGATTATCGAAAGGCCTTTTAATGAACTTATATAAATAGACTATTTCCTACATTATATATTTATGTCTACTACTAACTTAGAGAATTAAATAGGGACATATATTATTGTAAAGAAATAGTTAAAATACACAACCACTTTGATGGTGCTTATACGTACCTAGATGTAAACATTAACATTTGCACTCGTGAGACTTAAACTTGTGTTTTGTAATAATTATTGCTGGTAGTTAAATAGTTTTTGTTCCATGTTTATTGTGAGATGACTATACTGAACTAGTCAGTTTAGCCTATTAATGAAGGATGTTGATTTGATCGATGCATCTCCTAGTGACCGCATATAATTAAGTAATTAACCATCTTTTTTAGGGTTCAAATATTGACGATGATATATCTTGTGATGTAAGAAAATTGTGTTAAGAAAAAAAATAAGTTTGTATGGTGACCTATACTATCTACCGTACGCTGTCTTATTAACCAATTTAAGTTTGAAAATGACAACTCATATAGCTACGTGAGGTGAAGAACGAAAACTTCACAAAGATTATTTTGTTCAATTTCAACTGGCTGGGTCACTAGTAGTTAAAATTTAATTTGGAATGATAAAGACAAACTCTTACGTACCGTTTGTCGGAATGTAGTCGGCATTTTTTATGATAACCAAAAAATTAAATAATATAATATTAATAACTAATTTTGAGATTTATTTTCATTCATAACCAAACCGTCTTCATGGGAGCGGTTTACACTGAGACTAGACCGCCCTCCGGGGGGTGGTCTGCTATATATATATATTTTAGGATTTGAATGTTTCAATTTAAATAATGAGAAAAATTTAATTTTTGTAATAAAGTTAGATCGTAAAACAATACATTTTTAGTACCATACTTAAATTAACAAAAGATGATAATAGATAAACAAATAAATAAATTTCATACAAACAAAATGGTGCCCATTCTTATCCACTGTGATCTCTACACGGCCATCCTTCACTAAAAATGAAAGCGCAAATATATTCTCCACAGTTTGTGCAAAAGATTGCCGATTTAACACTAAATATTCGAGCTTTGTCTGCTTTTGTTTTCTCAAGAAGTAAACATTGTCAACATGTTTTTGTCTGTATCAGTCTTTTTTGAAGGGTCACCCTTTGTCTCGCCAACCTAACAAAGATACTAATCATTAGATCAATATAGCAATTCCTCAACCATCATAAATGATATCCCTTCCCTTCTCATTAATGGTATAGAAGGAAGATAAAAGAATTTATAAGTTTTGTTATTTTTTAAATGATATCCCTTCCCTCAACCATCATAATATGATTTGTTATTTTTCAATATTGTTTATATTGTTTATATTGTTGTATATTTTGTATTTTTTTTATATTGTTTAAATGATATCCCAAAATCATTAACATTTCGCCAACTCTGCCCACCAAAATCAGATTGTGTCAAAAATGTCCAAACCGGCTATTATACCGCCGGTTCCTATCTTTTTTTTTTTTTGGAAAAAGTTATAACTTTTTTTTTTATTAAAGTTTTTAAATTTTTTGATATGTTTCTTTGAAATTAGGTAGAAAAATATATAATTTAGTTTATTAGAAGGACTGAAACAAATAATCCGGATCAATATTTTTCAGACCGGATTTTTTGCAGTTGTAAGATAAATTAAAATATTTCATTGTGTGTTATTAGAAAAAAGAAAACTTTCGTAGAAGTGTCAATTTTTTTTTAAAATGATTTAATAACATTATTTAAGAAGCATCATTTAAAATGTTTTCCTAAAAATCGTGCATAATAATATTAATAACATCATTTAAAAAAATATTATTAATTACTTAAAAAAATTGCATTAAAATGATTTGAAAAATTTCTAAAACTTTAAATGGCCATAACTTTGGCTAGAAAAGTCGGATTGACGCGTATGACCCCAATTCGGAAAGGGGAGGAGGAGACGGTGGCGACCGGCACCCGGGGTTACACCCCGGGTATCTTGGGTATCCGACAAATTAGAATCGTCAAAAAATGTCGTTTAGTGCCTCAAAAATTAAGTTTAAGATTTTTAGTGTCTCAACTGAATTTTCTTATGTTGAAAAATACTTTTCAGCACCGAGAAATGTATCAGCAGCTAGTGCAATTGCCACAGGAGAAGTCTTATACAAGTATTATGTCTTCTGGTTCGATTTCAGGGACTCGAAATAAACTGAATTATATATTTTTCTATCCAATTTCAAAAAAACATATCAATTTTTTTGGTTATGAACATAATTATAATTAATCCATCATCGTATTAAAAAAAAGAAAAAAAGTAAACCGCCCCCCCAGGGGGCGGGTTGGTCAGGGGTTAACCGTCCCACTGGGGGCGGGTTGCTTGGGCACTAAACCGCCCCCCGGGGGGCGGTTTGGTTATGAATGAAAATAAATCTCAAAATTGGTTATTAATATTACTTTATTTAATTTTTTGGTTATGGAAAAAAATGCTGGGAATGTAGTGGGGCTATGTGTAAAATAAATAAAAAAATGAATCCTTTTCTAAGATATCATATGGAGGGGTATTTAACCGGTCGGTTCGGTTCAAACCGAACTAAAATAACTAAATCAAATATTTTTCCGGTTTTTGAAAATCCAACCAAACCGACATAACTAAAATAGCAAACTGAATTAAAACCAAACCGATTAAACTGATTTAAACTTCGGGTTGTTCGGTTGAACCGAATAGAGGAATTCAGTCTCAAAAACTCAAAACTCAATACACCAATACGAGAATTTCACAGAAATAAAAATCAAGATACCATTATACATGTTCAATTTCATACAAACACTTAGATTCAAAACAAAAAAATAAACCAAAATACTACACAAAGTCTCGAACTATTAATAAAAATATGTCGGCTCGGTTTATTTGGTTTTGAGAATTCAAAACCGAACCGAACCATTGAAACCGAACTATTTTATAAAATCAACCGAAATGAACTATTTAAACCGAAAAACCGAACCATTTAAACTGAAATTTACCAGTTCGGTTTAAAAACCAAATAAACCGAGCCATTTGAACACCCCTAATCATATGTGCGAGTACCATAGTGCAAGAACAAATTTAAAACACAAAATTGAAAGGAGGGTCAATGTTCATAGTGCAAGACGGAATTTATCCAGAATTTCATATATTGTTTTAATTAACGTGATAAGCTCAAGTCTTTTAAGGGAATTACAAATTCATTCATCTATGAATTAATACTTAAAAACTTTATTGTTGGAATATTTCTATTTTAATTTTCTTTTGCAAGCTGCGTAAATTTTGGACATATATAGAGAATTTTACAAAATGCCCATAAAAAATCGAACAAAATATTCTCTCACTAAATTTCTTGACAAAATATTATTGTGGGACTCAAACTTCTCTTCCCTTCCCTTTCCTCCCCCTCTCTCCATGTTACTTTCTCTCTCCAAAGGCTAAAAAGACAACATGTGCGCAGTTAGGGGTGTTTGGTTCGGTTCGGTTAAAACCGAGCCGAACCAAACTGAACCGAACCAAAGTTTTATTTCGGTTTGTTCGGTTCAAACCGAAATATATTAATTTTTTATTTAAATCGATTGTTTTGTAATAAACCAAAGTATATTAAGAAATAAACCGAAGTATTTAAAGTAATTTATTAAGAAATAAATCAGGGTATTAAGAAATAAACTGGGGCAGTCCGGACCAAATTCATAATATATAAATGTTCGGTCAGTTCGGTTATTTCGGTTTTGAAAATTTTCAAACCGAACCGAACCGAAGTTATAATTCAGTTTTAAAAAAACAAACCAAACCAAACTATTAAACTGAAGAAACCGAACCGTTTGAACCGATCTAATTCGGTTCGGTCCAAAACAGATTAAACCGACCCAATGAACACCACCATGTGCAGTTACTTTGATCTTATATATACGCGTCCGTTTATATAAAACAGGCCGAAGCCTTTTCTAATATACCTAATTAGTAGGCCTATTCCTTTGGAAAATATATGGGCTGGGCTGGGCCCAGCATATATTGGGGAAAGGTAAATTGGTGGGATTAATTTGATTGTAGTTAGTTGCAATTACCCAAGTGTACAATGACAAAGTTATGATGCTATTCTATTATATGCAAATTAATTACTTGTTCAAAGAATGGCAAATCCAATTGTTCTCATATCCCTCTCTGCATGTTATCAAGGAAACAAGAACTACTTTTTAAACAACATATATACAACAAATTTCAAGCACCTAAATCCAGTCATATCTTACATTTATGCATTGTATATACAAGGAAAATAAGCCATCACACAAACAAATACACACACACACACACACAATCTTCTCATCAGAATCAAACAATAACACATCCCGATGGTTGTTCATCATACGGGGCGCTGACATACTGTACCGGCCTGTATGAATTGCTCCAATCGTGGTATGGATGTACCGTCGTGGATGCGTCGCTCGAGGTGTAGTATGGATGGTGTACATATGGGTACTGCTTCTCCGGCTCAGGCGGGCCGACGCTTACAATTTTGGCATTTTTATTTTTCTTCCTCAGCGCCTCAATAATTATAACAGGGTCTACATTCCCCACTACTGTTAGTCTCCCCTTCTCATCTAATTTCATGGATTTGATTCCTGCAAAAGATTTAAATAAAGAATGAAGAATGTGCTAAAGAGTCTTAATTTTAGATTGAGAGCAATTTATGCTTATTAACAAGTGAAATTATTTAAAGGAAATATAATAAATTGTGATAAATCCAAAAGTGTGTGTATATATATATATATGTATGTATGTATGTATACCATTAAGCTTGGCGACTGCTGTCATTATGCTACTATTGGACTTGTTGGATGATAGAGTAACTTCCACCACAATCTTCTACAAATTCAGAATAAAAGAATTAATTTCAGCTTATTTAAATTAAAAACATTCAGATGATCAATGATATATCTTCTAGTTGTTTATCTTTTTGCTGTTACTAATTCAAATATATTTTTGATTAAATCAATAAATGGCCAGTGTCATCCAATAATTAATAGCAATGGATATATGTATATCATAACTATTTAAAAGAAAACCAATAAGACTCTGTTCGTGTTCTTTACTGTACGCGTTGAAAAAGAAAAATTCAATTCAAGATAATTTTTTTTCCCCACACACACAGTAAAATTTAGTTCAAATCCCTCACCCATACCTGTTCCCATTAGCACGCTGAACAGAATCAAATAGTATAGCATTATGGGTTATATATATATATATATATATATATATATATATATATATTCTTATTGTAGAAATGAGAGCCAATATTCTCAAATCATTAATTCCAATACGGATATTGCATTTTCATGCAACATTACACACGGATATTGAATCATCTTATTAGCAGTACGAGAACAATAATTACACAGAAAATAATGATTACCAATTTAAAAAAAAAAATGAGATGTACTGCATATAAAGGATCTAAGCAAAGAAAAGGCAAAAAGAAGATGAAAAAAAAAATCGAATTGTTTTAATTACCTTCATGATGAGTACTAGCTAGAAGGACCGCCTAAAGATTGAAACTTTTTATGCACGAGCATAATAATCTTCAAAGGTAGTTATGTGTATTTATAGTCTTTATGTAATGTCGGTATCTAGAATACACAAATTGTCAATATTTTATTTTTCTTATATATTGAGATAAATACATGGAACCGGTCTTAAAAGACCTTTTTCAATTTAATTAATCATAAACAAAAAGTTCCTAGCAATTGCAAATAAGTATGTGAATATTAGTTACATAAAAGGAAGATGGTGTTTTTTCTGCAGCAGTCTCGCACAAGTCAATTGTGAATCATATACTGTGAGTTTGCAAATTAAAATATACATAGGCATAGCCTACCTAATTTTTAGAAATTTAACATGTCAGGTTTGCGACACGAAGTATTATAGGAAATCTGCTGCAGAAGAATTAGCTGCATCATAATAAAATAACAACAAATGTATGCTAAAGAATGTTGACTAGCTATGTATGCATAATGTATGTCTATCAAAAATGAAATAAAAAGGGAGGCATATTGGCTGCTGAATACATCATCTAATTTTGTACGTTAATTGCTTGGTAGCTAAGGTAGATGATTCTTATTAACCATTCGAATTTGCTAGTTGATTTCCTGGAACCCTAATAATTAGACAACCAATCATTGAATTATTGTCTTTTACTTTATTTGAAAGGAAAAGCGTCACGTAGCTAGCGTTCTCAAATTCGGATCACATAAAATTTAAAATATAGTTTATTAAAAATTTATATGATTCATATGATAATTTATATCTAATAAATTTTAATAATTTAAATGTAAATTCGTATAATTTTATATGAATATATCGAATCTTGTAGGAACAAACTATATTGATGTATATTTTTTAATGTACTTAATTAGAAGGTTTTTTTTTATATATAAAAAACTAAACCATCAATTTTTTGTTTCTTTTGGAGAAAGAACCATCTCTATTTTAAAATAAATAGCATGGAATATAACACGTTTCAATACGATTAATTGATCCGTAAGTGAAGCAATCTATATTTCAACAATTTTGTGAGACGCATTCTTTCTATTCATTCAGTTTCCGTGTTGAAATTAAAACTGCAATACTCGGCAAAACTGGAACAAACGAGGGATCGACACGGTAATACCGTCCCATTGGCATCAAAGTTTATTGTGAGCGCTAATGAATGGTTTCCACTAAAAATGTGTCTATACCGTAAATTAGTGGGGGAATCTCACATATACCCTCAAGAACTTCAAAATTACGTAATCTCCCTCTAAAATTTGAAATTACATATTTTCCCCTCCAAACTTCAAAAACTCACAAATTTACCCATTTTATTGTCTTTTATATTAAAACTCATTCTAAATTTACAAAATACCCATTTTACCCTTTATTAAAAGCACTCAAATTTAAATATGAACGGTTCCTCTACCGTCCAAACTGCTTTTAGATTTGTGCACACAAGATCAGCACAATCTTGATGCAAAAACGCACACATATTGAAGCAACATGCACAAATTTTAATGCGATATGCGCTAATCGAAATTACTTTAAGATTCGTGCGTGTTAAATTAGCACGAATATTGAAGCGACGCACACAAATCTTAATGCGATGCGCACGGATCGGACGGTAGAGGAACCCTTCAGATTAAAATAATTTAAGTCTAATGGGATTTATATATTTTTAATAAAGGGTAAAATGGGTATTTTATAAATTTAGAATGAGTTTTAATACAAAAGACAATAAAATGGATAAATTTGTGAGTTTTTGAAATTTGGAGGGTGAAATATGTAATTTCAAACTTTAGAGAAGGGAATACGTAATTTTAAGTTTTTGAGGGGTATACGTGAAATTCTCCCTAAATTAATTAGTAATAATTGACTTGATCAAAGGAGGCCCATGGGCCTAATAACCCAATTAATTAGCAAAGAGGGAGAGCGGAGTAGGTCCATGAATTTGAATTTGATGGGTTTCAAATTCGTCTGATATGCTTTAAGATTTGTATATACGAAAATTGAAACAGATGCATACAGATATTAAAGCGGTCACATTAATTGAAAGGAGTTCCTACACAAGAAAATTTTAAATGTTACATTTAAATCAAGTGACCTGATAATTAATTAATTCCACTAGAATAAAAGGTCACATTAATTTACATAAAAAATAGGTACAATAATGATTCAGGACATGCATCTATTCGTTTTTTTTTTTAATTAATTCGATTGGGGTTTTTTTTACAAAAATTACAAGTACTGAATAAGTTATTCAGTACCTCTTATTTATATTTAAATTGTATCAAATAGCCTAGTCGGTATCTCCTAATTTTACTCTTTTACTTGACAAAAACTATGAAAAATTTGTGAAACTGGCCCCTTGAAAATATATGAGAAGTACCGAATAACCTATTTTTTTTTGGTTCCTTACAAAGCCCGTAGGCTTTTTAAATCCTATCCGAATTTAAACACATATTTATTCAGATAATTAATTAAGATGGACAAACTACCCGGATTTGAATAATAATCCGAATCGGATATCCGTCCTATCCGGAACAAACTTTCAACCCACTTTCAGTTTTGCTCTTTATGCGCTCACGTGAATTACCTATTCTGTACTTGTGTTTTTTTTTGTAAACAAAAATAATAATAATTTAAGTTGGTTCTCTAATTTTTTTTTTTTTTCTAATTATGGTTTTTTAAAAAAAAAAATCCATCTATTAAGTAGGTAAGTTTAAGTAATATCGATGGTTGCAAGACATAATAAAAAAAAAATTAAATTAAATCCAAACCCTATTTATTTTAGAGAAAAAGTATTAGTGCCCAATGTTTTGTACCTAGTTTTTATCCAATATTTTGGATAAAGCTTCTTAACCTATAAAAAATTTCCTGTCTCTCACATTCTCTCTCATTTCCTCATCTCTCTTTTTCTCTAGCACCCACACAAAATCAAAACTCTTCCCAAATAGCAAACCTAGCTCCCTTCTTTTATAATGCTTTCTCTCCAACCACCTTCGCCTCCCATCTCCGGTCGCCTCCGCCTCCCATCTCGGTCCCTCCACCTCTTCTCCACCTCTTCCTCACGTCATATGCATCCTTTCGAGCCGCACGAGCTCGAAGGAGCCATGGATCTAGGCCTTTTCAAGGAGATCCGGAGCCATGGATCCAAGATTTATCCAAACGATTGGCCACATCTCTCTCCACAACCTCGATATAAACAAGTTTCTCAATTATTATTGTTTTTCTTTTTTATTTCCAGTCTCTTATGTTCTCTTCTCTCTCGATGGACCTCCTCTCTGCTCTCGAGCGCTTGATGCCATCGGAAAACTTCCAGATCTGAAATTACAAATTTCAGATCGGAGATGACAGACACAAGTGAAACATGTACAGTATTGGTTCACATTTGTTACAGTATTGGATTCCTTATGTTATAGTACCGGAGGTTTAACCTGAGTTCAGCGAATTTAGTAAGTTGCTAATCCATAATCTCGCTGTTGTTTGATCTTCTTTTCTGAATTTTTGCAGTAGTTGATTGTTAATTGTACAAAATTAGATTTGAATTTTCGTTTTTGAAAAAAAAATTGTATCAATTGCATTTCAAAATTAAGATCCCATTGATAGAGTCCAGATTTAGATTTAGTGTGTATTTTTATAATTTTGATATTCGTTATGAACATTTTTTGAATTGAATTTTATACAAATTTAGATTCATTGTTACAATATTTAGAATAGATTATTACAGCCTGGTTGAGATATTGTGTAGTATTCCTCAGTTATTTGTATTTGTTATGTATATTGCGTTACATGATTAGATTTAATTATTGCGTTAATATTTTTTACAGTTTTGGTTTAATATTGTTACAGTATTTGTTTAAATGTTTTACAGTATTGGTTTAGATTTATTACATTAATTGGCTTGCATTTGTTACATTATTGTTTTTCATTTGTTGCTGTATTTGTTTGCATTTGTTACAGTATTTGTTGTTGATCTTCCCATGTTATAATACAATGAACATTATTAATTTACATTTGTTACAATATTTGTTTATAATTGTTGCAGTATTTGTTTGAATCTGTTACATTATTAGTTTCTATTTTTTACAGCATTGCTTTACTATTGTTATATTATTAATTTGCATTTGTTACAGTGTTTTCTATTGATCTGTTACAGCCTTCCAGGTTTTAATACAATAGAAATTAATTTGAATGAAGATTTAGAAATTGATATGTTGTTATCTGATGTAGTTGAAGTTGATCAAGTTGGGAAAAATATATCAACTTTTGAATGAAATTTGAACGTTATATGTGATGAACCAGATGTAGAAGCAGATCCAGAAATATTGTTAGATAGAGTAAGTGACGGTTCTCCGTTATATGTGATTGATATTCAGTATGTGTTAATTTGTTACATTATTTTCCTAAATTTGTTATATTATTTGTCTACAATTGTTACAATATTGGATACTGATTGATGTTCAAAATTATTTAATTTGTTATATTATTTGTCTACAATTGTTATATTATTTGTCTACAGTTGTTACAATATTTTTTACTGATTGATGTACAATATTTTTTTTGCAGTTTTATTTTCTTTGTAATAGTTGTAGTTTTAATTGTAAGATTTGTCATATTTTTTTTTACAGGAAGATATATATAAGGAGCGTTTGATTCTTGCCATAAAACTTTTAAGGTTTTGTGATTGTTGTTTGCTGGACAAAGTTCTTTATTTTGAACAAAGTTTGTAAAGTTGTTTGCCTGAAGAGTGTTTCTTGGACAATGTTATATTTGTTTATAATATTTGTGATATTTTTGTTGTCATATAGTTGTGATCGTAATTGTTGCAGTTTTCATACTTCATTACTGCAATATTAATTATTACAGTTTTCATACTTCGTTGTTACAGTTTTCATAATTTATTGTTACAGTATTCATTGAATATAGATTTTGTCGTTATTTTTGCAGTTTACGTAGCTATTTTTTTTACCATATTCAATTTCATTAATTTGAATCTCTAATTTTACAAATTATTTAATTAAAAATAAAAAAATGAGAAAATAAAAAAAAATTAATAATCAAAACTTCTAGAACGATAGAAAAAATTTGAAAAAAATTAAAAACATCTAGAAGGGGAAAAGTACACAAGTTGGTAATTTTTTAAGTAAAACAAGTACAGTTAATACACAGTTAACTGTCATTAACTGTCAAAGTACAACAGGTTTGAAAGTATAAAGTACACCACGTATAAAGATATTGGAAGTTGCAAGTTGTTAATTTTTAAAAAATTGATCGTATCTTTTACATCATCCGATATTGTCTGTTACAGTATTCCCGCCAGTCAAATGACAGTTGATTTGGATAAAAAGTGTGTACAAATTTTTGGATACAATTAGAAGGATCCTTTATTTTACTACCATTAGTTATTTTTTTAAGTGTAATTAACTATAGTTTTTGGAGGGAAACTTGGGATTAGCAACTTGGCATGTTCGTTGGTTGGAAGTTTGGAGGCATTAATGCATTATCCTTTTCCTAACCTTTGTAATTAATGGTGTCATCTCTGAGATTGAGATCCAAGAAAACAAAAAAGATTTCATGCATGATGAAAGACATCAACAAATCAGCAACCAACCTACATATATAAGCATATATAGATAACTGATCAGCTAATTTCCAACCAATTTTTTTGTAGATGCAGATATTTACTCATAAGTCACTTGACTTGATGCTATGCGTGTTGTTCTTTTGTTCATTTTTTATTTCTTTCAACCTTAATTTGCTTTAAGAAGCACATCACACACACACACACAAGTGTGTGCATTCATCTATTTATAAATTTTTTAGGAGAATATTCTCTTTCAGCTAGACAAAGCAGGACATTACACTGTTTATTGTTCGCTTTATTTATCTTATTGAATACGGATAAAGATAAAAAAATTCATTAATATAGTGGATAAAAATTATTTTTTTATCTGTTTCCTATATGGTAATAATTAAAAATAAAAATTATAAAATTATTTATATAGATATATATTTACATGAAGATAATGGATGATATGATGTAGTTTTATCATGGCTCATATATATATGTAATGGTATTATTTTATCTATTTATATGATCCATACTGTATTTGATTTTTTCGTTTAGCTTATTAGATGTAGATAAGTGTAAAAATAAATATTTATTCGTGAACACAATAGTAAGTGTATGAAAATGCTTCCGCCTAACATGTTTTCTATCTGTAATTGACATCCCTACCAATGATCAATGATCCATAGACCTGTTTTCAATTGTGGAATTAGATTCTACAAATCTAGTCTAAACTTTGCCTAAATCAGCAAAGATGAACTATTGTTAAAAGTGTACAGTACATAGATCCTTCTAAGTGTACTTTTGATGCAAATATAATTGAAGTAGCGTTTTATAAAATTGAAATTAGAACTTGCAATTTAAGAAGATGGTTTCAACTTTTTAATTGCTAATATATGACTGCGGTCACAAATTAAACGTGAATATTTGCTATCATATTATTGTGGTCTGCATGAATTTTTTTGTATAAAAAAGAAAAAAAATTAAAAATAGTATTTGAAAATGATTCTTTAAAAAAATCAAAACCAAGGGCCAGATTTCGAAAGACTGGCCTTCATTTTCGGTCCATACTCCAAGTCCAGCGCAAAAATAGTGGCCGAACATTTTTAATCCGATTTTTTTTTTCAATTTTAATTAATACAAATACTAATTTCGATTTCTTTCCAAAACTGAATTTTATCTTTTGGTTTTTCTTTTTATTTTTTTGATAGATTTCCAGTTATCTGTATCGGACGAACAATGCATATTAAGATCTAAATTTTCATCCAAATTGTTCCTCTCGTCATGATGGCATAGTAAGATAATTAACATCCATATTTTAGTTGTTTCTAATAATTTCAAAATGCTGAAGATTGGTTTAAAAGTGTTTACCCCTATTTATACCCTTGCAGATATATAGTCACATATTTGTTTTGAATAATTTAAAAAATACTCTGAATTTATTTTTTTGTGCTACCAAATTAATTTAACAGACATCATACAAAATTTTGACAATTCTACAAGTTATTTTAATTATTATTAGGTTTATGTTGTAGACTTAAAAAACGTCTAATAGATGTATATATATTACTCTGATAAATTTGTATATAAATTTTTTTTTTCACTGATTAAATTTTGTAATGGTTACAGACAATTTTGGCAAAGTTAAATTTGATTTAATTTAATCAAGTTGCAAACTAGTTCAGCAGTAAGTAATAATTTAATGAAATTGATGCAATGGACTAGTGACTATAGGATAAGGACAGATACTGAAGAAGAGAATTGCATTATAAATGATCTTGGCGGGAGTTGTTAACAAATCGAAAATGACTATTACCAACCGTAGCCGCTTACAGACAGAAGAAATATATAAATAATAGTTGAAAATATTTAATCATGAGAGACCGTTTTACTTAGAAGAATAATTCCTTAATTCCTTCAAACAAATTAAGGAAACAAATTAAAAATCAATTTCAACAAACCACCGCCCTCTCAAAATTTAACTAATATCACCACCAAACGGTACTAAGAAGAACAGCTAGCACATCACTGTTTCTTTTCTGCAACAAATTAAACTGTAGAACACTTACCATACATACAGAAAAACCTAGTTGTATATATATTTTACAATAGAAAATTAAGTTGATCAGGAAATGATGCAGCCACCATACTGTGGTTCTTCATGCCAGACGACAGTGCCATACGGCGGCATATACGGCCCCCGGCTACATGAAGTGCAGCAAGCGACTATCTTCTTGGGTGGATCATCGGGTTTTTTGTCGGGACCAACGCTCTCGATCTGTGCGTGTTTTTTCTTCTTCCTGAGAGCAGAGATGATACACACCGGATCGACATCACCCACCACCGTAAGAGTGCTCTTTTCGCCATCAATAGTTAGTGACTTGATGCCTGTACGTCGTACGTGCAATTTTATTTAATTATTTCACTTATTTTCTTTTCTTTTCCTAGTTAGGAGGAACCATAAAAGTAAAATGTGCATCAACATTAAGCATATATATAATTAAACAGAAATTGTAGAGAGAGAGAATTGAAGGCAGAACCTTGAAGTTGGGCGATTGTTTTCATGATAAGAGTTTTGCATTTTTCGCATGCTATAGTCACATTCACCACAATCTTCTGTTTAATCAATGTACACATGAGAGGAAGTAAATAAACAAAGTTAGAGATTGATATAATCCAAATACAATCTATCAAATTACTGTAAATACAGTAGCAAAACTTCAAAAAAAAAAAATATAATACTGTTTAAAATATAATCAAATAATAATAAAACTATCTAAAGAAACAGTAAAATGAACACAAACTAATTGGAATCAGTTTATGGAAGGGAATTGGCATGCATAAAAAACCAAAAACAACATTAATTTTATCTTGTGGTAGAGGCCTAGAGGGCACCTTCAATATTGAATATGACAAAAATGCATCATTAAGTATACCTTCATATTTGGGAGCAGAACAGATGAAATGATATGATATCAAGTCTAAAAGAGACACTGGTTGTTGTCAAAAGTACCACGATATGAGGTTATATATAGCTGAGTTGTGTTACAATTTTTTTATAGGCTATTGACCAAGCCCAGCTCTTTATTGTTTTATATTTTAGGGTGGCCCCATTGACTCCATTTTTACCACTTGCAAATGACTGAGTTTAGTGTAACACTATGCAAAAATATGTAAATGAAATTAATATCTGAAAATAAAGTACAAAATGTCTGAAAATATTTTTCAGTCAAATATGTTATGTCCAAAGAATAAGTGGTATTGTTTATATTAGCAAGATAATTAAGTTACATTAAAATTTATTATGATTAATCTGATCATTTAGAATTTTGTTTGATAAATATATGATTATTTGTTTGAAATTGAAAAATATACAAGTATAAAAAAATGTTAGAAATGGAAATTGGTTGGATACAAAATAGAAGATTAAAATCTTGTAATATTATTAGGTCTTCTTTTAGTTACTCTTGGATTGATTTGCAAAAATGGAAAAGTGGAAGGTTAAATTTATGAAAATGCAACTTTTAAATAAAAATCAATACAATTTTAAAGTGACTAAATGGCATAAGCCACGTGGTGGTCACTGGGTGAAACACCCATGCTTAATAATTCTTTTAATTAAAGAGTTATCTTCTCTCTGATCCGAAGAAAGCAAAAAAAAAAAAAAAAAAAAAAGAAAGTAAAATCATGAAACAAAGGATAAATGAAAGATCAAAGAAAGAAATGAGAAACAAACAACGGTGGGGCTTTTGTCTGTCTCTCTCTTGCAATTTCTTTTCTGTGCGTGAAGAACAGTTATAATATGACCATGGTACTCTTCCTGAGCTGCGTGGTTAATGGGTAATCTCCTCTTTATATATTGATCGTGATTTTCCTTCTTTACTGCTCTAGGGTTTGTTAACCTTTGAGACTTGAGTAAGCAATTCGTTTGATGCTGTAAACTAAGTTAAGACTGTTGATTGATTGAAAATCATCTTCGTTTACTTATTTTCTTTATCGAGTTTTACCCCGTTAGTCATAGTTGGTTATTAAGCTTCATGTTCTACTTGTGGTTTTAGCTTGCAACCTCTAAGAAGTATAGAGACTATTAATTTCGTTGAAATCCCTGGTTTCCAAGTTAGAATTCAATCTCTAACCAGTACCCTTCGGTACCGAGCTCAAATTGTCTTATTAGGTATCGTTATCTTTTCTAGTGGTTGAATTCATTCTCAATAAGTTGTTCAAGTGGTTGAGCATTATGGATGAATTATGAAAGTTGGTACCTCTTAATACCAATCAATTATGATTACTTGTATAGTATACAGTACACTGATATGAACTCTGAAGGGCTTGATTACAAAATATGTTCAAACTGAAGGGTTTAATTGGATAAAATTCTTTTGCGTTGGTAATTGAATCTAGTCAGAGGGACTAAATGGAATAATATGAAATGTTAACTCATACCGGCCTTAGAATTTGAATGAAAAGAAAAAATGGATTAGACTTGTTATTAAATTTGGATTTAACTAGTTGGACATTTAGAAATTGATTTGATTAAATGAACCGTGGACTATTTGAAAATAAATCTTGACCGAAATTAATTTAAATAAAGGAATAATTAATAAAGGAAAGCCAATTGTTAAAATTAGTTCAAAAGATTAACTAAAAATACTGAATTCAGGGATGTTATATTAGTGCTTTAATAATCTAAATGAGGATTTTCATGAAACTATCGAGCCCTAGTATGAATCCAAAATGGAAATAAAAATGAAATTACTCAAATAAGGTAAAAGAAAGTTAATGAATATTGAAACACCTAAACTGGTTTATTTTATTAAAATTTTCAAAGTATTAATCTTAGTATATATATTGTTGTATCATAGGCCTAATTACGAAAGAGACAAATGGGATAAAATGTTTCAGGACGAACAGACTGATGGTGACCTCGCTTGATTACCCTACGATATCAGGTGCGAGGTTATTGGATTAGTCTGAGATTCATGACTAGGAATTAAATCGTAACTCGCTGTGCATTTTGAATATTTGATTGACTGCATTGATTGAACTGTTGCATCATATGCATAGCCCAATACAATTGAAACTGAATTATTACAGGTGAGTCTATTGACTATCATGTTGATATTATTTATCGGTTGATTGATTCTTATTTCAAATGATTGATTGAGACCACAGTGATTGAATTAATTGAATATTGAATACGTAATCCTTGAACCTCCATATAGTGGAGAAAAAAAATTAATATATCGTAAAGTCTAGCTAGCTACTAGACTTTACTCCAGGACCCTTATGCGCATATGGTGAATGGCCCCAACTGAACCCAGTACCGGTTGGGTAGGGGATATTGAATAAATATGAATTATGACTGTAAGACTAATGAAGTGTGGTAACTGTCTTATCAATGATTTTCTTTCCGATAATAACAGTACTGTGATATTGATTTTGTATTGTTTCTGCTAACCGATTGTCAGGATAGTTAAAATTGTCTTATCATCGATTTCCTTTCTGATACTGAAGGCATTAAGATATTGATTCTATATTGTTTCCATTAACAAATTATCAGGATGGATAGAATAGTATAAGCCCTAACACGATGGATACTTGTTATGGTATCTATCAGTGTTACCAGACTAGAAATTGTAAAGGTAAGAAACCAAACGTTACCAGACTTTATGGTTTAAAAGATTTTACCCCAAACCATTTATTCTGATAAGATCCTTAGAGTTCGGATTTATTTGTGAAATTGTATTGTTCAATTGGATACTGTTATTGAGCATTTGCATTCGTCGTTTTAAAATGAACTGTCAATATCTCGTGCGGTGATTTCATTCCGAATATGGATTTCCTTCGAATCCAACAATCTGAGTGGCAATCAGCACTGAGAAATAATTTATTATTTTTCACTCGTTTTCCCTTGTGGGTTACAGATTTATTAGACGAAAATTGAGAAATGCTCTTGCGATTGTAATTGACAGCAGGGCCACCTAAAGGATTGAGATTTGGGATTATTTTATCTGACATGATGCAGAAAATTTATCTAGCATCATCCACTGTAAAATGTCAGATAATTTTTGTAATTAATTGGGATGTGGTTAAAAATAATGGATGCTATTGGCAATGCATAAAAAAATCCATGCCTCGCGTTATGTAAATTGAATGGTAAAAATTGACGTGGTAATTCCGTCGCACCTCCAATCCGGATTGGAGGTGTGACATTTAGTTTTAGGTGACAGAATGTATCTAGGGATCAGCAATTACAAACTTTTTCTTCTAACAAACTAGGATTTGTCCCCTAAAGCGAAATTTGACACACACCTCTCTCTCTCTCTCTCTCTCACACACACACACAAACACTACACGTAGAGTTTAATTAAATTTATCAATAATTGATATGAAAAATGATAAGATCAAGGTTTGATTAAAATTTCTACGTACAGAATTAATTTTGCAGCACCAACTCCTGCAGGATTAATTACTTCCATTATATTGCAAACTTTATTTTTATTATTATATAGGGACGTGTATTCATTATTCCATAATATGTCCTTTATCTCTGTGTGCTATTCATAATTAATGAAGAATTTGTATAAATTAAATCAACTGGCCAAAAGCAGATAAGAACGAACTAAAAAGGAACATGCTTTAATTTAGAAGAATTTTATATTCTTTAGGTACATATAATGCCAAGTCTTGATTTTGACAAGAAATATTGACTAAAAATGTTAGAATTACGTACTGTTCAGCAGAGGTATTGGGCTACGATTTGCATGTCTTTCTATAGAAGTGAAATAGTAAAAAAATAATACTAAAAAATGAATGTATTAAAATTAACTTAAAAATCATTTTTTTTTACCTACTTGACTCTATACTAATGAAATTGAAAATTTATAAATTGTGTATGTAAACTGCTAATCACGATCAATGACGAAGTAGATCGGTTTAAAAAATTAAATTCATTATGTGAAATCAATCCGATAAATTTTAGAGACAATAACACCGGAAGTCTTATGTTATCCATAACACTTTAGCTAAACTCAATCATTTTTTGATAAAAAGGTCTAAACTCGTTTCATTGCAGAAACATAGTTAACTTACAGGAAACTGTTTTTAGCAATGATATCTCATAACAAAATGATACTCCTGAGAACCCTGCTTCTGGATGCCACAACAAGGCTTAAGTAAAATAACATAACATATGAGATTTAAACTACCATCACTAAGTCACATATGAGGGTTGAATTCACACCACAAAAAATATCTAACAGCATCACTAAATGCAATTTAAACTAAGCTCAAGACTGGTGTCTCTATCATTGTCTTCAAGCTGAAGCTCTTCCTCTGGATACCAGCCGGAAAGTGTAATTTCATCAGTGTTGTTGGATAGCTACAGTGCTATCTCATCTTAGATTAATTACTTCACATTTAATTGACACCCTCTTATCTGGAAATATTTTTTTTTTGACAAATATACAATTGACAAACAAATGATTAACTGTTTCTTTAAGATCACAAAAATGACATTTGGTGTTTTCTTTCCAATCTCTTTTGGCCAGATTTGCTTTGGTTAGAAGTTTGCTTTTGGTAGCTAGCCACATAAAAGTATAAAACTAAACTCAATCATTGAGTTATTGACTTAGTCTTTTGATCCAACCTTTTTACTTGCAGAAAGCTTTGCTGGGATGAACCTAATTTTGTCGTGTTGACTTTTCATTGATTCAGTTGGATGCCCTATAGTCAACCAGAGTACGTCCCAAAATTAGGTACATCAATGGAATGTTGACTTAGTCTTTTGCTTCAACCTAAATGTACTTGGTTAAACTGTTGGCTGTCATGATATATACACTAATTAATCATGTGCTAAATTTTGGAGAACATAAGACAAAAATCACATATTGGTCGTTATTAGCATGAAAAAGTCTCACAGCTTTTAATTACTATATATTCCATTCACTAGAGTTTTGAATTTATAATTTTTCTAAAACTCGTTGTAGTATTTTTTTTTTTTTTTTCTACCATTTAAGTTACTAGCTCGATTAAAAAGCAATAATGTACATTTACAGCCAATTAATATTCTTCATAAAAGCGCCAAAGTAACGCTCATTGAAAAACAAAATACTAATTGGTTGTTGTATCTATACGTTTTTTTTTAATAAATATATAATTTTATAAAGTAGTATGTTCAAAATTCAATGTATTTATTAAAAATAATTTGAATACATTAATCTTCACTTTATGCTAAAAGATAATTTTGTGAAGCAGGAAATGCTCATTGTGGGTTTTATGCTATAGCTAGGCTGTAAACCAGCTTTGTTCTTTGTTAGAATTAATTATGCATTACATCTGTTTCTTCATTGTCCATTGACTAATTCTATTTGGATACCATGCAGGTCTTTCGGGCAGAGATATATATATATAGAGTAGAACTAGGGTGCTCCTAAGTTCACCAAATCTCTTGTGAACTTGACTCTAAAATATATCGAATCGACTTTAAACGATGAATCCAAACCGTTGAAACTCTTCTACCTAATAAGTGATACGTCTACATGTGAAAATTTTAAAGTTTCGAATTAATTTAATATAGAAACAAGTGGTCAAAATTTTAAGGTTTATAAATTAATTTTAATGCATTCATTTTTTGAACTCCTTTGACCACTTGACTTTATATTAAATTAATTCGAAACTTTAAAATTTTTACATGTAGACGCATCACTCATTAGGTAGAGGGGTTTCAACGGTTTGGATTCATTGTTTAAAGTCGATTCGATATATTTTAGAGTTAAGTTCACAAGAGGTTTGGTGAACTTAGGAGCACTCTAGTTCTACTCTCTCTCTCTCTCTCTCTCTCTCTCTCTCTCTCTATATATATATACCGAATCCATATCCTATAAGCTACGTAACAAAAATAGAACCGAATCCTTTGTCCTCTCAGAGGCAAAATTTTTCTATCCCTGAATCACTGACACGTGGGTCCAAAGCAAAATTAAAAACTAATATTTAAATGTATAAATACGTCTGGACCCACATGTCAGCCACACTGGAGGCAGGAAAATCCTGGCCCTCAGAAAACAAGTGATCTCTTTCCAACAAAAATAGTTCCGTTTAGATCTAGATTGTTCTAATCCGATTTGAGATGAAATATATAGGATCATTTTTCTTTAGTGAACATATCAGATCCCTTTAGTATTCATTTGGATTCTACTCGAACAGTCCGGATATAAACTGAAATATTTTGTTAACTTAATTGGGTGATATGAATTCCATATATACTGGACTCATAGTCATCAAATTCGTGTTTTATTCGCGAACAATTCACGAATAAAATATTTTTTTTACATTCCAACCGAACAACAAAAAACGCAAAAATACATATTTTATGAATTATTCGCGAATAAAACGCAAATAAAATGTTTTTTTTTTTATAAATTATTCGCTAATAAAATGAAAAAAAAACACATTTTTTTTTTTGCTTCCTTGTGAGACTGAATCATTTCTAAATTATATCCGAATTATTTTCGATTACGAAATTCTAATCTCACTAAATCGAATCCGAATAATTTATTAGTTACTATGGCTGACCTTGTGCGTGCCTTGCTAATGCTAAGCTGTGCTATCAGAAGCTACTATTTTTTTTTATCTGAACACGCTTACATTATTTTCTGCACATGAATTTGCAATGTACCAACCATTGACCTTTTTACTTTGATGCACATGAATCAATGATGCATGATCCTCGACTCTTCTTTTTAAATTATTGTCTAGTAACACTCTATGATTAATTAATTGCACTGAAATGATCTTTTACAGTAAAGATATGCAAATTCCAACAAAAGTGAATTGGAGTTGGAAAATTGAATGTAATTATTAATATAGTAATAATAATGAATGGGTTGCACTATGTAATAATTTACTTAGTCTATTTGATTAGATTTACAAAATATATATTTGTTGAATTTTATAGTTTCTTGTCTTGAAATATTATGCAGGTTTATAACTATATAAATTGCTATTACATCAAAAATGAAGTATCAATCGCTATACATATCAATGATGAGTCATAAAGATCAAGCACGACTGAGAAGACATAGCTCAATATTAATTATTAATCTGTGAAATTAGTAAAATATGCTTGAGATAGAGGTAATTTACATAAACCGTTGTAACAGTTAAGATAACGTCACAACGGAATAATTCATATACTGTAATCACAGAGAAATTGATTTATTTCGTTATAATGGTTAATTAAACATTACAAACAGGAATTGCTTTGCTGAATTTTTTATTTAATGAAAAGTTGTGATTTTCAAAAATTCTGAAAAAATAGTAATTTTTTTTCCAAAAAATGTATAATTTGGTCTCCAAGCACATTTCAATATGAAGAACATGTTGGAAGATTCGAATCGACTATTTGAACTTTAAAAATAAAGATACGAGTGCAAAGTAAAATACTGTCTTTAATTCCCAAAACAAGTAGCCCATCTCTCTATATATAATTAATTCTTATTGCTTTTGTTGCATTTGAAGACATTTATTTGGTTGTTTTCATTATAAATTTCCATTTTTATTTTTTGTTGAGTGTTCCGAAATTATACATCAGTTGTTTTCAAATAAATTATAGTAAGGTTGTTTTCCTAGCTTCAACTGAAAAAAAAAAATATTTAGTACAAGTGTACAACATGTTTAGACCATGAGACAAGTCATGTGATACTTTAAAATGAATCTTGAGTTGAATTAGAATCATTCGCAATGATTTTAGTGAGCAAGAGGTATGACGTCAGCGAACTCCAATCCCAAGCAACTCATTAAATAAATAAATAAATTAATTAATTAATTAAGAGAATTTTCTCTTTTGTATTGAATAATAAGATATTTCTCAATTTCTGGTATCTCACAAAAGGATGTTTTGTTGGATCTTGACTTGGTCGAGATTGAAAGCTTCCAAGAAATCAGCATGCACTATATAATATATATGATCTTGTTAATTGTATTACTTGTCAACATGTACTATGACTATCAATTATTTGGTGCACTACTTGTCAACTGTATTATTTTATTTCCTGTAATTTTTCTTGTATTACTCATATTTAATTATTATCTTATTTCTACTTGTAATTATCAACTACGTTATTTGTAAAGTTCGAATCAACGCGTAACCGGCCCTGCTCCATTTTTCTTATTAAGAAAATGAAAATTCAGCGTACGATCATATATACTTAAATAAATGCATAAATAAACTACCAAGTTCAAAAAATGTGACAACTTGCATTCCGAAGACTAAACAAATTAATGGTGAATTGAACGCGTGCAACAAAATCATATAAACGCCTTTAATTTTCAATGGGCCGGTTCCAAAATATGTAATCTGCTTCTTTTTTGGGCCCAGAGATAGAGCAATCTACTACTGTTGGACCGGGCCATCTGAGCTAAAAGATGTTTTCGTAAGGAAAAAAAAAAAGAAAACAAGAGAAAGTTAAATGAGTGAGTCTAGGGGTGTTCAAATGGTTTGGTTTATTTGGTTTTAAACCGAACTGGAAAATTTCAGTTTAAATAATTCAGTTTTTCGGTTTAAATGGTTCGGTTCGGTTGATTTTATAAAATAGTTCGGTTTAAATGTATATCACTATGAGGCTATGGTGATATACATAGCACATATTGGCCCGCGCTATGGATTAGTATTTTTGTTTTGAAAGTACTAACGGTTAATTCAAACCGTTCAATATGATTTTTAAAAGAATATGTACTTGCATACTAAATTTTATATTTTACAGAATTGTTTTATTATTTTTTAAAAATATCACTTGATCTGAAAAATTTTGGACCATCCAAAAATAATGAATTTCTATCTATCTAAAAAATTAGTAGAAGAATTCTGAAAATTTTAAAATTAGTTTGCAAGTACATATTCATATGGGTCATGTTTGGTTGTAGAGTAAAGTTGCTTTAAAATTAAATTTCTTACTCCGTAAAATAATTATTTTTGGTTGGAATTTGATGAAGTAAGCTAATGAAGAGAGCGAAATTATAACATGATGTTATTCTAACTGTGGGACCCACATGTGGAGTAACTTCGGATTAATTCAAATATTACAACATTTTAATCCTTCAAATTTACTTTTTGTTTGACTCCTTAAAGATGAAGTAGAGGGTTTATTCCACAACCAAACATGACCATGGAGATCATGTTAAACAGTTCTGATTAGCCGTTAGAATTTTGAAAATGAAAATATTGATCCGTAGTATGAACCAATTCAGCTATGCACAGTACCATAGCCCCTCTATAGAGTGAAGAAAAAGGAATAAGAGAGATTGAAATTTTAAAGACTGCTACGTACGGTGCTACCTGGAAGGTAGGATGCCTGGTTTTCATCCTTTAAACAGGGAAGCAATTGCACGCTTTCATTTTAAGTAATCCTTAAAGGCAGCCATCATACAACAAATTTCTGTTATATTCCCTTTCAAAAAGAAAATAAGTTCTTGTGAATTTTGTTCCTTTTAAGGCAACATCCGTGTATTCTCTCTACCTAAGCCATGCCCATGTCTATTAATTGTTTGAACTCGTACAAGCTTATTCCACAATTAGTTGATGTTGATGTTTGTTCATTTTTTTTTTATTTACTAAATATATAAGCCTAGTTAGAGGTGCTACTTTTATCCAATTATCTGGATTTGGATCGAAACCAAGTCGGATCCGATTAATTTGGATAAGGTATGATTTAAAAATTATAACTTGTTAAATTATGAGTACGGTTACAAAATTAATAATTTAATATCCGACCCGCTTCTGAACTAGAATCAATACTGTAATAGGATATGGGTTTGATTTAATTATTTGAACTATAGCCGAACCCGACCCGATATCTGTATAAATATCCAATAATATGATAATACTATTTCTTTATAATTATTTAATATAAAAACATATATTAATAACTATGAAAAGACAAACATTTGTAGTATTTTTTAATTTCTTCAATGAAATTTATTACTCTTTTCGAATATATCATTAAAATCAAATGCCACGTTCACTTTTTACCTATAAATTTTCAAAGCTCATTAATTCCTTTCTTGATCTATTTGTATATCATATATATGTCTTTTTGCAGATGTGCTTTGAAATTATTTCTCTCTTTGCTGATTGAAACAAATTGATATTAATATATTCATGAATTTTTGGAACCATAGAATAAAATCACCATCTCTGATATTTTACTTTGTAAAATTATCTCACTTTCAATATTTTAGAGAATATTTTAATTTTATATTATAACGATATATTATGTGAGATGTTTAAGAAATTATAATTAACGTAAAGAATTTCTTAAATACTTGTGAGTTGTGACATATACACGCTCCGGATCCGAACCGGACCCGATAATCCACAAACAAGTTATGGTATTTATCTACTCCAAAACCGAAAGATTAGACTCAAAATATCGATGGGTTGATAGGTATCCAAATCCACACCCGACTCGATTTGAAACTAATAAGTATATGGATCGAAATTCGGACCCAAACACTTTTAGGGTACGGGTCCGAATATAATAATATTCGGATCCTACCCAACCCGATAGCACCTCTAAGCATAGTTTGTAATTGTATTATTTTAAAGCTAATTTTTAGACCTTTTAAGTTTTATAGTTGTTGGCGATTGTTAGTCCTTCCCTTTTCATTTTGGTTGGAGGGGTTTGGTGCTATTTTATTCAAATTTACAAAAATGGATGCCTAAAATATTACAAGATGCCAAATTAAGTGGTAGATTTAATTTATCAAGCGAATTAAGCCTAGTTAGTTGTTATATATTAAGTTGGTTGGCAGTCTCATACTCTCATCTAGCATAAAGATGTGCTATATTACAAAAGATGAAGTGATGGTGAATAAAGGTACACCACAATTTACTTCCAAGTTCAAAGATAAGACTAAGAAATAGACTTCCAAGCAACCCACTTTTTTTAAAATATTACAATTGTCTCCCTACCTGAAAAGACAGCATAGTTTGATTCTACATTTCTACCATACCAAACACTTAATTATCCAGTTGCCTCAATTATTTAGTAGTAATTGTCTTCGTATTATTACTTCTTAATTAGAAACATAAATAGTACCATATATTTGGTATTTTGGTAACTGATTTTCCATGTTCATCATCTCATGGTTTACAAAGCATATCCAAAATAAATAATTTTATGTTGGGACCAACTCCACTAGCTGCTCAAGTGACATTTGAATTTAGTTTCAATTAACATATATAATATGATGAATGATTTAGGAGCTTTCATCATAATTAAAAAAAAAATCTTTTTGGCCAATATTCTTTATGCCCTATGCCCTTACCTATGCATCCAGGGGTAGAGCCAGACTTTCAGGCTATGGGAGTCAAACATAAATAGAGGTCAAGTACTCAAGTATATAAAAATTTTCTACTACGAATGATGATTAATTTCACCCTATTCATAATATTTTAATTTAAATTTATTAAAAATAATATATAAATAAGAAAAAAATTGCAAATAAATGGGGTCAATTAAGCTTCATTCATTGTATGTGGATCCGCCATTGTATGCATCCAGATTAGATTTTAGTAATTAAGTGATTTCTCAAAAACATACTCAAAATGAATAAATTTATGTTTTGACGAACTCCCAACTAGTAGCTCAGTGACTACATTATAATGTGGAATCCATGAACATTCTTCATCACTTCATAAAAAAAAAAATAGTTCTGCTAACAAATTCTTTATGCTATATGCTTCAATTCAAGGCTAGCTTTTCAGCACCATTTGTTAAATTAATCTAATAAAATCTCCTCCTATGCATGATTCGTATTGAAAGAGGTTTTTCCTTTATTCACTTCCTAGCTAGCTTCAGTTGGTGGGAAGATAATTATATCTAATTATGCTCCTAATCCTAGCAATTAATCATGATTATGTTCTCCAATTCCTCCATATCATTGTTATTCTTTCATGTACCCTTTGGTCCTTTTTAAATCCATCTTCCACCAATCGCTTAAAAGTCTCTCCCCACATTTCTTCACATGAAAGGACTACTTTGCCTTTACTCCCAAATCACAGAAACAATATAAAATGAAGACAATATAACAGGTGGACTTGGTTTACAAATAGATGCGTGATCTTGACAAGAATTTGACCCATCCAAACTAGATATGTTAATTTTGATAGATCAAGCAATTAATAAGTTTGAGCTGGCTTTCTAATTATTATAAAACGATTTGGTGGATTTTATCATTATTTAAACATCAGAAAAGAACAATATAATTAAAATAAAAAATATAAATTTGATTGTTGATGATTTACTAAATATTTAATTTTCGTATACTAATTACATATTAAGTAACAATTTATGAATGGTTAGCAACTTCTTCAATTTGTGTTATACATTTTACAAGAAAATTATCATCAACACATAGATTCAACACACTTAACCTTAAAAAAAAATGTTAGTTCATGACTGATAATTATTAAATCATGAAAAAGAGAACTATTACCGTACATAAATATTAATTTGTGTTAAGTAGCAATCTATGAATGACTATAGCAAACATAACTATTTTGTGTTATACATTTTACAATAAATATTCTTCGTGATAAAAGTTTGAATAATTCCAGACTAGGAATTATATAATTACGAAAAAAATAATTATTTCTGAAACTACAATTGATAAAAATGTTGTCTACGAATTAACGCTAGACTAGTTCTATCGACAAATTAAATCCCCAAAACAATGGCAATGTTCCATATAGTCTCCCTGGATATAAAGTATAAATACCAAACCAATGAACCCAAGTTTCCCAACCACTGGTTTTGAAAGGAAAAAAGAAAAACGACACTAAAACCTTTTATCAAAACCAATATTTATTAGCATCATGGAAAAGCCTTGTTCTTCTTTTCCCTGTTTCTCTCTCTCACTATTTCTCTCCCTCTTCACTGCAACTGTTCTTGCAGGTGATCCTGATATGCTGCAAGATGTATGTGTTGCTGATCTCAATTCCAGTAAGTTCACTTGCTACATTTAGCATATGATAAACAGGGGCGGAACTAGAAAATTAAAATAGGGGGAGCTAGATATATAAGCCTTGTGTAATTTTATTTTATGATGGAGGCTAATAGTAATATTTCTTTGTAAAAACTAAAATTTTAAAGGTCAAAAGTGCAAAATTTTCATTGATAGAATGATAGGGGAGGCTAAGCCAGCTTTGCTCAACAGGTAGTTACATTGATAAATTACTAATATTCTCTTGCCTCTATTTGGTCTAGACTCTAATTATGTTCAATTATAGGATCTGTTTCTATCATGTGTTAGTTTTTCTCTTCACTATGAGAAGTAGTATAATAAACTTAATTATATTGATATTAATTATCAACTTAAGCCTTTAAATTGAGTAACTGTTGTCTGATCATAATCATTTCAGATAGTGCTTAATCATTACCGATTAATTGTTTCTCCACCCATTCCAAACCATTGTATAGTGTGTATAAATTTAGACAAGTTAAGGCTCGATCGATCAACAGTCAACAGATTGTGCAAATGTCCGTGTTTATTTGAAATCTAAAACTAATATAATGCCTCTAAATTATTTAATTATCAACTTCTTAAGGAAAACTCAATTGATTATTGATAGTAATATTATTTGTGATATAACCGCAGATCTGAAGGTGAATGGGTTCCCCTGCAAGGCAGATATAACAGCAGATGATTTCTTTTTCAAGGGCCTTGCAAATCCCGGTGCTACAAACACCACCATGGGCTCAGTAGTTACTGGTGCTAACGTAGAAAAAATTCCGGGACTAAACACCCTTGGTGTGTCCCTAGCACGTATCGATTACGCACCAGACGGCCTAAACCCACCGCACACACACCCACGCGCAACCGAGGTAATATTTGTTTTGGAAGGGGAACTCGAAGTGGGATTCATCACCACAAGCAACAAGCTTTTCACCAAGAATATAACTAAAGGGGAGGTTTTTGTTTTTCCAAGAAGCTTGGTGCATTTTCAAAAGAACAACGGGGCCGAACCAGCAGCAGTCATAGCAGCTTTTAACAGTCAGTTACCGGGTACACAGTCGATTGGTGCAGCGCTTTTTGGGGCATTACCTGAGGTGCCAGATAGTATATTGACAAAGGCATTCCATGTTGGAACCAAAGAAGTGGATAAGATGAAGTCCAGATTTGCCCCAAAGAAGATATAAGTGATAGTAACATGCCAATTCGGACGATCAATTGAAAAATTAATGCATGCGTTATTAATTATTCTTGTAATTGTTTTACATTTCATTGAGATGCTTCTGTGTGGAACGGGAAACATGTTTGTTTACAGTAACAATAATTTGTTCTTTGCTCAATTATATCACAAGAAAATAAATTAACCTAATTTTCATCAGCCCGCGTGCGTTGTACTAGATTGATTAACGAGTGCACCATTTCCGTCTAAAGGTGTCCTGCTGTAACAGGAATCTGTTCTTTACTTTATGATCATAGAACTTGATGATGATTTCTATTCACATATCATAGTGGTGCATGTCTCGTCCATCTCATTAATTCTTTAAGCTGCAGCACTAATTAAGTGTATATATATCTTGGTCTCTAAGCATCACAGGTCATATGCTATGAAAGGTACCATAATAAAATTTAAGTCAGGCTCACTGTATCAGAGATGAGGCGTCTCGATGCGGGCAACTATCCTCTACGGAGTTTTGCGGTGCAGAGCTGATCGGACGGTCCAGATTTACTGTCAGCCGGTGAGTGCTCGGGATGATGGAGGGGGCAGTATTAATTTTTCTTTGAGATTCGTGCCAAAATCTTATTTGGTCCGTCCGATCAAAACGAACAGGCCAGATTAAAAGAACCGCAGGTGCGGAGCTCCGCAGAGGATGTGATTCTGTCTCGATGCTGCATCTTGGACAACTTGAATAAATAGTGATATGGTCAAATCTCATGAAAAATAATTCTGTTTGCGCAGTACTAAAATGGGAATGTTTACAGTACCAGCATCATTTTGTTGTAGACTTTTTGTGTACTAGTCGATCGGTGACTGGAAAAGAATAATAAATATAAAATTGACATATCAGTTGAGTTAGCAGCATAGTAATCACAAATTAGAACATTTGATGATATTGCAGCTACTATGTATTCTTATCAAAGAAAATTATGGGCTGATGCTAGTATCAGTTTCAGTTATACTAAATAGATTAACATTCTAATTAAACGAATTTATGAAGCACACTTGAGTATTTCTAATTAAATATAGAAGTCGGAAGGGGAAAGTAAACAAGAAATTTATAAAATCCTTAACGCCATCTTAAACAATGAGGAAATCTAAAGTGAATTCTAAAGCACCATGCTAGAAAGAAACGAAAAAAAGGAAAATGAAAAAGAAATCTTGCTGATATTGAACTTTAGAAAAAAAAAATCAAAATGATGATGCCCCTGCAACAAGTTAAATTCTTTCAATTATTATTTTTTTCTTTTTTTCCAGATGATAATTAGAAAATGTTACCTAAACTGCTACTTATTATAGAAAATATTAATTCATTCTCATCTCCACCATTAATTCCTCATCATGAATCCAAATCTTTGCGTGGAAGCACATGATGAGAGGAAAACAGAGAAACAGTCGCACTAGTGTCCCGGCCCAGAATATCATAATCGAAATGTTTGGGCCGAGGCCTTGGGCTTGTTAGCTGTTTATTTTAGGTGTTAAGAACAAAAAGTACGTTATAAAGTATATTTTTTATTCAAATTTCTTTTTTCAATATTTGAATATTGAAACAAAACTGGACACTAAAATAATTAAATAAGGAAGACTTACATAATAAATATAAATAATTTGCAAAGCTAACATAAAGTGCAATTCCAATATAAACGGCTTGTCTTTATTTTTTCTAATATATAATTATAAAAAAAAGAATGGAGAAAGAGAACTTTGTACACTACATATACTCTTGTAAATTAGATATGAAAGACTTACATAATAAATATAAGTATTTTGCAAAGCTAATATAAAGTGCAATCCCAATATAAACGGCTTGTTTTTATTTTTTCTAATACATAATTATCCTTTGTCATGGCCTCAATCACTATCAATCTACTAAATAAAACACCACGCATTTCATCCCCCCACCACCCCCCGAAACCAAATTATATGGATCTGAAAACATACTTGCACTTTGTTATGGAAAGCACTCGAGGATACAAAGCGGGTCTCTAGGATATTTTTTATAAAATGTAAATAAATAAAAAATTACAAAACAAATTGATTACGCTCCAAATTACAAAAATTATAAGAATTGAGAATTTTGCTCGGTTACACATTTGATAACCGAAAATTTTGTTTGGTTACCCCTTTTGTACAAATGGCCACACCCCTACCATCCCACATCACGATTCCATCATGATAACAAAAAAAAAATAGTAACTGAGAATTTCTGTATGGTTACCAAAACAAAAAAAATATTATGTGTAACCGAGAATTCTATAAGGCTACCAACTTTTTTTTGCAGTGGTGACCGAAAATTTTATAAGGTTACCAAAAAAAAAATTGTTATTCGTGGTAACTGAAAATTCTACCCAGTTATAATTTTTTTTGTTATCTGTGTGATTCGTGGTGTGGGATGGTAGGGTGTGGTCGTTTGTACAAAAGAGTTAATTAACCGAACAAAATTTTCGGTTACCAAATAGGTAACCAAAAATTCTCAGTTCTTATTATTTTTCATAATTTGGATAGTAATCAATCTGTTTTGTAATTTTCTTTTCTTTTATTTATGTTAAATGAGTATATTATAAATTTTAAATAATTTACAATAGAAACGACAATAAATAAATTGAATAAATTTGTGAGTTTTTGAAATTTAGAAGGTTAAAATGTGATATTATGAATTTTAGAGGAAGACATACATAATTTCGAAATTTATGAAGTATATGCATGAGATTCTCCCTTCTTTTATTGTTATATATGGGCCACACGCACTATGGTGTCTTTGTTTTCTTTTGGTATTATTTTGCAAAAACTCAACTATAAAGAACCACATTTAGTAATATTGGTGCTATATAATATATGCATTACCTTGGAAGACGGGGGATCAAAGTTTAATTGTAATGGGGGTTTATTGGAAATGATTGCTTGATCAAATCTTCCTTCCTTCGGTAAAAGAAAATTATAATTAGAGAAAATAGCATCCAATCATGATGATGGATATTGCCGTTTAAGAAAGATTGCAATATAAATGGTTAATTTGTATTATATATGGGTTATCAAATAAAATATCCAAAGTTGTAAGGTCATATTAGATATTTTGCCTAAAATTATACATTTAATCTTTGAGTAATGTTATATGATTTAGATCTTTTATCGGAAATTTTAAATAACAAAACAAAATCTGTTTAACACCAAAAAAATTATATAATAAACCAAAAAAAAGATAAAATAACTGTCTGATTTTTATTTTGTACCATATAATTAAAACTTACAAAGAGTAGTGGACTTCAATATACTTTTTTGGACAACATACATTGAATCTATTACATATGTGTTATTTTTCGATTCATATCAAACATTTCAGACCCATATTATATTATATTGAATCCAAATGCAAATCTAAAATGTTAGTGGATTCATATCAAACTATGAACATGCCATTTTTAAATATCCCCAATGGAATTCATCTGTGTGGACTCTCATCAGGTTTATTGGATTATGGATTGTATTAGATTTATTCCCTGCATTATTGTCTTGGGAAGTAGTATTAAATTATTTTATTATTCCTTGCCCACACCTCTCCCCTCTTTGCTATTGCATTGCTTTGAATGTACATTTTACCTTTGCTTCCATGCGGCCATGCCCGCTTTATCTCTTTCTTGACATAGAAGGCGAGCATTTTTCTTAACTAGTTCCTTTTAAGTATGTCACCAATGTATTCTTGTATCTAGCTCTCCTGAAAAGGAGAAAGAATTTACAAATTGTGCAAGGCACTCAGCAGCCTGGTATATATGTCCAAAATAATTCTGTATTTTTTAATTCCATGCATGGTCTATTACCTGTGCATGTGCATGCATCAGATTGTCTGTATTTTATCCTATTAACAAAAAAATAATTCATCTAATCTTATAGTGACAGGAACTGAAAGGAGAGCGATAAATGGCAGGACCAGCATATTTGCTCCATGGAATGATCGAAGCAACTATTTCTGAGGCAATTTTCTCTGTACCGCCGGCGAGTCGTGATGCTATTCAACAGCCTTTCCATAAGGTACTTTTAACGGCTACACGCACGTGCGCACATGCACACATACACACTCTTAACTTTGCAGTTGCTGATTTGCGTTTGTAAAAATACAATTGACAAGTACTGCTAAATTTTATCGGTACAATCTAGCACCAAGTCTGATTAACACTGCTGGATACATTACAATTTATTTGTTTTCCTTGAAGCACGTCCAAATTAAAAGGCATAATATATATATATTTGCCTGATCCTGTCTAATTTATAGCAAATTAGTGGACCTGAACAGTTTGAGCCTTCTAATTTCTTTTGTGAGCCCATACTACAGATTAAAATAAAATAAAAATGGTCCATGGACTTGGTGATAATTTGATGTCTATACTTTATGATCCAACTTCGGATACGATCTGTTATAACATAAAAGACTTAATTAATAGAGAAAAGGTTTTGGGTCCCTGACAGAAAGCTCTGATGAAATTTTCTCTTCTTCAAAATTTGTTTTCTTTACGTTCTGAGTAATTAAATGTCTATGGATTTCAACAAGGTACTCCCTTGGTTTAGGCCTACTAGTTTTAAGCAATAGGTAGTATACCCAGAAGCTCGAGGAAGGATCCATGTCTAACGGAGTTGATCATTAATCGAGTTTTTTTTTAGGGTAAGGTGGCAATTGCCATCTTACAATTTCATTGATAGAGTTAGGAAATTTACAAAGCGCCCCCTGAGAAGGCCTCTATTTGATGTTACAATATATTGCTTCCCTATGTAATTACATTCTGGTTCTAGCTTAAATGTGCTGGCCACAAACATATAGACACCTAATTAAATAACTATGCAAAGTGATCCTCTTTAGCCGCTGGGCGCTGGGGTATTTACAAATCTCTCTCCCTGGCAGCTAACAAAAACTGCTCCAATGTTGTAGCTGTTTACTGGTATTCTCTACCAGTATGCTGGCTGGGCACAAAACTGCTCTGAGAATTCTTGTGTTTCTTTCTTGATCGTTAATTGAGCTAATGATTATTGGCATCTAATTGTGAATCTAGTGTACAGTGTATTTGTTCCTCACAATAACCTGTACCGTACCAGGCTATCAGGCCGATGCTCTGACCAATTATAGCTCAAAATCAATTATTTGAGTGCATTTGATTTCTAATACAGTCTAACAAAGCATTAATTAAGACAAATTTTAGTGATACAATTAATGACATTCATTTTGAAATTGCAGAATATATCAAGAAAGTTTAAGAAAAGATTTTCATGGGTCAAGAGGTTGTCGTTTTGCCAACCAAAGGTTACTTATTTCATTAATTATATCCCAAATTATATATATATCTCCTGATTACATGCCATGTATATCATGACTAAACTGCAATGGCAGATTGAAGGAATAGAAGTTAACATTGGCATGGGATCTGGAAAGCTTTATGCAACACTAGATGTGGAGAAGGCAAGACTTGCGCGGACTCGTGTAGTGACAAACGAATCCACAAATCCACGATGGGACGAGTCTTTCCATGTGTATTGTGCGCATCACACAACCCATATCATATTCACTGTCAAGTCCACCCAAGCCGTAGGAGCAATCCTCATCGGAAGGGCTTACCTCCCTGTGCAAGAAGTTTTAGACAATGAGAATGTAGACCGATGGCTTGCAATTTACAATGGCGATAAAATAGTAGATGGCGGAGCCAAGATACATGTTCAGGTGCAATATGTTGCGGTGTCATCTGATCCTACTTTGAATTGGGGCAAAGGGATTGGAGACCTGAATTTCCCCGGGGTCCCACACACTTTCTTCCCACAGAGACGCGGGTGTAAGCTTACACTTTATCAAGACGCACATGTCGCAAGAAGTTTTAATCCACGCATCACACTATCTGATGGCAAGTATTACGAGCGTCGTAAATGTTGGGAGGATGTCTTTGATGCAATTATCTATGCCCGGCAATTTATTTACATAACCGGGTGGTCTGTTAATGCGAACATCACCCTAATAAGAGACCCACAATCACGAGTGACTGGTCGTGAAGGGGATGCTGTTCTTACTCTAACTCTTGGTGAGCTGCTAAAGAGGAAGGCTCAAGAAGGTGTTAGAGTGCTTTTGTTGGTTTGGGATGATCGGACATCGCTAGGCCTTGGTCCAATCAAAAGGGATGGGTTGATGGCAACACATGACCAAGACACCGCTGGCTACTTTAAGGGCACGGGTGTACAATGTGTTTTGTGCCCCCGTAATCCTGACGAAGGGGGTAGCTACGTCCAGGATCTCGAGGTGGCATCCATGTTCACACACCATCAGAAAACAGTGATCGTCGATTGTGGTTCTAATAGAGATTCAAGGTGGTGGAGAGGAACAAAACAGAGTGAAGTAAAAATAGTGAGCTTTGTCGGAGGTATAGACCTTTGTGATGGACGATATGACACGCAAGACCACCCGTTGTTCCAGACACTCAACACAACACACTATTATGATTTTCATCAACCTAATTTTGTGGGGTCATCGATAAAAAAAGGGGGACCGAGAGAACCATGGCACGACATACATTGCCAGCTGGAAGGAGCAGCTGCATGGGACGTGCTCCGCAATTTCGAAGATAGATGGAGGAAGCAGGGTTCCGGTGATGATCTATTGATCCCTCTCAACTCTGCCGCAGCTATAGAGGACCTAGAGATGGAAGATGAGGATCAAGACACATGGAATGTGCAAGTGTTTAGATCAATTGATGGCGGAGCAGTGGTCGGGTTTCCTGAGGCTCCGAAAGAAGCATGTGCTCTTGGTCTCATCACAGGCAAGAACCAAGTGATCGAGCGAAGTATTCAAGATGCCTATATTCACGCCATACGAAGAGCGAAGAACTTCATATATATTGAGAACCAATACTTTCTTGGAAGTTGTTATGCATGGAGACCCAACGACGGGGTCAAAGTCGAGGATATAGGTGCACTCCATCTTATCCCAAGGGAGCTTTCCCTGAAAATAACCAGTAAAATTGAGGCTGGAGAGAGGTTTGCTGTGTATATAGTTATTCCAATGTGGCCAGAGGGTATCCCGGAGAGCGCATCTGTCCAAGCCATCCTGGATTGGCAGCGCAGGACGATTGAGATGATGTATAATGATATCACATTGGCTCTTCGCTCTAAGGGAATTTGGGCAAATCCTAAGGATTACTTGAGCTTCTATTGTCTAGGCAACCGAGAGATGTATAGGAATGGAGAGTATGAGCCTACTGAGAAACCAGACCCTGATACAGACTACAGCAGAGCACAACAAGCTAGAAGGTTCATGATTTATGTCCATGCCAAGATGATGATCGGTAACACAATATTGCTTCTTCTTTTTTAAAAACTTTTTCATATAATATCATAATTTGGTTTTATTTCAAAAGAATTATAATTTCTTTTTCTATGTTTTGCATAATGTCAAATCTTGTTTCATGTAATTAATTATATGCTTGATCCAATAATTGACAGTTGATGATGAGTATATTATCATCGGATCAGCGAACATTAATCAGAGGTCCATGGATGGAGGTAGAGATTCTGAGATTGCCATGGGAGCCTACCAACCAAATCACCTAACAACCTACAATCAGATGGCCAGAGGACAGATCCATGGTTTTCGCATGTCACTATGGTTTGAGCACCTTAAGCTACTGGACGACGCATTCCTCCGACCAGAGAGCCTCGAGTGCATTCAGAAGGTGAATCAGATAGCAGATCAATACTGGAATCAATATACCAGTCCGACAGTACAACGTGACTTACCGGGACATTTACTAAGCTACCCTATTATAATTAATTCGAATAATGGAGAGGTCACAATACTGCCGGGGATGAAGTTCTTCCCCGACACCAAAGCTGCTATTCTCGGCAACAAGTCCGAATATCTGCCTCCCATCCTAACTACTTGATTGTATACCTGATGTACCGGCCAATGTTCTAACAAGCACTTGGGATGTGAATTGGGAAATTATTTATCTAAGTATGCCTATCATGTTGTAAATATATCGTATTCCTAATTAGTTAATTAATACCATCGATCAACTAAAACGATCGATATAATGTGTTGTGTGTATTAATTATATATATATGTGTGTGTTTCTGAATATAGATAGCTCGCTGTAAAATATGAAGTTGGAATAATCACAAATGGAGATGTATTATGAATCAGAGAAAAAATTATCATTGCAATTGGCAGTTGATGTTTTTGTTCATTTATTAGTTAATTATAATTTTTTTTTTAATTTCGTATATGTTTGACACAAATATATTTACATGATGAATTGGTTCCATTTTCTAATAGCAAGGAGAAACCGGGCAACTTTGACTGGCTCCCAGTATGGCAGATGTGTAAATGTAACACACATCAGAACAAAAAAGCAGATTGATCTGCGGTGTTGTTTGTTGTTTATTTGATTTTATATGATTAAATAAAGTTTCCCGAGTAACCGAGAATGCATCGTGTCTCTTTCTCACTCCACTCGCATTGAACAAATAATTGTAGTTTATTCTATTTGATAAAAAGCTCACATGCTCTAAATTGATATAATTTTAATATACATATTATTTAAAAAATCGCATATGCAATTTTAGTTTCTTACATAAAATAATTTAAAATTATCAAATTGACGTATAAACCTGTAGTACTTGAAAAACATTACTTGTTATCAAATATAGACCTAGTTTATATAAATCTCAATTTTGGTTAGTTATTAGTAGTATTAACAATTTAGGACAAATTAGTGTTAGTTATGAATCAGGACTTCACTCTATTGTTAGATCTTGAGAGGATATCTGGTATAACTGTTAGATCTTGAGAGGACATTTGGTATCATGCAGGAATGTACATTAGCATCTAGATTCCCTAAGCTATGTCAACTCTGCACTAACAGACACATTCTAGCACTATAGGGCTATAGGCTATCCAGTCCCAGTAGAGCTTTTTTTATAATCCATAATTAAAAAAAAAAAAGTTCGAATTTCAGCATGATTAGCTGAGTTTTTACAAAAACCATAAAAAACGGTTTGACAGCTCGTTTTCAGTTTTAACCTCAAAAACGGGCTGCCAAACCGTTCTCTACAGTAACTTTTTTTTTTTTTTTAGAGTTTGTTTATAAAATAAATCAGATATTTTGTTTGATTTTGTATATTAACAATAAGATTAATAGAACAGTTTGAATATATTTTTTTGTGTATTTTGACTATTTTATCATTTTATCAAATCAATTGATTGGTTTTTATATAAAAAAAATCAATAAATATTTCCATGGAGAAAATTAAAAGAAAATGTAAAAGTGAATTACAATAACAATACTAAAAATTTGTATCTCTGGATACTTTTTTTTAGGAAATAATGTCTCTGAATGATTAATGGACATATTTTCCATAATCTAACAGCTTTTATGGCAAAAATCGACTCTATTTTAATTTTTTTTTCAAAACTTATGGTTACAGAAACTTCTAAATCCTCCATGTAGTAGACCAATGTATCATTATTTTAAAAAATTGACCAATTAGAATACTAACATATTTTTTCATAAATAAAACACTTATTTTATATTTTTACAAAAAAAAGTACTTTTTAAATTAAAATGAGTTTTAATAAAAATAACAATTAAATAATTAAATTTGTTTGTTTTTAAAATATAAAAAAGTAAATTTAAAAAAAATAATACGTACATTTGAAAACCAATCCATTGATTTTTATATATTTATTGATTTTTTTTTATATAAAAAACCAATCAATTGATTTGATAAAATGATAAAATGATAAATGGTCAAAATACACAAAAATATATATATATATATATATATATATATATATATATATATATATATATTCAAATTGTTCCATTAATCTTATTGTTAATATACAAAATCAAACAAAATATCTGATTTATTTTATAAACAAACTCTAAATAAAAAAAATACTGTAGAGAACGGTTTGGCAGCCCGTTTTGAGGTTAAAACTGAAAACAGGCTGCCAAACCGATTATGCTGAAATCTAAACTTTTTTTTTTTAATTATAGTTTATAAAAAAAAAGCTCCCCAGAATATTGTCTTACATTTCAAGAGGTTCTTTTGGGGGTCAACATAAATAATTGGGCAAACCTCCTCTATATTATTTGTACAACTTCACTTACTACTGACATATACACACTAACTTGGAGATGGAAAGTATCAAGAAAATTCTCTACTAGATGATTATATAAACTGTTAAATAATAGGGGTATCCTTACTTTACAGCATCTTATGTGGTGGGTCTTACTATTATTTCTAAACGGATACGGATACGGATACGGATACGGATACGGATACGGATAATTCCGTGAGGATATAAATGAAGCGGATATCCGTATATATCCGGATTCGAAATTTAATATTTCAGCAGCTTTCAATTCATTTGACTCTTGCGAATTTCCAAAAAACATACATATTCGTTTAAGTCCAAGAATCTTGGTAGAAAAATCATATAATATATTAGGATAATGAATTGGTTCTCTGAACTAATAAGCAATTAATCATGCATAATCATCACTGTGCAAACTTAAAAAGACTATTAAATTTTTGTCAATTTAGATAATCAAATTATGTAATTTAAAATTATGAAATTTAGTAGAATTACTAAATATCCGACAATTATCCGCTTCATATTCGTATTCGAATCCGTATCCATATATTATCCGTTCCGTATCCGTATCCGTTTACTATCCATATCCGTATCCGTATCCGCTTGTTGAAAAACGGATGCGGATATAGTATTAGCATTATCCGCTCCGAATCCGCTCCGTTTACACCCCAAATTCTAGAGCATACAAAAATAACACACGCAACGGAATTACCGTGTACCTTGTTTTTTTTCGGCTTTTGTTTTGAGCAGCAAGAAAACTTCCACCCTGCCAGGGACCAAGCAGATACAGATACATATACAAGGACAAAAGGCCCAGTTATTCCTGGCCCCGCTTCACTGAATAACATCATGTGACTTGCTTTTCGTAACATTCATTAGAGATCTGCAGGAGGGAGGGCTACAGGCTACTTCACTACTTTTTTCCATATTGAACCTTCAAGACATAGATAATTAAACTTCAAAAAAATAAAATAAAGATAAAGTTTGAAAAGAGCAATTGTTTGTGAATATTAAATAGTTGAATGACTTAATCTCTAAACTTTACTCAAAAAATAAAAATAAAAATAATTAATTATAGATCTGGATCATTGAAATTAGATTTTTGTCGCAATTAGCAGGTGACATCGATCAGCATCTAGATGTACAACTATTTGTACTCCATTTGGCATAAATCAAGAATGTATCTTAAAAACGACAACACTTTATTTAATGTATCAGTCAATTTAGTGCAAATTAAGCAAATTTTATACTTTATAAATATGTATTATGCATGAGTTTCTTGATTTAAGATCATTAACAACGATCCTAATACGTTGTTTAGGATTTGACTTGTTAAATTATTAACATGAAAAAATGTTATAAATTTATCGAAAAATTAGCACTGCTCTTAAATTTAAGAAAATTTATGTTGTTTATTCCATCTTTTTCTGCATATTTTACACTATATTTAATAGTTTAAATTAATATGTTTGAAGGAGTAAGATGCTGAAAAATAAATATTTATCTATAACAGTGAATGTGAGTGTCAAGTAAGTTAATTCGTGTTAGAAGTAACTTATTCTGAATTAACTCATATTTTATTTCATCGTACTTTTTATTTTTATTTTTGTTTTTTGTTTGATGAATTATTTTATTACTGATTTGAGAATTTAAGTATAAAGTAAAAATATTATTTCACCTCTTACACTACATCCAAACATAATCATTGTGCACAAAAAAAATCATGACTTATAACTTGTTCGGAATCAATTCAGATTCAACTCACTAACAACTCGAGCCAAAACTGACTCGAGTTCATTGACTCGGTTGTCTCACGATTGAATCCAAGTTGCCCCCAACTCGGTTCGGAATCAACTCGGTTGACTCATTGACTTGGTAAACTATATAATGTTTTGTTAGATTTTGTACTATTTGTACTATTTAGTAATTTGATAAACTTTGTACTATTTAATTATGTATTTTGTCATTGTTTCATTATGTAAAGTTTTAAATTGTGTACTATTTTGATAAACTACGTATTATTTATTTTGTTAGATTTTGTTTTGGTAATTTTTAATGAGGAGCGTTCAAATGCACCTTCTTTTGTGCGCTCCAATATGTTCCGCATCCTTTATCTCTGTTTCAAAGTCTGAACAGTCGATCTGAACTGCTCAACATGATCTTCATAATAAAATATGTTTGGAGATCAAATTTTATATTTTTTTTTTGAATTTTTATTATTATTATTTTATATAGGTACAAAATCAGTATTTTAAGGAGATTCTAGACCATCCGATAAAGTAATAATGTACCTATGTACAAAAATAGTAAAAAGAATCTAAAAAATATAAAATTTGGTCTTCAAGCATATTTTATTATGAAAATCATGTTGAGCGTGTGGTTCGGATCGATTATTCGGACTTTGAAAACAGAGATACATAATATTTAGCATATTGGAGCACAAAAAAGATGATGCAATTCAACCCTCATTTTTAATTTGATAAACTATGCACTGTGTACAAGTCACGAGTCGACTCAAGTTGTTCGCAAGTTAAATTCAATTTGGGATTTCTAACTCGAAACTTGATTAGCAACTCGGACTCAACTCAGTTCATGAGATCACGAGTTGGATCCAAGTTGCTCTCAACTCAGACTCAACTCAGCTCATAAACAGCCCTAATAATCATAAGAATTTGCAATCATCTGCATTCAACAACCATCTCACACCAAACCTACGTGACTGGAATATAATTATAACTTTTCACACTCAAAATAATTTATTAGCCAAATGTACCGGACTCGATTCTCAAATTGTATACAACCTGGGTGACCCGGATTCAAATAGACTTTATTTATTAAACAGTTGCAACAGAAAATCCTCTCCTGTCTCCCCTGTTTTTTTGTCTTAGCGGAGGGGCAAATTCGAACAAAAACAACACAAAAAAGGACAGAAGGATTCCCGTACTGGCAGGATTTTTTCTCAAAATGATATTGTCATTTTGCTAAATTGCCAATAGAACCCTTTCAGTTTGACCCCACTTATATATTATTATTTTGAGCCCCACCTGTCAACCCCGTCTATAAAAAAAAAAAGGAAACTTCCGACCAGCTTCCTCCTCGCAACAGAATTAATGAGCGACAGGCGACAGCCCAGTACAGTACGTGTGCATTCCGCTGGTTTTAACAAAATCAACGGCACCGTCCGATAAGAACCTGATCTCGTCGGACGGATTGGATCAGATCGGATCAGATCGGTACGAACAAACTTATGTTTTTGTTTTGGATTCATTCAATTTTTGGATACATACAGATACAGATCAGCGACCAACTTCGATTCTTGATCGTCCTCATCCGAAATTAATATGTAAAAACTAGTTCTGGCTGCAAATAGGCGATGGTCCCCAAGGTCCCCGACTATATACTGATTGATGGCAAATATTAGTAGTAGAGTTTGAATGAAATTGGGGTGGATTACAACATCAGAGAATTTCGTGCCCGAATTAATTAACTATGATAAGTGCGTGAAAAGATGGGGGCGACGTGTAAAGGCGAAGAATCAGTCGCGCTAGTATAATGTCTTTTTGAACTAATCTAATACAAATAAGATTACGAAGAATATATCAGTGAAAATGACACAATCAATCAGACATGTTTGTGGTTAACTTAGGAAGTTTAATTCAGTTCTGACAGAGACCCCATCTCCAGGCCTAGGCCACTTAAATATGACATATCATTCGGATTTTTTGTTTGCTTGTCCATAATTCAATCAATCATCCACAAAATACGAAGCTTCTTGGAACGTTCATCTTTGCGAGGCCGATTTATTTCGGTGCTGGATTTGTTAGGTGCTTTTATTGCCGATTTTTTTTTTTACATAACAAAAAAAAATTAATAATAATAACCAGAAATCAATTTTTTTTTTAAAATAACCAAATCACCTCACTGTGAGGCGGTTTGGTACTGCTACAGTTTTTTATTTTATTTTTTTAATTTTTTTTAGCAAACCGCCCCACTTTGGAACGGTTTGGTATTGTTACAATAATTATTTTTTTTAGGATATTAATATTTTCATCTAAAAATGTTCAATTTTATAGCAAAAAAGGTTCAATTTTAAAACAAACAAAAATATTCAATTTTACACTATGTTCTCAATTTTTTTTTAAGATCTTAATATATTTATTTAAAATAGAAAATAAAACGTGTTCAATTTTATAACAAACAAAAATACTCAATCTTACACTATGTTCTCAATTTTTTTTTTAAGATCTTAATATTATCATCTAAAAATGAGAAATTAAAACTGTTCAATTTTATAGCAAACAAAAATGTTCAATCTTACACTATGTTCTCAATTTTTTTTAATATTTTCATCTAAAAATAGGAAATAAAAAGTGTTCAATTTTATAGCAAACAAAAATGTCCAATCTTACACTATGTTCTCAATTTTTTTTAAGATCTTAATATTTTCATCTACAAATAAGAATTGAATACTTTTAAGATCTTAATTTTCATCTAAAAATGAGAAATGAAAAGTATTTAATTTTATATCAAACAAAAATATTCAATCTTACAAGTGTAAAATTGAACACTTTTCATTTTCCATTTTTAGATGAAAATATTAAGATCTTGAAAAATAAAATTGAGAACATAGTATAATAATGAACATTTTTCATTTGCTATTTTTAAATGAATATATTAAGATCTTAAAAAAAAATTGAGAACATAGTGTAAGATTGAATATTTTTGTTTGCTATAAAATTGAACATTTTTAGATGAAAATATTAAGATCTTAAAAAAAAAGTTACTGTAGCAGTATCAAACCGCCCCATACTGAGGCGGTTTGGTTATTTTTTAAAAAAAAATTTGATTTTGGGTTATTATTATTAATTTTTTTTTATGGTTATGTATAAATAACTCGGCTTTTATTGCATTTTTTACGTTCATTTTTTTTCAAGGTTCATTTTTTACGTTAATTTATTTTAGTTATTAAAAAATAGTAGACCAGTTGGGATATTAAACGAATGCTATCTAATAATATCACTACTTGTTCGAGATATTAAAATTTAATCTTTTTAGACTATGTTTTAATCAAAATTAATGTTTAATTTTTTTTTACTCTGAGATGAGAGTCAAAGCCTCAAAGCATTGTAATGTGAAGTCCTGAATTATGAACTAAAATATCATCTACTCTTGACAATAATTGATTAAAAAGATTGATTTGCAATCCAAGATCAACAGTTGTTGAATGGAAGGGTAACAACTAACCAGGACAACATATAGTTAGATTAGATCAAGCACCTTTTTAGCTTTAGGTCCATATTCAGACTTATTTTTAACTAGCTTTATGATCCTTAATTTCCTTTACTTGATCTAAGTAACTTGAATATAAATGATAAAATTGAATAGACCTCGTTTATAGCAACTGAAAAATAACACAAATTTCTCTATTTCTTTTTTATATTTAGCGTAAGCTAGAGCAATCAGTTGAGATTTTTATGGACGATCCCGATCGACCTAGAGCATTCAGTTGAAATTTTATGGACGACATAATTTTTTTCTTGGCTGCCAATCAAATATAAATTTTCATTGTTCATCGCTAAAAATTTTGCATTAATTTTTTGGGGGCTGTCAATTAATTGCTAGAGCAATCAGTTGAGATTTAATGCCGAATTTTTTTTCTTGTTATCTTCCTCTAAAAGATAATTAAAACAATTGACACGATTTAAAAAAAAATCAAATATATCAGCAAAGTAGATTTAATCTACACCTCATAGAGGGAGAAGCATATTAAATATGCGCTCCACATTAAATGAGCATATATAATATGCGTTCTCACACTATCTAGAGCGCATATTAAATCTAGTTCCCCCTTTTTTTTTTTTTTTTTTTGCGTAATGTAAGATTTTTTAAGGATTCTGAATTTGAACAAAACAGGGATAAAATATATATTTCATTTGATCCGAATTCTTTTGCATCAGCGCTTCATCTATAATTTCTTTTTTTGAGAAAAAATAAGGATCTAGTTCGTGTTTCATCGATAAAGATAGTTCTTACAACAAAGAACTTAAGTGCAAAATACAAGTGAAAGTATGCTCAATGAAACATTAGTATTTTTGCAATGAACATCGATGCTTGTGCTGTGATTAATCAAAGTATAAAATATCGACGTGCTATCAATATTTTTGCAATGAAATATCGATACACTTTTGTTGTGATTAACCAAGGTATAAAACATCGGCACATCATTAATGTTTTTTGCAGTAAAATATCGATACATTGTTTTTCAACTTTAAACAACTATTAATTTTGGTAAGAAACTTCGATTTGAGAGTTTAACCATAATTTAGAAAGTTGGCCAAGAGACAGAGGCCACCGTAGCTCTGGCATGGCCCCAAGATGTTGGAAAACTCAAAATTGCAAAAACAACGCAGCTTAGGGTCTCAAAACTTCAGTTGAAATTTATCATTCTATGATTTGTAAATTATTCACCAAGAGAATTTTATTTTACAATAATTAACATTCTAAAATTGAGTATCAATATTACCAAAAAAAAATACCAGTCAACCAACAAATTAACATGCAATGCTCCAACCATATTTTTTTTTAATTTTGTTTGAGAATTAAAAAAAAAGTTAGAAAATAAGGGGAAGGCGGAAGATGAAGATTAAATCTGTTTTCATGGTATATTTGATTTTTTTTTTAAACTGTGTCAATTGTTTTATTTTATTTTTATTAGGAGATGGTATCTAAAAAACATCGAGATTTAATGTGATACCCTTTTAAATTTGGGGAGCCTCCAGGGAAGAGCTCTCTGCGACCTTAATCCAGAATAGTGGATTCGTCGAGATTTGCACAAGATCTTAATCTGAATTAAGAATCGTACAAAATCTTAATCTGATGGCCTGAATTTCTCTCTGTTTCATAGAGAAAAAAATGTGCATCTTACAACAGATCCGAGCTGAAGACATTAAAATGAAATCATTTGTGCGGATGCTCCACAGAAGAGATAAGGAGAGAAAAGAGTTCCATTCACCCCCATATGGACAAAATCACTCAACGAACAAATTGGTCTGAAACTCTGAATTCTAATTGAACAGTGTGGATCTAAACTCAAAATTTGAATTACTTTAGGGTATTTAGACCCTGATCCTGACCCTGGTGACGGATGGGATGTCCCCAAATGGATGACAGGAAGCTGTTTGAGCTGTTGGATTCTATCATTAGACGACACGACTCACGAGATAGATTTATGAGCTGTCAGAACAGATTAATTTTTCTCCTTTTCACAGTTTTTCCAGAATTTTTTTATAAACAATAATTAAAAAAAATTATGAAATCAACGTTATTATTTGTTTTTTTACAAAAATCATAAGAGCTGAAATATTATTTCGGTCCAAATTTTTTTTCTTGGACCGAAATAGCAATTCAACCTGAAGTGATTTTTTATACCAACGGCTACAATTTTTTTTTTAAAATCTCTCTGAAGCAAAATATCATTTTAGTCTCACTAATATTTTGTTAACACGAAACAACCTATTTTCTCTTCTCTTCTTTCTCCTTTCTAAGCAAACTTGTTTTTTCTGGCCTTTCTAAATAATTTATAAGCAAACATTTATAAACAATTTATTAGCAAATCCTAAAAAAAAATAGTTCGGAACGAAATGCCATTTTGATCCGGACTAAAAAAACATTGGACCGAAATAGCATCTCAGTTCATGGGTGTTACACCGAAAGCTACATTTGTTTTTCTGAAAAATTGTGAAACCACCTCAGACTGAATTGTCATTAAAAAAAAGTTCGAACCGAAATTGTATTTCAGTTCTTATGTTTTTTATAAAAAAAAAATCCTTATTTTTAATTATGGTTTATAAAAAAAATTGTTTTCCCAATTTGCAATTTTGTTGTTCCCGAGTCCCGACTACTATGTGTCCGTTCATACCTTGTTTAAAAATGTGGCACTGTAATAGATCGTGAAAGCAATATGCACAGACAACTATGGTTAAACTATCACTGTAGATCTTTACAAGTTATCTGGATACACACATTAGAGCTGCACAAAAAATTCGTAAAAATTTCGATTCGAAATAGTTCGAAATTAATTCAAACCAAACTCAAACTAGACCTGGTTCGTTCGAAATAGGTTCGCAAACTATTCTAGTTCGATTCTCAAAGTAACGTAAACCGTTGATTTCCGCTGATGATTTAAAAGTTAAAAGTTAAAACATAAGGCCACTCAGCCATAAGTCATAACTTGTAAGTCGTAATCCTCAATCTCAGTTCTGAAACCCTAGACGACTTTCACATCTCGCTCTCGGTGACTACGATTACTCTTTCTTGTCGTAAAAAAGTTCGTAAAAGATTCAAAATTAAGTTCGTAAAAAATTCGATTCGAAATTAATTCAAATCAAACTTAGTTCAAAATTAATTCAAATCAAATTCAAACTGAGACAAGTTCGATTCATTTGCAGCCCTAACACATATAGTTACTGATCCAAATCCATATCTCCCCTCCACAAAAAAAGAAACACATCCACTGTATCTTTTCTTTTCTTTTTTGACAGTTCGCGGCATGCTGTTATTTTTTAAAATTGAATATGATTGGAATTATACCGAAAAAAAATCCTTTCCAAGTTTTATTTATATATTCTAGTTTTTTTTTTCTCTCAAACAAACACAAAATTTGATATGTGAGCAGGTGGCTTTTTATCATCCTGTGAAGGTATGAAGTTGAGATTATGTGCGTTTATCATTGATTCCTAGTGGGACAAATGTTAATCATCATCGCTTCTACGTTTGGTTTCTCCATGTCGTGTCAAAATGACAACTTAACAACAAAATTTCTACTTTGTTTTATAATCAATCCTCATAGTATTATAATTTAGAATTAAAATTTTGCAAATTAGGCTGTTGATTGAACTGTACATGGTGAATGACACGTTTCGAGGAAATAGCGGTTTTAAATACAACTTTACGTTCTTGCAAAGTTGCAATGAAAAAATAAATAAAAACATGGACCTTGCAGTGTAGAGCTAGGTCAAATTTTTTTGTTACCATATTTTAAAAAAATAATAAATAAAATTGACATAGTTTGAATTTTTTTAATTTTTTTTCCAGAGACGTAGCTAATAGCTGCCCACCGTTTAAGATTATGGACACAGTCTATTAGCTGCGAATCTAACTCAACTAGACACTCAGTTCATTTGATTGAAAACTTAAGTGCGCTGTTAATAGTGCCTGTTTTTTAATGGTGCCTTTTTTTTGTAACTAAAAAAAAATCGAAGTAGTTTGAAATAGTTTGAAATTAATTCAAGCAAAACTCTAACTGGACCTAGTTCGTTCGAAATAGGTTAGCAAACTATTTTAATTTGAATTTCAAATTAACGTGAATTGTTGATTTCTGCTGATGACTTAAAAGTTAAAAATAAGGTTACCTAGCCATAAGTCATAACTCGTAAGTTGTAACTCTCGCTCTCAGTTTTGAAACCCTAGACGACTTTCACCTCTCGTTCTCGGTGACTACGATCACTCTTCCTTGTCGTAAAAAAATTCATAAAAGATTCGAAATTGAGTTCGTAAAAAAATCGATTCGAAATTAATTTAAACCAAATTTAGTTCAAAATTAATTCAAACTAAACTCAAACTGGAGTAAGTTCGATTCGGTTCGATTTGTTTACGGCCCTAGTGGTGAGTGAGGAGTGAATGCATATTCTCTGCATTAACTTAAAAGAAAACCTTTTGAATTAATGAATCTCAACCGTCCAATTTTAAACAGAGCCAATTCGGCTCCTACCTATAATATACGAGGTCTTTTAACATTAATCCGGATCTAATATGTACGAATCTTAAAACAAATTGAATGGTTGGAATTTATCAACTCAAAAATTTCCTTTTTGAGTTAACGCAGAGGATACGAATTCGTGGGGAGTGGGGAGTGGGGAGTGGGGACTTGAAAAGTTGTGCTTGTAGATCACCGTACGGGCTACCCCTGCATATACCTATAAATAAGTGCAAGTAAATCAATCAGTCTCGCTGTGCGCTGTGGGAAAAGAGAAACAAAACAAAAAAAGAGAATCAAAACAGTGTATAACGAACAAATATATATTATTTTATAAAAAAAAAAAGATGGAAGGGATAAGTCCGATAAGAGAAGAGGAGTCGCTTGGCGTCCTCGAAGCAGGAGGAAGTCTCCCCTCAAAACGATCCAGTTCCAATTCCAATTCAAACGGTCACATTGGGATTGAAAACACTTCAACTGACACCTCTGGTCCCCACCACCACCACAAGCCCCTCACCCGCCATGGTCGCACCGCTCACAGCCTTTCCGCCGCTTCTCTCCGAAAGAAGTCCGACGTCACTCTACTTACCAAGGTTATTAGTTTTCTTATTCAATTATTCTCTTCCATTCCATCGATCGCCTTCTTCATTTTATTTTTCCTTGTGCTGCCCTTATGTAATGTATATCATAATATCAACTAATATAATAGGTACCTTGCCTCGGTCTACGCAATTTGTTGATTAATTTGCAAGAGATCTTCTTCAACACCAAGATCTTTTTCCTTTTCCCCTTCGTCGTTGTCGCCTTCGTGTTTTATTTCCTTCATTTAAATCAGGTAATTCCATTCATATATTTCGCTATCATCTTTTGTTATTTCTACATTTGTACATTTTTTTTGTGAGAATCTTGACAAAATTAAAGTAGGAAATGGATCGGACCAAACCCACTATCTGTTCCTTTGTTCTTTTGTTCAAGAAGGAATGAAACCCACGTTTGCTTTGCTGTCTCATTGATGCATCCATCATTCCTTTTTGTAAAAAATCGCTTGTGATTTCCGAAAGAGCACTCATAGGAATCTTCCTTGAAGCTTCCTGTTTGATAACTGTCGTTTTCTTTTTACCTTTTTTTACTAACTAGTAGTAATTAGTAACCGTGCCTCTATAATCATTTTCTAGAATTAATTGCATAAGCTGGCTGGCTTCCTACGTTACTTTGAATCCTTATCTCTTCAAATTTTTCTTTGTTAAATTAAAAGGGATGGATATTTGCGGCGAGTTTAGTTGGGCTGGTGCCACTTGCGGAGCGACTGAGCTTTCTCACAGAGTATTTCTCTTTCTCTCTGCACTATATATGGCCGCCAAATGAATTGATTTTTTCTTCTTTAGTATCACGTTCCTTCAATAACTGCACATGCTTTTACTAACGACTACTGTTTTTCAAATTGCTTGGTGGGATGATCACTACAGGCAGCTTGCTCTGTACACGGGCCCTACAAGTATGCTACTTTAATCATCAAATCTAATTTAATCATTATTTATTTTTCTGGTGACAACATGAATTTAATAAAAATATCAGCTGATATACTGAACTGATTAATTACATATATAAACAGTCGGTGGACTCTTGAACGCAACATGTGGTAATGCGACTGAGCTGATCATAGCGTTATTTGCATTGCACAAAGGGCAAATCGAGGTGGTGAAGTGGTCGTTGCTTGGTTCTGTCCTGTCGAATCTCTTGCTCGTTCTTGGCACGTCCCTCTTTGCTGGTGGTATAAAACATTTACGCAGACCACAAATGTATGACAAGCAGCAGTCAGATATCGGCATAGGTCTCCTATTTGTTGCGGGGTTCTGCCATCTGCTTATTCTTGTGTACGGATATGGTTATGCATCTACCGAGACCGATTTCTTTCCTTCCAACCAACTGGAGATGTCCAGGGTTTGCAGTATATTTATGTTAGTTGTCTATGGGATGCAACTCTTCTTTCAGCTAAAGACACATAGCCAACTTTTTGACTTGGAAGAGGTGGAGCCCTCCTTTTCTTACTCCAAAAGAAATTAATTGAAGCTAAAAAAATTAAATGCTAATGATAGTTCTTGTACTGGTTTAAAAGGGTGATGACGGCGATGATGCAGTTGACGAAGAAGAGCAGCCAGTTTTAACTTGGTGGAGTGCATTTGCATGGTTGGTATTCATGACGGTTTTAGTTGCTGTGCTATCTGAATTCATCGTCAATACCATTGAGGTCTCTCCTTTTTTTCCAATTCCAACACAAAATAATTATTTATCTGTTTTGCATAGCAGCATTAGTTGAATTACTGATTATAATATTGTTTGTTAGGAAGCTTCACAATATTGGGGTTTATCCGTGAGTTTTACTAGTATCATTCTACTACCAATAGTGGGAAATGCAGCAGAACATGCCGGTGCTGTTATGTTTGCTGTCAAGAGTAAGCTGGTAAGTAAATCGTGACTCCAGCTAATTGAAATCTCCTCTATAAATCACTCCTACATGACTCGTTTTAATTTTCAAGTTTTGTTATCTATAGGATATTACACTGGGAGTGGCTTTAGGATCAGCAACCCAGATCGCCGTGTTTGTGGTGAGCTTAATAAATATATATCAGTAGCTTTACAAATAACAATGAAAAACACTCGGAAGATTATTAATAATTTAATTAATAACTTGCTCTTGTCGGAATGCTGTACGCGTAGGTTCCTGTAAGTGTGATTGTTGCATGGATAATGGGTGTTGACATGGATCTAGATTTTAAGCTGATGGAGACTGGTTCACTTATTATGACTATTCTGGTAACTGCCATGGTGCTTCAGGTAATTAAGAATCAATTGGACGTCCAATTGTTATAAATTTTTAATGACACTTCCTAATAAATTCAACCATGCAATTCACTTCAGGATGGCACTTCGAATTACATGAAAGGAGCTATTCTTTTGTTCTGTTATGTCGTTATTGCCGTATGCTTCTTGGCTGTGAGGTCCCCAAGTAAGCGTTCCTCACTGCGTAACTTTTTTCTACTAATTTTTAATTTCTCCTGCCAATAATTGATACTGTATGCTGAAATTATTTTCCTTTTAAGCATTAGGTATGATACCTGATGGCAATTTACGAACTTCTCTAAGCACTTCGCGGTCTCTCAGTGCCTAAGCAGCAGCCGAAACATTCTGTTTAGTGAGGTATAAGTTGGCTTTCATACATGAGATATAGTAAATGTATCATTGATTTTGTGCATTGTAAGAATAATATAGTAAATTTGAAATCTATGTCAGAAAAAATGTACACATGCATATGATTTATTGAAGCTACCTGGTTTCATGATGGAGAAGGCTTTTGCAGTGTCATGTATTGCACCAAAATATACTCGGAAGCTGTAAGATGGACATGTTCAGCTGAGATAACAAGAGCAAAAAATTTTGATGAAATTGGAAGCATTTTTGTATGTCATATCTTTTGTTCTTTATTAATGTGTAAGCTTATCTGCAATAATGAAAGGTCTCTTTGCCTCTACTATGATGATTTATTTACTGTTTGTTTGTGTTTTCTTTGATCTGGTTGTGAAATTGATTATATTTTGATGGAACACGTCAAATTGAAATTATTGGCACGTATAGTAATAGCCCTTATATTTTAATTGATTTAAAGCAATATCAACACTAAATCGTTATGGTATACTGCACAGGGGCAGACCTAAGTTGAACCAGGGGAGGCAGCTTCCTCTCCTGGATTTTGCGTTTTAGTGCAAGTCGGGACGTTTCGATCGACTCTGCCTCTTCCTGGAAATTTTTTTGCCCCCCGCTGGATGTTGAATTTGTTGTTCGGGTTAAATTTAGAGTTAAAATTAAAATAATTTTTTTCAATTATGGTTAATAATTAGAATTATAGATTAAAATATCAGAAATTACAAGTCAGGACATTGAAAAGTATAGATTAAAACATTATTTTTTATTAAGTACTTAATTAATTAATGGATTGAACCCGATTAGCTATTTAAATCCGATTCGATATTTTTTTGCCCCCCTGACGAAAATCCTGAATCCGCCCCTAGGTATACATACTACATACTACATATTTCTGTCTCGTGAAATTGTATTAGGAATCATGTCCAACAAAAATTATTCTTTACATTGCACTCAGCATTTGATTTGATGGATATAACTTAATTGAATTGTATGAATATGGTCATTGTTAATTCCTAATGTTTCACAATTAGAATTCTGTTTTTGTGAAATCTTTACTTTATTACATTCAACGTTATTACACTTTTACTATATTTGGTACTTATCAACAATATATTTGTCCGTCTAAGAAACTACATAAAACTTGGTCGCACGAACCGTATTTAAACACAGAAAATCATGATTACCGAAAACCGTAGAAAATCATAGTTTAAAAAACATAAAATGTTTTGTTGAAATATCACAAATTGCTGCTTTACCTTATTGAAATCAATCTTAAGATGGTTTATATACTTACAAGTTTTATCATGCTAATATATTACTTATTCCATTAGATATCACCTTTAAGATTGTTATTAATAGATAATGCTGTAAATAAAAAGTCATTTAGGGTGCCCATATTTGTACATGTTTATTATTCTAAGCATAGAGAAAAAGAAGATGCCACTCATGAGCTCCATTTGTTTGTACATGTTCTTTTCTTTTACAGCAAAAGCACATGAGCTATCTCAATCGTATATGCATCACTCCCATGTAACTCAATCTTTATATCTCAATTGCCTCTCACATATTTATTTTTATTTTCAAAGTTCAAACACTCAATTTGAGCTACTCAACATGATAATCATTTTAAAATGTGTTCGAAGACTGAGTTTTTTTTTTAACTATTTTTTTAGGTAGGTGCAAAACTAATTTTTATTAATGATTCAGAATCTTCTAGAAAGTATGACGGGATACACAAGCATGTATTGACATATTATAATGTCAATTTGAGTCCAAGAACTCTGTGAAATAGTGATCTTGTCCTCTAAAATGAATTAGAAAATAAGCAGTTTGTAAAAGAATGTCTTTGTAATGTACATGTCGTTTATAATAGACCGGTCTACTTCAAGACGACGAGAGCCCAGAAAAAGCTTCAAGATGACGAAATAATTTGAACTTCTTGGGCTGTTCAAATAAAAGGCTGAGATATATAGGCCCATTTGTAAGAGTACAAGCCCAAGAAATTTTTTATCGGCCTGGTCTAATATGTCAGAATGAACACGCACCGACTCGGCGAGTCGTGGTCCCCCCATGATGAACGGCGTATCAAACAATTGATCCGAACCGACTAAAGCAAATATTTACTTCCCACCCCGTTCGTTGCGAGTGCGAGGTTTTTGAAAGAGAGAATTTCCCGAAAGAAAACAATAATAGTAAGGTTTTTGATTGGAAGAAACCCTAGAGGAAGCGAGCGAGAGAGCGAAATGGGGAAGAGGCGTTTCGCGCAAGTGGCAACGAGTGACGAAGAGGAGCAGGAGGAACCGAGGAGGAGTAAGGCATCTGCATCGAGAGAGAAGAGGAGGGATAAGAGATCTAACGGCCGAGAGAAAAAGAGAAAAGGGGGGGACGATGATGAATCGGATAAGGACGATGGAGGAGCAATTGTTGAAGAAGAGAATGATTACGAAGAGGAGTCCTCTTCGGAGCCAGAAGAGGAGCAAGAACCTGAGAGAGAAAATGTGCAAGAGGATGCCAAAGTCATTGGCGATGTAATTAAGGTTACTGGCAAAGGAAAGCGCAAGAAGAATCACTATGCTTCCTTTGAGTTTGATGGAAATATCTTTGAGCTGGTATTTTTTTTATTTCCTTCTTTTCATAATTCCAATAATTTTAACAAACTTTTCACTTTGCAAAGAAATGCTACCTTTCCCGGAGTAATCTGGTAAGTTCTAGTGTTCCTTACGAAAAAAAAACATCCAATTTAGTTTCTGTTGGATTACCTTTTTAGAAAATCCCAATAATGTAATTCCACAACTAGGTTAGAGAACTAGCTTGTGTTCAGTTCTACTGAAACTTAGATAACAGTTTTTATATGGACATGGAGATGGATAGTAGTAGCTACCATGATCTGAAATTGAGGTAATCAGTAATCATCAAACCCATTTTCTTGTTTGACCTTGAGGGAATTGATTTTCATATGTATGGATTTAGTACCTATTGCGTGCTCTGTTGATCTGTGTCCATGGTATTTATTGTGACTTCATATTATTATTGGGATATATTTGCTGTTTGTATTTACTATGTGATCCACTCCCTTTACATTTCTTTGGATTTTTATCTTTTTTCTAAACATCCTTGCACATTTTGAACCTCCTAATAGGATTGGTGTTTTTTTTTTCTTCTGCACTGGCATTTCTAATGTTCATATAATTAGTTTAGTAAATGATTACTGAAGTTTTTATATCAATAGAATTAGTAAACAAATGATGCATTGTTAACCTACCCAGGAAGATCCAGTACTGTTGACGCCTGAAGGAAAAGGGCAAAAGCCATATGTTGCAATAATAAAGGACATCACAGTAGATATGGATGGAAATGTGATGGTGAACGGGCAATGGTTCTACCGGCCTGAGGAAGCAGAGAAGAAAGGAGGAGGGAAGTGGGAGGTCCGAGATACAAGGGAGCTGTTCTACAGCTGGCACCGTGATGAGGTCCCTGCAGAGTCGGTGATGCACCGGTGCGTGGTCCACTTCATCCCCCCCTCCAAGCAGCTTCCACCCCGCTCCCTCCATCCTGGCTTTGTCGTTCAAAAGGTCTATGACACTGATAACCGCAAGCTCTTCAAGCTTACTGACCGCGACTATGAGGACCACTTCCAACAGGAGATCCAACACCTCATTAAAGTGACCCGCAACCGCCTTGGTGAACTCCCTGATCGTCCTGATCCCATCACTGATGATACAACTGGGGTGCTGAAGCGCAATACCAGCCTTAGGAGGCGCCCGACTATCGATGTCACTAAGACAGAGATGGACAAGGGTGATAAGAGGGATAAGGGGCCTGAGACTCCTGCTTCGACGAATGACGCTCTTAAGTGCGTTGCTGTATTAACCAAGTTTGAGGCCCTCACCGGGGACGGCATTCGAGACAAGTGGCTTGACAAGCTTGTCCATGGACTCACTTCCAGGGATGCTACTGGAGTGAGTTTCTGTATACTAATCTAACTATGAATGTTTCTATTGGTGTGCTGGTACCTGTGTGATATAACATGTTAGTTCTCTTTCTTTGTCATAGGAGAAGGAGAGGTTTACAGCTGAGGTAGTGGTGCCATCAATTATGGAGCTAGAAAAACGGGCATTTGAAGCTCATACAGATTTCCAAAAGTACAACCAGAAAATGAGGCAGTTAGACTTCAATCTCAAGGTCTCTTTATATCCTTGATCGTGCCATTTGTATTATCAGAGCATTGGTATATGTGCTCAGTGAATTTAAACCTTGGCTTTTACTGTGATAATTCTTTTATGCAGAATAATCAAATATTAGCTAAACGATTGCTCAATAAAGAGTTGGACCCACAGATCATCTTAACTATGACTCCAAACGAACTCAAGGTATTAACTCATTCAAAGTATGTCGTTTTGCTATAGCCTACCTTGTTGTAGAGGTTTGCTGCCCATAGGCACTTTTGGAAAAAAAGGAAGAAGAGAACTTCGGCCATACAAAACATTTCTAATTGTGTAAAACCTTCTTTATTTTACCAGGCAGGCTGGACTGATGATGAGAAATCAGGAAAAGAATCTGACGAGTCCAAGCCACTTCAGGTGCCCACTAATCGAGCTTGTCTCTTTACCTATTTTAGTTATTTCCTTCTCTATATTATTTTCTTTCTTGAGCTTTTGTTTCGTTTTTCATTTAAGTTGGTAGTACTAAACTGTCTGAATTCAAGAACTTATTGCATTGCTTATCTGTCATTTTCTGTGAGCAGATGACAGATGCCAGATGCAAACTGTGTGCAGAGAAAAACGTTGGTATTTCTGAGATCATTTCTGGTGGACATGGTGATCGGTACCAGGTAAATGCTCTTCTGCTACATCTGCACATTGCGTGTGCACACATAAGCACAAACATGCATTCACACACCAATAACCCTTAAATATATCAATATAGTTATATTTGAAACAGCTACAATAATTAGTGTTTTGTGAATGAAATGGTGAAGACGGTTTATTTTGGCACCTCAATACATGTAATTTTCTCATATTTTAGGTATTATTGCACCAGCTAGAGAGAATGGGCGTTCAGTTTGCAAATAAAATACAAATGTTTCTCATATAAGCATTATGTCACAAAACCATTTTTGCTTTTGATTGAGTTTAGATTGGTGGACCATCTGTTATTGAAACAGAAAAATTGCATTTGATTTTGTAACTATCCTTATGGACATCCTTATGAGTTGCATTTTGTTCTGTGAATTCACACAGCTGGAGTGTGGTGCATGTGGGCACAGTTGGTATGCGACAACAGACAAGATTACATCTCTAACTATTGATGTTCCAAATGTGATTGGGAATGTCGGAGCAGCACCATGGGCCACAGCAAAATTTGAGGAGGTTGAAAAGCAGCTTGCCAGCCCCCGTGAGGCTCCTGAGAAGACCTCCACGAATGACCCTTTACAAAAATCTACTGCCCCATATATGCCCGTCCTTGATAAATAGAAATTCAAATGACTAAAGCCAGAGGACACTGTTGAATCTGATTCTCTGTTGTTCTGTAGGTTTTGTTGCCTAGTTTTTGTACAGATATCCCTCACTAGCTGTAATTCAGTTTCTTATATTGCCTGTTCGGAAATAGTACTCTTTCTTGTACAATTAAACTGGATCTGATGTAGCATGCACTTAATGAGAAAATAATGTATCTCTGGGATTCAACTTATTCTATGGTGCTCTTTCGATGTATGTGTTTGTGGGGATGTGGAAAACAAAAGGCAGTAGACGCTATATTTGCTAGGTTTCTGAGCTTTTTCTTCATATTTAATTAAGGTAACCTTCCACAGCTAGTAAGTGCATTGTTGACCCAAGTCAAATAAATTAGAAGCATTTCAAAATTAAATTATAATTGTCCAAGCTTGTCGGATATATAAATGGCCTTGTGCAAGCTACTATATAGAAGAATTCATGCCCTCTGTTGACACCAGTGCTAAACTTAGGGTCCATATGTTTCGTGTCGCAGTAGTACTTCGGATAGGTTTGTATGGATGAGAACAGAACTAATATGGAAATACTGCTGTTATTTTCATTTGAATGAAATATACTCTCTCAAGTGTGCTAGTGTTATTTTCTTAATTCAGTATTTTCTAGAAAAACTGTATCAAATTAATAATTACTTCAAATTTACAACCCAAACAACATTTGCACTATCACTAGTAGAACAAGATTTACACTTTTGTCATACTAATTGAATTAGCACTCTTCTCACATTATTCATTCATATGTTATTTCTTTCACAATCAAAATACACACCTTCCTTTATTTATTCTTTTGTACAACTTTGTCGGTTTTTATGATAAATAGAAGTTGGTAGTTATTGCCAACTTATCAAAAAAATATAGAAAGAAAGAATGATACATGGATGGTTTTTCTACCAAAAATTTAATGGAAGCTTCAATTGTTAATAAGTTTCATTATATGTTTATGCAAAATAACTTAACAAAATTGGAAAAGTTGAGATTTAAATATGATTTTTATAAAAAAAAAAAAAAAAAAGTCATCCTGACGCTTAAAACCAACTTTTTGTGGTTCAGCACTGCATTCTCAGTGCTTTGTTGTGAATGGTGCAAAACAATACAAAAACTAAATATATTACATTGCTGGAAAAAAAAGTAGAGCAGCATACTCGAGACAAACAATTGAATATAAGTTTGTTAATATTCTTTGAAATATTATATTGTTGTGATCAATTAAACTATTGCTATTCGATAAAGAAAGAAACTCACATTCAGAAGTTCTACAATTGATTAAGATGCAGATTTCACTTAATTATCTGCATAAGTTAGAAAAACCAATGTTTCCACAAAAAAGCAGGGTAAAGAAAAAAGTATGGCAGAGTGGCCTTGTTGCCATGTAGAGACCAGATGGTCCTCTATAGCCTTTCAGCAAGATAAGCCGCAAGTGCGTCAATTGGCTTCATTTTATCATATTTTTTCCGATCACCGTGCTTCACCTTAATACGCACAAGATAGTCAGCAGCAATCCATGCAAAGCTTAACCGTGCAGACCCCACCTTCCCCTCTGGCTCTTCCATTTCTCTAGCCTTCTTGACCCATTCTGGATGGTACGTCACCTGGTACCAAGCAGAAGCCTTCCTCTCATATTCTAAACCCTTCTCTTCATCTTTAAGGTCACTAAAACCGGGCTCCATGCTCTCAAAGATTCCTCTGAACTCTTTCCTCAGCGCAAAATAAGCAGTCTTAAGCTTCTCCTTCAGCTCACCTTGCTTCCTGCTGTTATACTTGGGTAGAGACCAAATGTGGCCGGTCACTATCTCCCCCTCAGATCCCACCTGGTACTGATACAATAAAGCACCCAGCTGGGTATCGTAGGAGCACTTGCTACACCATGCTTGGTGGAGATACTCTTTGGCTCCAGGCACCTCAAGATCCATGTCGTAAGGGACGTTATCCAGGGTGCATGGCTGCTCTGCAGGGCCCAATTCATCAAAGGCGGTGGCATCCTTGATTTTGCGGTACATCTTACCTAAAATCTTGTCGGACTTGTAGGATAGATGCTCATCCTTGCCCATGAAATCGGGATATACCTTGGGGCGCAGATAGTAGGGCATGGTAACCAGCTTACCAGTCTTGGGGAAGTCAACTGCCGTAGCTGCCAGCTCAGCCAGCTGGAGACAATTCTCATCCAACGCTCCGTATTCACTGCGATCTGCATGTACCACATGTGCATTGCATATCACCCCCAGGTTCTCGTTGACCATGTTCTTCAGAAAGAAATTTATGATGTCCTCATGAGAAACTTTGCGTGACACCGTCTTGGCCTCGGCAGGTGTGTAATCCATCGCCACCCAACTTCTCTTACCCGGCGGAATCAAATTATCATCCCATGCCACAAAATATAGGTCTCCATCAAGGTCACTACCAGAAGCCTCATCTGCATGGGGCCTCTCCCCCTTCTTTGGAAACACCAAGCAATCCACTAGATGCCTCAAACCCGGCACGTCAACAGCCTCTAGAATCCTCACATCACCCGGGTGTAAACATGGGTTCTTTGCTATAGCCACAGTACCAACAACTACCCTCCTATTGTTTCCCTTTTTGTCTAAAAATTGTTTCCCATGCTTCACAAAGCACCGCTCTAGAGATGGGTGAGATACCTGAATAAAGCATTGGCCCTGCTCTAACACGCCTAGTTCATCTAGGCAACCCATGAGCCACCTCCCATCTGGCACAAAGATCCTTGCCTTTGACAAGAGATCACCTAGTTGTGCAGATTTGATACATGACAACATAGCATGTAGATGGGGTTCAGTTTGAGGTCGAAAGCCAGCACTTAACATTAATGCAGCAGTATTTCCGTGCTCGGCACATGATGAGGAGACCACATCAAATGCAGTATCCGGATCGACAAGAATCTGGTCAAGTTTTCTTACCATAGAGTCTTGCATGCGGTCAAAGACTTGATCAGGCACACCAAGGGCAGAAAGGAGAGTAACAATTTGGCGATTCAAGAAGCCAGGCTGATAGCGGGTCCAAGAAACTACCTCGAGAGTGGTATGATCAGACTGAAACTTGTCCATGCTGGGCCTCAGGAAAAGGTGGAGTTTATTATGAGTCTGAGGCCAGATAGCTACAACTCCCTTGTAACCGGCATACCGGATCTGGTACGCAGAAGGGGGATTATCCGTCAGCTGGAGCTGTTGAGCAACCTCTATTGCCAGCTCGGGAGTTATCTTGCCGATGCCATCAGAAAACACGTACCGGTCATTCTCGACATCAGGATATGATGGGTCAACCCGGTCAGATGGTACATTGACTGTGGCATAGGTCGAGGAGAAGCACTGCCCCATGCGCGCTGCGCACTTGGCCACATTTCGGTTTGTAAAACGACCCATCCAGGAGAGAATTTTCACAACCGTAGTGTCCTTGTCTTCAGCAAAAAACCAGGCTGACCGATCACGCAACTGATTTGAAGAGAAAGCAAGGAATGAGTACCTGTTTCCATGCATCAAGGAATTGATTAACTTCAGTTCATTTGTATATAGGCTTCATCCACAGATAAAAAAGGAAGAAGAGTAAAGCCTAACTTTTTTTGCGAAAATACCTTCCGATGTTTAACAGATTTTCTGGACCAGTATAGTCTATATACCAATGGCTACCATCCAAACTTGGTACTAATACCACCTCACAAGTGCACACTCAACTTAAATATATTACTAGAATTATGTAAGAGAGAATAAGGTCACTGAATATTGGTCATAAAAGGTATTTTGTACACTGCAGTATAAGAATCTTTACAGTACCTGCGCCCGCAAAGGTGGAAGCCATCAGTTAAGATACTCCTTACACGTTTATATATAGTGGTCTTCTGCTGATAAGACTGAGATGTGATATTTCTGACAATGGAAGCCACTGAGAAATTCAAAGCAAAACTGTTCAACTGTTGCATCCCCTCATCCGTGAAGGTCACCCTGAGAAATCTGTCGGAGATTGCCTTGTATTCACGCAATACACGATTTGAAAGTTCCGTCTCAGGTGGGAGGCAATATGCTTTTGTAGGGGTTATCAGAAGCCTCCTTACCTCTACTGTGTCATTTCGGCTGCTTATTGGTTCAGATTTGGCCTCTGGCTGCCTTGAACCACGAGTGCGAAGAAGCCAATCGTGAACCAGCTTCAGGCGCTTGGTAGGGTCAAAGAGAGGTGTCTTGTATGACCATATGTGCCGCAGGGCCACCATGTTGATCGTGTCATCCTGCTCAAAGTTTTAGTATTTCAGGATTACACAAAGGAATGTCATATGCTGTGTCAGCTCCCTATTTAACCCAACTTCCACTGATATAGGAGTAATTCATTTGACAGAAAAATAGTTTCTGCCAAATGTTCACAATTTACCCCTACTAATATAGAATATTTTTTTTCTAAACCTAAATTAAATTAAAATTAAAAAGAGGAAGATTAACTTGTTGGGTTTCTTAGTCTGTATGCACTGGTAAGGACTAAAAAGGCAATTTCCTTAAGTGAAGATGAAATATTGCAGGGCAATTTAGTACTCATTAACTGTTGTTTTGATTGCTTTGTGTTTTTCTATGATAAATTGTTGCACATGAGTTAAAAAAAAGAATCCTTAATATATCATTGCTTACTTACACAGAGTATATTTAAATTTCTTCTCTAAGTTAAATGAAACTTTAGCATGTAAGTACTAGCTGATACAAGTCAGAAAGAACAGATGATATGGTGATCCTTTATGCAAAATTAACAACAGAAACATATATAAGCAAAGTGGTGTAGCCAGTGGGATTGAGGTCCTTGTAACACAGCATAAAGTGTACATTTTATTTCTTAGGAAGACTTATATAACAGCAACAAATGAGCTATAGTTGAACTTGAAACCGCATACCTGGCTCCTGAGTAATGAGAAGAAATCCTCTGACAGTTGGTGCCGATTGACAATCCCTTTGTGCAAGACAGCATTGACCAAGAAGAGCACAGGGAAATGGATGCCAGGCACATAATGGATGCAGAAAAAAGGTTCTTGGGGGCACAATCCAAAATCCGGTTCCTTCCGCACTTCAAGGGAGCCTGTGTGCTGCAAGCAATGAACCCTACGCTCCTTCAGATAAGCCACAGCTCGGTCTAATTTGCCTTTTAAACGGGGGGAGAGCGATATCCGGTAACAGTTACACCTGTTTCACAGTCACGCATCTAAATCCATCATGATTATTCTACTGATTTGACCAGAATAAATTAGTTCTTTCTTTTGTGTATTAGGAGGGGGAGGGGTGATAGCAGAACATTCAGTTCTATCCCTTTATTCTTCCAAAAACCTACATTTTATGGTATTTTCAGAAAACAGCTGATTTTTAAATGCAGAACAAATAGCTGAACTTGTTTTTCCAGAATTATTCTTATCTCTGAATCCAAGCATTGCTATATTTGCGAGGACTTGAGTAAAAAAAAAAAAACTTTGGATTTCTGTTAGGAATTGTTGTCACAGAATGAGGTCTAAATATTTTGAAGCTATGTTGAGATAGTAAACCAAGGGAAGAGGGATATTTAATTATTTATTTCTAATACCCAGTGATATCTCATTTCAATTGTGAGGTTTTGCTGGGCAGAGGTTTATTTTTTTTGGACTATGGAGGTCAATATATAAAAAATTACAGATAGTAAACCAATGTTTTTTCTGTCCCATTGCGAGAGTTACCTGGTTCAGCTCAGAACTCATGCTGAGAACCAATGCAATACCATTAGACTTCACAACAGCTCTCTTACACATCACCAATCAATTACAACAGGATCAGATTAGTTTTTTCTGTAACATAATGTGGGGATTGAGGAAAGCAAGAAATGCAATGATTTTTAAGGGTAAAATATTGGAACCAGCAGAGATACTAGCACAGGCAAAGGCGATGGAAATAAAGGATAATAGGCCAGCACAACTGAGGCAACAGGATGAACCAGCAAGAACCAGAATAGTATCGGGTAAGTCAGTTATTTTGGTTGATGGATCATGGGACACAAGGGGAAAAGCAGGGGCTGGGTTGATGGTGTATGATGCTCAACGGAAACTGCAAGTGGTACAAGGACAAGCAATAGAGGCCACAGACCCCCTTGAAGCTGAAGCTAGAGCGATATTTATGGCCATGGAACATGCAATCAGAGGGTGCCACAGGGATGCAGCAATCGGTTTTGAAATCTTCTCTAACAGTAGGATTGCGGTGACAGCGAAAACCACCCACAACTTGCAGGACCTACCTTATTGGAGAGGCATCAATTGTGGCACACTGTGCAGCAATGTACCAGGAGCACAAGGAGTTCATTAGCCTGAACTATGTACCGAGAGAGGTGTTAGAACAACCACACAGAATAGCAAACTGGGCAAGAAGAAACAATACCAGCTTTCAAGGGGTACCAAAATTCAGCAGTGACATGGGTTTGCAAATGGAACTAAATTCGGATGTCTTCCAGGAAAGTATTTCAGAGGAATAACAAGAGGTTGTCAATTGAGAAGACCAGACAAGGAAGAACAACAGGAAAACCAGCACTCAAACATTGAGAGTAGACTGCTTTTTAGGGGTAGATAGATTAAATCGCAATTTGGTTTTTTATTAATTAAGCATCTTTCTATTTTCTTAAATTAGTCTCTAGCAGTAGGCTCTCTCTGTATTTTAGTTTTCAATGCACTTTAATTTTTCCCCGCTGGAACCTTTTACCAGCAAGTAGTTTGTAAGACTCTTATTTTCAATGCAAGCCTACGGGCGTTTCCAACTCAAAAAAATAAAAAATTGCAGATTTTTCTTTCTTGAAAAGGTTTGGGGTTTAGTCCTAGATAACTTGCTAGAATGTATGGGGGTCAAATAAGTGTGTTTGTATATTTATCTGAGAAACAGTGCATAATTATACAATTTTTGACAAAGTTTGGGGCTCAATTGACCCACATTCCTTCTCACTATATCCGCCGTGGTTTTACATTCTACAAACCAGGGTGCTGTTTGCAAATACTACCATTTTGAGATTTTTTTTTTGTGTCTCTGTACGTATACATGCACAGAAAGCAGAAATTCTACCTCCCTATGGTGCCTCCATGTGTAAAATCGGTGGTCCGTATCCAGGGGTCCTCGTCATCTAACAAATTACGAGGCATGGAATCATAGATATCATCATCTGCTGTACGATAGTAAATGTACGGTGCATATGCCAACTTTAGCAGCATCACATAAGAAGCCTGCTCTTTGCATACCCTAACTTCCATTATGTCACGCACAGAGAACTCAACCTTAAAGTCACAATTCATTATGGCAATTTTTTTTGAGTTTTGGAATGAGAAAGGGGTCTTTCTAGCAAAAACAACTCGGCAATTCCCATCAAACGGGTCTATTATGAAATCCATGCCCATTCGCGGTCCTTGCCATGCGGTGTAGAATGAGTCGCGGCTGACCAGAGAGCCTATCTCCACAAATGCATCACCGAACCTGTCATGTAACAAGATTTATTTATAAGGCCTAAAGGATTATGAAGATTTCTATAATACAATCCATGCCAAGTACAGATGTTGAACCACTATGCAGCATTGCAATATTGTTAAGCAAACATGGTCCCACAGAAGATAATTGAATTTTTTATTTATTTTGCCCATTATACCTTTTCCAACTTTTTGGTCCCTATGCCCTACTGAAAAGTAGGCAATTGCTGACCCAACCCAATTAAGGCCAACTAAGGCAAATGTGGTGCCGCTATGCAACTGTGCAATTGTTGACAAGATTCAAATAAGACTGATATCCAGAAGAAATGAGTCAGCTTAGGTTGAGGGCTCTTAACTCACAGCATTTTGAGTGTGTCCTTATTATAATACTTTTGAGACATGAAACTGTTGGAACTACCTTTTATTTTTCTTTTGAAAGTTGCTAAATTACCAGTTAACCCAATACTTCTCATTTAGAAAACACATACAGAAATAACCTCTGACATATAGCAAAAGGAGCAGTCCTTTAAAAATATTTATATAAAACAACAAGGGTGGTAACAGGCATACGGCTCATTTTCGCCCCAGACCACAGCCCATCATGTTGTACTGCATGTCCGTTGATAAGTACAAGCGTACACAAATTCAAATTTGTACAGGATTCACAATTAGATTTGCACTTTACAGAACACAGTTCATATGCTGCAGTGTGCTCTGAAAGGTGGGCAACCATATGCTAGAATAATTATATAGTCATATACAAGAGGATGGTACGATATAGTAAAGCGGCCCAATGGCAGCGAGTTCTCAACAAACCTGAAAGGATCAATGCTGCATCGGCGCCGTTCCCTGTAAGTGGAGTTCTCTAAACCGCCGCTGGCACGAAGGACGCTACGATCCAACACGAGTTCAGAGCGACCCGCTAACTCTAGTGCCCGCTTCGCTCCATCGGGCTCCGCAAACTGCACGAAGGCATGAGGGACAACCTTTGCGTAGTCATCCGAGATATCGGCGGATGGCGGTACAGGTCCAAATAACGGGTACGACTCGGGCGGTGTCCATGATGACTTGACCCGACAGCGCCAGATCAAAAAACCCGATTCGAATTCCAGATAATCGCTGAGGTTTTTAGCGGTGATGTTGTTTTCGAATCCCCCAAAGCTAATTTGAGTGACTACTAGCTCCCTTCTACCATTCTCCTCCTTCAAATTTTGCGAGGCATCGCCTAAGGAACCCATATTTGCTGCTTGGTTTCCTCGCTCCAGTTAGGGTTTGGTTTTGGAGAAATGGAAGAGGTAAAAGTAAAGGCGATCGTACTCTGTGTGTGTGAGTGATGGGGTTTGAAGTGGAAAGAAAAAACTGAAAAAGAGAACGAAGAAAAGCAACAGACAGTGCATGATAGCCGGGTCGTTTTCTGGGATACTTATGTTCACCTGACCGGTGGGACCCTTTGTTGTATGGTTCGAAGTTATGCGATTTAAATGTGTGCCCATTATTTTAAGCTTTGGATGAGAAAAATGATTGATTGCATTTGCATCTCGTAAAGTGTGCTCATAGCACAGAGTCGCATAGTCCAAAGTCCAAACTAATTAAATGATTCAATTCAATTACAGCACATAGCACACTGCACATTGCATCTCGTTCAGCTTTTGAATTGAATTAATAGTTTAATACTTTGAACCTCTTCAAACTTTTTACTTAAAATCAAATACCCGTTCAAAATGAATATCCTAGCTTCTACCCGATTTTTCAAAAAAAAAAAAAAACGCCAGAATTTCTGAAACAAAATTAACAGTCATCTTATTTTCGTTCGAACACGGATAGAATATATATATATTTTTTTTTTGAAAACTTGGTAGTGGCTACCAAGGCCACGGATAAAATATTATTCGCTTCATTTTCACCCTTATTAGTCCGAAAGTCTTCGGAGAGGCTCCAAACCCTTAATTTGTTTCGATCGGCAATTATCATTATCATTATTATTATTATTATTATTCCATAGTTAACTTTATGACCGCAGTATAGGGGTGCAAATAGATCGGATAGTGGTAAAATCATATCTGTATCCGTTTTTATTTTGTGGATACGGATACAGATACTAATATTCACTTTTTATAATTGTGAATGACATAATTTTTTTTCATAATATATATTAAAATATATATTTTATATTTACTATTAAAATTTAAAATCATATTCATATCCGTATATGCACAGGTATTCGGATATCAGATATCCGTATTTAATTTTCGGATATGGATTTGGATACGGTTGGATAAGTATCTTAGAGCATTGCATTGGTAATTGTTTTGCATTTGCTAATCCTATGTGGCAAATTTTATTTGAATTATTGGGATGTAAGTCAATTGCTAATAAAGCAAACTTGCTTATAAAGAAAACACTTTCTTTTGGACACGCTGGCATAACAGAACAAAATTATTGGCTGTAAATCTTTTTTTTCTTGTCGCTCATTCCAAAACTTTAGTTTTACAGTTGGAGATGCTCTAAATATTTATGCTGACATGGCACTACAAAATTGAAAATTAATTTTATCGATGGAAAGGTTTAAAAATTGAAATCAACTTAATTTCTATTCTGCTTACGTGGTCTGCTTTTAATTTCTTTCTAATTTCATTGATGCGATGCGGATGCTCTTACTAATTAAAATTTAAAATCATATTTGTATCCGTATCCGCACAGATATTTAGATATCATTTATCTGTATCTAATTTTTGAATACAGATTTGGATACAGTTGAATAATATCCAACCCGTTTACACCTCTATTGCAGTAGCTGATGTGTTAAACAAGTATGTAATTGTAGTAGGTGAATACATTATTTTCGTTCTATATATTATGTTCTCCCGACAACAATAATATTTTATAATAGAATTTATGGAACTTAAAATTATCGAAATATGTTTTATTACACTATAGTAACAAAACAAAGCAGAAAATTTTAAAATGTCAAAACAAAAATTAAAAAACTCATTATACAATCTACTTTTTTATTTAGTTTTATATATATGAATTTGTTCAAAAACATTTTTCACTTCAAATTCTATTAATAAAAATTAAAGTTCGGAATAAGCAGATTACAAAGAAATTAATACCTTATATTTTAAGATTATCCTCTCAAACTAAATTTATAAACTCTTTAAGCTAACTTTTTGAAATGAAACTTTTTCCCAGCAACTAAAATTATTTTTTTCAGATCTGTTCATTTTTTTAAACAAGGCTTATAAGTCCATTTTCATATGCTAACAAGAACCTCTAAACACCTCGAATCAATCCCGATAGAGGTTCAAACGGATGGGATATTATCCCAAAAATTCCGATTTCTATCCAGAATTTTGCGGATTCAGATGTTCGGATATATATAGTTTGCGGATACGGATGGATGCAGATGCAGATACAGATATAATTTATACGAATATGAATATGGATACAGTTTCGATTTCAGATGCGGATGCAGATTTGGATGCAGTAAATTTAATTAAAACGGATATCCGTTAGTAGTTTAAGACCCGGTAAAAGTTAGTTTTTCAACTTCTTCTCTCCAATCAATTCTTGTCGTCTCAAACCTCTTCTCTCTTGAGTTTCATGAAATTTCTACTGAATAGATTAATCGTCAGGCGAATTGCATGGCCGAATTCTCTCTCTTTAGAACCCTCTTTTTCTTTCCCCGATTCTTCCTCTATTCGATTGTTCCTTTTCTTCTTCTTCTTCAGTTTGTTAGGTTTTCTCTTTGTTGCAAACCCAATCGCTGGTTGGGATGCGATTTAGTCGCTGACTGTGTTGCTCTTTCTCTCTGATCAACCGAGCTTCTGGTATCTTCCCGTTCTTTCTTGATGCGATTTAGTCCTTTTGTACCGTGCAACGGTGCAACCGACAGTACCAATTATGTAGAAAGATATTTTATTTTGATTTTAGAATAAAAAATGACAAGAAAGTTATTTTTTTTCTGCACCATTTAGACAATCCGAAGCAAGCAACCAACTAAATTCGGAAACTAAACAATGAAAACAACAGTAGAACGGCTTGTATGAAATAACTTTTGGTGCATCTCAACCAATTAATATCAAATTGGAAATACAAATTTTTGTGTCAAGTACGCAAATCTACACAATAGAAACATAAAGTGTACGTAGTGGTGGGCCCAGTAGCGAACTTTTTGGAGCTTTAAGTTGTTACCGTATGCATTTTTTGTGGGTCATGTGATGTGATCTTATCCTGGAAATGAACCAATCAACCAGATACAAACAGGATGAGGTGAATACATTTTAGCCCCTCGCTATGGATATCTCTAGATAACAAAATCCACACCTCTTTCCGTTTCTCTCCCAGTAGATAGATAGCGCATATAATTAACTTGCATGTACATAAATATCTTAAAATATCTTGTGCCTACCTAAAAACTGAGTAACCTATATACCACCCTCTCCCTTTCATCACAAAAATGAAGAAAAGTTTGCTCTCTCCCTCCCCCCTTTTTTTATCCCGCTGTGTATCAGTGCATGCATATCTCTCACTATTCTCTCAGCTTAATTAGTGCCTTCTTCATTGTTCAAAATTAATTTAGAGAAAAAGGAGATGCATAATTCACAATGCGAGCAACGAAGCCACAGCCACCTCCCATGCTTACAGTGCCATCCACAAGCCTACATCAGAATGGTGCAGCACATGATAGAGAGATGTCTCCTGCACCATATGTCCCGTGATGACTGCGTCAAGGCGCTCTCCCGTCATGCTAACATACCATATGCTGTAACCCTTACAGGTATGTATGATTATATATATATAACCCCCTGGCCGCTCCTCAATTATATATTTATGCACATATATATGACTAATTAATACCTGTTTCACAATGCTTATGTGCAGTATGGAGGGAGCTGTTGAAAGTGAACAAGAGTTTCTTTCTCGACTATTTTCAAGGAGTTCCTCCACTGGCATCCCTATGTAAGAATAAATTAAGATCCATCATCCATCCCTTAATTAATCATGATATATATTTAATTAAGTCATTATAAACTTTATTTATTAAACACTGTTGAAGATTAATAACAAAACACAGAAATTCAGGATGCTATTTCGGATACACCAAGCAAAAGTCAAAATAGAAATTTGTTTCAGACACTATATGCAATATTACCAGTATCTTAAGTTTGCATGTTATTTATTAATTTAACTTGTTTAATTTTATCTTTATGTAGGGAAAGCACCTGTAAGGGAAATGAGATTGAGGAGGAACCACATGATAAGGCAAAGGCACCAATAACAACTCATTGTCTTTAATCTAGTATATATGTAGCCTGATTATCTCACAGTAGTGATCGATCGATCGTATGTCTCTGGTATTTACGACCAGGAGGATCCATGGCCCTTGCTAGTTTTCTTTGAAAAAATTTACATGTTGGTCGATTAGCTTGCTTAATTACATAGACATTTTGTGAGGATGAGATGTTTCATTTTTTTTTATCCCCTTATTTTTTTGTTTTTGTTTTTTTATTTTAAGCTTAGAGTTGTTAATTAATAATAAATGTGGGTACATCTTATTGATTATTAACTTTGCAACCAATAATTAATACAAACAAAAACCACAATATATATACTGAATATGAAGCAATGCTCTATAATAAAGGTCTTCCTTCACATAAAGAACAACAGCTAATTTAATTTATTCTCTTTTAACGGGTGAGAACAGTGGAGAGATCAATTTCAACACTGCCAGATGATTTACTTGAGAACTATTAATGGTTTAAGCATAGCATCAGAAGTTTATATATTTTGAACAAAACAGAGCTTAACAGTATTATAACCTTTTTAAACGGACCAATATCTGAGCTGATCTGTATTTTGATGTAGCATAGATTAAATAAAAATAACTTAGTAAAGTAAATATCAAATTAAAAAGGGAAAATTGGTTATTTGCCACTCCAAAACTTTCAAATCTGAAAAATACCATCACAAAACTATAAATATAAAAAATGCCACTTTAAACTTAGTTAATTCTTAAATTTGCCACAAATACACAATTTTTATACTTTTTTTTATTAAAAATTAACTGAAAATACAGTTTTGAGATACGTATTTCTGTATTTTCCTATATACCCTTCTGACCCCTCATTATACATATCTCAAAACTGTATTTTTCAGTTAATTTTTAATAAAAAAAAGTATAAAATTGTGTATTCGTGACAAATTTAAGAATTAACTAAGTTTAGCGTGTGGTATTTTTCAGATTTATAGTTTCATGATGGCATTTTTCAGATTTGAAGATTTTGGAGTGACAAATAACTAATTTTCCCAAATAAAAAAAGGGTTGACAATTTGACATTGATGTCATTTTACGTTCGAACCCTCTTCACCTTTTGCTCTCCTAATCTCTTATGCGTGTTCTAGAGCTAGTTCATTGCAAAGTCAAACCATCAGTTTGATTGCTTGAGACATTTAGTATTTTCACGTATTTTAAAATGTCAATTTTATTTTAAACACAACACATTTTGAATTAATAAACAAATATTTTGATAGCCATGATCGATTATCTTGAAATTCATGACTTATTTTTCAAACCCCTCAAATAAACATCTGCTGCGCGCATTGGACTTCCACACAAATTGCTCAAAATGTACACATAATTAGTGCATAATACACTTTAACTATTGTAGAATACACAATTGACTATTTATAATTAGTATGAAATTTCATACTAATTAATTGTTCGAAATATACAATTGACGATATATAATAAATATTTGATTATTACATAAAGTATGCTTGATTACTGCAAAATGCACAATTAATTATTTATGTTTCTGAAGAGTTAGTGAAAAACAATTGAGCATATCTGAGGGGTGATAACTGAATTTCCTTGAAGATTATTGGTGGTGTAAAATATTATATGTTGACATGAGTGATGAGTAGGGTTAAAATATCTCATTAGTTTTAGACCTCAATCATATTCCACATCTTTATTTTTATTTTTGAAGTTTAAAGTTCAAACATTAATTTGAACTACTCAACATAATCTTCATATTAAAATGTGTTTGAGTAATTAAATTTTATATTTTTCTATAAATTTTTACTAATTATTTAAAGAATAATTATTTTCATCCCCACGCTACAGTACCCGCACTGTATCCGCACTGTACATTAAAGTCATCATGTGTTATGGTCCCCACTAATTACTTGGTTCTGCCCTTTTCAGTCCCCACACTCATCCAGCGTCAGTCTTTATAAATATAAATACTTGCAAGATAAGAAATTGATACTTACAAAATAAGATATTAATACTTATGTGCGTCACATGATATGATCACTCTCTTTTTCAGTCTCCAATGGTCATCGTGTCAACCTTCCTCAAATAAAGTAATTGAGACCCCGCATCCCTGCATCAATCTTCCCCAATCGTCCATGTGTCAACATTCTTCTAACAAACATAGTTGACCACATAGATATAAATACTTCAGTTCATAAATATAAATTATTGTATTACTTGATATTAATACTTTCAGATGTTATCTAGTGTAATATATTCATATGTAAAAAACACTTGCAACATTTTTTTAACAAAAATAGTTGACCACATAGGTATAACAACTACAATACATATGTATAAATACTTGAAATACTTGATATTAATACTTTCAGATATCATCCAGTGTTATATGTAAAAATACTGCAAATGTAGGTATAAATACTTGTGTGAGGACGAGCTTGAAAGTATGCCATTATGGATCTAATTTGAAAGAGAAAATTGCGTAGAAGACATTAGTGGTTTTAGATTTGCAAAATTCCTCATAGATTATCAGAAAATATGAACGAAAATAAATGGAGAAAAAAAACCCACCTCTAAAAGCGTGTATGGCCCCCACCATGCATTTATAGTGTGGATACTTTTGAGATATTTAGATGGAAAAATAATCATTTACATAAAAGTTGTTCATCTCATAGATATAAATACTTCCGTGTATAGGTATAAATACTTCCGTATATAGATATTAATACTTTGGAAAAAAAAATTCAGTCCTGGAGTTTTTGTGGTCCCCCCAGTTGCTATGGCAGTTATGAAAGTTATGGTGCGGGTACAGTAGCACGGGTATTGTTATCAACTTCCTTATTTAAATAGGTACAAAATCATCATCTGAAAAAAGTAATTTTGTATTTATCTAAAAAAATATAAAATTTGGTCTTCAAGCACATTTTAATATAAATATTATGTTGAGCAGTTTGGATCGATTGTTTAAACTTTGGAAACAAAAATAAAAATGTGAAAAATAATTGAAACGCAAACCTAATGAGGCATTTTAACCGTGCTTTGTTTACATGTTAGTTTCCAATTCTCACAGACCATTTCTTCACGGTGAGAAAATAAACAGAGATCAGCGATGAGAACTATATGGGCCGTATGGCCCACATCATAAGTTCGTACCCATAGGTCAGGCAGTGATATGTCGGATGTGTAATGTGTTGAGAAGAAATTAGAACTAGTTACAACTTCGTTTTATTAAAGCACAACCATTTCTTAAACCAGATGATTTATTTTCTGTTATATTAATACTTTTAGTAATTATCTTTCAAACAATATTAACATTTTAATTTTATACTGTGACTCATTCCAAATCATTTTTTGAGATTTATTTAATATATATTTTATTACATTATTTTTAATATTAATGTGACAATTTTCATCAGATAATTGTCATGTTTGATTGAGGCCTAAACTACATAATAAAGGGTTTAGGCCATAGTTAAGCCGTCAAACAAGATTTAATTGAGCGGAACTAAGATGACATAAGATGATTTTTAGGCCGGTCTAAAATGTAAAATGTTAAGCCACCTATCAAGGTGGTTTAACGATATAGTCCACGCTTGTGGCATAACCTAAAGTTGGTTCAAAAAAATTATGAGAAAATTGCTAAATTATCTCAAATTACCTGATTAAGAGAATTTAATTCATTAAATATATTCTATAGTATACTCTTGTACATAAAATTACAATAAAACTATACTTAATTTATAAAATAATTGTAAAATTATATTCTATCTTAATTTTTTTTTCAATTTCTATCACTGGTGTGTAACATTCATCAGAGAAAAAAGAACATATAGAAAATCAAAATTTGTAACTTCGCATCTTTATATATATATATATTGAATTGCTTCTTATTTTTTTAGTTTGCAATTGTTTATACAATTTTACTTCTAGAAACAGAACAATGATTAGTTCTACCTCTTAAATTAAATAATTATCCTATTACAAACAAAAGCAAAATTCTAATTAAATTATAAATCGTAACACTACTAAATCAACCAACTGGATGTTGCATTATGATATTAATTCAAGAATACGCTTGCAGACCCAATCAATATTTAATTGTCTGATTTTATTGATTCTGTTTTAATTTTGATTAATACTGAAACAATTATCTAAATGTAGATTTTACAATTATATTTATTTTTTATTCCAACTAGACAGTATATTTTTGATATAGGTAATTTAGTCATAATTTGTCGGTAAGGATTCATATTTTTCTGCCACATGTAGTTTACTAACATCTCTACATAGAAGAATATTTACATTATCGGAATGTATATCTGAATATTGTTAACAATATTAATTTAAGCCAGGAATTAAATCATAAACTCGAATCAAATAAGAAATAGATTAAACCATAATTTAAGTTAAACCTCAACCAAATATACATAACTTCAGCTGGCCTAAGTTAAAATAATTAATTTAGACCTCAAAATTTTTAGGCCTCCATCAAACACCACCATTGCTAATTAAACAGCCTGATAGAAGGATTAAAATATGTTGGACTTTCTTTGTAGAATGTGAAAAGGTGGGCACTGGGCAATGGGCATAATCTGAAAAAGTAAAAAAGAACAAACAATATCACGGAAGGTGCACAGGTCAATAACATGAAGTGAGTACTAATGAGTAAATACGGGAATCTCAGGGAGCAGTTATGCAAAATATTCCCACAAACCAAACAGAAATCCTCAAAACCCTCGAAAACATCATTCCCCTTCCCATCCTTCACCCAATCACCCAAAACCCTCGCCACCCTCCTCCCTCCCTCGTTTGTAAACTCATAATATTCAGTCCAGAAGAGAAAACCAAGGGGGCAATCCAATCTGAGTAGCTAGAAGAGAAAACCAACGATGGGGAAAGAGGCTTTGGATTACCTTCGTAAAACTGAGCCCGCGGAGTACCTCTCTCCATGCTCCGAGCTCTCCCGCCTGGCACGTGCCGCCTCCAGCCACCTCTACTCTTCCCTCGTCCCTTTCTGCCCCAGCAAGCCGCCGCTCGACCAGCTTCTCTCTGAAGAATCCTTCGACGCTGAGCAGATATGGTCTCAGATTGACCTCCTCTCCAAGCCCCTTCTGCCTTTTCTTCGACGCCACCTCTCACGCCTGGAGAAAGAATCCAAGTTGCAGTCACTCCTCCCCAGGCCAACTCTCAAATCTACTGGTAATGCAGAGGTGTACTTATAGAGATCCTGACTGGTACATTATGGTACCCTCCATCTATACCTTGATGGTAAATACAGAACTGTCAGACGGTTGATGAAAGATATTACTTTCCATCTAGATCTGATACGAATCTAGCTAGTTACTTAGTATAAATTAATTGATATGGAAGGTCGGCGGAAGAACAACACTATTTGTGTGAGAGGGGTTGTCAATTTTATGTCAGACCAAGAAAAAAAGAATGTAAGGCGCTATGTCATTGCACCCAGACAATTCCCCCCCGTCCAAAAGAATTATAAGGGTTGACTTTATGGAGGTGAAAATGACCAAATGACCTTATAATGTTTATTTCATGTTTGAGTTGTTGATGATGATATTCTGTAATTTGTGAACTTGGGGTACATGCAGGCAAAGCAAAAGAAGATGGGGACGAAGAAGAAGAAATTTATAGTGAAGAATTAGAATTAGATGATGAAGAAGAAGAAGGGGATGAGGATGAAGAAAATGAGGAAGAGAAAGATGAAGATGAGGAAAAAGATGAGGAAGAGGGAGAAGCAAAAGGGGTGGAGGATAAATTTTTGAAGATAAAAGAATTAGAGAAATTTCTCGAAGACGGGGAAGCCAAGGAATATGGCCTCCGCGTTCAGAACAATAAGAATGACCTGGATGATAAAGACAATGAATCCGATCAGGATGAAGAAGATGATGATGAGGAAGATGCTTTTGATGTAAGCACTCCCCACCACCGATATTGTATTATTTCTTCTTTTTGGGTCAATCATCTGGTCTCTGCCCTCTGACATTGTATTTTTTGTATATTGGTTTAATCCAAAGCTCGAAGACCTTGATGGCGACAGTGAAGAGGAAGTTGCAAATGAGATGGAAAATGCTAGGTGCTTACGGTTCTTTTTTTCTTCCACATTATCTTTTAACCAAAGGGTTTATATTAAATAACATTCTGACAGCCCTCTGTGGTTAGTTAATTTGAATGAAAACAGTTATTTGATTGAATTTGTGTGCCTCAGGGTTACCAGATAAGGTACAGAATGCCAGATTGCATTTTGGCACAGGCAATCTGAAAGATTGAAACATTGACTATAATTAGCATTAATAACTCATGAGGTTAATTGTTAATATATGTTTCTCATTTACATTGACTATCCTACTTCAATGTTATATATTTTGTATGAGAAATGATTAAATACCCTTCATTTTTCATGGCTTCATCCTGTATTCCCCTTGAAATCTTAATATAGAAAATTTTAAAACTCTACTAGTAAAATGAGAAACTTTTAGATTTGATCGATATACTTCTCTACAAACACATAAAAATTATGGTATTTTGACTTTGTTTTCATGGGAATCAAGAGCTGGGAAAAACAACTTTCACAAATTGTTCATATCGGTAAATTTTGTACATACTCTTGATGCCTTTCAAAACAAAATCAAGATGTCAGAATTTTTCGTCCATGTGCAAGAAGTGATAGGCCACATCTAACAATTCTGTTTTGATATTTGATTTTTAGATCTTAACTTAGTTTTTAAAAATGGTGTGTACAAAATCCTCTACATTTTTTATAGCTTTATATATATTGAAAATTGCACGAGACATCCGTTGGTTTCCACTGGAAACACGGTTTTCATCTCAATATCATAACAAGTGCATTTATGATCCAAGAAGTTATATTTTGTTTGAAAAATATTACTTCTTTCTAACTGAGTTGCTCCTGAAGAAAAAAAAATTGAATTTGGGAGGTGGGGGCGGTATAAGAATCAAATTTGTGCCTGTCCTGAAGTTTAACTTTTACGATTTAAGTTCTTATTTTTTACTGTTTACAAGAATTGAACTATACTTGTGAGTAATGGCCATTTTTTCTCCTCCAGATATGAAGATTTTTTTGGACGCCAATCAAACAAAGGGGCTCAGAAAAAGTCTTCCTCAAAAAAAGTTAAATTTGATGATAGACCACAAGTTAAGGAAATAGAATATCAAGAAACTGATGATGAAAATGAAAATGTTGGTACAGTTACTACTGTTTTAATTGAAGTGTATTCTCACGGGATATGGAATTATTTATAATAATAGTATCTTGATATTGTAGGATAAAAATAATTTGTCAACTCATGAAAAGGAATCGGCAAAATTGAGGTCCACAATAGAGGAGATGGAGAGAGCTAATTTGGAACCCAAGTCCTGGACCATGATAGGAGAGGTTTGTTTCTATGAATGTATTACTAGTTACTGTGAACTCTGAATTCATTTCTGGACTGCTATACCAAGTACAATCTGCTATCGACCCATAGATATTGGTATACTACTGATACCTATGATAGCATGCCATAAAGGATGCCATGTTGGTACAAATATTCCCACTTCCCAGTAGTTGTTTAAATTGAAGATTTAACATTTACTTCCCTTTGGTTAATATTTATTTGTATTTTATTATGAAATATAGGTGACTGCAGGTAAAAGACCTGTAAATAGTGCTCTTGAAGTAGACCTCGATTTTGAGCATAATGTTAAACCAGCTCCAGTTATTACGGAAGAAGTGACTGCTTCTCTTGAAGAACTAATTAAAAAGAGAATTATTGATGTAAGTTTGTTTTGCCTTTCCCTATATTGCTCTTTTTTTTTTACTTCCATCTTCTATTATTTCGTGTTTTATTTTTTTTTTCACATTTTTTATTTTATGCTTTCTTCTTTTGTAGGGACAATTTGATGATGTGCAAAGAGCCCTGACTTTGCCGACTAAAGCACCAAGGGAGTTGAGGGAGCTGGTATTGTTTCTTTTCCATAAATCACTTCGATTTCAAAATAAAGAAAAGCCCCATTTCAAAATCACTTCGATTTCAACATAAATGATTCTATATTCTCCCTGATTCCCATTTACTTTAAAGATGCCAAAGTAATCTTCCTTGCTGCTGCTCTCCACACAAAATAAAGAAGAGAAATGAAGTACTCTTTATGCATAACATTTCTCAAAAAAATAGGAGACAAGGGATACGTGTGATATTTGCTTATTTTACTGTGTAGGAGATATCTCTATTTTGAAATGTTATGCATGATGTTTATAGGGTCATACATGCAGTTCTTCTTTTCTCAATGGAAAAGACTGGTCCTGAAGTGTGTTATATCTTTTTGTTTGTTTTTGTAAGCTTAATATTTGTTTTTTTTTTTGTCATTTTCTTTCTCTTTTTTTTTTGTAACAGGATGAAAGCAAGAGCAAAAAGGGTCTCGCTGAAATTTATGAGGTTTGTGACAACATCTTACGATATATATTAGCTTTCATCTAAAGAAAAAAAGGGTTCACATTTCATTTATTTGGTTTCTCTGTATTTTCAGGAGGAATATGCACAAACAGCTATGCATGCTACAGCTCCTATATCTGTCTCAGATGAACTCAAAAAGGAGGTGATTTTAAATTTTTTGATTTACTGTTTACAAATTTATTTATTATTGGGCTACTTTTGTGTCAAATGCTGATCTCTGGTTTCCTTTTTAAAGGCTGAAATACTATTCAAAAAGATATGCTCGAAACTTGATGCTTTGTCGCATTTCCACTTTGCCCCTAAACCGGTATGCTTACTTGAAATAGTTTTGCTCAGTTGCTATATCTCTCAAGAAAGTTCTTAGTGATATGTTATGTCATTTACAGGTAATAGAGGATATGTCGATACAAGCCAATGTCCCGGCTCTTGCAATGGAAGAGGTACTTCATTTTTTTAAGCAATTTTCATTTGGTGCCCTGCAAAATCTCAGATATCATCACATATGCTTTAAAATCTAAAATGCCTTTTATGCTCAGTATAAAATGGAGGAAAGATATATGCCCTGTAAAGTTTGAGATGTATGGTTTTCATTTTACCTTCTCATTTCAAAAGATGCCAAATGTACTCTCCTCTTTTTGTTCATCTCTACACAAACAAGGTTGAAATGATGGGTAATATGGGACTTTGTAAAAAAGATAAGCGAGCAGTGTTTTCAATGTTTTTGAATCTTCATTATAGATGATGAATCTCTTTTTCAGAGTTACACATTCTGATCTTCTTAATGTTGATAGTACTTTCTTGAGTTAAAAAAGAAGACAAGTGGATCTGCTGTTATTCCTTTTTTATCTGATCTCTGAGGAAGTTCTTTTTCTAAGTAATATGCTTGGCATATTGGTTTTTGTGTAGATCGCTCCAATTGCAGTTTCGGATGCAGCAATGCTAGCACCAGAGGAGATTTTTGAAGGCAAAGGTGATATCAAAGAAGAAAGAGAGCTGAGTGGCTCTGACAGGAAACGCAGACGTGCTAATAAGAAGCGACGATTTAAAAGTAACCACCCCCTTTCCTGCTCCAATATAATTTTGTTCGAAAAAAAAGAACCTAACCTTTCAGTTTGGTTATAATCAGGTTTTCAACAATTAGGAATTTTTTTATGAGAATATTTGTGCTTGTCTATTAAGCACTTTGTACTTTTAATAGAAGCAGCTAAATTTGGGGCTAGTCAAATTCTGGTTTGATTGGGTGACAGGTCGATTTTTACCGGTTTGCTTATGGTTGATTTAGCTTGCGTTTTTTAGGTATGGTTGCATGTCAGAACTGTTTAGGTATGGTTTGAATTTTATTTTTTAAGGTCTGGCCTAGTTGCAAGTCGCTTTGCAGTTTGATTTTGTTTTAGGTTGGGTTGGGTTGGGTAACTTGGATTGAGTTGGATTGTGATTAGATCGTAAGCAAGGTTGGTTATGGGTACCATATAGTCGAGTCACGTTTGGATAGTTAACTCTTCAATATTTTTGTATCAAAACAATTTTTATTACGTTGCAGCTGATACTGTTAAAAGAGCAGCTAAAAAGCCTCGCCCAACAACAGATGCAAATGGTAAATCTGAAATTTTCCACCTTTTTTCCCTTCTAGTTGGAACAAATTTTTAATCCAAAGACAAATGATTAATTGCTTAATGATCTTGAAAAGTAGAATTATCTGGCATATGTATTTCTTCCTACTTTTTATAAAATTGCCAAAATCCTCTTATTGAGGAGTGTATGGGTAGAGAAAATACGGTGATTTTCTAAATAAAAGAAAAAAAAATATGATTTGGCCCCTCAACAATTGCATTTGGCTCAGTCAAGACCCTTAAATTTCTTTTGGTTCAATCAAGCACCTCAACTATTGCACATGGTTTAATCAAGCTTTGAAACTTTTTCTTGGTTCAGTTAGCCCCCTAAACCTTTTGTGTTGATTTAACTAGATCCTTTCATCAGTTAATATATGCTAGTTAATAGTTATAAATTTATCAATTAAGGTCCAACAAATCGATAAACATTACATTACTTGCAAAAGTCGTCAATTATAATATAGAGCTAACAATTTAACTAACTAATTTGATTACTGAATTTAACTAATTTTAGAAATTTAAGGGACTAATTTTATATCATAAGTGGTACAAAATGGTAACAACTGTCTCCGATTACAGAAACACCTGCATTGACAACTATGTTCTTTACAAGAAAATGCTCGTAAAAGTATACGACCACCCTCAGTCTCCAACAGATCACAAGAACCAACCTCCCTTCAAAAAGCATAGCTACACAAACACCCCACTGAAAGTGCTTAACCATCACTATATCCAACCCAGGTGAAGGTGCTTCATTGGTCTCTACATGGAACATGTGTAGAATATCATACATCACATGGCATTTCACAAGGCATCATTGATAAATCTTTTGCATCACATATCTTAGCAATCATCCTTGTATGATTTCATACCACTGTCCTGTCAATGTGGAAGACATCTCAAAAAGACAGTTCACTGTAACCCAGCATCTGCCACTAGTTGTGCTTCATTGGTCTCAAGAGTACATAACAACTGAAGTGCAACCCTCAAAGCACATCATATAATTTTAGTGGGTAATTGAACCAATAAAAATTTCAGGTGCTCATTGATCCAAATACAATAATTGAGGGGCTAACATTAGACTTTCCTCTAAAATAAGATGATAAAAAAATAGTATAACACAAGGTTGTTCTAATGTATTGTAGGTTTTATGTATAATTTTAATATATATGTATCTTTGAAAAAAAATATTGCAGGCCAATGATACCTTGGAGGGTACTAGTACTAGATGCTGAAGCACATGGGGTTTTCTGAAGCAAGTTTGGATGCCCTGTTCACATTTCTCAGATTAAATCTCCGCCGTGAGATTCCTCCATTCAACGGTTGTGCAATGATAGAGTGGCTTTTCATATCTGTTGTGTATCTACAAGGATTTAAAAGTTTTGCTGTAGATAGAAGTTACATTTACAGCAGAAAAAGCCCTGTGTATGTGCATTTTTGAGTAAACTCAGAGAATTTTGTTTTGTTTTATCCCTTTTTATCAATTTTGCGTAGAGAATACGTAAGTTATTCAAAATTAGAGAACATAAGTTTTGTGTGGAGAAGTAACAGTAAGAAGCGTCAAAACATAACTCAGGACTGGGTTAGCCTAATTTTGGATTTGATTTTATGTTGAGCATTTACTTTTCATTCACCAGACCCCTTGAGTGTTATCTTTGTCATCGGGATTTACATATTCGTACTTTGTGAATATAAGAGTTCTTTGGACCTTTTGGTTATTTTTGAGGTTCTTGATAGTAAACATGGAATTTAATAATAAAAAGGTACAGGAGTATCTTGGGTACCAATATTCTTCAGAAACAAAAAGGGAATTCTATGGAGCTGCTAAACATTTTATTGGGAAGGTGGACTTGGAGCCAAGAAGAGGTTAATGAAGATTTATTTAGTGGAAGCAACCTAACATCTATTATTTCAGGAGACAAATAATGACAAGTGGTGGGGGAAGGTTTTGAGTACCATTGTACAAAGACGAGCCTTTCCATTTTGAAGGAGTAGAGAAGAGAACATTGCAAAAGTGGAATCTCTGGAGACAAACCATTAAATTCCACTAGTGTTCTTCTGGCGGGCAGATTCACGGGTGGGTTGGCCGGGCACGGGTTCGGCGGGTTCACAGGTACGGGTAGCACGGGTAAAATTTTTGAAACTCAACTCTTGCCCGCCCGCGGACCCTTGCCCGCACGGGTTGGCGGTCCGGGCGGACCAGGTAGACGGGTTGGGACGGTCCGGACCGGGTTTTTTTTTGGCTGTTTTTTTCTGTTTTTTTTCTTTATTTTTTTTGTTCGGTTTTTTTTTGTACAATCTAGATTCTAAATTTAGTAATTAAATACAATAGTTTAGTAATGATAAAATTTTAATTAAATACAGTAGTTTAGTAATTAGATTCTAAATTTTTTTTAATTAAATAACAATTTAGATTTTGGAAATATTTGAAATGTAATGATATGTAATGAAGATTGGAGTAATAAACTATTTAACAATAGGCAGGTAGGCGGGTAGGGGTAGGCGGGCGGACCGGACGGGTAGGGTAGGCGGATTGCGGGTTCGGCGGGTTTCGGTTTCAAAAACTTGATCCTTATCTGTATTTTTACCCGATCTGCCCAAACCCTCGAACCCCCTAAATCCGCAGACGGACCAGACCGGGCGGTATCCGGAGCAAGGACGGACCGGACCGGGCGGCAGGTCGCGGGTAGAAATTAGAACACTAAATTCCACCACTAAATGGAGAACAGACAGATAAAAGGAGTTTTTGTCTAGTCCACACATCGAACAATATTGTTTTCTAGATTCGTGCAAGTTGTTAAGATAGTGGAAAAAAGAAAAAAAGAAGTCCCCCCTCCAAAACAAAAAAAAACAAAAAAAAGAGCAAAAACATCAAACGATTGCAGTACGCGCACTGCACCGTACTGCGCTGAATTCGCTGCGAGATTCGTGTTCTTAAAAAAAAAACCTGCCTATAACTAAAGCATCCTAGGGTTAAAATTCTCGCTCTGCAACGCACAACATTGGAGAGGATCCTGATCTGGAGTTGATTTTCGAAAAAAGAAAATAAAAAAAGTGAAGCATGTGAATGGAGGAATATAATAGCTTCCAAATTCCAATCACTGAAAAACATCCCTTGGCCCCCCACATGCCTCCACATCCAGCGTGACATATAGTACAAATGGGAGAGGGGGTTTCCGCTGCCGGACTAGAGTCTGTTCGATATGGTTTATACTGTCCGATTCACTTCAAGATCTGTGCGCACGGATATTAAAGCAAATAGCACAGATATTAAAGTGATGCGCACATATCTTAAAGTGAATCAGACAGTAGAAAACATCCATCGAACAGACTCCGGTCCGATAGGCATTAGACACCCCCCTCTCCCATATACAAATATACAATGCAGGCTACAACTATACAGACAAATTGCAGGGATAATTTACTGACAACAAAACACTAGGTATGTCCGATCATCAAAGGCGCCACCTACACGGCCCAATTACATTTATCTGGCTCAGTAACTTTGTATTCGACCATCTTTTAATAGGACAGAGATTGAAAATATAAGAAAAAGGATGTATTTCTGTCCTTGTATATATATATTTTTATTTTGTGAAATAGCTGTACATGAATAGTTGAATTAACTATTTCTGCCATCTTACTTGTTTGTGTGACATGTGTACCTACGGCGCCACTACAAAGAGACCTGGCCAAGATCTATACCAATTAGTTAGAATATTTAGTGTGGACCTAACGTGGGGGTGAGATTTTGTTTTGGAGCTATTTTGAATTCATTCTGAGTGAAAGTGAAGAATGTGGATCAATAAAAAAAAAATCAATCATTCAGTCCCCAATAAAACTAAGCTTCTGTTCAATTTTCTAAAATAACTTTTTAGTAAATATACATAGTAATTATCGAATTGCATCACCAAAGCTATTATAATAATGATGTAGGAATTATCGAATACAGCCTTTGATGATGCAATTCGATAATCTGGACTAAATTGAATTAGGGAATGTGTGTGCCTAGGCTACCAGCTTGAATAGAGAAAATGAACATTGAAATTGCGGCCTCTTAATGGCGTGCATAAATAGCGGAGGCCCACAGACAGTAACTAGGTAGCAACATGACTGGGACGAGAGATATTGAATTGGAGTAATAACTGTCCTATGCACCATGTCTGTAAGACTGTAACGGTCGTTTATGGCAGTAGATCTGTTAATTTTATGAAACAAGAAAGTAAAATTGGAAAGAGAAAAATATATTTGCAAAACTTGTATTTTTTTTATTACAATATTTCCTATTTATAATTATAAGGCTCAAACTAGCCATTAGTACTATTTTCTATTTTAAAAATAACGGTAGTCACGGCACACGTTACCGTTATCTTTCTATATATATATATTTTTTTTTTGAAGGTTGGAAGACAATGTCTCCAACAATATATTGATAAAGTTGAAAAATTTACAAGGGTACCCAGCGGGTAACGTAAAGTTTAAAGTTAAAATTATATACAACAGTACAAATAATTTACTATCCTATCCTCTGTAATCTAGCAATATTCTCAGCTTGCGCCAATCGCTGCAAGCATGGTGCTATGTCTGTTTGCCGCCATCTGATTTGCCGCGGATATCCACCCGTGGATTTCCACTGTTGTTATATCTATTAAGACCAGCACGATTATGGTTTTTAGTGCAAAGATCTTTCTATATTTAAAAATACATTGGATTCCTTTTCTATATTTTAACAAGATCATATACACAAGCATTTACCTCCTTTTCCAGGAATAATACCAAATAAATTTTGAGAAATAAAAAAACATATATATTAACCTTAAGAGGACCTGCATTAAGGGTTCAGATCTAGGATAGGCTACATCTGTTGTCATTTTCAGACTAGTTTTTTAGCCAAACTAAAAAAGAAAATAATGGTCAAGGCTAGTCCTTATCGGCTTATCCGATATATTTATTGTGATGAGAAAAATTATCATTATTTAATTCGAATTTAGTGATCACATTTGAACGTTTAAATTGATTTTTTTAAATTACGGAATGAGTTCTTATATCATATATATATATATATATATATATATATATATATATATATATATATATATATATATATATATATAACGAGTAAGGCTGTCATGCTTTGTAAATTAAAGTGGGTGTTTTAATTTGCTCTCATATATCTATTTTTAAAGTTTAAATAGTCAATCTGAATCGCTCAACATGATCTTCATATTGAAATGTGCTTGGAGACCAAATTTTAAATTTTTTTATTTTTTACTTTTTACTATTTATTAAGCCACTTTGAAAATTGCTGATCCGATGGTCCAGAAATTTTTATTGTTGACTTGGATTTTCAGATTTTCAAAGTGGCTTAATAAATAGTAAAAAAATTCTAAAAAATGTAAAATTTGGTATCCAAGCACAATTCAATATAAAGAACATATTGAGAAGATTGGATTAACTATTTGAACTTTGAAAATAGAGATATGAGCGCAAATTAAAATACTCACTTTAATTTTAATTTGTAAAGTATGGTAGCTTTACTCATATAGAACATTTAATTATAATGCCGTGTAAGATAATTCATATATGCTTGTGTTTTCACACTTGTACATATTGATCAACATATTCAAATATTAGTCTAATAATTAACAGCGAGCATTAATTAATTTTGGCAAAATAGTTTGAGGGCACATTAATTTTGGTGTAGCGGATTGGAAGCTGGCAAAATGATGATTTTTTCTGTCCTTGAGCAATTAGACTAGTTAAAATTTTGTTTGGTTTTTTATTGGAAATATAGTGTGCTTAAATTTCTAGTTTCCCTTTCCTTTTGTAAACTATGTCTATTTGATTAAATGTAACTTGATAGGCAAAGCTAACTGGTACAGAAAAACACTTCTGTGAATTACTTAATTAGGCTCAATTTATTGTACAGCTATCTAAAAGACTTTTTTTTATATAGTTTGGGTTGGTGAAGCAGTGGGGGACCAAATGGGAGTGAGCTAATGTTGCCATGCAATATTCCAATACACTGAGGGGAGGGGACAAAACTCCCAAAAAAGAGTCCAATGTGTGTGAGTGAGTGTGAGAGAGAGAGAGAGCGAGATTCAGTCACTCAGTCTCATGTGCGCTCTCTATCTATCTGTAAGCAAACCTTCCCAGCCAACCACCCCTGTACCTCTCTAATCTAATCTCACTTGGATTCCCTGCCACCCAATGCTCTCAATTTCTACCAAACAAGGGCTTCACATCCCTCCTCCATTTTATATTTTTATTGTTGATTCTCTCACTGCATAAATATATATCTAATAAAGCAAACATACTTACAAAAAATATTTTGATTAAATAAAAAACTGTTTAGATTTCTATTTTTTTTTTAAAATATTGCACTAGATCTATCTATTGTCCAAACTTCTGAAGAATTTATATTTCTTCTTCATGCATAAATGTTGGTATAAATCCATTTGAGTTATATACATAGTAAAAATCATTTTGTACGAATAGAGAAATTTTTGCGTAAGTAATTGTAAAGAAGTAATTTTACATAACACATCTTATAAATTTATACGTGAATACATTCTTTAATTTATTAAAAACTTTAAAACCAGATGGGACAAGACCTTTGTTGCTAAATATTTCTCCAGGCAAGCTTTAAAGACCCTTCTTAAATTAAATACAGAGAAGGAAAGAGTGTGTTTTAATGAGAAGACTGCAGAGGAACTGTGTCGCTGAAATCTCTACCTTGCAAGCACTTTTTAAAAGTATTATTACTTTTTACTGCATCTTATACTTGCTAGTTGCTACTTGCTACCACTACTGTCCGTTACTCAGTTTACTTGTGCTACTTAGCTTTGCTGTTGCTACTCTTTCTCAGTTACTTTCTCTCACTAACAGAGAAGCATGCCAGAGAGAAGAAGAGAGAGGTTTGCGATTTGCATGCACCAGGCTCTCTACAGTTTCTCTTTCTGATAGTAATATATTCGAAATGGGTTTGAAAATATACCATTTTGGTTATTCTCCATTTCTCTGCCTTTTGGTGTATATACCGCTTGTGTTGCAATTTCATAGTGCTGCTGCCAACTTCACCATAGATTTCTTGAAAACCCCTAAAACATTCTCCAATTCACCAACGGCAACTTTTGCTTTTGAAGTCAAGGATTCAAACAGTGGGCTTTTTTGCTCCAATTGTGATATTAAATGTCAGGTTCGTTTCTTTAATGAATGTTTTAATCAAGTTAGTTTGAGGTTCATTTTTTTTATTAGTTTCTTGGTAATGGTGTCAATATATGTACAATCAAGTTGATTTGGGTGATAAATGTGTACTTCTGACGCCACTAAATTCAAAGACCAATTATCACTAGTTTATAAAATTAAACTATATATTAAGCACCATAAATTTAACATTTAAATTAAGAAAATTGCAATGGTACATGCATTGAACTTTCCGTACCGTCCCAAAATTTAGCATAAATGCATGTTAGAATTTTGTATTTATGTATACAGCATCATTATCATGGTTCTGGTAGTTCGAATTTGGCACTTCATCTTTTGAGGCAACAATTATGTTTGATGTTTCTCCTTTTCTTATACAATACATGTATTTTGCATATGCAACCCAAGTCTATCCACTATACCGTATAGTCTATACCATACCATGAATGCCCGCTTAATTTCTCGCAGTCAAATTAATTTTCCATGCACTTTCAAGTGAAAACTTCTATATGTGTTTAAAATTCCTAATTGTACTGTTGCATAATTAATTGGTGCAGCTAGACAACTCCAGCTCAACAGACTGTAGATCTACTCAAGTTACATACAATGGATTGAATGAAGGAAATCATACACTAACTGTTTGTGCCAATGCATCTCAAGGCGCCATTTGTTCAATATACAATTGGACTATCGGTACAACTAAACTTGATCTTGGCTTCCTTTTACTTTTTCTTTTTATTTTTCAAGAATTCCTGTCAATTGTCTCTTATTTAGTATCAGTGACTTAGTTTTCATCTTTAAAAAGGACTCCACAGGATTCAGGGTAGTGTATACCTTGTCAGTGAAAACAGCTCCCCCCACCCACCCCCCTTTTTTTTATTATTGGGGTCTGTTTTAACAAAGCAAAAGTAGAATCATCAAATTGAAACTTCTACAAATTTTCCCAATGAAAAAGAAGTTAATTTTGGCCATCTAATTTAATTCATCAAATGTATGCAGATACAATACCTCCCACAGCATATATCACAAGCAGGTCTCCCTTTACCAATGCTTCCAATGTATCAGTTCGTATTTTATTTAGTGAACCTTGCTCCAGTGGAGGTGGATTTGTTTGCAATGACAGTGATTGCAACGTGAGTAGAATGAAACAATTTAAATTATTTAGCAGGTTCATTCAATTATGTTACTCCTAGAAAAGTGTAAATTGGAAAGTGGTCTTCCTGAAATAACGTTATTTTGCCTTTTTAAGTTATTTTAACTCCTTATTATATAAACTGTAACAGTATAATTCACCAAGTAAAATTTATCCAATATATATATGGAACATCGTTTAGTGAAAATTGGGAAACTAAAACTATCTTAATGGGTCATATATATGTTTGATTGAATTTGAATTTCCTCCACAGTCGATAAAATTTAAGAACTGAATGAAAAATGAGAATAATCTAGGTTGTTGAGATTCCGCACCATTGTAACAAAGAAGTTAAAGGTACTTTACAGCAACAATGTTCAAGGTTTCTATTTTTCAAAAGTTTGTACCTAGGGTGTTAAATGCGGTTATCACGGCAAAAACGAGGGTTAATCATATGGAAAAAAATTAAAGATTTTGTAAAATTAATCCGGAAAGGTTTATCAAACATATCTTTAATTTTAAAAGAATGTAGTAGTTGATTTCAATTAATTCCTTCTATTTCCTTTCCAAGTAGCTTCTTGTATATGGAATGGGTCGTGTGATACCATCTACACTTAAGATTCTTCAACCAGCATTGGAATATTCCCTTATGGTAGCAGTATCGGCAGACGAAGAATATGGCCGGCTAGTATTGGTAATGGATAAGAAGACTTTTTGTATGGATGCTGCTGGAAATGGCTTTACAAGATCGTTGAATTCTAGCTATAAATTGCACTATGGTATGCATGATTTCCTTTTTGAATTTTTTAAAAAATTACATAAATGGCCTTTAGATTTTCACTTAGTTTGGTTTGTGAAGTAAGACGTTCTCATGCTGGTCACCAAACAAGCTAGTGCGTATGATATTGGTCCTACCATTATCTTTAAGTCATTATATTCAGCACTTGTATAATATTAGGATTCTTCGTGCAAGATATATTTTTAGTAAAAAAAAAGATTAATTTACATCTGCACTGTATAAGATTTCTGGCCATTTTTTTAATATAATAATTATTATTTTTGAAAGAAGTGGGATTCTCCACCGATTTCCTTTAATATAATTATTATAAATTTAAACTTTTGATCAAATGAAATTTTGAACTAGAGGTCAAAATTCACCCTGTCATTTTCATTGGCTGTCTGTATTTGTTTATTTACTAATAAAGGTTTTTGAGATAGATTCTAACTTGTATCTCAAATTTCAGATAGAAGAGCTGTTACAATGAACATCACAACCCGTGTACCAGAGAAACCATTTGAATTTAACGGAGTGGTGCGAACAGTCATAGCAACAAATGATGACAACTATCTAAAGATCTATGTGGAATTCTCTGAACCTGTTTTGAATTCATCTCAAGAGATATTGCCGCTTCTTCATACCAGCAGTGGTACGCTTGTACCGACTTATAGGAATCAAACCCTAGGAAACAGACGCTTCGGTTACTTAGTAAGTCTCTTTTCTAAATTATGCATATACCATTCCAAAGTTGAGTAAATATTCCAAATCTGTATCAGCACGCTGATTTCCATACCAGGTTCTGTACTATATTGTCAAAGACTGAATTGCTTACTGTATACTATGTGAAAAATAAAAAATTTAGAGGATACCTTATTAATAATAGAGTCATATCTTGGTAATGACTCGAGCATCTCAAATCTAAGGTCTTAGTTCTCTATTCATATTCTTTGAAGGTTAATAGCACATCAAGCGCAGCAATTGTCACAGTCTCTTGTGAAGCAAGTCCCATTATAAGCAGACAAGAGACACCTGTTTCTTCATCAGATCCTCTCACTTTTCTTTATGGTAATTACATGTATTGTCCTTCACATTTTTCAAATACTTTGTCAATGGAAAACTAGGTTACATAAATATATTAAATGTTGATCTGTAACTATATCAAACGGATCCCATAAACTTTCTTACGTATTATAATTTTCAATGATTATTTATTGATTAATTGTTGATTCAATATGGATCGGACTTTAAATGTTTTGGACTGCATTTGTAAAAATATAAGTTACATAACTAGAGAAAGTATTGCTTCTAAACAACAAGAAACATCAATAAATATATTGCTTGTTTGTCCTTTTAGAATGAAGTATCTTGTATATTGGCAATTTAGTTTAATAGAACCAACAATTGCAAAAAGGTAGTTTTGTTTCATCTGCTTCTTTGTAAATAAGTATTTTCTCATATCAACTGTAGATGCAGAGAGACCTTCTGTGAAGTTAACGACTTACCAAACAAGAACTACAGAGCACAATATACCAGTACTAATAAAGTTTGTCAAACCAGTTTTTGACTTCAATTCTTCTGCAATTATGGTATGGGGTGGACAGCTTCTAAGGCAAGGCATTTCAGTTTCCTCAAAAAATTAATTTGAAGAATAGTTTTATGCTTTTTACCTTTATGTACATGTTACTGTTTAACATCGCAGTCCCATTTCACAATTTGGTTACCTTTTTTTTGTTTTTGAACAAAAAATGATCTAGTCGGCCATTTCAGTGCACATGGAACAGAATATTTGTATTACAGTTTTTTTCTGATAAAAAATAATGATATCTAACATTAAATGTGTAGATTTGCAAAATTAACTAAACTTGGCCTTTTTTGTCTTTTATCAGCTTTCATGAAACAAGCAGAAGCGTCTATGCTATCCAAGTAAAAGCACTTGATAAACTTGTCACCGTAGAGGTCTCTGAAAACTCTACGCAAGATATTGCTGGGAACAGGAACTTTGCATCCAACCTTCTTGAAGTGAGGCATTGTATGGGCCCTTTTCTCCATTTTATTTGTTTGTTCTGATTTGGGGGGAGGAAGGAGGGTACTTTCGATTTTTTTGTTCCCTTTTGATTCACATTCATTGATTTTACCATGATTAGTGCAGTATTGTAACTCATTCCCTCCATATATGTAGATTCTATACCAGTGGTATCAACAGTGATCTCCTTCACAACTACAATATTGTTTCTGACAACTGCTGCAACATCAGGGCTTCTGACAGTATCCACATCATCTCTTATATCATCAGGTGCTCTTTCAAGACCGACTTCTATTGTTATATCTGAACCAACTCGGAGTCTGCTGGTATGTTAAATAGAAATGGAAACATATTTTATATCCTAAACTTCTTGTTATTCAAAACCAACCTAGTTTCAACCAAAAATTCCAATGCTTATATTTAAATCTCTTTTTCCCAGAGAATTGCATGTCATGTACAGCTGTTTGCATTAACAAGATGGTTAACAATCAACTTGCCTATAGAATACTACGAATTTACTAGGGGAATAGAATGGATTATTCCACACCACAAACTCCCATGGGAATCCAGTACCGGTGATTCCTTAAAGGGTTATTCGGCATTTCCTGCCTCAGCGTACTCACAACTAGTTGAAAGTAGCAAGATGACCTCTTTGCCCTCAATAGATGAATCTTCTTTAGAGGGGAAGCCATTAACTCCAATGGAATATAGATCCATTTTTGAGGTAAAAAGCAATTTCATCAATTTGGTAAATTTGTTATTCATAACATTATGTATTATCATCTGTTCTCATGTTGACTTTTTTTAAATATCAATTGCAGAATCAGGACCTTAAACCGGAGGCACAGCTTCCAATGATTTCACAAAAATCTGATGGGTATCTATGTTTGGCTCACTTATGCATTTGCACATTTTTCTCTCTTTAGATGTACTTCATATATTATATTTCTAGCTAATAATTACAAGATACTTCAAATGCTAAGGTATCATAATTGCTCATGACTTGTGCAAACCAGAAGGCAATATATCATATCAGAAAGTTTGCTATACAAAATTAGTAGTTAAAATGAAATAAGGAGAGGAACTCAACAGACATCATATCATGTCTGTGTAACATTTTGACTTATGCTGTACATGCAGTTTAGACTGTCTAGTTCATAATTTCAAATTTTTAAGCATTTATTTCTGGATGCAGGTGGACGTTTTTTGGCAGAAACATGTTCTGGTTGGCAGTGATTGGTGGTGGTTTTGTTTTTCTTCACATGACATTTCTTTTGATTTTTACAATACGAAAGAAGGAATCTCAAAAACAAAAGCATTTTGGTGCCCTTATATTCCCAAGATTCGAAATATTTCTTATTGTTCTCTCTTTACCTTGCATCTGCCAAGCATCCACAGCCATAATCAAAGGTAGTGATCATTACTAATACCCAAAATAGTTTAAAAATTAGATCAAACACTTGCAACACAAATGCTACAAATATAGCGCGCATTATCACCACTTCTACCAAATTCGTAATTTGGCATTTTTCTATTCTGTCCAATTTATGCTGTTTTCCTTTTAAATTGTAGGAGGAACAACTGTTGGTCTAGTAGTCGGGATTGTGCTAATTGGCATCATCACCTCATTTTTGATAGCATTAGTTATTTTCTTATCAATTGGGATAACCATGGGAAAAGTTCTTCAATACAAGGAGGTACATCAAGAAGGACTGAAATTCCATTGGTATCAAGAAATTATCAGAAGAACACTTGGCCCTGGAAAAAGGGGACAGTGGACTTGGAAAAGTGAACAAAATGCCGTCTGCCTAACAAAACTAGGCCCACTTTTTGAAGATCTGCGGGGCCCTCCTAAGTATATGTTATCTCAAATTGCGAGTGGCACCACCAGCCGCAATATGGGTAATATTTCATTTCAAAAGTTTTGCCAATTTTAATGCTTTGAGAACCAGCCTTACAAAGAACCAACTAATATTTTCAGGTAAAAGAGCAGATCAAATAATCGCCTCTGATGATGAAAATGAAGATGCAGAGGCACCTTTCATACAAAAGCTCTTTGGCATCCTGAGGATCTACTATACCCTTCTCGACACAGTCAAACGTGTGGCAATTGGCATAGCAGCAGGTGCCCATTCACCAGGCAATACACCCTCAAGGGCTCCAACCATACTAGTACTATCGATCACCTCTTTTCAGCTCTTCTTTATCATGCTAAAGAAGCCCTTCATAAAGAAAAAGGTGCAACTAGTAGAGATCATAGCCATAGCTAGTGAGGTATGCATCTTTGCATTTTGCCTTGTGCTTTTGGAGAGAGACTTCACGGAAACCAGAGAGAGAATAATTGGTGTTGCCATGCTCGCAGTATTTGTTTTCATGTTTGCTGCACAGATGATGAATGAGTGGTATGCATTGTACCATCAAGTTAAAAGATTAGGCCAGGACAAGAAGTCGTTTTATATAGGCTTAAAGACCGCCTTGACTGGGCTTCTACTAATAGTGCTTCCCTTGAGGCTATTGGATAAAATGAATTGTAATATTACAACTTCCTCAAACCATGATGATCAAAGTGATAATGCAACAGGCTTCCCATCAAATTACCCAGAGAGATCACATGAGAGGTCTTGGTTGAAGCAATTGAGAGAGATGGCCAAGGCTAGTTTTAGTAGAGAAAGTGTGAGTGCTGCAACACCAAATGACCCATCAAGTAGTAATAACCCGTTTTGGGGTGGTAAGAGAAGTGGGAGTTCTTCAATTACTTCATCTATGGATTCCAAGGCAAAGGGAGACCAAAAGGCAAAATCACAAGGGTTGTATAAAGATCTGGAGACCATTTTCTCATCCAGATGAAAAGGTAGACTCAACGGGTATATAGCTTGTATTAGTTTTTCAGGTGCGACTGCTTTTTTTTTTTAAACTCTTGACATTGGCTGTCAAGTTGTAGTTACTTTTTTTTTTTAAGATGGCTTTACATTTTCAAACCCAATAGTTATATTTCTTTCTCATTTTCCAAAAGTACGGGTAGCACTTGTACATCCTTCTTAATTGAAAGATCATATATTGATATATATATATCTGGTAAAATAAACTGTATTTGAGTGGAAAGAACTATCTGATTCATCAGATGTCCCCTGCATATCACCTGACCAACAAAGCATTAACAAACTTTATTACAAGGTTAGCTTGCTCATGCATAGAATACAAGTATATAACTGAAACATGTTTTGCTGGGACAGCAAACACACTACCAAGAAATACGAGCACAAAACCATTTTCAAACCATCCACGTACAAATCTAGCACAGGAAAATAAACTAGTTTCAAGTTTAGAAACCCAAAGTACATTTATGTAAGTACATATAACAGTTCAAAAGAAAGTGCCTTCTGGTGGCTGGACCAACTTGCGATTTTGCGCAGAGGCCATTTCCTTCCTCAATTGTGTCAATATATCCTCCATTGAGTACTCTCTCTGCCAATTTGCTAGCAACCCAAATTTCTTTGGGTCCACCTGCACATCACAACTACAATATGTGATCTGCAATTCTGCATACCACTGTTAACAATTTATGCTACATTATCCGTGTTAACCATGTCAAATATACATTGTTCGTGGATACGCATGCATGCTGCCTATCTGGCATGCCAGAATATTTATTTATATAATTTTTTTAATGGATACAGCCAAAGAGATATGCTTGCTTACTCATATCCAACACCCATCCAAACAGAGAGATTCCATCTACCAATTACCCAACAACCCTCGGAGTGAATATACAATAATAATTAGCAAATCCGACGATTAAGGGGTAACTGAGTAAATATAAAGTGCTCAATCCACGCACCAAGGAGGTCTTGATCATGGCCTCATAACTTATTGCAGATTATTTTATGCTTGTTTCATTTTCTTTGTAAATGCACTAGGATTTTGGTCAGGATTTTAACAAAGAATCTTTTTTGGCCCCTGTATTTATTATTAATTTGGGTTTTCCATTGTTCTCACCTTACTCCACCTCATCCCTCCATTACATTGTATGTAACATTATATATTTTATTTGGATACTTTTAAATTTTTTTAACAAGTTATTTTCTCTCTGCCTCTATAAATATTCAATTTTCCCAAAATTTGTTTATTATGCACAGAAGATAGAAAAATATCACACAAAAAAACGTGCAGTATCCTGGGTTTGAGAATTTCTGTGTTTATATATCTGTATCATATCAGGTACAAAACTCCTATATGTATTAGTGCAGCATAGGAATAACATAGTGGCTAAATCACACACTAGACTTGCTCACGGTTCAGACCCTCCTCCATTATGCTGGTCTGAACATTTATTTAAATAAAATGGACATGGTCCGGATGAACAACAGCAAGATTTTAAATGGTCAGGATTCGGGAATGATTCTCACTGCTAAATCTGAAATGGATGCTCAATATTTCCTGGCAGGTTCCAATTGTATCCTACACTGCCGGTCTTAAATATATAGCGATCTGGCCAAGAAGGCCTGAGACTCTCCAATTGTATCAGTACACTAAGAGAGGTACCAGAACCAGGTTACTTGTACCTTTGAGGGGGGAGAGAGTAAGAGTACCATGCCATTGTCATGACTGACACAATTCATGTTGATGCGAGAATGGAAACGGACGGTTGGGGGCTTGTCTGGGTAGTCCTTATCACAGAAGAGCTTCAGCTGATATATCCTTCCCTCATGCACAGTCTGTTCCATCACCCCATTCATTAAACATTTATCAATTAATTATTAACTATTCTCAAGCCTTTAACAGAAACGATTGATTAGTGACTAGTGAGGGAAAGGATCGGTGTGTACATTGTGGGGGCCGATTATTGTGCCGGTCCATGAGCGCATGAAGATGTCGTCAGCATCATCCATTCCATAGCTGACACTGCCATCTCCTATCCCCTTCTCTCCTCTCTCTAATTCTTCTAGTAGCCTGAAGTTCCTAGGCACTACATCAAACAAATTTATTTCCCATCATTTCTATTTCTGTTAGTTTAACTTTCAATTTCGACTTTCTTGTGAAGTTGTTTGAACTATAAGAAGCTATCATTTACACCTAACGAAAACCAGATTTATTGAACAATACTATTGAAAAAACACAGAAAATGAAACGAAGAAAAGAATATTAAGAAAAATATGGATGGAAAAATAGAAAACTAACCAACGACGCTAGATCCACCCGAACTTCCCAGCGTCATCAGCTCTTTCAACTAATTCTTTCAATAGATGAGATGAGTCTGGATCGATTTTATCGGCGCTCTCTCCTTTTTCTCAATTTCTCGCTCTCGATATCTAATATCTGGATCGATTTTATCGATCGACTCCAATATAATAATATTAAGAAAAGGAATGAATCTTCTGTGGGTCTAATGCGTGCTGATAACGCTGTGTCGATTTTCCACGTGGCAATGCATGAGTGGATTATATCGTGTGGGTACCAGACACCCATCGGCCAGTTTTACAAAGTGGCGGGGGTCCTACTTTTACAAATTATAAAGGGAAAATTTGTTTTATGCCACTCTAAAACTTGATATTTGTCAAAATACTACTCAAAAAATAATTTTTGTCAAAATATCATTAAAATTCAATGTCTATTTTAATTTTGCCATTATATCAATTTAAAAATTATAATCTTTCAAAATATCCAAATTGTCCCTGTCAGCTTTTTTTTTTTCGAATTTAAAATTTTTTCGAATTTCAAAATTTTCAAATTTCCAATTTTTTCGAATTTCAAATTTTGAAAATTTGAAAAATTTGAAATTCGAAAAAATTTGAAATTTAAAAAAATTTGAAATTTAAAAAAATTTGAAATTTAAAAAAATTTGAAATTTAAAAAAATTTGAAATTTAAAAAAATTTGAAATTTAAAAAAATTTGAAATTTAAAAAAATTTGAAATTTAAAAAAATTTGAAATTTAAAAAAATTTGAAATTTAAAAAAATTTGAAATTTAAAAAAATTTGAAATTTAAAAAAATTTGAAATTTAAAAAAATTTGAAATTTAAAAAATTTTGAAATTTAAAAAAATTTGAAATTTAAAAAAATTTGAAATTTAAAAAAATTTGAAATTTAAAAAATTTTGAAATTTAAAAAAATTTGAAATTTAAAAAAATTTGAAATTTAAAAAATTTTGAAATTTAAAAAAATTTGAAATTCGAAAAAAAAAAAATATGATAGGAGCAGTTTGGGCATTTTGAAAGATTAGAATTTTTAAATTAAGATTAAAGAGAGATAATGACAAAATTAAAATAGGTATTGAGTTTTAATGGCATTTTGACAAATATTGTTTTTTGAGTGGCATTTTGACAAATATCAAGTTTTAGAGTGGCATAAAACAAAATTTCCCAATTATAAATTACCCACAATTAATTCAATATCTTGAAAATAGCCTTCCTACGGGATTGTTTTTAAATAAATGAAAAAATAAAACATTTTACATATGTAACCTTCAAAATCAAAAGCCTTCATTCGGAAATCAGAGTCTGAAACAAGCGGGAGAAAAAAAAAGGTCTGTGATCTCATCTAAGGTCCGGTATTGTGCTAATGTTGTGGATTTAATGAAGGATATTTTAATAGAGTGGAAGTTGGATGGTAAAATTTTCACGATTACACTAGGCAATTGTTAGATGAATGATAATGCAATTGGACTTATAGAGAAAGAATTTTGGAATAAGACTATTTTTGAAGGGAAGCACATGCATATGAGATATGCGACACATCTTAAATATCATGGTACAATATGGGATGAAGACTATTTAGCCGTGTTTGAATATAATTAGAGGGTTAATATGGAATATTTCTGCGAGTGGTTCAAAACTACAAATGTTTAATGACATCCTATTGGATCATGTTTTGTAAAAATGGTTACATTACATCTATATTAATTGAGTGACTATAATATGCAGCTAGAATACAGCTTATTATTTGTGATGAAATGATTTATACCACTATCAATTTAACATAGATCTTCGATAAAAGTCACACCAACTGAACAAGAAACAAGAAAGTTATTTATATTTTATATGGTGTGTGATATTTCATATGATACGAGATAAAACACATGTGATAAAGTATTGAAATAAAATGTTACATGTCGTAACAGTTTAGTGCAAATTAAATTAGATATGTAAATAATATTATTTGGTAAAATGTGATGTATATTACATAGCATAATATAGTGTCACATAAATATAATAATGTACATTACATTATTATTGTAACTCGAATATTAATTAATTTAGATTTAAATATGTAATTGAGAGGCACACCATGAGGCATGATTAGCCATGGTGTGGTTGGCCACACAAAGATAATGTAGGATTGCATGTAACAAAAGAGGATAATTTGGTCTTATTTACTCTAAAGTTGCTCGAGTTTTTTCTCTATATAAAGAGCACTCTACATGTGATTGTCATCCATTTTCTCTCTCATCACTTTGTGGTAGCTACACACAAAAGAGTAAAAAGTTTTCCCTCATCTCTTGCATTAATTATAGATCTATTAATTAGATTAGCTATTTAATTAAGAAATTAATTTTGGAGGCTAACAGGGGTTACTAACTTTACATTAAGCATAAATTAGTGGATCTCTAGCAAGATTTAGAACTAATCCTTGTTTAGTTTAAGGTGAACACTTAGAGACAACGATGTGAAGGTTTCCAAGAGACCTAGAGAAAATCGACTTTCTCTAACCGTCAAATTGACATTTGACGAAAGGTATGAGATCTAAATCTTTATCTTGATTTAGATGTATTTGTATAAATTTAGATTAATGTAGTTAATCTTGTATGCAAAATATTTGATTAAATGCTTGCATAGAGCTAGTATAAAAGAGACGATTCGTTTTAGATGATTAAAAGGGATAAAAAAAAATTGTTTTCACCTCTCTAAGTGTCATGAAATCCCTACAGTGGTATCAGAGCTTTGGGCTCTCTATTATGCTAATTTGAACTCTTTTGATTATGTGTTTTGATGCATAAGTGCTTAGTTAATCTATCTTGTGACATGTGGTTCAATTTTTACGTGCTTTGAGACCCTTTTTGGTTTTAAAATTGCTATGGACTTTTGGATGAATTGTTTTCGTATTTTATAAAATTCTACCATCAATTTATGATGTATAGAAGGCTATAAAAATTATAAATCTTTGGCTAGTCAAAATAATCTAAGCCTATGAATTTTTTCCTTGGACTCTTGGTCTATATAGACCATTCCTAATGTGTAATTACCAATTAACCCTCCCTAAATATTATTAGATGCACTTGATCCAATTAATTGTGGGTAAATTGAACATTGTGCAATGAAGGATGTCCTAGCCTAAGCATATTTAAATTCCCATATCACCCATAACTAATATACATCTCTTTCTCTCTCCTTATTTTTTTTATTAGGCTGAATTCTCCTTTTCCTCCCCTCTTCCACCTCTCATGTATTGAGAAACTCTGACTCAAATTCATCAAAGTAAGAAGAATAAAAAGAAGATAAAAACTTAGATTTTAGTAGAATTTCAAAGTACCTCTACCAAGGGAACTCTTATCATTTCTTCATCAAATTCTATGTGAGTACTCATGGAGGTCTACTCTCTTGGAGATTTGGAGCACAAGCAAGTGAAAAGAAAGATCAAAACAAACAATCTCTTCTCTCTCTAGTTAGATCAAAGATGTATACTTAATATCTTGATTTAATTACATTTATTGTTGTTTGAAAATTGTTCTTTTGATAAATTCTTTCATAAAAAGTGAGGAATTTTTTTCAATTTGTTTTTCCTAGCAATCACCTCTTGATTCCTATATCAAGAAATGTATAAATCTAATTAAATAATTTTTTTTTGTTATAATCAATTTATTTAATAGATCTTTTGATTTTTATCAATAAAATATATGAAACAAATTGTCCATATAAGAAGATGAAATCAGGTTTCTAATATCTCATCTCCTCATACCTCACCTATACCTCATGTTATATATCTATATTTTCAAAATCCAAACTATCGATCCGAACCGTTCAACATGATATTCATGCTAAAATAAGCTTGGAGATGAAATTTTATATTTTTTTACAATTTTTTCACTATTTTTTAAGATAGATACAAATCATTGTTTTTTGAACGGTCCAGAAATAGTGATTTTATACCTATCTTAAAAAATAGTAAAAAAATTTGCAAAAATTATAAAATTTCATCCCCAAGTATATTTTAGTATGAATATCATGTTTAACGGTTCGGATCGATAGTTTGGACTTTGAAAATGGAGATATATAACATGAGATATGAGTGAGGTATGAAGAGATGAGGCATTGGAATCCTTCTCTCTCTCTCTATATATATATTAAATATTGTGTCAATCAAAAGATTATAAATGCTAATTTGAATATCTTTAATTAGGAACGAGGAAAGATCTAATTGCGATAAAATTAGCGATTATAGGATCTACATTAAAAATAGATTTCATATTTAATAGAAGTTTAGTCATAACTCTTATTTATAATAAGAGCCTTTCTTATAATGGAATTTACATGAACTGTTACAAAATAAAATCCTCTTTTTGGATGAGTTTGAATGAAACACAAAATTAGTGAGAATATATAACAACTAATCCAAACTAATCTCTCAATCAGTAACTTAACATTTTTTGTTGGATTAGTGAAATAACCACTAACCCTACAGAGACAGCTCTTTGTGTGGCGAATAACACTCTGAGTTAGTGTTATTCTTGAGTTAGCGCTAACTCAAGCTCATCCAAATATAAATCTTTCTCTTCTTTTTTTTTTTCTTGTAAAACACCTTTAAATTATAAATTTTGATATTGTAGTGTTTTTTTACTTATCATAGGAAAACTTCTCAAATTTCCTTTTTTTTTACTATTCATGTGAGATCGACAAATATGCCTATTGTTTGTGCAATCTGACTTTCAATTTATAATAGTGGAGTAGCATCCAGAGTAATTGTCGAAAACAATAAGATATATTACTAGCCTCCATATGCAGAATTTTGTATTTATTAAATAATATTAAAATAATATAGACTATTAGAAAGATTGTCTCCATATTTCAATTATGTAGAAGGATCTGAAATATTTTTTTAATCTCATTTGGAGATAAACTGTCGACGGACGACACATGCATGTAAGCGCACATAAATGATCGATGTTCTCTCTCAAAGATAGACATCATCTCCCCTACATTCTCTTTATGTATATATGTATATATATATATATATATTTTTTTTTTTTTGCTCCCTTTGAAGATTACCTTTCTCTTTCTTTTGTACAGATAAATACAATTTGATTGAAGGTAAGCATAAATTAAGAAGTGCAGATTCTAAAATATCAAATGGCTTGCTGTAAGGCAGAGCAACTACTACATGTGACAGCCTAAAGGGACCCACTTCTGAGAGAGAGAGAGAGAGAGAGAGAGAGAGAGAGGAGAGTGTGCTGCATGAATTTGAAACACAACCTAAAGGGAATGGTTTTTCTTTAAGGTCATGTTTGATTGTGGAGTAAAAGGTGGAGTAAACTCCTTATTTCATACTTAAAGAGACAAACAAGAAATAAAATAGGAGTAAGATGGAGTAAGAGGTGACTTAATCCGGAGTAACTTACTCCACCTATTTAGGTGAATTAACTTACTTCACACTTACTCCATTTGTATAACCACTGTTATAAAAAGAAACACATTTTCCAACATCTTACTCCACCAAGTAGATTAATTTAAGTCATGACTCCAATTACCAAACAAAATATAAAATACGAGGAGTAACATGGAGTAAGCAATTTAATCCTCATTAATTTTACTCCACAACCAAACATGGCCTAAGTTCCTATATAGACTGGATCTTCAGCGAAATAGGCAACATGTGATCTAGGATAACGATATTAAATTTATTAATTTTTCATTAATACAACGTTATTAAAAAAAATATTATGTAGACAATTTTACTCTAATTTTATCCTTCATTAAGTATTTCCTTTAAAATTGATCCTATTACCACATAATTGTTTTTCTTGAAAGTTATATTTTTGTAAAGTATGTTATTTGTTTAAAATTTATTTCCCTCACATTATTATATGATTCATTTCCTTAAAAGTTAGATGCACAAAATAAATATTCATTAGTTATTTTCGTCACATCTTTAAGATTTTTAAGAGAATTACAACAACGAAGGATTTTGGGGTAAATTTCGTTGGAGATCACTAAATTTTATTATTTATTACGAATTTGTCGCTCAAGTTTGATTTGTCTCTTTCTAGTCACTCAACTTTGTCATTTATCCCAATCAAGTCACTCTATATTTTTTCATCCAAAATATTAATGACTTGTTTTCATTCCATCTAAAATATTAACAGAATATACTCATTTCGTTTAAAAATACTAACAGAATTAGCATATTCCGTTCAAGATACTAATGATATGAGTATATTCCGTTAGCATTTTGGACGGAAAAATATAGAGTGACTTGATTGAGACAAGTGACAAAGTTGAGTAACTAAAAATAGACAAATCAAACTTGAGTAACCAATTTATGACAAATGACAAAGTTTAATAACCTCTAACAAAATTTACCCAAGATTTTATTATATTATTAAAATCTATCAATATTACATATACCAATTTATTTTATCCAACTTCACAAATTTTATTAACAATTTACTGCAAAAAAATTATTTTATCATTTAACAGTTTATCTTTTTGTTTTTTTTTTACAAAAATTACTAAAGAAAATGATATGATTACTTTCAAAATGACAACCAATAAGACAACTACTGGTGCTGCATTCTTTTGGTTCAGAAGAGACTCATTGGGTGTCTCGATATACACCACCTCTGTTGCAATGCAAAATTATAAATTTATTTGGTCGCTATCCGCGGGTTTTTAGCGCATAACCTTTAGTAGCATAGAATGCACAAACAACAAGAAACAAATCATCACAATTTTCAAACTTCAAATTGAAAAGTTGATTTCATTTGCATTATTCAAAATTTGATTTTAAAAGTTTTCATCTGGCTGGTTAGACGAGATCTATCTATTCAATTAACAAATATAAAATCATCAAAATTAAGAGAGAAAAATATAAGAATTAAACAATATATCTGAGTTGGATCATTTTACATCGATCTTACAGCGATTGATGTATCAATAATATCATTTTTTTTTTAAATTTATATATAAAAAAAGTTAAGAGGAGGGTTCCAATGTCTCATTTCCTCAAACCTCATATATACCTCATTTTATATATCTCCATTTTCAAAGTTCAAACTATCGATCCGAACCGTTCAATATGATATTCATGCTAAAATATGATTGGGGATGAAATTTTATAATTTTTGCAATTTTTTTTACTATTTTTTAAGATAGGTACAAAATTGCTGTTTTTTTAACGGTTCAGATATAGTGATTTTGTACCTATCTTAAAAAATAGTAAAAAAATTGCAAAAATTATAAAATTTCATCCCCAATCATATTTTAGCATGAATATCATATTGAACGGTTCGGATCGATAGTTTGAACTTTGAAAATGGAGATATATAAAATGAGGTATAGATGAGGTATGAAGAAATGAGGCATTGGAACCCTCCTCAAAAGTTAAATATATAAAACTTGAATTAAATACGTGGTTTTGAAAATCGTGATGTTTGAAATCAAACTTTAAGCAATATATAGTTATATACAAAAAAAAGTTAAATTAACAAGAAACAAATTCATATCATATCGCAATTTTCAAACTTTAAATTACATCAATGCATAATAAAAAGGAAGCTGATATGAGTACCCGCATCGTACGCGCACCTTAACTATCATAACTGCTTAGAAGGACTGCAAAATCTGCCACGCTGAATTTCTTTATAATATATTTATACCTATGCACATAAGTATTTATACCTATGAGGTGGACATTTTTTTACAAAAATAATTGTCTCCTCAACCAAATCTTCCAAAATGTACCCGCACCATAAAAACTTATAGGGACTACTCAAACTACATGAGGGCATACATGTTTTTACTGGTGGTTTTTTTCTGTTCAATCTCGTCCATATTTCTAACGATTTGTGAGGAACTTTACAAATTTAAAACTACGAACGTCTTCTACGCAATTTTCTTTTTCAAATGAGATCCATGATGACGCACTTTCGGGCTTGTCATCACACAAGTATTTATACCTCGTCGTGCAAGTATTTATACCTATATTTGAAAGTATTGTTTATATATGACACTAGATGACGTCTGAAAGTATTAATATCAAGTATTGTAAATATTTATACCCATGTAGTCAACTATTTTTGTTAGAGAAAGGTTGACACAAGGACGCTTGTGGAAGGTTGATGCAGGGATACAAGGTCCTATTACTTCATTAGAGGAAGATTGATGTGAGGACAATTGGGAGACTGAAAAAGAAGATGATCATATCAAGTTATGCATGCAAGTATTAATATCTTATGTTCCAAGTATTTATACCTATGAGAAATGAGGACCATAGTACAACATTCCTCTATTGTTGTTGTAGGTACGGTGAGGGTACTGGAGTGGGGAGATTGAAATAATTATTCTAATAAAAAAAGAAAAGAAAAGAAAAGATATATCTAGTAATTATGGAAATCAAATAATTAATAAATGATCACTATATTAATTACATTATGAACAAATATGGTAGTTAGAAAAATATTTAAAGAGTTTTAAGTTGTCCATAAATTAAATTCTTTTTTAAATTGTTGTATTAATATAAATGTGTGGTGTCAATATGCTTACCCTGTGATATATGAATTCGTATCTTCTGCATTAAAGGAACGTCTGTTAATATATTTGGACCATCTGATTGAGATTTGCACTAATATTAAAGAGTCCCATGCGTTGGCCAGATTAGCTCTGATTCCGATCAAACAGCTTAGATGCATTAAATTCGAAAGATGCTCTTTCGAGTTAATGCAAAAGATGTGGACTCGTGATCTCTGGTCTCTAATGGAATTATTTTTTTTTCTTTGTTGATTCCTCTAGAATTTCTTAGAGCATCTACATCTCTGAAACTATTAGAGTTTTTAATTGAGTTTCAGGGATGTGGGAGAGTTTCTTATTTAGAAACTATGTAGTAAAGTTTCATATTATGAAACTGTTTCTAAACCCTATGTAGACCAAATGATTGGTTCAGATTAATTCTCCTTTTTAATTTATTATTGATGTAGCTTAATAGAAACTCTAAAATTAATTTCAGAAATGTAAGAATTAGAAATTTTAGAGACCTTAATTTCTAAAAGTAATTAATAATTATTTAAGAACTCATTTGAGTTGCAGGGATGTGGATGCTCTTAGGAACTGGAACTTTTTTTAGGTTCCTTCTATAGAATCTGCCCTCGTATGAATGAATATGCAGTTTTCTAATATTTAGTAATCTAAACATTAATTTATAAATAAAAAGTAAGATTACAACATTTTTTAAAGTACCATATATGAGATCCGTAGCATAGATATGATTTGATTTGATTTTTTTGAAAATTTCAAAAGGAATAATCGTATTATTACGGTTTCTTAATTCTCATCTAATTATATAATTATGTCACAAAATAACTAAAATTTAAGGGAACAAAAATAATGACAAAAGTGAGTGAATCGACCTTAACGTTATAATTTATTTAATTTTGTGGCATAAAATGAATAAAAGTGAAACGAACCGTAATATATTTTGACGGTTATCGAGTAAAATTACAGTTCATTTCCGTACATGGGCGAAAATATACGATAAGAGTTTGTTATTTAAACATGCGATAAGCAGGCGAGGCGGTTTGAGTTATTGAGTCGGTCTTCTTCTCAATAACAACAAGGCAACAACAAACAGCACGCTCGCATAAATTAAGTCGCATCCCTCGTAACTCGTAAGTCGTATCCCTCCCTTTGGAATTAAAAACCGCATACTTGTCTGTTCTCCGTACTCCTGGAGGAGGGAGCAAGCTTCAATTGAACAGCCCCAGATCATTTTTGATTTCACTTCCAATCGAGAAAGACTGCTACTAACAGGTTAGTAGGAAGCAGTTCTGTTTTAGGGCAGTCAATCAATCCAGTACAAATGTACGTTTTCTCTAAAAGAAAAGAACAAGAAGAAGCTAATTTGTGGAGCTTTTTGAAGAAACAAGAGTTTAACGTTTTCCTTTAATGTCCATCGCTCTTGTGTGGGTCACTTTAGCGGGCGGACTTCATAATTTTCTAGTTTTGTGTTTTTTTTTTGTCCAAGCAAAAGCAAAACCGTTCTCCGCAGAGGAAATATGCTTACTATTTAACTCAAGTTAGAGTTGGAGTTGCTCTTTCAATTTTTATTTCCTGCATGCAAATGTCGTTTTAGCCCTAACAAACTCTCCTTCACTAAGGCAATTTTACCCTTATGCAAATGTAAAAGTACAGCCTTGATTTCCCTTTATCTTTCTTCTTATATAATTTAACCCCAAGTTTTGCCCCTTTCTCTCCTTAATAAGGTTACAATAAAGCACCTTTCCTCTTTCATGACATGGGCTCTACAGATGTCATTGATCTATCCAGTGATGAAGAAGAACAGCCTACACAAACCAACCACCTCATTGATTTTCAGGATTTTAAATTTCTCGTACCGCTAGCCTCAGTTAGGGGTGACCTTGAAGGCCCTCCTGGCATATTTAATACAAATGGTACTGGTACTGGTACTGCCCTTTTGGTGAAGAAAGAAGTAGAGCTGAGCACTTCTTTGAATGGCGGGTCCAATCTGTTACGACAGGCTGGCAGCCCATCAGCACAAAATTTAAGCCTATTACAGCCGATTTGTCGACAGTTTTGGAAATCAGGCGATTATGAGGTTAAGAAATCAGCAGCTGCTGCCTCTCAGAGTATGTTATGCTTATTCTCTTTTATAGCTTGATTCAATTATTTTTCATACCCGTATCTACATTATTAGTACTTCAAATGAATAATTGCTAACGAGAAAGGAAAATATTGGATGTCTACTAGCAGGCTATTGAAACACTCTGGTATGTACTGGTACAAGTTCTGAACGTTATGGAAACCTTAATAGTCACATAAATCTTTCTTGATATCTCATGTCAATTTCTTTCTAGTTAACATAACACAACATATTGAGGATTAAACAAAAAAAGTCTCACTCCTGGTTCTTATCTATATTCTTTTTACTTTTCTTATTCTGCATTTTACTTGAACAGATGGAAGAAACAGGCTGCGTATTAACCCTAGATTTCTGCATTCAAATGCGACCTCTCATAAATGGGCTTTTGGAGGTGAGCTTGAAAAACACTTAATGGAGAACAACAACAAACCAGGAGATACCAGACACTTACCTGAAAGCATACAATAATTTTCTTTTCTTTGTGTTTGCTGCAGCAATTGCGGAGCTTCTTGACAATGCCATTGATGAGGTTTGTATGGGCATCTTTATATAAGGAAAGAATGGAGTCTACACTTCAGACTGCACATGCTAGTTAATCTAGTTGAACATGAATTGCTACCATGTTTGGTTGGCAAATGTACTGATCTTATACAGTACTATACCAGGAAATATTCACTGCTCGTGTTTTAAAAAGAAATATATATATATTTTTTTATTTGGGGAGTGCTGACAAAATTTATGCTCAATGTTATATTTAGTTTCATATTTGGGGGCCTCCAAGGAACAAGTGTACCATATTGTAGAAGTGTTGTTATACTTATCTGGTGTGCTAATCCTGAATTCAACCTAAATAAATTCCATATACGTCTTTCAGTAATATTCTTTCTTAAATCATGTTAGGTTCATAATGGAGCAACCTTTGTCAGAGTAGATAAGTTTATTAGTCCTCATGACTGCAATCCTGCTTTATTAGTCCAAGGTACCTTTTCCCCAAAATATTGAACTTCTCCAATCATTTAGAAAGAGTTTAGGTGTTTTTCAGAAGTACCAAAGCTATAGATTTGTGGAGGATATTCTCGAGATTTATATACAAATTAAGGGTTATTTTTCTCTTTAGGATAAATAAACTTGTGCCCTTTTAGTTATGATTTTTCTCCTCCAATTGGACTTTAATTAATTTAGTTTGATTCTGTGCAAAAAAAAAAGATGATGGAGGAGGTATGGACCCAGAATCGCTCCGTCGCTGCATGAGTTTTGGTTTTTCAGATAAAAAAACTGAATCTTTCATTGGACAGTGTAAGTCTCTTTTCTGTTGAACCCCTTACAAATTTGTGTATTTGTACTTGGCTCTTTGCTGACAACTATGTTGGAATAAATTTTGGTGCATAGATGGGAATGGTTTCAAAACAAGTACGATGAGGCTTGGAGCTGATGTCGTTGTTTTCACACGTCACAAAAAGAACACGAAGTACGAATACAACACTTTTACTTTTTGATTTTTTTGCAGTTATTTAATGACCTCTACATTCTTATATATTTTGGCTTCTCCTCTTTATTTATATAGGGAAGCAACTTTAAGTGTTGGTCTTCTTTCCTATACCTTCTTGACCCGAACTGGCTGTGATGATATTGTTGTACCAACAGTGAGTTCAATTCTTAAATTACAAAACTCCTCTGTGGTCAGTTAACATTTTTTTTCCCGATTAGTTCTGATTTTGTTGGTTTGTTTTATTTTAGGTAGATTATGAGTTTGATACCACAAGTGGTTCTTTAAAGAGACTAATTCGAATAAACGAGAAACAGTTCTCTTCAAATTTATCAATGCTCTTGAAATGGTCCCCTTTTGCCTCTGAAGATGAATTGTGCAGACAAGTGATACTCTCTCTCTCTCTCTCTACCTTATGCACACACAGAAAGACGCATACTTGAACCCACATGACTCATTTTCAGTAGTTTCTGGCAATATATATTTAAGGGGTGATATCATGTGTACCCATTAAACTGTTAAATTTATTGTCTAACTAATTATGAGTCATCATTATTACACAATAAAATATATAAACTATCAATTCACACTGCAAAACATGAAACTATACTGGGTATTGTATACTTCACTTCAGTCAAAAACCACTGCAATTAACTCTTTATTTCTCACCATTGTCCTTGCAGAAAAAGAGGGACAATTTGGGGTTTTGAAAGAAATTATAAAGGGGGGGGGGTCATACTATATGTTTTTTTTATGTGTATACTCGGTATTATACTTTATGTTCATATGATATTTTTTTGGTGTTTTGTAAGGGCCTGGATGTACTTAGTTTCAGTTTTTGAAATGAAATTTCTATGAATTTTGATGTTTGTACAGTTTGATGGAATAGGAGATCATGGTACCAAAGTAATAGTTTACAACCTTTGGCACAATGATGATGGCAATATGGAGCTTGACTTCAACTCTGATTCCAAGGTTTCTTTTGTTTTCATATTTTTTTTTATGTTCTTTTTAATATTGAGGAGTCTTGTAACTTTTCATTTTCTTGGTGCTATAAAGGATATAGTGATAAGTGGGACCCGCAAGCCACTCCATCATGGGCTTATGAACAAAGACAGGGCAGGGAACAAAGAAAATCTTACACAAAAAAATGTTGCTACCCGCCTCCGCTATTCTCTTAGAGTATGCACGTTTTAGCATTTTTTGTTTTTGTTTGCTTTAAATTTTTGAAGAGTTCCATATGTGGCTCTGCAAAATATTAAGAAAATCATATACACCCCCCTTAAAAGGTGAGAAAGATTGAACAAGACCCTCTAAAACATGACAAACACTTCTACTTGCACCATCACCACGAACCCCAACAGTAATAATACTTAACCGAGGTTACCGACCTGTTGGTGACAAACTTGAAGGAGGATCTTTTAGGCAATCTTTTCCAGTAAACTGGAAGTGAAGGCTATATCATATGTTTTGGGGTGTCTATAATAATTATTATTATATGTGAAGGAGCATATGTGTTTCTGCAAAGGGACACGTGAAAATTACCCTAGTGTATTTACTTGATTGAAACAATTATTTTTAAATTTCTGATTGTATCAATAGGCGTATGCTTCAATATTATATCTTCGCATGCCTGGCAATTTTAAGATAACATTAAGAGGAGAAGCTGTGGAGCCACACCTTATTGCTAATGATTTGATGTACCGGGAGTGCATTTTGTACCGTCCCAATGTTGGCGGCATTACTGGGGTTGCTCTCTATCCCATCCATTTTACTTTCATATTTTTTTTATAACAGGTCACCACCCAACGTTCTTGAAATATTTTCAAGTAGCTTCATTTTATGAGCTTAGCATATGTAAGGCTAAATTACAAAATGAGCTTAACATTAGGAAGGCTAGAATACAACAGGTTGTATAGGATCTCTTGGTGCAACAGGTATATGTGTGTGTGTGGACGTGTATAACTATCTAACTGAAATTATAGTGGAGTCGAGGAAAGCAAATTTTTTACTCATTGGGTTGTTAAATTCTACGTTGATATGAAGATGTATGAATAATTTTTGGTTGACTTGAAATGAAGAAGGTTGCATACAATGTATTCAAACTTTTTTTTTTTTTTTTAAACTTATTATGGTTTTGCACGAGTGGGCTGCTTGTGTAATAAGAAGATGGTGGGTTTGAGTTCCAAATTTTAAAAATGGTGTTTGTTGTTTTTATGCAGGCTGCAGTGGTGACTACAATAGGATATGTGATAGGTGCACCTAATGTTGATGTCGAGGGTTTCAATATATATCACAAGAACCGTTTAATTTCTGTGAGTAAAAGAATCTCTCTCTCAGTTCTTCTACATATCTCGAACTGCTTAACTATGTACAACCCCTACAAAAATCTCAAAAATATTAGACACATCCCTTCAAATCAAGATACTGTCTTTGACCCTACATATTGAAAATATTGCATACATCCCTGTAAAAATATAACATATAGCACTGCCTGCCTGCTCTCCTCTGTGACGAATATTTGGTCCTGTAGCATGCTTAGAAGGGTATGTGCAGCAAGTATTGTTCTGAGCAGCAGTATGCTTAATATTATTAGGGACAAGTATGAGATTGGTCATACTTGAATTTAGCTTTGCTCCTGGATTTTTTTTTTTTAATCCTGATATATATCTCTATTGACTCATTTGAAACTGGCATGCAGCCCTTCTTGAAAGTTGCAAGCAACTCTTATGGCAAAGGACGAGGTGTCGTTGGTAAGATTTGCAAACAAATAAATAAATAATGAGTTTTAGAGGAAAATTAATTTTTTTTGTCAAATTGCATAGCATTTGATTTGATATTGTGAACAGGGGTCCTTGAAGCGAACTTTGTAAAGCCGACACATGACAAACAAGATTTCGAGAAGTCAGTTCTCTTTCAGAGGCTCGAGACCCGCCTTAAAGAAATGACCTATGAATATTGGTACTTGTTATTAAATTGAGTTAAACCAATAGATGGTGCTGAATTTTTGAACTATTAAACTTTTTAGGTTACTTTTTTTAGGGATCTTCACTGTCACCGTGTTGGGTATGACAACAAGAAGTTACCAAAAAATGTAAGGGAAAGTTACCGCTTGCAGGCTGCCGAAGCCTCGCCTCCATTAGAAATAGTCACCACAGGGACATCCACCCCATTAAATCACACAAGCAGTCCCAAATCATCTTCTCAAGCCAGTATGTCTTTACCTTCTGCTTCTTTTTGAGTCATTTTTCAAATTTGTTTGTTGCTGATAAGACCAAGATTGCCTTTTATTATATTTGCAATAGCAGTCAAAATTTCTAATAATTGCAAGCATAGTTTTGTTATGCTGAAGGATATGGTCATATGTAGATATCAGCAGACTTTTTGACTTCTTATAGGTTATTTGCGTTCTTGCCCCATTGCTCTCTAATTTTCTTAAGTTCAGGATAAATCCAAAATCATGCTAGGTAGTGTTTCATCTGCGAGTACAATTTTGTCAATCTAGTGTGTGGATATTTTCATCAAGTTACCTCAAAAGTGCCTGGTGCAATTTGGTTACTTGTTGCTTCGCTTGACCTCAGTTTACCTGTCCAGTATTGTTTTACAAGATGAGGGTTATGGCACCACAAGTTTTTTGTGCTACCAAATGCTACCTCTTTTACATTTATATTCCAAAATTGAAAAACTAAATGTCAAACTCAAACCATTGATCTTGTTCTTTTTCATGAGGGACGTGTCCCTGCAAAATTTTATAAATTTTAGTGTTCAATTTATACTAGATATGTCTTGTGCCAAACTTAAGATTTCATTCTATATTAAATTTTATAAATCCTTGTGCCAAAAAATTAGCACACTGAAATTCATCTATCACAGTTAACTAGATTAATTTATTGTATAAATTCTTGATCCTGTTCGAAGTGAACTAAAAAAATTATAAAATTTTATGTGGATGCATCCAAAATGTATTATAACTGTTTGGCATTATCTGAAAGAGGAGGGTTCAAATGAACCATCTTTTTTGTGCTCCAATATGCTCAACATCCTTTATCTCCATTTTCAAAGTTCGAACAATCGATCCGAACCACTCAACACGATCTTCATAATAAAATATGCTTGAAGACCAAATTTTATATTTTTTAGAATTTTTTTACTATTTTTTTAGATAGGTATAAAATCACTGTTTTAAGGAGATTCTGGACCATCAGATAAAGTGATATTGTACCTATGAAAAAAATAGTAAAAAAATTCTAAAAAAAATAGAAAATTTGGTCTCCAAGCATATTTTATTATGAAGATCGTGCTGAGCGGTTCGGATCGACTGTTCGGACTTTGGAAACGGAGATAAAAGAATAGAGCATATTGGAGCACAAAATGATGGTGCATTTGAACCCTCTTTATAGAAATACAGCAATGTTTCAGGTATAATTTGCAAGTGCTACTAAAAAGTTCCAATAAAAAATAAAAATAAAACCAAGCAGTGGGAGGAGAAAATGATCTTTGACCGCGTAAAGTTGATTAAGTCTTGTTGTCATTTTGGTGACTGTACTGACTTTGTATGCTGTTTTGTTAATTGTGATGATAATAACAGAAATGCAGGTGAAGAGGAAGCACGGTGCCGAGAGTTTCAATCAATTGCCAAAAACATATGACGATGACAGCAATGGTGATGTCTTTATGTCCAACCTTCCAAAAAAGGTATTTCTCTCAGTAAGGTTTGCCTCGTGGTTTTATATTTCATTCATCTTTATTTTCTCTTTTTTTGTTCAATTTTAGTAGTATGGTATAATAATATGTCTTCTATTTGATTTTATTTGCAAACTGAAGCAGAAGAGCAAGGGAGTTGAACAGTTCCATGAAACGAATATTGTCATGTTAGAAAACAAGAAGCTACATGAGCAGTGAGTAATTGTTCTACAAGTAGAAAAAATTATGACGTTTTATATTCTTTATCTGTTTCAATGTAATTGTACTTGTCCTCAAAGTAGAAAAAATTGTCTTGTGCTTGCTTCACTTGTTGAATTTTGAATCAGTAATATTTTTTTTACTTGCGGGCTCTTAGATTTCTAAGGATTTGTTTGCAGAAGGTTAACTTTTTTCTTTTCTTCTAAATATAGTAAGCACTGATTTTTTTTATATATATTTTTGTCAGGTGCGCAGAGTATGAGAGAGAACACAGGAAGCTTCTTGTCAAGGTACTACTCCCATTTCTTCTAGTTATTACTTTCCCGGATAGAAATCAGCTGCCAACCTTATTTTTTCTACACGGTAAAACCATTTTGTGCATATATTGATGTTTTTTTTCATGTTATTTGTTTAGGAACAAATGGTAAGGAGTCAACTTGAAGTTGCCAAAAGAGAATTTAAGGAAGTATTGGATAACCTGCAAGCGTTGGCTGTTAAAAAGGAGTAGCACCATTGAGAGTGATCCTTAATAGATCCTGAGATGTGACAGAATTGGAGAAAAGTTTTGGAGAAAAGAGGAGACTGACCTTTTAACCTTGATCTGTCACAAAAGCTGTTTTCTCCACTTAGTTGGGAGTTGTTTATGCTGTGACATGGCATCAACCATATTTGTCATCAAATGGTCAGGTGCGTTCATTCCAGTTAGTTAGCTTAGGTGCCGTTACGGCTGTTGTATTTACAATAATCTTTAGATGTGTAGTTGAGGTAGCAATTGTTTAACTTCTTTGAAAATGGTAGTAGGTTAATATGATGTACGAGTTCTACCCCAAAATTAATGTTATGAGATGTGGGATCTCTATTTTTTTATTTGTGATTGTGATTAAATTAATTATTTCAGGCCAGATAACCACCTCTTGTGAATTTATTTTCTAAACACCCTTGTGAACTTTTCATGCACTTTGAAATACACACTTGCCTTTGCCTATCGTGGAAATGTGCACCTATTTATTGCATCATGCACACTTGCTTATAGTTCTATTCACATTTTTCTATTTGTTAATATGTGATTGCGACTAAATTAATTATTTCAGGTCAGCTAACCAACTTTTTGTGAATTTATTTCCTAACAGTAAACACCCTCATGAACTCTTCACGCACATTGAAATGCAAACCTGCCTATTGTGGCAATGTTCTCCTGTTTGTGCCAATGCACACTTGCTTACAATTTTCTATTTGTTATTTTGTGATCACGATTAATTAATTATTTCATGGTTATCTTATAGTATTGATGCACATTTTTCTATTTGTTAATTTGTGATTACAATTAAATTAATTTTTAAAAGCTAGATAACGGCCTTTTGTGAATTTATTTCATAAACACCCTCATGAACTTTTCACGCACTTCAAAATGCACCTACTTATTGTAGCAATGTACACTTTTTTTTTATTGTGTCGACGCATACTTGTTTGTTGTATCAATGCACATTTTCTATTATGATTGCAATTAAATTAATTATTCATGCTAGATAACCGCCTTTTGTGAATTTATTTCCTAAACACTCTCATGAACTTTAACGCACACCTACCTATTGTGGCAATGTGCACCTGTTTATTGTGTGGATGCGTACTTGCTTTAAGTATCGATGCACATCTTTATAGTTCATTAAAATACAATTGTTGTTAGTTATGTGATTTTGTGCAAGTTAAAATGTGTTTTAAATTTTAATAGCTATCAGTAACTGTCGTGATTTTTCAAAAGTTTTTTTTTTAACTCTTTAAAATGCACACTTAATCAGTCTAGTTATTATATTAATACACATTTAATTATTGTGCTTATGCTCAATTGCTTGTTAGTGTTTTTATTTTTATTTTTTAGAACTTGATAGAAAAAATAGTTCGGAGTTGTTTATGGAGTTAGAAATTGGAGGCTACATAATTTTTCCTTGTTAATATATGTTAAGGAGGGAGGCTATGGTAATATGCATACTACAGATCAACCTAAACTATGGATCTATATCTTGATTTTCAAAGTTCAAATAGCCAATTCAATCATTAAACATGATATCCATACCAAAAATATATGACCAAGTTGTGCATATTTTAGAAAATAGGTAGAAAATAGTAAAAAATGGTGATTTTCAATTTATCTAAAAAATAGTAAAAAAATTGATAAAAATATGAAGTTTGGTATCTAAATACGTTTTTATATGAAAATCATATTTACTTGCTCGGATGAACTTTGAAAAGTATAGATGTAGATCCTTCGTAATATGCTTATTACAATAGTCTCACTCTATGTTTAGATATAAGATGTTAGTCATATATATTTAACATCTGAAAGTTTTTAAAAATATTGTTATAAATAAAAAAAAAAAAACACACATAGTCCTGTTAAGTTCAACTTCATTTAATGACCGAAAACAATCCAGCATAAAACCCAAAAAGTGCCCGCCCTTCTCATACAAAAATACTAAGAGGGTAATCAAATTCAATATAATTTGGTACAGTACAAATAAAGCTCAGATTGTAAGGGAAAATAGAAAATTCAGAATTCATTAGCAAGTGTAGCTATGTAGTTTTACTAGGATCTTAATTAATTTTTCTTGTTGTCTTTCAAATATTACTGTTTGTATTACATTTTTCTTACTGATTTTTTTAATTTTTTTACTAATTTTCTTTCGTATATAACTAGTTGTATTTAATCTTTTCATTGTTATCTTTCATCTTCTTGTAGATGTCTTTCATCTACTACTTGTTGTATTTCATTTTCTTCTAGTTGTTTTTCATCTTCTATTAGTTAATTTTTATCTTTTTCATGTTATATTTCATCTTATACTGGTTGTTTTTCACATTCTATTAGTTGTTTTTCATATTCTACTGGTTGTCTTTTATGTACTATACTAGTTGTGTTTCATCTTCTCCAATGGTAACATTGAGGTTTTTTTTTATTCCAACAATTCTTTTCCGGTTTCTTACAATAATTGCAAGTTCTAGTTTCTCCACTTCTACTACCATGGAACGTATCATCTTTGGTCTTATTTGGTTAGATGACTCTTTTAAATTAACCTTTGATTGGAATGCACTTTCAAAAGAAGAATCACTAGGTCTATTTAATATTTGTTCATGCATCTCAAGAGAACCCTTTAGTCTTGGATGCTAAGGGTAGAGAGGTTTTTGGTTGATTCAATAATGACTGCAATATTGTTATACTTGGGAGAGAGGCTAATTAATTTTTTTTCACAAACCGATTTATCGGTTAAGTTTTCACCCAACTTTTTAATTTGATTTACCAACTCAATCACCTTAGAAAAAATATTCTTTTTAAAGTCTCTTTCTTCATTTGTAAATTCAAAAATATTCTTTTTAAAGTCTCTTTCTTTTTCATTTGTAAATTCTAAAAATCTCTCTTAAGAGTTAAAAATTTTATGGCTCTAACCTTTTCGGTACCTTGAAACTCATTTTGCAAAATCTATCATGCTTATTTTGAACTTGCCACACTGATTATTTTTGGAAAAATCTTGTTGATGATGGTTTGTTAAATCAAATAGAGAGCCTTCAGATCTTTCTTCTTATCTCCTTTTTCTCACCCGACGTCTCAATCTTTTCTTTTTTCTTCTATTTTTTTTTCTCTTCACAATTTTCTTTCACCATCTCCCATCATCTTTATACTCCAATAGTCATAATTCTCGCCATCGAAGACGAGTTGCGCACCTTGCATAACCATCGTGCTCTCAACTTTTTTTTTTATCACACTTCTATTAAAGACACCTCACTTGAACTCTCACACAACCTATGCTCTGATACCACTTATATTGGTCTATTCATAGCCTTTCGTTATTTTGTTTTATATTTTATATTTAGTGGAAGAGACAAATAGTAAGGAGAAGAAGAGTAATGATCACAATCAAAGTGTGAGTGAATTACGTAGGGCTTTGACTTAGATTTTCTCTTATTTTCTCACTTTTATATTTAATTATTATGAGAAACATGTTACTATTGCCCAACTTTGTATTTTAATACATGAACTATATTTTGGGCTATTTTACATCATATGGAGCAAGAATTAGGTCGATCAGGATTACGGAATATCGATTTTTAGTCTCTATTACGGTCTGTATGGTCCAATACGGACCAAGGACTTAGCCAAATACATATTAATCTGGGAGCGACACAAGGGCAATACGATCTATATGACCCAATACAGACCGTATTCAAGGCATCCTTTGGAGAATAACTACCACAACTGTCGCCAAACTAGATTTCTTGGACTCCACTCATCTCCAGATGCCCCTCCACTCCTATATAAGCCCCCCTGGCCTGAGAGAACACTTGTCTTTGATCATTTAGTATTTTCCATTATATAGTAAGAAGAGAGGAGTGAGTAGAATAGGAAGAGTACTCCTTGCATGGTTGTATATCTATTTTACTTTCTTGTAAACATGTCGTTCCGCGGCTGAGTTTATATTTCTAGGATTGACATATAAACCTTGTTACTTTTGATGTTTTGATATATATATTTTCGAATGATCTTAGTTTAGTCATTGTTATTTGATTAATTTTGCGCTTTATGTTCAATCTTTCTTGATTTTGTTTTACTAGTCTAGACCTTCTTGTGATGGCCACACATTGAAGTTAGTCAGGATTAGGCTAGTCGGGTCAGGGTAAGAAAGAATAAAAATGCTAGATTATTGGTGAAGCCCTTAGCGGGGAAAGCCTTTAATGGAACAACAAAAGTACACATGAGAGTTTTGACATTTGCAGATGAATGTCGCATTGTCTTGCCTTACCATGGAGACACCCTATAGGATTAGTCGAGGGACCTGATCAAGTGAAAGCAGTGACTTTGGGGAAAGTCTCGATTGGTAGTGTGATTGTGCGACGATAGCGGCAATCACTAAGTACAGATTAGAAACCCTCTTACACCAACTGAAAGCCTACATCAAACGGGATATAACAATCAAAACAGATAGAGGTAACAACGGTATGCCAAAATCCGATAAATTCACACCATTATCTACTTGTTTACTTTTAATTTTCGCTAAATACTTTTGATCATTGACCAGATCTCAAACACGAACTCTTAGATTTTGTCTAGTCTTTTGAAGAATTGTGATTTAGTCACTCAAGACTGTAGATCTTATTCCCTGTGAATCGACACTCGATATGGTTATGCGCTTGTAATTTGACTCAGTGGAAAACGAGTATACATTTTATCAGCCTACTGAATGCACTCACACGTTTGCGCTCATCAAGTAACATAAATTTTCATACTATATCGATCTTTTTCAACTCTCATACATATTACAAATAACTACTCATCTATTTATAGGCTACATGATGCCTTCTAGATATTCTAAAATATAAATAATATTAATCATGACACAAGTATCAAGTGCATGAATTGCACATTCTAATAAAACTCTAGAAAACATAAACATTTAATTTATCTAGAAAATCCAAAATACATTAATCCAAATATTTAGCTAATTGACCAATTTAATTATATTTACTATTTCCCAACCTAAAACATTAATTTCAACATCACATGGTCCTTTAAGTTCAACTTCATTTAATGTCCTATAAACAATCCAACAATCGAAAACCAAAGTGCACGCCCTTCTCATACAAAAATACTACGAGGGCAATCAAATGCAAATATAATTTGCTACAGTACAGAGAAAGCTCAGAATGTATGGGAAAATAGAAAATCCAGAATTCATTAGCAAGTGTAGTTGTGTGGTTTTGTTAGGATCTTGATTAATCTATTGTTACTCCTTTCTAAGCACCTGGCACTTAACGGTTCAACTGCGCCCCATGCCTCACCGTATGACTTCCAACAAAAAGCATTTCTCTTGTACTGCCACCAATTGACTGGAAGCAAGCGAACATTTAGGAGGTTTAAGCCGGTACATGGCACACTGTCACTGCAGGCAAACCGGATTGGTTGGTACGAATAGGTACCGGTTATGCCTCCGTATGTTATGCCGGAGATTGATACTGCATCCGTTTTATTATGACATGATGATTGGTCACAGTAGAATTGGTCAATCATAATAGGTGTCTTTACATTTGAGACCTTTATGTTGGTGAATGTTATGTTTTTCACAGTGCCTATGCCGCCCTGTATATCGAAAAGAAAATAAGAAGATCTAAATGTTATGTTGATTTGCTTGAAATATAGAGATCTAAAGGAATTAAAAAAATTGTTTGATCTTCTTGCCTGCCATGTTTTGATTCTGACCCCGTATAAAGCATTTTGCACATTGACACTCTCAACTAGTACATTTGAAACACATGCCAAGCTATTCCCTCTTCCAAGCCCCCCTATGCTATCAAGCAAATTTTAACAAAATTAATTTCAATTATATCCATCCATCATTGTTTTGCCTTTCTTTTTCTATACAGAAACATAGTATGTTTACCTGATACCATGGCCAGGATTGCAGTTGATGTTTTTAATGTGAATATTTGAGCATCCTGTCTGGATTGATACACAATCATCTCCTGGAAAAACAATATGGATTTTCAATGAGCCCAATGTAGTAAAATTACAGAAAAATTGCATACAACTTTTGTGTAATGGCATGATCTATAAAGTGCATGTGATTTATATTCATATAATCATATGTACATATCAAAGCACTCCAAATAGGAATTTAAATTTACCACATCCTATATTAGACTTTCTAATTTCAACATCTCGAGTGTTCTGAAGGTGGATTCCATCAGTGTTTGGGGTATCTTCTGGAGAAGAAATGGTGACATTTTTCACTCTGATCCACCGAGAACTGTCAAATTTTAGGTGGCACTGTGGGCTGTCTACAATTCGGATATCACGAACTAGAATATTATAGCTCTTGTAAAACCTCACAACCTAAACAATAAATAAATGTAATCATCATTAAATTATTATAATATAATTAATGGACTGATTTTGTACTCCTTTTCTTTCTAACTGCAAGATAAATAAGTTTTACCGTAGGTCTTAGTGCCGCTGGAGGAATAGTCGAGTTCTACAAAGGATAAACAAATGTAGCATCAAAGAACTACTATTTGGTTATCTCATTTATACAGCAAAAAGAATATTCAGTATCAAATCTGACCTGAAACTCATTTATAAGAGAGAGATTCTGAAACTGAGACCATTGACCATTGACTGTACCACTTCCTCTGATCGTAAAACCAGTAAGCCATTTGAAATTTAGCCATTGGAAAATATTTGACTTGAGGTTGGTTTTCATGGTCAAAGCAGCTAAAATCGTCCCATCTATCTGAAAAAAAAAATCCACAACATAATTAAAGTAAGAAGCGTACCTCCTTCATATTATCATTTTTCAAATATGTAGTTTACAAAAATTACCCAGAGAACGAGCCTCGAATTGCAGGGACCTTGTAGTGTAACTGGACTTACAAGAAATCGGAATTCAGATGGTATTACTAGAGTAGCTTTTGGAACAGCACATGCTGCCCTCCATGCTGACAAAAGTGCCTATAAAATAAAATCCATCATATAATCTTAAATTGAATTCATAATTTCTATTAAAGTTCATACAAAATTAGTGCCTTGATTCTAAGAACCAACCTGTAATACAGTAAATACTTGGTCCAGTCATTACTGGCTAATGCCTTAATTATTAACTAAAATAAACAAAAAAAACTGATACTATATAAGCAGAAACCTTAGAGGCTATGACAGAATTGAAATTATATTGCTCTATACAGAGTACCTGGGAATCATCTGTAATTCCATTTCCTGCAGCTCCAAATGACATGATGTTAAAATTCCTCGAACTATTCGAATTCAAACCATGGAGAAGACCTATGTGTTTGCATATCCAAAGAAATGAGTATCAGCAACTCTTTGAAGTACAAAAGGTGTACTTGAAACAGAAAACCAATCATTTACTTTCAAATATAGATGTTTGGTAGCCAAATTATCTGGTACAGTATGTACCAGTAAGGGGTTGAAATGCTTCATATTGGCCCAGGTAGAATTTTCTAGAGAAAATTGAACTCTAATCTTGTTCTACCAACCTCTTCATACTGTACCATACAAGTACCACCTGAATGATATGTTACTCTCTCTCTTTCATACCTGTTGCTTTCATTGAGTCACCCAAGGCTACTAACAGAGCCAGTGTGTAAATAGCGCAAAATGCTAGTGTTAGCTTTCTCATACTTGCTATGAGTTGTAATTTTGCTTCGACAGTGAACTCTTTGTACTTCAAAAGAACTCTTTAGTACGCATGGTAAACAGCTTATATAAGAATAAGTTACAAACTTGCCCCTGATTTTTCAAAACATTTATGTTAGTTTCTATTTACCCTATTATATGGTAAGAACCATACTGAGCATGTGTGGAGCATGAAAAAGTGAAAGAGATGCATCTTAGAGTGTAGTACCATTGGTTGCATCAGGAAAAGATGCAAAAAGTGCCCCAGTTACAGCTTAAAATAGTCTTTTGTCTTAAATTGCACAATTCTACCTAATAGCATGCACCAAAAGATGGTTAGTTGAGGCTGTTATACTGTTATCTTGGGAACGTGCTATTAAACATACTTCAATTGAGCCAGATCAGCATACTAAACAAACTAAAAGTGAAATAAGAGTACAATATAATAGACATTTTGTGCCATAACTTGAGGGGTCCATTTGGCTTTTCCGGCCCTGAAAAAAAAAAAGACTATAGAAAGAACCTATATTTGACTCTTGTTTTCTGCTGTCCCTTGAAGGAAAAAAATGTATAGAATCAAATCATGATTGATTAATTATGGTTTTGAATCAAAAGCCAAACTCTTGGCTAGTATTAGTGCTATACGGATATGATAACCAAAACCAATAAAAACTTGTCTGGAAAGACAAAATGGCTTTTAAATGATATCTTTATGAAATGCCGGAAACTAAACTTGAAATATGACAATTAGTTTAAAGAACATATCCACAACACTTAATGCATTCCAAATATTTTTATATTTTTTTTGAAAAAAAAAGTATACCTTGTATTACAAAGTTAAAAACAATGAAATGTGTGCTTTTACTTATTCAACAAAGTATTTGAACTTTCTTATAACAATTAAAAAAGAAAAAGAAAGGTGATAAACACTTTGCATAGTTGGCATAAACAATTATAAATTTGAATACGAACAATTTACATATGACCTATAATTAAATACTTGTAGTGCAAATAAGTGTGCAAGATCATAGGGAGTGCAAGAATAATTCTTTCTCGTTATATGGTTATACATATCACCATTTTTTTATTGGATGATGCATATTCATCTCGTTATATGGTTATACATATTATTGAGATTTTTTGAAATCAAATAACATGATATAAAAGTAATTTTATTATAATATATATTTATTTTTAGGGTATCGCCTGTAGTTGTGATAAGTGAAAACCTTTTTCTAATCCAATGACGATCTTTGGTAGGAACTAAAAAGCTAATTAAAATTTCCCTACTTATGTTTATCTATCGGATGTCAAAATTAATTATTGATTTTTTTTCTCATTTAAAAATTATGTACTGAAACAATATACCACGAATAATTAAGGACATCACCTTATTCCTTTTTCAAAAGATATTGCTCTGAAACTAAACTGTAGTTTATTACCGTCGTTAATTTCTAGCAAACAGTTCTTCCATATGTATTTAATCAGCCTCTTCCTTAAAAATTTAACATTTCAGAAAATTATCTTTCAATAAAAATTGGATCCAAATAGTCTGTGGCTGTCTACCAAACATAGCGAGTTACTAAACCATGGGACCCACATGCTTTGTGTGCGGTATTATGGGGAACCTATAGCAACCCCAACGATACGGCAAGGAGGAGGAGGCCTCCATGACTCCATCTGATAGATAGATACATAATCTGGATTCCACTTAAACTTGTTCTTTTATCCGGGCACAACCTCCAAGAACAATATTTCATTTCTGATCTTTTGCATTGCTGATTATGCTTGACCATCTATCTAAAAGGAATATAAGAAATCAAACTTATTTAAATTTTATTTTGAGTTTTTTTGTTTAAGATACATCATTCAAAAATTAATTTTCATTTATAAAATTTAACAAATTATCATAATTCAATCTAATGAGCATTTTATCCAATTTTTTTTTGGACTCTGGAGCATAGTTTAGGTTATGAGCCTTTTTCATTTATTCAATTTTAATTTTAATTCAAGGAATTGAGATTGGATATAACAGAATTCATGTAACTCAATTCTTAATGAACGAGTTATGAGCGAGTTGAGGTATGCTTATGCTCGGCTTATTAAGTTAACGAGCAATAATGAACGAGTTGTTAATGAGTCTTTAGTGAGCGAGTTATGAACAATTTACTCACTCCTACATCTATCTATCTCTGTGTGGTAGGTTTCCATACTATCATGATGAATGCAATTAGTCAATTATATATCAAGCTTGATTATTATCAAGATCCAAGACTGAAGCATATGAGTTATTACACAAACGAGAGAATAAGTTCATAGATTGCAAGAATGGTTATGCCATATAAGATCTGTATTAATTGTTACTCTGCATGTTTGAGAAAAGGGAAGAATAAAAAGGACCAAACAAAAGCAAAGGCAGTAAAATGACTTTAAGCATGCTTCATTACCTTTTTAGAGTTTTTGTTAGTTAGCGCTGGTGGGATGCATGCTGTTTCGAAATGGGAACTGCAGATGCATATGTAGAAGGTCTCTCTCTTTCTCTCTAGATTGCTCCTTCTTTTTCGTTTTCTTTTCTTTTGTGTGTGTGTGTGTGTGGTGGTGGTGGTGTATAATCTCGTAATAGATGAAGTTTTAATTAAATTTAATAATAATAGGATTATTTACGCAAGTAAAAGAAATGTACATCATGCGTAATTTAAAGAAGAGGAATAATGCAACTTTGCAGCTTTTCTAATGTCTGCAACGGAATAAGGAAATGATAACTTGATCATTCAAAGTGGGCCGACTGACTTTGCAAATTTGCGATTATTTTCTTTTTGCCAAATTAAATATGCAATTATTGCATCCGCTCCGGATTGAATTGGATTGGATTATTAGATGATTGGATCAATGATGTTAACATATATATTGACAACTGATAAAACGCTAAAAAAAATTGTATGTTTAATTACTTATAATTTAAATAAAATTGTATATTACTTTTATTGTTACTGAAAGAGAATTTAACAAATTATTTCCTATAAAAAAGATATATGGAAAAAAAAAATCCTCCTACGAGTCATTATGATAATATTTTGGTTGCTAATTAATTGTTGATTAATGGAACAGATCATTTTCTGAATTACTTAACAAATGATTAATTAATTTGCAAACTGTATCAAATTTAATATACTACATATTTGTTTAATTATTTCGAAACAAACCTTGAGGAACATCGAACCATACACATATTTGTTTGATTATTTCGAGACAAACCACGATTTATCGAACAAACCTATCTCATTACTTCGAAACATCGAACCATTAAAATGGATAACAAACCATGAGGAACAAACACATCTGTATAAAGTATTTTCTTGGGCTTCTCCATAACTACACAGATGATTCCATACAAAATTAAACCGAAATTTTTATATATACCATATTCCAAAAACAAAAAAAAAACAATTAACCATTTTTTTTTCTCATAATTCTATTTCTACCACGTCTGGCAATTGAATTGGCGGACCCACCAATTAACCACTTTTTTCTCAGAATTCTGTTTCTACCACGTCTCCCAATTGAATTGGCAGACCTAAAAGGAGGGGGGCCCGCCAATTGAATTAACGGACCAGGGTCCTCCAGTTCATTTGACAGACCCCCTATTTTTTTTAAACCGTTTGTGTTATTTTTGTTTATTTGTTATATTTTGTCCGTCTGTGTTATTTTTATTTATTTGATTTTATTATATATATTTAATATAGAAATATTAAATATTAAGTCCAACCACATCGGAATCGTGTTGTGTTGTCTTCTACCCAAAGTAACTAACCTATGTTCTGGAACAAGGACAGGGCTCTCGTGTTCAGGCCATTCCGACTGATTGTCATATACATGTCATTCACCACTCAATGTGTTGATCAGTGTCTGGATGTAATGTAGTAATGTACAAAACTGTCAGGGTCAATGCCTCGGAGACAGCATAGACATAACGTGAGAGCACGGTTAATGGGCCCAAATGAGCACACAGAATTTCACTATAGATGACTATACCTTTTGACCATAATTTCACTCTACGAATCAAATTGCAAGTGCACAATCCTATCTTGTAGTACAATCGGAGTGTCGATCCACAGAAATAGTGTATTATATTATAACAACGTCATTTGTCATTGTTCTTGTGATTAGCAACAATATTTGCCCTTATTATTGTGCTTAGCAACATAATTTAACCTTGTTCTTGTGATTAGCAACATCATATGCATTAGTTCTTGTGCTTAACAACCTCATTTATCATTGATTTTATGCTTAGCAAGCTCATTTGTTGTTGTTCATGTACTTATCAACCACTTTTGCTCTTGTTCATGTACTAGCAAGAGCATTTGTCAATATTCATGAGCAAAGAAAGCTCATTTGCGCTTGTTCTTATGTTTAGTCACCTCATTTTCGGTTGTTCTTGTACTTAGCAACATCATTTGCCCTTCATCTTGCGCTTATCAACCTCATTTGTCATTTTTCTTGTGTTAAGCAACATCATTTGCAATAGTTCTCGTGCTTAAAAATCTCATTTGTCATTGTTCTTGTCATTATCAACATTATTTGAATTAGTTCAGGTGCTTAGCAATCTAATTTGCCCTTATTCTTGTGCTAAGAAACATCATTTGTATTAGTTCTTGTGCTTAACAACCTCATTTGTCATTGTTCTTATTCTTTGCAGCCTCATTTGTTGTTGTTCTTGTACTTATCAATCTCTTTTGCCCTTGTCCTTGTTCTTGTGCTTAACAACCTCATTTGTTATTGTTTTTATTCTTAGCAAGCTCATTTGTTGTTGTTTATGTGCTTATCAACTGATTTGCTCTTGTTCATGCACTAGCAAGAGCATTTGCCAATGTTCATCAGCAAAGAAAGCTCATTTGTGCTTGTTCTTATGCTTAGTCACCTCATTTTCGGTTGTTCTTGTACTTAGCAACATCATTTGCCCTTCATCTTGCGCTTATCAACCTCATTTGTCATTTTTCTTGTGTTAAGCAACATCATTTGCATTAGTTCTTGTGCTTAAAAATCTCATTTATTATTATTCTTGTCATTATCAACATCATTTGAATTAGTTCAGGTGCTTAGCAATCTAATTTGCCCTTATTCTTGTGCTAAGAAACATCATTTGCTTCTTGTGCTTAACAACCTCATTTGTCATTGTTCTTATTCTTTGCAGCCTCATTTGTTGTTGTTCTTGTGCTTATCAGTTTCTTTTGCCCTTGTCCTTGTTATTGTGCTTAACAACCTCATTTGTTATTGTTTTTATTCTTAGCAAGCTCATTTGTTGTTGTTCATGTGCTTATCAACCGATTTGCTCTTGTTCATGGCACTAGCAAGAGCATTTGCCAATGTTCATGAGCAAAGAAAGCTCATTTGTGCTTGTTCTTATGCTTAGTCACCTCATTTTCGGTTGTTCTTGTACTTAGCAACATCATTTGCCCTTCATCTTGTGCTTATCAACCTCATTTGTCATTTTTCTTACATAGTTCTTGTGCTTAACAACCGCATTTGTCATTGTTCTCATGCTTAGCAATTTCATTTGTTGTTGTTCTTGTGTTAGGGAACATCATTTGCCCTTGTTCTTGTGCTGAGGAACATCATTTGACCTTGTACTTGTGCTTAAAAATATCATTTTTCATTGTTCTTGGGCTTAGAAATATCATTTGCCCTTGTTCTTGTGCTTAACAACCTTATTTGCCCTTGTTCTTGTGCTAAGCAACATCATTTGTATTAGTTCTTGTGCTTAACAACCTCATTTGTCATTGTTCTTATACTTAGCAAGCTCATTTGTTTCTTGTGCTTATCAACCACTTTTGCTGATGTTCATATGCTTAGGAACCTCATTTGTCTTCGTTCTTGTGCTTAGCAACTTCATTTCTAGTTGTTTATGGGTGCGTTTGGATGGGTGAAGAATAGCTACTATTCCGGATTAGCACTATTCCGAGCTACTATCTGGCGTATGGATGTGTTTGGATTAACGAATAGTCACTATTCTTTGTTTGTCTTTTGTGGGATAGCCCGCTATTCTACTATTCCTACAAAATGTTGGAATAGCTACTATCTTAAAATTGAGGATAGCTCTATCCTTGCTTCTTGATTCATCCAAACGCACCCTATGTGTTTAACAATATCATTTGCATTTGTTTTGGGCTTAGCAACATCATTTGCCCTTGTTCTTGTGCTTAGAGATATCATTTGGCCTTATTCTTGTGCTTAGAAACCTCATTCGTTATTGTTTTTGTGCTTATCATTATCATTTGCATTAATTGATGTGGTTAGCAATCTCATTTGCCCTTGTTCTTGTGCTTAGCAACTTAATTTGTCCTTGTTCTTGTGATTAGCGACATCATTTGCATTAGTTCTTGTGCTTTACAACTTCATTTGTTATTGTTTTTATACTTAGCAAGCTCATTTGTTGTTGTTCATGTACTTATTAACCGATTTGCTCTTGTTCATGTACTAGCAAGAGCATTTGCCAATGTTCATGAGCAAAGAAAGCTCATTTGTGCTTGTTCTTATACTTAGTCACCTCATTTTCGGTTTTTCTTGTACTTAGCAACATCATTTGCCCTTCATCTTGCGCTTAACAATCTCATTTGTCATTTTTCTTGTGCTAAGCAATATCATTTGCATTAGTTCTTGCGCTTAACAACTGCATTTGTCATTGTTCTCATGCTTAGCAATTTCATTTGTTGTTGTTCTTGTACTAGGGAACATCATTTGCCCTTGTTCTTGTGCTGAGGAACATCATTTGACCTTATTCTTGTGCTTAGCAACTTCATTTGTCATTGTTCTTGTGATTAGCAACAACATTTGTCATTGTACTTGTGATTAGCAACATCATTTGCCCTTGTTCTTGTACTTAGCGACATAATTCCCTTGTTCTTATGATTAACAACATCATTTGTATTAGTTCTCGTGCTGACCAACATCATTTGTCAATGTTGATATGCTTAGCAAGCTCATTTGTTGTTGTTATTGTGCTTATCAACCACTTTTGCTCTTGTTCTTGTGCTTAACAAGTCCATTTGACAATGTTCTTATCCAAACAAAGCTCATTTGCCCTTGTTCTTATGCTTAGTCACCTCATTTTCGGTTGTTCATGTACTTAGCAACATCATTTGCCCTTGATCTTGCGCTTATCAACCTCATTTATCATTTTTCTATTGCTAATCAACATCATTTGCATTAGTTCTTATGCTTAAAAACCTTATTTATCATTGTTGTTGTCATTATCAACATCATTTGAATTAGTTCAGGTGCTTAGCAATCTAATTTGCCCTTATTTTTGTGTTAAGAAATATCATTTGCATTAGTTCTTGTGCTTAACAACCTCATTTGTCATTGTTCTTATTCTTTGCAGCCTCATTTGTGTTTATCAATATCTTTTGCCCTTGTCCTTATTCTTAGCAAGCGCATTTGACAATGTTCTTGTACAATCAAAGCTCATTTGCCCTTATTTTTATGATTAGCAACCTCACTTGCGGTTGTTCTTGTGCCTAACAACATCATTTGACCTTGATTTTGTACTTATCAACCTCATTTGACTTTGTTTTTGTGCTTAGGAAACTCATTTGACCTTGTTCTTGTACTTAAAAATGTTATTTTTTATTGTTCTCGGGCTTAAAAATTCCTTTTGCCCTTGTACTTGTGCTTATCAATATTATTTGCCCTTGCTCTTGTGCTAAGCAACATCATTTATATTAGTTCTTGTGCTTAACAACCTCATTCGTTATTGTCCTTATGCTTAGTAAGCTCATTTGTTGTCATTCTTGTGTTTATCAACCACTTTTGCTCATGTTCATATGCTTTGCAATCGCATTTGCAAATGTTCTTGTGCAAGGAAAGATCATTTCCCCTTGTTGTTGTGCCTAGCAACCTCATTTGTAGTTGTTATTGTACTTAACAACGTCATTTGCCCTTGTTCTTGTGCATAGGGACCTCATTTGCTATCATTCTTGGGCTTAACAACTTCATTTCAAGTTGTTTTTGTGTTTCGCAATTTCATTTACATAAGTTCTAAGGCTTAACAATCTCATTTGCCCTTTTTCTTTGGCATACGAACATCATCTGGCCTTATTCTTGTGCTTATCAAACTCATTTGTCACTGTTTTTGTGATTAGCAACGTTATTTGCATTAGTTCATGTGTCTAGCAACCTCATTTGACATTGTTCTTGTGCTTAGCAATCTCATTTGCCCTTGATATTGCGCCTATCAACCTCATTTGTCATTTTTCTTGTGCTAAGCAACATCATTTGCATTACTTCTTGTTCTTAACAACTTCATTTGTCAATGTTCTTATACTTACCAAGCTCATTTGTTGTTATTCTTGTGCTTATCAACCACTTTTGCTAATGTTCATATGCTTAGGAACCTCATTTGTCTTTGTTCTTGTGCTTAAAAACTTTATTTCTAGTTGTTTATGTGTTTAACAATATCATTTGCATTTGTTTTGGACTTAGCAACATCATCTGCCCTTGTTCTTGTGCTTAACATCACTTGGCCTTATTCTTATGCTTAGAAACCTCATTTGTTATTGTTTTTGTGCTTATCATTATCAATTGCATTAATTGATGTGGTTAGCAACCTCATTTGCCCTTCTTCTTGTGCTTAGCAACTTAATTTATCCTTGTTCTTGTGATTGGCGACATCATTTGCATTAGTTCTTGTGCTTAACAACCTCATTTGTTATTGTTTTTATGCTTAGCAAGCTCATTTGTTGTTGTTCATGTGCTTATCAACCGATTTGCTGTTGTTCATGTACTAGCATGAGCATTTGCCAATGTTCATGAGCAAAGAAATCTCATTTGTGCTTGTTGTTATGCTTAGTCACCTCATTTTCGGTTGTTCTTGTACTTAGCAACATCATTTGCCCTTCATCTTGTGCTGAGGAACATCATTTGACCTTATTCTTGTGTTTAGCAACCTCATTTTTCATTGTTCTTGTGATTAGCAACAACATTTCGTGTGCTTAACATCAATTGTCGCTGTTCTTGTGCTTTGCAACATAATTTGTCCTTGATCTTGTGCTTATAAACCTCATTTACATTTGTTCTTGTGCTTAGGAACCTCATGTTCCCTTGTTTGTGTGTTTAACAACCTCAATTGGCATTGTTCGTGTGCTTAACAACCTCTTTTGCCCTTTATATTGTACTTATGAGCCTCATTTACATTTGTTCTTGTGCTTTGGAACCTCATTTACCCTTGTTCGTGTGCTTGACAACCTCAATTGTCGTTGATCATATGCTACTTAATCTCTTTTGCCCTTGTTCTTATACTTAGGCAACATCATTTACAGTTGTTCCTGTGCTTAACAACCTCATTTGTCGTTGTTCTAGCACTTTGCAACATAATTTACTCTTAGGAACCACATTTCCCATGTTTGTGTGCTTAACAAACTCAATTGGCGTTGTTCGTGTGCTTAACAACCTGTTTTTCCCATGATCTTGTGCTTATGAATCTCATTTGCATTTGTGCTTGTGCTTCGGAACCTCATTTGCCCTTGTTCGTGTGCTTAACAACCTCAATTGTCATTGTTCATATGCTTCTTAACCTGTTTCGCCCATGTTCTTGCACTTAGCAACATCATTTATACTTGTTCTTGTGCTTAACAACCTCAATTGTCGTTCTTCTTGCGCTTTGCATCATAATTTGCACTTAGTGTTTATGAACCTCATTTGCATTTGTTCTTTTGCTTAGGAACCTCATTTTCCCTTGTTTGTATGCTTAACAACCTCAATTGGTGTTGTTTGTGTCCTTAACAACCTCTTTTTCCCATGATTTTGTGCTTACGAACCTCATTTGCATTTTTTCTTGTGCTTTGGAGCCTCATTTGCCCTTGTTCGTGTGCTTAACAACATTAATTGTTGTTGTTCATATGCTTTTTAACCTCTTTTCCCATTGTTCTTGTGCTTAGCAACATCATTTACACTTGTTTTTGTGCTTAACAACTGCATTTGTCGTTGTTCTTGCTCTTTGCAACCTAATTTGCCCTTGATCTTGTGCTTATGAACCTCATTTGCATTTGTTCTTGTGCTTAGGAACCTCATTTTCCCTTGTTTGTGTGCTTAACAACCTCCATTGGCGTTGTTCTTGTCCTTAACAACGCCTTTTGCCCAAGATATTGTGCTTATGAGACTCATTTGTATTTGTTCTTGTGTTTTGGAACCTCATTTGCCCTTGTTCGTGTACTTAACAATCTCAATTGGCGTTGTTCGTTTGCTTAACAACCTCTATTGCCCTTGATGTTATATGCTTATGAACCTCGTTTGCATTTTTTTCTTGTGCTTAGAAACATCATTTGCCCTTGTTCTGTGCTTAACAACATCAATTGTCGTTGTTCTTGCGCTTTGCAACATAATTTGCCCTTGATCTTGTGCTTATGAACCTCATGTTCCCTTGTTTGTGTGCTTAACAACCTCAATTGGCGTTGTTCGTGTGTTTAACAACCTTTTTGCTCTTGATTGTTTGCTTATGAACCTCATTTGCATTTGTTCTTGTCCTTAGGACCCTCATTTGGCCTTGTTGTGCTTAACAACCTCAATTGTCATTGTTCATATGCTTCTTACCCTCTTTTGCCCTTGTTCTTGTCCTTAGCAACATCATTTACACTAGTTATTGTGCTTAACAACCTCATTTCTCGTTGTTCTTGCGCTTTGCAACATAATTTACCCTTGATCTTGTGCTTATGAACCTCATTTGCATTTGTTCTTTTGCTTAGGAATCTCATTTTCCCTTGTTTGTGGGCTTAACAACATCAATTGGAGTCATTCATGTGCAACCTGTTTAGCCCTTCATCTTGTGCTTATGAACCTCATTTGCTGTGCTTAGGAACCTCATTTCCCCATGTTCGTGTACTTAACAACCTCAATTGTTGTTGTTCATATGCTTCTTCCTCTCTTTTGCCCTTGTTCTTGTGCTTAGCAACATCATTTACACTAGTTCTTGTGCTTAACAACCTCATTTGTCGTTGTTCTTGCGCTTTGCAACATAATTTACCCTTGCTCTTGTGCTTACGAATCTCATTTGCATTTGTTCTTGTGCTTCGGAACCTCATTTGCCCTTGTTCGTGTGCTTAACAACCTCAATTGTCGTTGTTCATATGCTTCTTAACATGTTTCGCCCATGTTCTTGCACATAGCAACATCATTTACACTTGTTCTTCTGCTTAACAACCTCAATTGTCGTTGTTCTTGCGATTTACATCACAATTTGCTCTTGATCTTGTGTTTATGAACCTCATTTGCATTTGTTCTTTTGCTTAGGAACATCATTTTCCCTTGTTTAAATGCTGAACAACCTCAATTGGTGTTGTTCGTGTCCTTAACAACGTCTTTGGCCCATGATATTGTGCTTATGAACCTCATTTGCATTTGTTCTTGTACTTAGGACCCTCATTTGCCCTTGTTCGTGTGCTTAACAACCTCAATTGTCATTGTTCATATGCTTCTCACCCTCTTTTGCCCTTGTTCTTGTGCACTGCAACATCATTTACACTAGTTCTTGTGCTTAACAACCTCATTTGTCATTGTTCTTGCGCTTTGCAACATTATTTGACCTTGATCTTGTGCCTATCAACCTCATTTGCATTTGTTCTTGTGCTTAGGAACCTCATTTTCCCTTGTTTGTGTACTTAACAACATCAATTGGCGTCATTCATGTGCTTCTTACCCTCTTTTGCCCTTGTTCTTGTGCTTAACAACATCATTTACACTAGTTCTTGTGCTCAGCAACCTCATTTGTCGTTATTCTTGCACTTTGCAACATAATTTACCCTTGATCTTGAACATCATTTGCATTTGTTCTTGTGCTTAGGAACCTCATTTCCCCTTATTTGTGTGCTTAACAACATCAATTGGCGTCGTTCGTGTGCTTAACAACCTGTTTTCCCCTTGATCTTGTACTTATGAACCACATTTGCATTGGTTCTTGAGCTTAGGAACCTCATTTCCCCTTGTTCGTGTGCATAACAACCTCAATTGTCGTTCTTCATATGCTTCTTACCCTCTTTTACCATTGTTCTTGTGCTTAGTAACATCATTTACACTAGTTCTTGTGCGTAACCTCCTCATTTGTCGTTGTTCTTGCGCTTTGCAACATAATTTACCCTTGATCTTGTGCTTATGAACCTCATTTGAATTCGTTCTTGTGCTTAGGAACCTCATTTTCCCTTGTTTGTGTGCTTAACAACATCAATTGGCATCGTTCGTGTGCTTAACAACCTGTTTTGCCCTTAATCTTGTGCTTATGAACCTCATCTGCATTGGTTCTTGTGCTTAGGAACCTCATTTCCCCTTGTTCGTGTGCTTAACAACCTCAATTGTCGTTGTTCATATGCTTCTTACCCTCTTTTGACCTTGTTCTTGTACTTAGCAACATCATTTACAGTAGTTATTGTGCTTAACGACCTCATTTGTCGTTGTTCTTGCGCTTGGCAACATTATTTACCCTTGATCTTGTGCTTATGAACCTCATTTGCATTTGTTCTTGTACTTAGGAACCTCATTTTCCCTTGTTTGTTTGCTTAACAACATCAATTGGCGTCATCCGTGTGCTTCTTACCCTCTTTTGCCCTTGTTCTTGTGTTTAGCAACATCATTTACACTAGTTCTTGTACTCAACAACCTCATTTGTCGTTGTTCTTGCACTTTGCAACATAATTTACCATTCATCTTGTGCTTATGAACCTCATTTGCATTTCTTCTTGTGCTTAGGAATCTCATTTTACCTTGTTTGTGTGCTTAACAAAATCAATTGGTGTCGTTCGTGCGCTTAACAACCTGTTTTGCCCTTGATCTTGTGCTTATGAACCTCATTAGCATTGGTTCTTGTGCTGAGGAACCTCATTTCCCCGTGTTCGTGTGCTTAACAATCTCAATTGTCATTGTTCATATGCTTCTTACCCTCTTTTGCCCTTTTCCGTGTGCTTAGCAACATCATTTACACTAGTTCTTGCACTTAACAACCTCATTTGTCGTTGTTCTTGCGCATTTCAACATAATTTACACTTGATCTTGTGCTTATGAACCTCATTTGCATTTGTTCTTGTGCTTAGGAACCTCAGTTTCCCTTGTTTGTGTGCTTAACAAACTCAATTGGTGTTGTTTATGTGCTTAACAGCCTCATTTGTCGTTGTTCTTGCGCTTTGCAACATAATTTACCCTTGATCTCTTGCTTATGAACCTCATTTGCATTTGTTCTTGTGCATAGGAACCTCATGTTCCCTTATTTGTGTGCTTAAAAACCTCAATTGGCGTCGTTCGTGTGCTTAACAACCTGTTTTGCCCATGATCTTGTGCTTATTAACGTCATTTGCATTGGTTCTTGTGCTTAGGAACCTCATTTCCCCTTGTTCATGTCCTTAACAACCTCAATTCTCGTTGTTTATATGCTTCTTACCCTCTTTTTCCCTTGTTCTTGTACTTAGCAAGATTATTTACACGAGTTCTTGTTCTTAACAACCTCATTTGTCATTGTTCTTGCGCTTTGCAACATAATTACCCTTGATCTTGTCCTTATGAACCTCATTTGCATTTTATCTTGTGCTTAGGAACCTCATTTTCCCATGTTTGTGTGCTTAACAACAACAATTGGCGTCGTTCGTGTGCTTAACAACCTGTTTTGCCCTTGATCTTGTGCTTAATAACCTCATTTGCATTGGTTCTTGTGCTTAGGAACCTTATTTCCCCGTGTTCGTGTGCTTAACAACCTCAATTGTCGTTTTTCAAATGCTTCTTACCCTCTTTTGCCCTTGTTCTTGTGCTTGACAACATCATTTACACTAGTTCTTGTGCTTAATAACCTCATTTATCGTTGTTCTTGTGCTTTGCAACATAATTTACCCTTGATCTTGTGCTTATGAACCTCATTTGCATTTGTTCTTGTTCTTAGGAACATCATTTTCCCTTGTTTGTGTGCTTAACAACATCAATTGACGTCGTTCGTGTGCTTAACAACCTGTTTTTCCCTTGATCTTGTGCTTATGAACCTCATTTCCATTGGTTCTTTTGCTTAGGAACCTCATTTCCCATTGTTCGTGTGCTTAACAACCTCAATTATTGTTGCTCATATGCTTCTTACAATCTCTTGCCCTTGTTCTTGTTCTTAGAAACATCATTTACACTAGTTCTTGTGCTTAACAACCTCATTTGTCGTTGCTCTTGCGCTTTGCAGCATAACTTACACTTGATCTTGTGCTTATGAACCTCATTTACATGGTCTTGGGCTTAGAAACCTCATTTTCCCTTGTTTGTGTGTTTAACAAACCCAATTGGTGTTGTTCGTGTGCTTAACAACCTCTTTTTCCCTTGATCTTGTGCTTATGAATCTCATTTGCAATTGTTCTTGTGCTTAGGAACCTCATTTGCCCTTGTTCGTGTGCTTAACAACCTCAATTTTCGTTGTTCATATGCTTCTTAACCTGTTTTGCCCATGTTCTTGCACTTAGCAACATCATTTATACTTTTTCTTGTGCTTAACAACCTCAATTGTCGTTGTGCTTGCGCTTTGCATCATAATTTACTCTTCATCTTGTGTTTATGAACCTCATTTGCAATTGTTCTTCTGCTTAGGAACCTTATTTTCCCTTGTTTCAGTGCTTAACAACCTCAATTGGTATTGTTCGTGTCCTTAACAACCTCTTTTGCCCATGATATTGTGCTTATGAACCCCATTTGTATTTTTTTCTTGTGCTTAGGAACCTCAATTGCCCTTGGTCTTGTGCTTAACAACCTCAATTGTCGTTGTTCATATGCTGCTTAACCTCTTTTGCCCTTGTTTTTGTGATTAGCAACCTAATTTACACTTGTTCTTGTCGTTAACAACCTCATTTGTCGTTGTTCTTATGCTTTGCAACATAATTTACCCTTGATCTTGTGCTTATGAACCTCATTTGCATTTGTTCTTGTGCTTAGGAACCTCATTTTCCGTTGTTTGTGTGCTTAACAACATCAATTAGCGTCGTTCGTGTGCTTCACAACCTGTTTTGCCCATGATCTTGTGCTTATTCGCCTCATTTGCATTGGTTCTTGTTCTTAGGAACCTCATTTCCCCTTGTTCGTGTGCTTAACAACCTCAATTGTTGTTGTTCATATGCTTCTTACACTCTTTTGCCCTTGTTCTTGTGCTTAGCAACATCATTTACACTAGTTCTTGTGCTTACCAACCTCATTTGTCGTTGTTCTTGCGCTTTGCAACATAATTTACCCAAGATCTTATGCTTATGAAGCTCATTTGTATTTCTTCTTGTGCTTAGGAACCTCATTTTCCTTTGTTTGTGTGCTTAACAACATCAATTGGCGTTGTTCGTGTGCTTCACAACATGTTTTGCCCTTGATCTTGTGCTTATGAACCTCATTTGCATTCGTTCTTGTGCTTAGGAACCTCATTTCTCCTTGTTCGTGTGCTTAACAACCTCAATTATCGTTATTCATATCCTTCTTACAATCTCTTGCCCTTGTTCTTGTGCTTAGCATCATCATTTAGACTAGTTCTTGTGCTTAACAACCTCATTTGTCGTTGTTCTTGCGCTTTGCAACATAATTTACCCTTGATCTTGTGCTTACGAATCTCATTTGCATTTGTTCTTGTGCTTCGGAACCTCATTTGCCCTTCTTCGTGTGCTTAACAACCTCAATTGGCATTGTTCGTGTCCTTAACGTCTTTGGCGGATGATATTGTGCTTATGAACCTCATTTGCATTTGTTCTTGTACTTAGGACCCTCATTTGGGCTTGTTCATGTGCTTAACAACCTCAATTGTCATTGTTCATATGCATCTTACCCTCTTTTGCCCTTGTTCTTGTCCTTAGCAACATCATTTACACTAGTTATTGTGCTTAACAACCTCATCTCTCGTTGTTCTTGCGCTTTGCAACATAATTTACCCTTGATCTTGTGCTTATGAACCTCATTTGCATTTGTTCTTGTGCTTAGGAACCTCATTTCCCCTTGTTCGTGTGCTTAACAACCTCAATTGTTGTATTCATCTGCTTCTTACAATCTCTTGCCCTTGTTCTTGTGCTTAACAACCTCATTTGTCGTTGCTCTTGCGCTTTGCAACATAATTTATACTTGATCTTGTGCTTATGAACCTCATTTGCATTTGTTCTTGTGCTTAGGAACCACATTTTCCCTTGTTTGTGTGCTTAACAAACTCAATTGGCATTGTTCGTGTGCTTAACAACCTCTTTTGTGCTTGATCTTGTGCTTATGAATGTCATTTGCATTTGTTCTTGTGCTTAGGAATATCATTTACACTAGTTCCTGTGCTTAACAACCTCATTTGTCGTTGTTCTTGCACTTTGCAACATAATTTACCCCAGATCTTGTGCTTATGAACCTCATTTGCATTTCTTCTTGTGCTTAGGAACCTCATTTTCCCTTGTTTGTGTCCTTAACAACATCAATTGGCATCGTTCGTGTGCTTCACAACCTGTTTTGCCCTTGATCTTGTGCTTATGAACCTCATTTACGTTCGTTCTTGTGCTTAGGAACCTCATTTCCCCATGTTCTTGTGCTTAACAACCTCAATTGTCGTTGTTCTTGCGCTTTGCAACATAATAAGGTTCCTCTTTTGCCCTTGGTCTTGTGCTTAGCATCATCATTTACACTAGTTCTTGTGCTTAACAACCACATTTGTCGTTGTTATTGCGCTTTGCAACATAATTTACCCTTGATCTTGTGCTTATGAACCTCATTTGCATTTGTTATTGTGCTTAGGAACCTCATTTTCCCTTGTTTGTGTGCTTAACAACATCAATTGGCGTCGTTCGTGTGCTTCACAACTTGTTTTGCCCTTGATCTTGTGCTTATGAACCTCATTTGCATTGGTTCTTGTGCTTAGGAACCTCATTTCCCCTTGTTCGTGTGCTTAACAACCTCAATTGTTGTTATTCATATGCTTCTTACAATCTCTTGCCCTTGTTCTTGTGCTTCGCAATATCATTTACACTAGTTCTTGTGCTTAACAACCTCATTTGTCGTTGCTCTTGCGCTTTGCAACATAATTTGCACTTGATCTTGTGCTTATGAACCTCATTTGCATTTGTTCTTGTGCTTAGGAACCTCATTTTCCCTTGTTTGTGTGCTTAACAAACTCAATTAGCGTTGTTCGTGTGCTTAACAATCTCTTTTTCCCTTGATCTTGTGCTTATGAATCTCATTTGGCTTAGGAACTCATTTGCCCTTGTTAGTGTGGTAACAACCTCAATTTTCGTTGTTCATATGCTTTTTAAGCTGTTTTGTCCATGTTCTTGCACTTAGCAACATCAATTTACACTTGTTCTTGTGCTTAACAACCTTAATTGTCATTGTGCTTGCGCTTTACACTTGTTCTTGTGCTTAACAACCTTGTGTTTATGAACCTTATTTGCATTTGTTCTTGTGCTTAGGGACCTCACTTTCCCTTGTTTGTTTGCTTAACAACCTCAATTGGCATTGTCCGTGTCCTTAACAACCTCTTTTTCCCATGATATTGTGCTTATGAACCTTATTTGTATTTTTTTCTTGTGCTTAGGAACCTCATTTGGCCTTGGTCGTGTGCTTAACAACCTCAATTGTCGTTGTTCATATACTTCTTAATATCTTTTGCCCTTGTTCTTGTTCTTAGCAACGTAATTTACACTTGTTCTTGTTGTTAACAACCTCATTTGTCGTTGTTCATGCGCTTTCCAACCTTATTTTGCCCTTGATCTTGTGCTTATGAACCTCATTTAGCCTGGTTTGTGTGCTTAACAACCTCTTTTGCCCTTGATATTGTGCTTATGAGCCTCATTTGCATTTGTTCTTGTGCTTTGGAACCTCATTTGCTCTTGTCCGTGTGCTTGATAACCTCAATTCTCGTTGTTCATATGCTTCTTGACCTCTTTTACCCTTGTTCTTGTACTTAGCAACATCATTTACAGTTGTTCATATCCTTAACAACCTCATTTTTCGTTGTTCTTGCGCTTTGCAACATAATTTACCCTTGATCTTGTGCTTTTGAACCTCGTTTGCAGTTGTTATTATGCTTAGGAAGCTCATGTTCCCTTATTTGTATGCTTAACAACTTCAATTGGCATTGTTCGTGTGCTTAACAACCTCTTTTACTCTTGATATTGTGTTTATGAGCCTCATTTGCATTTGCTATTGTGCCTTGGAACATCATTTACCCTTGTTCGTGTGCTTGACAACCTCAATTGTCGTTGTTCATATGCTTCTTAATCTCTTTTGCCCTTGTTCTTGTACTTAGAAACATCATTTACACTTGTTCTTGTGGTTAACAACCTCATTTGTCGTTGTTTTTGCACTTTGCAACATAATTTACCCTTGATCTTGTGCTTATGAATCTCATTTGCATTTGTTCTTGTGCTTAGGAACCTCATTTTCCCTTGTTTGTGTGCATAACAAACTCAATTGGCGTTGTTCGTGTGCTTAACAACCTCTTTTGCCCTTGATCTTGTGCTGATGAATCTCATTTGCATTTGTTATTGTGCTTAGAAACATCATTTGCTCTTGTTTGTGTGCTTAACAACCTCAATTTTCGTTGTTCATATGCTTATTAACCTGTTTTGCCCATGTTCTTGCACTTAGCAACATAATGTACACTTGTTCTTGTGCTTAACAACCTCAATTGTCATTGTGCTTGCGCTTTGCATCATAATTTGCTCTTGACCTCGTGTTTATGAACCTCGTTTGCATTTGTTCTTGTGCTTAGGAACGTCATTTTCCCTTATTTGTGTGCTTAATAACCTCAATTGGCGTTGTTCGTGTCCTTAACAACATCTTTTGCCCATGATATTTTGCTTATGAACCTCATTTGTGTTTTTTCTTGTGCTTATGAACCTCATGTTCCCTTGTTTGTGTGCTTAACAACCTTAATTGGAGTTGTTCATGTGCTTAACAACCTCTTTTGCCCTTTGATATTGTTCTTATGAGCCTCATTTGCATATGCTCTTGTGATTGGGAACGTCATTTACCCTTATTCGTGTGCTTGACAACCTCAATTGTCGTTGTTCATATGCTTCTTAATCTCTTTTGTCCTTGTTCTTGTACTTAGGAACATCATTTACAGTTGTTCTTGTGCTTAACAACCGCATTTGTCATTGTTCTTACGCTTTGCAACATAATTTACCCTTGATCTTATGCTTATGAACCTCATTTGCATTTGTTCTTGTGCTTAGGAACCTCATTTTCCTTTATTTGTGTGCTTAACAACATCAATTGGCGTCGTTTGTGTGCTTAACAATCTCTTTTGCCCTTTATCTTTTGCTTATGAACCTTATTTGCATTTTTTTCTTGTGCTTAAGAGCCTCATTTCCCCTTGTTCGTGTGCTTAACAACCTCATTTGTCGTTGTTCTTGTACTTCACAACATCATTTGCCCTTGTTCTTGTGCATAGGGACCTCATTTGCTACCGTTCTTGTGCTTAAAAACTTCATTTCAAGTTGTTTTTGTGGTTAGGAATATCATTTGCATTAGTTCTTGGACTTAACAATCTCATTTGCCCATGTTCTTGTGCATAGGAACATCATTTGGCCTTATTCTTGTGCTTAGCAAACTCATTCGTCACCATTTTTGTGATTAGTAACATTATTTGCATTAGTTCATGTGTCTAGCAACCTCATTTGACCTTGTTCTTATACTTAGTAACCTCATTTATTATTGTTTTTCTGCTAAGCAACATCATTTGCACCAGTCCTTGTGCTTAACAACCTCAATTGTCATTGTTCTCATGCTTAGCAATTTCATTTGTTGTTGTTCTTGTGCTTGGGAACATCATTTGCCCTTGTTCTTGTGCATAGGAACCTCATTTGCCTTCGTTCTTGTGCTTAGAAACTTCATTTCTAGTTGTTTATGTGTTTAACAATATCATTTGCATTTGTTCTTGGGCTTAGCAACACCATTTGCCCGTGTTCTTGTGCTTAGAGACATCGTTTGGCCTTATTCTTGTGGTTAGAAAGCTCATTTGTTGTTGTTTTTGTGATTATCATCATCATTTGCATTAGTTGATGTGGTTAGGAACTCATTTGCCCTTGTTCTTGTGCTTAGCAACGTAATTTGTCATTGTTCTTGTGATTAGCAACATCATTTGCACTAATTCTAGTGCTTAACAACCTTATTTGCCCTTGTTCTTATGCCGAGCAACATAATTTGCCCATGTTCTTATGATTAACAACATCATTTGTATTAGTTCTCGTGCTTACCAACCTCATTTGTCAATGTTGTTATGCTTAGCAAGCTCATTTGTTGTTCTTCTTGTACTTATCAACCACTTTGCTCTTGTTCTTGTGCTTAACAGGCACATTTGACAAAGTTCTTATCCAAACAAACCTCATTTGCCCTTGTTCAAATGCTTAGTCACCTCATTTTCGGTTGTTCATGTACTTAGCAACATCATTTGCCCTTGATCTTGCTCAACCTCATTTGTCATTTTTCTTGTGCTAAGCAACATCATTTGCATTAGTTCTTGTGCTTAAAAACCTCATTTGTCATTGTTGTTGTCATTATCAACATCATTTGAATTAGTTCAGGTGCTTAGCAATCTAATTTGCCCATATTCTTGTGCTAAGAAACATCATTTGCATTCGTTCTTGTGCTTAACAACCTCATTTGTCATTGTTCTTATTATTTGCAGCCTCATTTGTCATTGTTCTTATTATTTGTAGCCTTATTCTTGTGATTAGCAACCTTATTTGCATTAGTTCATGTGTCTAGCAACCTCATTTGACCTTGCTCTTGTGCTTAGCAATCTCATTTCCCCTTGATCTTGCGCTTATCAACCTTATTTGTCATTTTTCTCGTGCTAAGCAACATCATTTGAATTATTTCTTATGCTTAACAACCTCATTTGTCATTGTTCTCATGCTTAGCAATTTCATTTGTTGTTGTTCTTGTGCTTGGGAACATCATTTGCCCTGTTCTTATGCATAGGAACCTCATTTGTCTTCGTTCTTGTACTTAGCAACTCCATTTCTAGTTGTTTATGTGTTTAACAATATCATTTGCATTTGTTCTTGGGCTTAGCAACATTATTTGCCCGTGTTCTTGTGCTTAGAGACATCATTTGGCCTTATTCTTGTGGTTAGAGACATCATTTGTTATTTTTTTTTTGTGCTTATCATTGTCATTTGCATTAATTGATGTGGTTAGCAACATCATTTGCCCTTGTTCTTGTGCTTGGCAACTTAATTTGTCCTTGTTCTTTTAAATAGGGACATCATTTGCATTAGTTCTTGTGCTTAACAATCTCATTTGTCATTGTTTTTATGCTTAGCAAGCTCATTTGTTGTTGTTCATGTGCTTATCAACCGATTAGCTCTTGTTCATGCACTAGCAAGAGCATTTGTCAATGTTAATGAGCAAAGAAAGCTCATTTATGCTTGTTCTTATGCTTAGTCACCTCATTTTCGGTTGTTCTTGTACTTAGCAGCATCATTTGCCCTTCATCTTGCGCTTATCAACCTCATTTGTCATTTTTCTTGTGTTAAGCAACATCATTTGCATTAGTTCTTGTGTTTAAAAATCTCATTTGTCATTGTTCTTGTCATTATCAACATCATTTGAATTAGTTCAGGTGCTTAGCAATCTAATTTGCCCTTATTCTTGTGCTAAGAAACATCATTTGCATTAGTTCTTGTGCTTAACAACCTCATTTGTCATTGTTCTTATTCTTTGCAGCCTCATTTGTTGTCGTTCTTGTGTTTATCAGTCTCTTTTGCCCTTGTCCTTGTTCTTGTGCTTAACAACCTCATTTGTTATTGTTTTTATTCTTAGCATGCTCATTTGTTGTTGTTCATGTGCTTATCAACCGATTTGCTCTTGTTCATGTACTAGCAAGAGCATTTGCCAATGTTCATGAGCAAAGAAAGCTCATTTGTTCTTGTTCTTAAGCTTAGTTACCTCATCTTCGGTTGTTCTTGTACTTACCAACATCATTTGCTCTTCATTTTGCGCTTATCAACCTCATTTGTCATTTTTCTTATGCTAAGCAACATCATTTGGATTAGTTCTTGGGCTTAGCAACCGCATTTGTCATTGTTCTCATGCTTAGCAATTTCATTTGTTGTTGTTCTTGTGCTAGGAACATCATTTGCCCTTGTTCTTGTGCTTGGGGACATCATTTGTCATTGTTCTTGTGATTAGCAACAACATTTGCCCTTGTTATTGTGCTTAGCAACACATTTGCATTAGTTCTTGGGCTTAACAACCTCATTTGTCATTGTTTTTATGCTTAGCAAGCTTATTTGTTGTTGTTCATGTGCTTATCAACCACTTTTGCTCTTGTTCATGTACTAGCAAGAGCATTTGCCAATGTTCATGAGCAAAGAAAACTCATTTACGCTTGTTCTTATGCTTAGTCACCTCATTTTCGGTTGTTCTTGTACTTAGCAACATCATTTGCCCTTGATCTTGCGCTTATCAACCTCATTTTTCATTTTTCTTGTGCTAAGCAACATCATTCGCATTTGTTCTTGTGCTTAACAACCTCATTTGTCATTGTTCTTGTGATTAGCAACAACATTTGCCTTTGTTCTTGTGCTTAGCAACATAATTTACCCTTGTTCTTCCGATTAACAACATCATTTGTATTAGTTCTCGTGCTTACCAACCTCATTTTCCAATGTTGATATGCTTAGCAAGCTCATTTGTTGTTCTTCTTGTGCTTATCAACCACTTTTGCTCTTGTTCTTGTGCTTAACAAGCGCATTTGACAATGTTCTTATCCAAACAAAGCTCATTTGCCCTTGTTATTATGCTGAGCAACCCCGTTTGCGGTTTTTTGTGCTTAGCAACATCACTTGCCCTTGATATTGTGGTTATCAACCTCATTTGCAATTTTTTTGTGCTTAGGAACATCATTTGACATTGTTCTTGTGCTTAAAAACTTTATTTGTTATTGTTCTTGTCATTATCAACATCATTTGAATTAGTTCAAGTACTTAGCAACCAAATTTGCCCTTGTACTTGTGCTAAGACACATCATTTACATTAATTCTTATGCTTAACAACCTCGTTTGTCATTGTTCTTATTCTTTGCAGCCTTATTTACGGTTGTTCTTGTGCTTAGCAACTTCATTTGGCCTTGATTTTGTGCTTATCAACCTCATTTGACCTTGTTTTTGTGCTTAGGAACCTCATTTGACCATGTTCTTTTGCTTAAAAATGTCGTTTTTCATTGTTCTTGGGCTTAGAAACATCATTTGCCCTTATTCTTGGGCTTAGCAACCTCATTTTCCCTTGTTCTTGTGCTTAGCAACGTAATTTGTCATTGTTCTTGTGATTAGCAACATCATTTGCATTAGTTCTTGTGCTTAGCACCATCATTTACCCTTGTTATTGTACTTAGCCACCTAATTAGCCCATGTTCTTGTGATTTGCAACATCATTTGCATTAGTTCTTGTGCTTAACAACCTCATTTGTCATTGTTTTTATGGTTAGCAAGCTCATTTGCCTTCGTTCTTGTGCTTACCAACTTCATTTCAAGTTTTTTTTGTGTTTAGCAATATCATTTGCATTTGTTCTTGGGCTTAACAACCTCATTTGTCCTTGTTCCTGTGCATAGGAACATCATTTGGCATTATTCTTGTGCTTAGCAAACTAATTTTTCATTTTTCTTGTGATTAGCAACATTATTTGCTTTAGTTCATGTGTCTAGCAACCTCATTTTCCCTTGTTCTTGTGCTGAGCAACATAATTTGCCTATGTTTTTGTGATTAGCAACATCATTTGCATTAGTTATTGTGCTTAACAACTTTATTTGTCATTGTTTTCATGCTTAGCCAGCTCATTTGTTTTTCTTCTTGTGCTTATCAACCACTTTTGTCTTGTTCTTGCTTAGCAAGCGTATTTTCCAATATTCTTGTTCAAAGAAAGCTCATTTTCCCTTGTTCTTATTATTAGCAACTGCATTTGAGTTGTTCTTGTGCTTAGCAACATCATTTGCCCTTGATCTTGTACTTATCAACCTCATTTGACTTTGTTTTTGTGCTTAGGAACCTATTTTGAACTTGTTCATGTGCTTAATAACGTCATTTTTCAATGTTCTTAGGCTTAGAAACATCATTTGCATTACTTCATTTGCTTAGCAACATCATTTACCCTTGTTATTGTACTTAGCCATCTAATTAGCCCATGTTTTTGTGATTAGCAACATAATTTGCATTAGTTCTTAAAGTTAACAATCTCATTTGTCATTGTTATTATGCTTAGCAAGCTCATTTGTTGTTGTTCTTGTGCTTATCAACCACTTTTGCTCTTATTCATATGCTTAGCAAGCGTATTTTCCAATGTTCTTGTGCAAGAAAAGATCATTTGACCTTGTTCTTGTGCTTAGCAACCTCATTTACGATTGTTCTTGTGCTTAGTAACATCATTTGTCCTTGATCTTGTGCTTATCAATCCCATTTGTCATTGTTATTGTCATTATCAACATCATTTGTATTAGTTCATGTGCTTAGCAACCTAATTTTCCCTTGTTCTTGTGCAAAGCAACATCAATTGCATTAGTTTGTGTGCTTAACAACCTCATTTGTTATTGTTTTTATGCTTAGCAACCTCATTTGTTGTTTTTGTTCTTATCAACATCTTTTTCCCTTCTTCTTATACTTAGCAAACTCATTTTCTAATGTTCTCATGCAAATAAAACTCATTTTCCTTTGTTGTTGTGCTTAACAATTTTATTTGTTGTTGTTCTTGTGCTTAGGAACATCATTTGGTCTTAACAACCTCATTTGCCCTTGTTCTTGTGCGTAAGAACATCATTTGGCCTTATTCTTGTGCTTAGCTACCTCATTTGTCATTGTTCTTGTGATTAGCAACAGCATTTGCATTAGTTCATGTACTTAGCAACCTCATTTGTCCTTATTTTTATGATTAACAATATCATTTTTATTAGTTCTCGTGCTTAACAATCTAATTTGTCAGTGTTGTTATGCTTAGCAAGGTCATTTATTGTTGTTCTTGTACTTATCAATCATTTTTTATCTTGTTCTTGTACAAAGAAAGCTCATTTTCCATTGTTCTTATACTTAGCAATCTCATTTGTGGTAGTTCTTGTTCTTAACAACATCATTTGCCCTAGATCTTGTGCTTATCAACCTCATTTGCATTTATTTTTGTACTTAGGAACCGCATTTACCCTTGTTGTTGTGCTTAAAACTTCATTTGTCATTGTTATTGTCATTATCAACATCATTTGTATTAGTTCATGTGCTTAGCAACCTAATTTTCTTTTGTTTTTGTGCAAAGCAACATCATTTGCATTAGTTCTTATACTTAACAACCACATTTGTTATTGTTCTTATGCATAGCAACATCATTTGTTGTTTTTGTTCTTATCAACATCTTTTTCGCTTCTTCTTTTGCTTAGCATGCTCATTTTCTAGTGTTTTCTTACAAATAAAGCTCATTTTCCTTTGTTGTTGTGCTTAACAATCTCATTTGCTCTTGTTCTTGCGCATAGGGACCTCATTTGCCTGTGTTCTTGTACTTAGCAACTTCATTTCAAGTTGTTTTTGTGTTTAGCAATATCATTTGCATTTGTTCTTGGGCTTAATAACCTCATTTGCCATTGTTCATATGCATATGAACATCAATTGACATTAGTTTTTGTGCTTAACTCTTTTAACCTCATTTGCCATTGTTCTTATACTTAACAATCTTATTTGTTGTTATTGTTCTTGTGCTTATCAACCACTTTTACCCTTGATCTTGTGGTTAGCAATCACAATTGCCAATGTTCTTGTGCAAATAAAACTCATTTGCCCTTGTTCTTATGATTAGCAACTTCATTTGTAGTTGTTCTTGTGGTTAGCAGCATCATTTGCCCTTGATCTTGTACTTATCAACCTCATTTGACTTTGTTTTTGTGCTTAGGAACCTATTTTGAACTTGTTCATGTGCTTAATAACGTCATTTTTCAATGTTCTTAGGCTTAGAAACATCATTTGCTCTTGTACTTGTGCTTAGCAATCTTATTTGCCCTTGTTCTTGTGCTAAGCAACATCATTTGCATTAGTTTTTGTGCTTTACAACCTCATTTGTCATTTTTCTTGTGTTTTAGCAAGTTCATTTGTTGTTGTTCTTGTACTTATCAACCACTTTTGCTCCTGTTCATATGCTTAGAAAGCGCATTTGCCAATATTATTGTGCAAAGAAAGATCATTTGCCCTTGTTGTTGTGCTTAACAACTTCATTTGTGGTTGTTCTTGTTGTTGTGCTTAACAACTTCATTTGTGATTGTTCTTGTATTTAACAACATCATTGTCCTTGTTCTTGTGCATAGGGACCTCATTTGCCTTCGTTCTTGTGCTTAGCAACTTCATTTTGTATTAACAATATTATTTGCATTTGTTATTGGGCTTAACAATCTCATTTGCCCATGTTCTTGTGCATATGAATATCATTTGGCCTTATTCCTTTGCTTAGCAAACTAATTTGTCATTGTTCTTGTGATTAACAAGATTATTTGCTTTAGTTTCTGTGTCTAGCAACCTCATTTGCCCTTGTTCTTGTGCTTTGCAACATAATTTGTCATTTTTCTTGTGATTAACAATATTATTTGCATTAGTTATTATGCTTAACAACTTAATTTGTCATTGTTTTCATGCTTAGCAAGCTCATTTGTTGTTGTTCTTGTACTTATCAACCACTTTTGATATTGTTCTTGCTTAGCAAGCACATTTGTCAATGTTCTTATGCAAAAAAACATTGAGCCAAATGAGTTAACCCGTCCCCATCTCGGATTAACCTTATAGTTGGGTTTGAATGCCGGACTCGGGTGACTACCACATATAGGTCAATTACCTTGTATCAACCCCCCTGGAAAACTCATTATTTGGTTGTACAGTACCTGCCAGACTCCATCATTCTGAATTAAAAATAGTTGGAACCAAGTCTGTGCTAAACTAGTGGGCATGCTAATTTTGGCCTTAATATTAAGATCATACTAACTCTGATCCAATCTCAGGTATTGACAAATAACTGTCTTAATTCACTCATAATCAGTACCCAGCATTACCGGGATGATAGTAACGAGCCCGAGATTGTAATAAACTACATTAGGAACAGTTAAAACCTCACCACCAGTGTAAATAGATACCACGAGACTCATTTTCAACCAATTATATCACACAAACCTAAAATTAAAAATTAACTAAATTGTTATGAATATATTATAAATATGTGGATGCTATTCATTTTGTAACTCCCAAATTAATCCTCATTCACTTCTCCACTACCCACTACCATTGGAATTCATATCCACTACTATTTGGAATTTATTCTCTTATTTATTATTGTAATGGCTTCTCATGTACAATTTGTAGCCTATAAATAAATGCATTGTAATCTTGTATTATACACATGAGAAATATATGAATAAAAAGATTGTCATCTCTTGAATCATCTCCATCTTGTTTATATTTATTTATCTTTATTTTATAACATAAATTAATTATTAACCTACTGAAAATATAAATAAAATTAAAAAGAAATAAAAATTATATTTTTAGGAGAGAATAGCTCTTCTTGTCCAGGAGAGAGAATGGATGAAATGAGAAATAAAATTCTGGCTCTAAGTTCGCTTATATAGAAAAATAAAGTCTGCCAATTCAATTGGCGAATGTGGTAAGTTTGGAATTCTGAGGAAAAAGTGGTTAATTTTTTTTTAATATGGTATAAATAAAAATTTCGAAAAATTAAACCGTCAAAAAGAGTGAGTCTATGTACTATGCATATCACGGGTTGATCCGTAATACGGGCTAATATTTTTATTTTCAAAAATTTAATGGTCGATCCGAACCGTTCAACATGATCCCCATATGAATACCTACTTGCAGACCGAATATTATATTTTTTTTAGAATTTTTTATTATTTTTGAAGATAGGTAGAAAATCACTTGATCTGAAAATTCTTGACCATTCAAAACAGTGATTCTCTACTTATCTTAAAAAATAGTAAAAAAATTCTAAAAATATAAAATTTTGCTTGCAAGTACATATTCATATGAAAATTAGTTTGAACGGATCGACTGTTAGAATTTTGAAAATAAAAATATTGATCTGTATTACAAACTAAATAGTGATATGCATAGTACAGACTGTCAGAAATCATCCCGTAAATTGGGGCATATTATCCATCTTTACGATCCAAGTCGAATTTTTTATTAATAAGAATATAAATAAAAAAATATCGGTTTTGGGTAGAATATGCATAGTGTTTTTTTTTTTAGTTCAGTTCAGTTCAATTCTGGAAAAAATCACTGTAGCTGGCCATTATCGTTCATAACGGCCAGCTACAGTATTTTTTTTAACAAGTTACTTAGCACTAATTATATTTCACTAATCTGGTCGTTGACAAGAATCACGTCCAGAGGACATTATCAAAAATCACGCTTTTCCCAATTTTCAAATTCTACCCAAAACTGAAATTTTTTTATTTATATTCTTATTAATAAAAAATTCGGCGATCCAAGGGTCAAGAATCTTCCTTAAACAGCCTAATTTGATACTCACAAAAGCGATTTTTTTTTTTATTTAGAATTCATAACTCAAAAATTAACTAAACCAGTCAACATGTGAAAAAAGTTTCAAAAATAGCCTCCACCGGATTCGGCATCTGGTGGAGCTTGAGAGGGCCGGCCTATGAATCTAAATATTTATTAAGCCCTCTCAAGCTCCATCGGATGCCCAATCCGGTGGAGGCTATTTTGGGAACTTTTTCACTCCATTGGCTGGTTTATTTGATTTTTAAGTTATAATTTCTAAATAAAATAAAAAAATCCACAAAAGCCTTCCAATAAAGCCTACAAACTAACTACGTAATATCCTTTCCTCTCCTCCTTTTCATCTCCGACGAAACTGCGAGTATCGACATCGAGCAATAGAACATTGCCATGTCCATGAGAGAATGGGAGCTCTGACCAAACCCAACTTTGTAATACCCCTCGGAAGCCTTCTCCCTCCTTCCCTCGATCCTTCCCTCTCTGTCGTCTCTCTCATCACTTCCCGCCTCTCCTCCCATCAATCCCCTTTCGACACCTCACCCCCTTCCCCGCCACTCGACCCAATCACCGAGCGCCACCTCATCCCTTTCCTGGGCCCATCCCAGATCACCCGTATACTTCTCCTCTCTCTCTCCCACCCCCTCTCTTCCCTCTCCTTCCTCCACTGGACCCTCTCCCCTCCCGTCTCTCTCACCCCTACTCCCCTCCATTTCTCCCTCCTCTCTCTCTCCCTCTCCTTCTCCCGCCACTTCTCCCACTCTCTCTCCCTCCTTTCTCTTTTCATCACCACCCACCCCACCGCCAATCACCTCCGTTCTCTCCTCTCTACTTCCCGATTCTGCAACTGGGACCCGTCTGTCTTCTGTCTCCTAATCAAAGCATTGATCAAGCAAAACCGTTTGAATCACGCACTCAATACGTGTCAGCAAGTTATTGCTCTTGGATTTTCTCCTGATGTTAACACATTCAATTCTCTCCTTAACCCACTTGTAAAGCTCGGTTCTTTGGAGGAATGCTGGGATTTGTATTACCAAATGAAACGGGTCAAGGTGCTACCAAATACATACACATACAATATGTTGATTTGTGCCCTCTGTAAAGGTGAGGATGTGATCAAGGCAAACAAGTTTTTAGAGGAAATAGAAAATGAACATGGGTTCTCCCCTGATATTGTAACTTATAATACTATTCTAAATGGATATTGCAAGAGGAGGAGGCTGAATGCTGCTTTTCATCTGTTCGATGTAATGCCACTGCGAGGCATTGAGCCAAATTTGGTATCTTATACTATTATGATTGGTGGGCTGTGTAGAGATGAGAGATTAAGGGACGCTCGCAAGCTGTATGATAAAATGTGTAACCAAGGTATAGGCCCAGACAGTTTTGTTTATAAGGTTCTTATACAAGGGTATTGCAAAGCCGGTAGAATGAGAGAAGCTAGGCTAATGTTACAAGAGATGGTTGCAAATGGTTTTGTATTAGATGACTTTACATGCGAGTTGGTGGTCGACTCACATGTTAATTTGGGGAAGTTGCTTTCTTGCCTTAACTTGGTGGCATTGTTACGCAAGCAAGGTATTCGTATTTCTCTTGGCAGTTACACGTGCATGATCCAGGCTCTGTGCATAGAACAGAGGCCTCATGCTACTAAGGATTTATTGAAATGGATGGCAGATGATGGCCTTCAGCCTAATATTAAAGTGTATAATATGATTATCGATTGTTTCTGTGAATGTGATTATGCCAAAGAGGCATATGAAATGAAGGGAGAGATAGAGTCAGGAGGTGTTGCACCAAATCGAGACACATGCTGCTCTCTCATTGGCTGCTTGTGTAGGCTTGGTAGAACTACAGAAGGAGAAGTTTTAATGGAAGAAGAAATAGGGAAGCATGGTGTAAAGCCAGATGGTGATATATGCACTATGTTGGTTAATGGATATTGTAGAGAGGGAAATTTGACCAGGGCAGAATCAATCCTTAGCCAATTCGTCGAACGGTTCGGAGTGCATGATAATCGAGGTTACAATGCTTTGGTGAGAGCATATTGTGAGGAAAGTGATGATATAGGTGAGGCCTTGAAATTGCAAGAGAGGATGGCAAAATTGGGGTTTGTTGCAAATGCAGAGACTTGTAAATCCATCATTTATGGGCTGTCAAAATAAAAATTGAACTTGCGTGTACATATCAATCCATATATTTTTATCACCGAAGCTGAATTATGACGGGGAATGTGTGATAACTGGGTACAATAGAGAAGAATTGATATTCAAATTCTCGGAAATTAGGAGCAATGAATTTTTTTTGATAGAAATCATTGTTTACAATTAAGTACAGGCCTGTCAATATTCTGATTTGTGCATGACACTAAAAAAGTTTTTATTGTCTTTTTTGTTCGTTTGCTGTCAGACTGTCACTGATGTTCATAGTACTACAAAAACATAATTATTTTTATTAGTCCAGTCACTTTAATTTTGCTTCAAATGGGAATTATAATGCAAACAATTCTGTAGTCATAATTATGACACATTAATACGGGGCTAACGTAATCATTTGAATCACTAGTAAACAATAAATAAGAAAAATTATTTCGGACATGTATGTTAAAAGGATTAAAAAAAAAAAATGTTAGCCAAGCATACTAGAATCTAAATGAACGAATGTAACAACATTTTCTGAATCCATGTTGCTTGAATTTTTTTAACTTTTCAGAAAGAATTAGGGACTGTTGGGTTTTGTGACCCATTTTTTATTTTTTATTCTTCTCGTTTACATGTATCTGGCGCATAAAAGGATAAATATTTTTTTTCTATTGTCAAAATTAGGCAATGAATTTTGTCTATTAAAATTTATAGAAAATAAGTTAAACCGTGTCATTGTTATGGTTCGGTAGTGACAACAATTTGATTGAATAAAACAGGTGTGTTTGACTGCACTGGCACGCAATTGTTTGAATTATTAGGCCGATTTGTTATACTAGCACTGCAACTTTTCCCATACTAGAATCTAAATGAACGAATGTGGCAAAATTTTCTGAATCCATGTTGCTTGAATTTTTTAAACTTTTCAAAAAGAATTAGGGATTGTTGGGTTTTATCACCCATTTTTTTTTTATTCTTCTCGTTTACATGCATCAATCGCATAATAATGTTGTTTTATTTTAGTGGTTTGTTTTTATGTTGTTTGTTCTCTCCTTTTAGTTATCTTAGGGATAGATTTTGTCTTGTATTACAATGTAATATTGTTTGGGAACACTATTTCCAATTTATGCAAAATACCTATGGGTTTCTCCTAAAAAAATAAAAAATGTCTGTGGTGTTTGTAGTATTTATTATCGCAACTAAAAGTGAGGAGAAATCTACACGATCCTATTATTACAATTGAATGGTGAATGTTCGCATTGGTGTACATGTCAAGACAGATATGCATCATGCTTTATGAAACCAAAATTCAATAAGGAACAATTAATGCAAATTGATGGAGCTGGCAAATTAAATGAGCTAGAAGAGCTAAAAAATAATTGAAAGAATAGAAAAAAAAAAAGCTATCTATCTACAACAAAGTGCAATCAATAATTGACTTTGTAACTCCACCGCAATCAGAGTCCAGACAAGAACTTTGGGCCACATAATATCACATGGACGGATCGACATCAGTCATTATTTCAAAAGGGTTATGTCTATACCTATCTGGTTATCGCAAACAATTCACTTGGAGCCGTGAATAGTTTATCCTCTACAAACAAAATTAAAATTTAAAACTTTCACATGTCACATCATCATTATTCTCAATCATTCGATTTTATTTTATTTTTTGTTTATTAAAATAATGATGTAATGCTCTGTCAGACTGTCATGTTTTTAATGTGTGGGACATGATCATTTGAGAGCAATTTTCAATTTTTTTTAGTGAATTGCTAATTTTTTGGTATTTTGATATAGAAGGGATACAATGGAGTGTAAAGAAAATAGAAGAGAGGGTAGAAAGAGGAATTCAGATCCAGTGAAGTAACTCAATTTTTGGGTTTTAAATCGGAACCGTCCGATTCAAATCTGAGACAATCCATTCGGATCTGAAGAGTACGCATTCCGAGAACAAATTCGAATCCCGACGGATTCAAAGTGGACAGTCTTAATCCAAAACTCAAAGATTGGGTTACTTTAGAGGATCCGGACTCAAGAGAGAGAAGGAGATGCTAGAGAGTGAAATAGTTTATCAATTCATTTTATTTTTCATATGTTGATTACAACGTTTATATGAGTATTCTTGCTAAAAAAAACGATTATATGAGTATTTATAGCTAATTTATCCTACCTGAATCTAACATTATAATGGGTAGCTAGTGTATGGTTTAGTTTACCTATCAGTCTGTTACTCATACAAATACTCGAAGTCGAAGTTATTATAATATATTTGGCGTGAATTAATTGATATTAATATTTTAAATATTTTACTACGTGCAATCATCTTTTTCTATTACGAGGAAATAAATATTTATAATAATATTTGTGAATTCATCATTGCTCTTTGTTCTTTTAAAAAAAATGATAGTGTTTTAATTGTGAAAATTGCATCAGTAGTATAATATTTTTAGTTTGGATATATTAGAATTTAATTCGGAGTTGTTATTTGAATTTTGTTATCATGCTGAGTTATATTATTATAATCAACAATATAATATTGATTTAGACCAATGTTTTCAGTTATATTTATAAAGAAATATTTGATGCAAGATGTCAAAGAAAAAAAGATAAGAAAATTATATATTTTTTTAAAGAGAGATCCATTAAATAGTTATTATCCAAACTCACTTCGAATTTAATTATTCACAAAAGTATTTATCTATTTGAATACAAATTAATAAATTTGGTGGGTCCACTACTAGACGTAATAACCGGAATTATATACCTAACCTAATTATAGATAAAAACTTTATGAACTAAAATAGGGTAAATTCGCTAGAGGCACTGAATTTGTCATTTGTCACGAATTGGTCACTCAAATTTGATTTGTTTCTTTTTAGTCACTCAACTTTGTCATTTGTTCCAATCAAGTCACTATATATTTTTCTATCCAAAATCTTAATAGAATATTCTCATTTCGTCCAAAATATTAACGGAATAGACTCATTCCGTCCAAAACTACTAACGGAATGAGTATATTCCGTTCAAAATACTAATGAAATGAGCATATTCCGTTAGCATTTTGGACGGAAAAGTATAGAGTAACTTGATTAGAACAAATAACAAAATTGAGTGACTAAAAAAAAAAAAAATCAAATTTGAGTTACCAATTCGTGACAAATGACAAGATTTAATAACCTCCAGCGAAATTTACCATTAAAATATGCTAGTATTATACACTTTCCAGATAAGAGTCCAAATATGCTGGTATTTCAACACTATAATACCTAATAACTATTCTTAACATACGTATGTATTTTTCTATAATAATTTTAATACAATTAAACGTATTGTTTTTATTATATAGATTTTTAGAGTCCTAGAAATTATTTATTTACGTCCAAAATTACTCTATAATAGGATTTTTTTTTCATAAAATTAAACGTGTCGTTTAGTAATTAACTTAATTTACACAAACAAAAGTGGAGTAAACAAAACGGGGAGGCACAATGGGAGAGGGAGGTGTCCGATGCCCATCGGACCAGAGTCTGTTCGATGGATGGTTTCTACGATTCGATTCACTTCAAGATCTGTGCGCATAACTTTAATATTTGTGCTGTTTGTTTTAATATATGCACACAGATTTTGAAGTAGATCGGACAGTAGAAACTACCTATCAAACACTGTTCTGGTCCGATGGACATCGGACACCCTCCTCTCCCAGGCACAATAAGGTGCTGAGTTTAGCTTAAATGGGTAGATCTTCTTTTATATATTATTTTTTCTTTGTGAGTGGCACTGCAGCAGCAGTGGAATTCAATTTGGAGTCTTGGACTAAGAATAACTTTTACGATTATTAATTTTAACGCATTCAAAATTGATCACCGACCCCTTTCACAAGTTCACACGTGGCATATAAAATTAGCATCATTCAACTAAGGTCTACGTATAATTACAACATTCAAACAAATGTCTACATATAAGTTTGACCTCATGTTTGATTGTGGTCTAAAAAGTGGAATAAGAGATTTAGTCTTTATTATTCCACCAAATGAGCATTAATTAAACCGGACTAAGATAAAATAAGTCAATTTTTAGACCGGTCTAAATTAAAGCACTTCACATAGTGGTTTAATTTTATTACACGTCATGATCTAACTCAATTGATTATAATAATATATTATTAGTATATAATTAGTTTTAACTTTAGTCCACAGCCAAGTATGAGGTCAATGCTTAAGCCAAATGAAGAAGAGGAATGGACAAACATATAAAACTGGAGAGGAAAAATTTATAAATTATAAATATCGTTGTTGCTTCCAAAACCGTTTAACCAATTAAGAACCAGTAAGTACTGTTTTCATGCTCGTTGAGTCGTTGGGTATAATTAAGCAATTCCTGCCAACGTTGCAGACTTCATTCTTCTTCAGATAAATGTCACACAATGCACAGAGCCACAGAGGACCTGAGGGCTGAGGTGCAATAAGTAAATTCGGATCGTTCTACTTGAGCGAATCTCAAAGCGGACCCTTTACAGTTTCTATAGGCACTGGATTGCGTTTAGCCCGGCAGGAATTAGTCTGGGCCGTCCGTTTGTTTAAATTGCACCTCATGGGGGATACGGACTCGCCACAGAGAATCTGAAAGTTAGGAAGTACACCTGCTGCCTGTCAAGAAGAGAAAGTCAAAAAAGTAGTGATTGAATTATTAGGAGCCCAACGCCAGTCAAATTCCAAGCTGACATGCTTCTGTTTGCAATTTGAACATGTCCGTTTTCTTCAATTTTTCAACATAAGCAGCCATATCGCATGGTTTTCTCATCTGAGAGAATTTTGAGAGAGAGAGAGAGAGAGAGACGATAATTGGTTCTTTTGTTTTCTTCTAACCTCTGTTCGAATTGGAAAAAGCACACACCACAATCGTGAGTTCTATCTCTCCTTTGTTGATTTTCGAGTTCATATATTAAGGCCATAAGAGCTTTCTTCATCAATTCATGTTGCTCTGTATGCTGTCTTTTCATTCTTTTTAGAGTTTGTTTTGCAGTATCTAAAAGCGTGACTGTAAACTTATTACTCACCAATTGATTAAACATTTTTTCTTCTTCTAATTCTTTATTTCTCGTTTTACAGATTGATTTCTTATGTTGAGTGCATTTCTCAAGCACCATGTTCCGATGATTTGACCTATGCAATTTTAAATAAATTTTGGGGTGTCTCTGTCACAAAAATATTTTGTTTCTGTATAAATGACATCTATGGAAATTATATTGCCAGTTAGCCTAATTTTTACACATTTATTTCTTCATAAGAATGTCATGGGTGACCCACGCACTACTTTAGTGGGTCAATTTTGTAACAATCAGGAGCCCCAATCAGGTTCAGTTTTGGCTGATTACTTCGTACCGGCAATGGATAACTTGTATACTAATGTAAGCTCAAATGGGTATGGTACTGCTGGTGTAGGATCTGGCCCGAATGCTGTTTTCGGGCTGGGCCAGTGCTTAGAGGATCTTAGCTCCGTCGACTGTCAGCTATGCTTCGCTCAGGTACCAATTTTTTTCTTTCAGTATTTGTATTTAGAAAGTAACTAAAATACCAATTATTTGCTAACGTCGCCAAGGATATGATTACAAGATTATTGTGGATAACTCTACCTAAAATTATGTCTTTCAAACTATAAGGAGGTTACAACAGTTGTAAAGCTGAGAAAAGTATTTTGCAAAAAGAATTTCTTCCTATCAATTTAGGAAATGAGGTTTTGTTTATATTCAGCTTTTATATTGAAAATGAGGCTATATGGCAGGAAAAGCTGGAACTACATATATATATGGCAGGAAACCTGAGATTTAAAATGTGCCTTCAACTTTTGTAGGTGAGGTCTCTTTTGCCAAAATGCTATCCTAACACAGGCGGTCGAATATACCTCGACGGATGTTATGGACGATATGCAAATTACTCTTTTTTCAGCGATGCCTTGGATTCCTATGACACAAAGGTGTGTAACTCCACTTCCAGCAACTCGACTGATCGTAATTTTTATGAAACAGTAAAGAAAACTGTAAACAATGTAACTCTAGCTGCTAAAAGCAAAAACGGGTTTGCAGTTGGATCCACTAAAGGATCCAATACATCCGTTTACGCATTGGTGCAATGCTGGCAGGTGCTGAACCAATCGGCATGTGGCACCTGTCTAGATGCTGCCACTTCTTCAGTGCTCGAGTGTGTACCTGCTCTTGAAGGCCACGCTTTATTTGCTGGTTGTTATATTAAATACTCAAACAAGATTTTCTGGAATTTGGATACTGGATCTAGTTCTTCAGGTATTATAAATAATCATCCTGTATTATAATGATCTTATTCATATATACTTGTATTAAATCACAATTTTTGTAATCTTAATTCACAGGTAACCATAATCTTGTTTGGATAATACTGGGACCTTGTCTTGGAGCAATTTTCATAATAGTTGGTATTTTGTTATGGAAGAGAAAAATATTCAGGCACAAATCAAGTGCGGAATCTTTAATGCGTAAGTACCCAATAACTACACATCACAGAATCTCTAGTTTCCTAACAATAAAACAAGACAGGTCCTTTTTTTGGCAAATTACCCCAATTATTTTCTCACACATGCAAATAACACGAAGTATTTGTCATATATTGCATTTGGCACTAAACATTATTGTTCTTTTTTATATTTTGTGACTAACACAGTAACATGTTGAGTGTGGTGTAAAAGATACATTCTGTTAGCTCTGGAATTTGTTTGATTTAATATAAAAAGAAGATAGGGGTAATTTTATCACTTTGATGAGAATTTTTATGGCTAGGTGTTATCTGCAAATAACTCAGAATATGTAGGGTTTTGGTTGCAAATTCAAGAATTGTCAGCTGTTGATTTAATAGGCCATCGGCACTATCAAAATCTGATAGTAACACCATTCAATGTTACTGTGACAGAATTATACGGTGCTGATCTTCCTACTGGCATATTGCAATCCAGCCTTAATTTCAAATATGCAGAGTTGAAGAAGGCTACTGACAACTTCAATTTATCTAACAAGCTTGGTCAAGGAAGCTATGGAGCTGTGTTTAAGGTAATATTATTCTTAAACAGTATGGTTTTATACAGTGCTTATGATTATTACTGACAATTAACCCACTGGTAGGGAATCCAAATACCTAAAACCATAACCACTGGTAGGGAATCTGAGCCCGGTTTAAGGTTTACCTTTACATTACCATCTTTGCCTTATATGACTGACCAACATGACAGTACAGCATGTTATTTAGTTGACATAAACATTTATGAATAGATTAGTTAAATTTAATTTGCAGGCAGTTCTTCCTGATGGAAAAGAAATAGCAGTAAAAAGGCTGTTTCTTAACACGAGACAGTGGATCCAGCAATTTTTTAACGAGGTAGATTTGATAAGTCAAGTGCGGCATAGAAATCTGGTAAAATTATTGGGTTGTAGTTTGGATGGTCCCGAGAGTTTGCTTGTCTATGAATTCTACCCAAATAGAAGCCTCGACCTTTTCTTATTCAGTACGCTTTCCTCTCTCTCTCTCTCTCTCCCAGGGATCTTTTGTATTCTTGTTCTTAATTTATTGGCATATTAAAAAAAAAAAAATTCTTTGGTACTTAGGTTATATAGTCCTCAACCCTCTGGATGAGGTAAAAAAAGGTTTAGTGTGTTTTAGGAACCCAGGAAACCGAAAAAGGCAGTACTCGTACCTTTCTTCCAACAGGATACAACAGGTTTAGTGTGCGCATAATCAATGACATCTGATACAATTAACAAAAGGATACAACACACCATTGTTTATTTAACAAGGAAAACCTGATTCCATTTAAAGTAATTTGGTCTCTATCGACCACAGTTAGTCTCTTTTGAATCAACCAAATCCCAACCAGAGTAACACTGAACTAGAGGAACTTGTTGATCAATTTCATTCCTGAGAAGCCCAATTACAAGTGAAATTGTTCTTGTAATCGATTCATTCAATCAACTGAAAGATTAGTAAAATTATTGGGTTTACTACGGGATAATGTCAATTTTTAGGTTGCTTCGTACATGAATAATATTTTTAGAGACTACTTTTTTAGCATTTGTTAGGGACTTGCAGAAAAGTGGCTTGTTATTTGGGTTTTGTTTGCTTTTACAGATTCAAGTAAAGAAAATAATCTGGACTGGAGCCAAAGACTAAATATAATACAAGGTGTGGCTGAAGGTCTATCATACCTCCACGAGGAGTCGGAGACACGAATCATTCACCGTGACATAAAGGCTAGCAATATTTTATTGGATGATAAATTCAAGGCTAAGATAACAGATTTTGGCCTGGCAAGGGCATTTTCAGAAGATCAAACTCACATCACCACTGGAGTTGCAGGCACATTGTAAGATCCTCGCTCTCTCTCTCTCTCTACATCCTCTCTCTTCTGGCTATGCTGAAAATTTAACATTTTACCAATTTTGAAGGAAAATGTAATAATATGAAAAGAATCTCCCTTTGGTCTGACATCTTGATTCTTGGTTTATTCAGGGGATATATGGCACCAGAATACCTGGTTCATGGGCACCTGACTGAGAAGGCTGATGTTTACAGCTTCGGTGTGCTTGTACTTGAGATCATCACTGGTAAAAGATGTAGTGGGTCAGTCGGATCACATGCCGGCCACTTACTATTATCCCAGGCATTTTTCAACCCAGTTTTCTAGTTCACTGTTATATCCTACAATACCCAACCATTGTCCCAATTGTTCTGTTTTAATTATTTGCTTGTTTATTTATTGATTGTTTTTCATTTTCAGGTATGGAACCATTACAGGTCCAAAACTATAGAAAAAATAGCTGATAAAGGGATTTATCAGGATTCCCTTAAAGAGGACATATTTTCTGTGCTACAAATAGGACTACAGTGCACCCAGTCTAGTCCGGCTGATAGACCGATCATGTCAAAAGTGGTCGAATTGATCAGAAGACGGTCACCTGATACAGAGATGGTGATAAATGACCCTCCTTTCTTAAAAGTAGTAGATATGTTCGACCATAATTTAGAGGAGGGGGAGAATTCACGCTTAATTTCTATCAATTCGGGTTCTGGGTTTTCAAGTTCAGGTTGGTCTCGTTTAACTGGTAGATAGGCAATCTTATTTGATATAGTCTATCTTGCTCCATGTTGCTTGCCGTGATAGTTTTTTGTAATTTTTTTTTTTTTGAAATCATGGGTTGGAGTCAAGCCACCCAACACACTTTCAAACTCCTATGTATATTATAGAAGATTTCTCCACTTTGTGAGTTTCGAACCCATAACCTCTCACATGAGAGCCATGTGCCTTTGCCACTAGACCAAAGGCAAGTTTTTGATAGTTTTTTGTAGTTGTAAAGAATAATATTAGAACTGCAGGTTTATTGATTTGTATGCATTCAGTACCTCGTCTGATGACAAATTGTGGTGTTAATGGCTGTCATATTTATTTCATACCCAAATAGCACTTTAAAGAAATAATAATTTGGACAAAAATTTAAAGGTAGGAGGCTAGGAGCTAAAGAAGTACTAGAGATGTGATCTGATCGGCGCTTGATCAGATTGTCAGGTCTACAGCAACCATAAAACCAGTTAAATAGAGGATCAGTGCTATTATTTTGTGTTTGACATAAACAAAGATTTTCTTCCTTTTTTTTTCTTTGAAAAAATAGAACAAGCAGATTTTAAGATATATTAATTTACATGAATTTGGATAAACAAGAGATAAATTTGGGCCGATTTTTAGAACTCATTGGTTGCGACAAAAGGCCATGACCTATTTATTATTTGCGTTAATGGATCCTGGAAACCCAGCCCCCCCCCCCCAAACCTGAGGTGGAATATATATATATATATATATATAAACAGCAATTTCAGTCGGATTACCAAACTCAATTCGGTACATACGAAAATTATAGAGGTCCGTTTCAAAATTCGTGCCAGGTTAAAAAAATGGTCTAGATTTACTAATTGTACCCCATGTATCTTGAGGGATCCGAATACAAAACATTTAGCAGTCTAACAAGACACAATATAGACACGTAGTACCCTTGCACGTATTGTGTCAACGTATTTACATGTCCAAGCATGTAGACATGCGAAAAATACGTAAGACACGTACGGCCAAGCACTTGCCGGTTTGTATATTTAAAAATTAAAAGTTGAAAATCTATTCAATATTAATTTTCAAGTTCAAAATTCCATGTCGTATTTTTATTTGAAATTTTTATCTGTTTTGGGCATCTTTTCTGGATATTTTTCAGATTGCGAATGCATCAGTATGCTGACGTATCTTTACAAGTGTTGTATTTTTATTATTGTAATTTTTGACACAGTACGACAAAAAAAACTTGTAGTCTGTATCACGTGCCGTCGTGCCGACATGATATTACCACATTACTGAGCACAAAAATTGTACACTAGTCCAAAGTTTCAGCCCAAATGGACAGCTTCAAAACAAAGGTGATGTGCCTCAAGTTTCAAAGTTGGACAAAATATAATAATTAATACGAGACTTGCATGTATTTCTATAAATTAGTCAAAATAAAAAAAACCACTAGTTTACGGTGTTTTGATATATCTACTCGTTGTATGGGTTCGCCCCCCCTCTATTAATCATTGAAGGTAAAATTCAGAAGTAACGCCACTGCCAAGTTTCTCAAAAAAAAAAAAAATATTCAAAAGTTAGTTGATGTTTAATTATTTATGTGAGTTGTTCGAATAGAATTAACAGTTTTAATTTAAATTATACTTGCAAATTAGAGCAGGAAGTTAGATCGTTCGGTAACTTATATATCTATATCTGTCATTCGATTAATCGATTCTGATCATACGTACGGTTCATATCAATAATGGCGCCATCGCTGACATTATTTTATCAGATATACAGCAAATGTAAAGTTTAAATTACTGCGGGGACTTAGTACAATTTTCATTTGTTATTTTTTCATTTATTAAAAATACAAATTGAAATTAGTAAGAATCCATCTTTAAAAAAAAGAGTAAAAAGTTCACAATTTATGGAATTTTTTTTATAAACCATAATTAAAAAAAATTATGAAAACAACATAATTACTTCTTTTTTTACAAAAATCATAAGAACTGAAATGTCATTTCGGTCCGCCATTTTTTTTTGGACTGAAATAGCATTTTAATCCCATGTGGTTTCAGAGAGGGGTGGATCCACGTTGGTCGGAGGAGGGGGGGAGGAGTGCCCACCTCGATTTTGAAATTTAGTAGAAAAAATTAGACTCAGTTCTTCTTTGTTCCCCTGAAAATTAGTTTGGCCCTCTCTGAATTGAGATTTTGTCCAAATCGAACTGATTCTCTCCTCTCTTTTTTTGAAAAAAGTGGGGAGTGCCCACTGGTTTCGATTGAAACAAATAGTTCATACAACACAAAATATGAGATCAGAAAGGAAACGACACAAAATATGAGGCATACTAAAGAAACATGACACAAAATAAAACATAAAACTAAAAGATATAGTTCAGCTTAATCCCTAAAACATAAAGCAGAAATCATATATGATCTACGAAGAAGCATTGCAGCGAGGGCAATTAGAGTGACTGTCATCAGGAGATCTAGAGGCTGAAGTAGGACTACTGTCAGAGAAGGAAGACTCAGAATTAGAAGGAAGGCCAGAATCAGAGAGGTCCAGATTGTCGAACCCAAGTCTTGGATCCCCTATTGTATCCGAACTGGCTCTGTCCTGAGTATCTGAATCCGAGAGTATGATAATGCTGTCTACCTGATTCAAAAGTGAAACAACCATTGGAAGAATTAAGGTTAATTTAAAATAAGTATCATCATGTCGTAATTTGCATCAATAAGAAGTAAGGGATATAATAGCACTACCAATGCTTTTGATAGATGGAGGGGGTATATTATTAAAGTAAACCCTGTTTCTAGTAAGCCAAATATTCCAAAGAGTGGCTGCTCTAATTAATTTCACTAAAAAGGTTTCCTTGAGAGGTATACAACAATCTAAATACCATAAATCTGAAACAGTGATACAATCAAAAGTAAAACCGCTATAATTAGTAATCCATGACCATATAGCAGAAGCGAAAGAACAACTAACAAAATGGGAGATTCTGTTTTTTTTTTTTTTTTTTGAGATTTTGTGGTTTGAGTCTTTGAGCAGCAGCCTAGGTAGCGTGAAAACGGAAAACAACGAAATTAGATGGGAAAAAAATATTTTGACAGGTGGGACAATGAATCTAAGTGAATGGGTCGCAATTTATTAGAACTGTGTTATTATTTACTACTTATTGTCCTTTTAAATTGTTAGTTGAAGGACAAAAGGCTTCAATTGGACCGTAGGAAAGGACAGGTTTTTTGAGGCAAATTAACAATTCATTCTTCTTTATTTTCTTCAGATTTTCTAATAGCAAAGAATAGAAATGATTAAATTACAAAAATAATACCAGCATAATTATTTTTTATAATTATTTTTAAGTGCAAAATAGCTTATGGCAAAAAATAAGAGTTTTTGATCTAATTCGGTCGATTGTGATAAATTATTTCAACCTGATTCTGATAAATTTAGTATCCAATTAACTAATGAGTTTGAACCCAATAAGCTATTTGAACTTGTTTTTTGCCCCTCCTGGCAGAAATCATGCGTCCGCCCCTGGTTTCACAACTTTTATAATTTCATACCAGTGTTTCACAGCTTTTAAATGAGATAGAACATTTCAGTCTCCAAAAAAATTGACAGACCAAAATGATATTTAATAATTTTTGTAAAAAATAAATAATCATGTTGTTTCATAAAATTATTTTTTTCTAATTATGGTTTATAAAAAAAATTCCAATTTATGGCGCATTAGATATGACTTGGATGAATCAAGAATAATGCAAGGATAGTAGCTATTATAATTTGAGAATAGTAGCTATTCTAATATTTTGTAAGATTAGTAGAATATTTGTAATACCTTGTAAAATACTAATGAAAATAGTTAAATTTATCTTGTTATTTTTTTTTCTCACTAAATATTCCAAGATTTCATTTTAAGTAATGAAGTATTCCAATAATTTGAAATTCAGTTGTATAGCAAATTTAAAGAAATTTTGTATGTAAATAAAGAGGATTTAATTGAATCTAAGAAAGCAACTGAATGTAATAGCATGAATCATTTTTCTTTCTCTTCTTTAATCTTGCAGTAATTCTAAATAAATAAAAATAATAATAAATAAATATCAGTACAAATTTATTCACTTAACGAACAGAAGAAAAAAAAACTTAAAAGAAGCATATATATATATATATATATATATATATATATATATGAGATGGGCTATGGTGCATTGCAATGCATAGGCACCTTTGTGCATTGTACCATAAATCACCGATTCAAAGTCCAAATGACCGATCCAAACGTTCATCTTGTTCTCCATATTAATATGTGCTTGGAGACCAAATTTTACATTTTTTGGAATTTTTTTACTATTTATTAAGCCACTTTGAAAATCGCTGATCCAACGGTGGCTTAACCAAACAGTGAAACCGTTGGATCAGCGATTTTTAAAGTGGCTTAATAAATAGTAAAAAAATTCCAAAAAATGTAAAATTTGGTCTCCAAGCACATATTAATATGGAGAACAAGATGAACGGTTTGGATCAGTCATTTGAACTTTGAATCGGTGATTTATGGTCCAATGCACAAAGGTGCCTATGCATTGCAATGCACCATAGCCCATCTCTCTCTCTCTCTCTCTCTATATATATAGGGATGGGCTATGGTGAGTTGCGAAGTAAGAGGTCATTTTTACTTCAAGTCCACATTTTCATTTTGAAAATTCAAACAACCGATCCGAACCGCTCAACATGTTCTCCATATTGAAATATGCTTGGAGACCAAATTTTACATTTTTTGGAATTTTTTTACTATTTATTAAGCCACTTTGAAAATCGCTGATCTAATGGTCCGGGAAAATTTTGTTTTTTTTCTGTTCATCCGGATCTGCCATTTATAAAGTGGCTTAATAAATAGTAAAAAAATTCCAAAAAATGTAAAATTTGGTCTCCATGCACATTTCAATATGGAGAAAATGTTGAGCTATTCGGATCGGTTGTTTGGATTTTCAAATTGGAATACGAGCGTGAAGTAAAATGTTGTTTTACTTCACAACTCACCATAGCCCATCCCTATATATATATATATATATATAGAGAGAGAGAGAGAGAGGAGAGTTCAAATGCCTCCATTATTCATGCCTCCATAGTGTCTCCAAATCTAGACCGCTCATCAACTTATCAAATCAACGGACAGATCCAACTCTCCTTTAATTCTCCTCCCCTCCTTTTCCCTGTTGTTTCCCCTCTCTTATTTCCTTCTAATGTCGTTTCCCCTCCCTTATTTCCTTCTAATTTCGATTCTTCTCTTTTCGTTCTCTCCATCAAAAATTTGGTCCTGCTCTCCTTCCTCTCTCACCGTTCTCTCCTCTTTGGACTCTTGATGGAGGAACCTCAAAATTCGCATCAACCCCATTCTCCTCCTGTGTCGCCTGATCTCGGTGGTTCCTCTGAATTCGTACACATTTCTATGGAAACAATGTCTCATCCACACTCGGTCCCAGAACAACCTGATTCTTCTATTCTAGAGCATAATATTGATTGTTTTACTGGTTGCTTACAGCTGGAACATTCTAGTTCAACAGCTCATCAATCAATGATAAAAGATAATTTGAACACTACAATGGTATGAGCTCTTCTCCATACAATCTCTTATTATTTTAGTACCCGTCTGATGGAGTAAGTTGAGACTTTGCAAGAACCACTAGCTATAATTTAATTGGTCAATTATCACAAAGTTTCATAACTGAGATGGAAATCCAAAATTTGCTTGACTCTGAACTGTTCCACAGCACAAACAATGCATGATTAAAGTTGTTATTACATTTCAATATGTGTTGTTGCTTAGGTTATTTTAGCAATTTATGTTTCACAATATTTGGAACTATATATTACTGTCATTTTAGTTAGTGAAATACTTAAGTGTTTTAAATAAAAAACAAGTTGAGACATTGAATTGTTGCTGGTTGAAAAACTGATTGCATAATAATTGATATTTGAAAAAAAAAAAATGAGACCAACTAATGTTTAATTGCATGAAAAATATATCCTTTACTTAAAAGTTATAGTCAAGCACAACTAAAATAAATTATTCTACCTTTTAGGATTTTACTTGTATAGATGGTGGCAACCTTGTGAAGATGATCAATGCTCCAGACAAAGAAATTGAAATTCTTAAAGATAGAGAAAATCATAGCCAACTCAATGACACAACTCCGAAGAAGAGAATTAATGATGGGAGTGTACCTAGTGAAGGTATGGAGTTCACATCACTTGAAGAGTTTGAGAAGTATTACTATGCTTATGCTTTTTCTGAGGGATTTATTGTGCGGATCAAGAAGACACTTAAATTTGATCGAACAAACATTGTTCGGTACCGTCATTACGTGTGCTCGTGTGCTGGATTTTGTGATGCAAAACAAAAATCAAATGATGTGGTTGATGAGGTTGATGAGGATGAAGAAAGGAAAAGGAGAAAAACCTTGACTCGTAGATCTGGTTGCCCGGTAACCATCACTGTGTCAAAGAATAAGGGTGTGTCAAAGGATAAGGGTGTATGGAAGGTGAAAACTGTGAACAACAAGCACAACCATTTATTAGTTAGTCCCAACAGTTGAACCCACTTAAGACAGCATGGCGGTATTCCCTCAATAGAAAAAAAGCTTGTTGAAAAATTCAGTGAATTCGACCTCCCAATCGGCAAAGTACCGGCAATATTGAATTGTGATGTTGTATTCAATATTTCTCAAAGAAGCTGTTGGAATCATAGAAGAAATCTTAGACTAATGAACTTGGACAGAGGTGATGCAGATGCCGTTTTTCAATATTGCAAACAGAAGCAAGTACAAGATGTCAACTTCTACTATGCTATTCAAACTGATGATGAGGATCGTTTGGTAAACTTCTTCTGGATTGACTCCACAGCTCGACAATACTATGAGAGGTTTGGAGATGTTGTAGTCTTTGACACAACTTATAAAACTAACAAGTATAGTATGTCTTTAGGAAATTTTGTCGGTGTCAATAACCATAGCCAATCTATCATGTTTGGTTGTGCTTTGTTGCAAAATGAGGAAGAAGAGACATTTGTTTGGCTGTTCCAAACTTGGTTAGAGACACTGAGTGGAAAGTTGCTTGTATCAATCCTTACGGATCAAGATCATGCAATTAAAAATGCCATTGATAAGGTTTTTCCAACTGTTACTCATAGGTTTTGTCTTTGGCATATTTTGAAAACATTTCTTGGAAAACACGGGTCCATTTACAAGGAGAATTCACCATTTAGTCGAGAGTTACATAACTGTTTGTATCGTTCGATCACACCGAGCAGTTTGATAGTGAGTGGAACATGATCATGTCGAAGTACAAACTTGCAAGTGATTAGTGGCTTGGAAAGCTATTTGATATCCGACAGTCTTGGGTTCATGTATATAACCGTACCATATTTTATGCCGGTATGAATACCACACAAAGATGTGAGAGCATACATTCTTTCTTTGATTCCTTTCTTAACAAAGGAACCATCTTACGAGAATTTGTGATAAAGTATGAACGTGCTATTGAACATCGTTACATAGCTGAACATGCTGAGCGTTTTGCCTCGATCTATAAAAAACCTAATTTCAATGTAAGGTCCAGCATAGAAGAACAAGCAGCAACCGTGTATACACGAAATATATTTAGTAAATTTCAAGATGAAATTGAAGAAAGCTTCAAGTTAAAGAGAAAGAAGTTGCCCAAAAATGGATCCTCTACCCAATACAAGGTTTCAAACTTTCGTAATCCCCATGAGGAATTTCTTGTAACTATAAATGTCGAGTCAAAAGAGGTATCTTGTGAGTGCCACTTATTTGAGTTTCAAGGCATCTTGTGTAGACATATATTGGATATTTTCAATCAAGAAGGGTGTGGATGAAATACCTCCAAGATACATTTTGCCACGGTGGACAAAGAGGGCTGCAGAGGGAATTCATATTCCCCTTTACAAGAAGGATGGAGATGCAATTGCTCGTGATGTGCAGTTTAACAGTACCATGAGCCGGTTGAGACCTTATTTGCATATATCTGGTGAAGCTTTTGACACCATAATGAAGGATTTAGACATGATGATTGAAAATGTTTCTAATATGCAAGAGACTAAAGAGGGAATAGCTACTGTGGCAACCACTGAAGAGAATGCCAAAGATACATGTCACCCACTTCTTGGTGATCCACATATTTCGAAAACAAAAGGTCGCAAGAAAGATTCAGTAAAGGAGTCAAAGAATGGACGCCTAAAAGGTGGCTTTGAAATAGCTATTGAACAATCGAAGAAATCAAAAAGGCGATGCAAAGATTGTGGTGAAGTTGGTCACAATGTATCTACATGTGAGAGAAGAAAGCGGGCGAAAGCAGTCGAGTTAGTTCCGTGACAAAACTCAGTTCTAAGACTTTTTTTTTGTAATTTTGTTATAAATATAAATTCCATGTTTTAATGGATTTTTTTGTTAAACTGTAAGAATTGATAACTTACAGAAAATAGTCATTTTAATGCAAGATGATTGTCATTTTTTTTTTTGTAAAAGTGCAAGGACTGGGAATTTCTAGTATCAGTACCATGTGTCATGCGTGAGCATTTACAATTTACATGTTTATTTTGATATCTATCTGAATTCAATGTGCAATTAAGCATTTACAACCGTGTATATCTAATTGGCATTGTCTTCTTATTTAAGAAAATATTTGAACATATATCTCTTGTGTTTATGTTTGTTCTTTATTTTTATTTCAAGCTTGTATTATGCACCAAAAGTTACATACTTATTGTTAAATCAAATAAGTAAAAAACACCAAATTAAGCGTCATTTTTATTAAACTCTAACAAGAACACAAAATCCTCCTAGTAAAAACTAAGACAAAACCACTAAAGCAAGATTGCTTTATTTTGTTTATTATTGATTGGTGGTAGTTAGCTAAAGAAAAAAGGAAGGAAGAACCAATAAATCACATTTCAATCAGAATTGAATGAGAAGAAGTAAACTTGAAGCATTTCACATGATCATATAGTGATTTTGATTAAAAAATGTAATTGTAATACCCAAAAAAAAAAAGCAAAACAAATACAATATATTGTATACAATGCATAGCACCAATTAACATACCACCTTTTCATACAGCTTAAAAAAAAATTAAAGCTTCTTCATGTATCTAATATTCTTCTATGATATCTTATATGCTATATTGAGAATTTTTTCATTTTGGAGTTGAATATCCTGATGCTGAAGGAGGCTCTGTGTATTTTTCAAGGCCTCTCTCCAGGCAGCCACATCACTTCTCTTGGTAGGCAGAGGAGGTTCAGCTGAGTTGTACCGGGAGATGTCTAATGTCACTAGCGGTCTGTCGACTCTAACACTTTCATACTCTTTTGCAAGCATAGGATGATCTTGTAGAAGAAATCAATAGATATTTCAAAATGGTTAAGTAGAATTCAGCACTGCATTTAAGCTAGCAGGATGTTCACTAATAGTGTACCTGAACAACGAAAGGCACTAAACCTAAATAATATCAATACAGGGCCACAAGTCATTTACTTTTTTTTTCCATATTGGAAGACCTCAATTGAAGGCAATTTGTACTTAATCAGCATGGTTTTGATACTAGGCAATATACATTGATATCAATACAAGGTCACAAGTAATGGTGCTCGGCAATGGAGAACCTGAAGTGTAATTTACTGGTACGAGCTATAGCAACACTGGAAGAAAAAAAATACGTGAACTTCCACTACCATTTAATTTTCTGAAATCTCTAACACATATAATACATGTGAGTAATTGAAAAAAAAATAGAGAGATTTATTTTCACCTCAAAGTTAACTTCAGGCAATGGAGGTAGATCATGGACGAAATTAGAAGGCTTCTTCTTGCTTTTCTTCATCTCCTGGAAAATGAAGCAAGAAGTAGCTAATTTTTTTAGGATTGAGTAGTTGTGCCATTTTTTTTAGTTTCAATTTGTGCTTAATTGCACAATTAAGGATCTAATTTTTAGTTAGGATTAATTGCATATATAGAAAATGAAATACAAGAGTTTTAGAAAAAAAAAAAAATACAAGGTTTTTTACAGAAATATAGAAAGTTGTGAGATAAAGACCACTCACCTCAAGAAGTCGAGAATCACCGACATCAGGCGAGGAACCACCAAGGTCCATCGAGAAATGTGTACGAAACCACCGGGATCAGGCGAGACAGGAGGAGGATGGAGTTGGTGCGAAGTTTGAGGTTCATCCATCGAGAGTCCAAAGAGGAGAGAACGGTTTCTTGAAGAAGGAGAGCAGGACCAAATTTTTGATGGAGAGAACGAAAGGAGAAGAATCAAAATTAGAAGGAAATAAGAGAGGAGAAATGACATTAGAAATAGGGAGGGGAAACAACAGGGAAAAAGAGGGGAGGAGAATTAAAGGAGAGTTGGATCTGTCCGTTGATTTGATAAGTTGATGAGTGGTCTAGATTTGGAGACACTATGGAGGCATGAATAATGGAGGCATTTGAACCCTCCTCATATAGATATAGATATAGATATAGATATAGATATAGATATAGATATAGATATATATATATATATATATATATATATATATATATTAGAGAGAGAGAGAGAGAGAGAGAGAGAGAGGAGGGTTCAAATGCACCCAAATTTTTATGCTCTCATTTGCTCCCAATTTTTTATCTTCTTTATCTTCATTGTCAAAGTCCGAATAGTCGATCCGAACCGTTCAACATGATCATCATAATAAAATATGCTTGGAGACTAAATTTTATATTTTTTGGAATTTTTTTACTATTTTTTAAGATAGGTACAAAATCATTGTTTTAAGGAGATCTAAACCATCCGATAAAGTGATTTTGTACATATCTTAAAAAATAGTAAAAAAATTCCAAAAAATATAAAATTTGGTCTCCAAGCATATTTTATAATGATGATTATGTTGAATGGTTCAGATCGACTGTTCGGACTTTGAAATTGAAGATAAATGATTGGGAGCAAATGGGTGCATGGAATTGTGGGTGCATTGGAACCCTCCTCTATATATATATTAGATATAATTAAAATTTAACATACTGATTTAGAATATATTTCTAAAGTCAAGTTGTACGATTAGAGATTGGTAACATCTTTAAATTAGTTTATAAAATTTTAATGAGATAAGTTAGTAGTATTAGAATTCCGAAATTTTTATTAATATACAAAATAAATAATAAATTTAACAATCTATACAATTTTTTTATGAAATTCAGAATATCTCCAAACTGCTGACTGTGTCAGCGATTTCAGCCTCTGAAACTGCTGAGCGGTTTGAGATATATATAACCGCTGACAGTGTTAGCGGTTTAAGCCAAGCACGAATTTTGATGCTTTCTGCACACTTTTTGAAACAACAAACTGAAGGATGTGTGTTTTGAAAGTTATCTTTTAATAATAATATATGTGTTGTTTATGATTTTATTACGAATATTATTATTCATGTTCCTTGAGATTTATATATTATATCTTTGGAAGTATTCAAGAAGATGCTCTTGGTCTTGAATCATAGAACTCCTTAGATGAGAAATATTTAATCACTAAATATGTTCACGATCATGGTAATTAAGTAGGAACATTAATTACCAAGAAAGATTGCCATGTCGATTAAAGTACATTGAAGTTCTATAAATGTTGATAAAGGATTATCATTTAATTACATGAATATATAAAAGTGTATTTTTATATATTGAACACGACCTAAATGAATGGAACATTATATGGATTGTGTTTTGTGTCATTAATGTTTACATTGTGTCTTTAGAATCTTAGATATGAAATGTATATATTTTTCACATGAGAAGTATATAATGTGATTACTATTTAAATACTATCTTATGATAGAAATAAAATAGTAGTTCGTTGTATACAACTTGTGCGGGAGAAATCTATATATTAATATTATCATTGTCCCTCGTTTTATTTGAGTTATGATATTCTTGGGCCCCTTGGTAAAGTGAAATTATATCGCATGCAATATAACCGATGTAGTTATAATTATAATTCACTTGAGAGACCAAGAAAAAGAATATAATGCAAAAATGACACGATCCTATTTTGCATATTATTTATAATATCATGAGACAAGGATAGACACGAAATTAGTGGATTGAGTAAATAATTACTATGTCGTTTGGATAACTATAATGTAATGATAGAACCTCTTATAGTCAATAATATAAAGTTTTATATTATTGCCAATATGACATAGATCCTCTCGTACGGTCACACCAACTGAAGAGAAACAACAAGTATTTTATATTTCATAATGATGTATAAGATAAAATACATGAGATGAAATGATAAAATAAAATGTTATAATATGACATGCTTAGACCATAAATAAATTTATGAAGTTATGCAAATATTATTTAGTATAATGTTTGAATGCATTATAAGAATAATATAAATATTGTATAATAGAATAATATGAATAATATTAGTTGTTCATAAATTAATTTATTAATCCAATCACAAGATGAGATTAAAGAGAGAATAAAATGGCAAAACAAGGCTAGTGGCATGTGTATAATTAATTTAAACATTACACAAATGGATACCCTAGTCCTTGCCTATTTAAGGGGGCTCATTTGGGAGAAAAACATAGAATTTTTCTGCCTCTAAACATTGCCAAAAACAGCCCCTTTGAGCAGCCACGTTTTTCACTTTTCTCCTTGGCCGAAATTTTGAAAAGAAGGCTCTTATCTCTCATCTCTTCTTACTAGGTGGTTGGATCTAAGCTCTAAACTTCACATCCATCTATCTAAGAGGTGTGCTAGTTTGTTGTTTAGGTTCAAGGTGAATCAAGAGGTGGAGAGGCGCTTCAATCGAAGAGGTGGTTTCCAAGAGATCTAGAAGGGAAACCGACTTTCTTCTAATCAAGAGATTTGACAATCTCTTTAGGTAAAAGGTTTTTCATCCTCTTTAGCAATAAATTAGTTGATATTAATTTATCTTAGTATACATTAGTTTGATGAATCAAATTTTGTTTGCTTTTGTCGTATAAATAAGATCTTTTGTGTATAGAGCCAAATGGTGATAGGAAAAATTTTAAATTCTCACCACATAGGCATACACATGAAATCCCAACAGTGGTATCAGAGCACAAGTTCATTTTATGACAATTAGACTATTTAATTAGTGCTAAGTTAAGTGCACAAATTTTTAGTTAACTATCTCTCAAGTTTCTAGTTCATAAATTTGTCATTTTGGGTTCTTAAAGCATTTGGTCACTTTAATACTATTTGAATGATAATTTTTGTAGATCTAAATATTTCTACATTAGTTTACTATATGTAGATGGTGATTTTAAAATAAAACAGGGAGTTAAGATCGTTTTATTAAGTTAAATAAAAATTGGAAAAACGGGTACAGCACTGGAATTGCTGTGTCCAGTTTTCTGTTTTGCTGAGATTCAAAATTAAATAACTTGAGTTTGGCTGAATGGATTTTTGTGATCCACATATCATTAGAAAGATAATGAAGTCTAGTTTCTGAAAAACTATATTGTGTAATACAAAAATATTACGGATTTTATTAGAAGTTAAAAATTACAGAGACAGCTACAATCTGTTTTTCAGAATTGGAACCTGAGATTGAAATGTAATTTTCTCACAAACTAATAAACATTTTTTTTGTGTTCTTTATATTTCCAGAAAGGTGCTTAAATCTAGTTTTCAGAAATATATGGCTTGATTTTTTATTCGAAACAGATAATTTGTAGCATGAAAAATATTGACTGGTGCGCAGCAGACCGAAACTGGAAATTGTATAATTTTCGGTCTCACCATCGTAGAATATTAATTTTTCACAAGGGTTGTTTTGAAAAATCTGTAATATTAGATCTCATTCAAATTATGGCAAATTAAGAAGGAATTAATTATGAATTAATGACATTAAAGGTATTAATTAGCCATAATGGCAATTAAGAATGAGTGAATGACATTAATGATAATTGATTGACAATTAATGACATTTAATGCACAATGAATGACATTTAATTAATAAATATTTATTAAATTGAAATCATTTTCTGGGATTTAAAATGATTTATATGGATTGATAACTTGAGAGATAAATGATTAACTAAATAGGATTAAATAGCGGCAAGATTGCACATGTGTACTAATTTTGTTTTTGCGGTAGGATTGTGGGTTAGTATGGCTCAAGATTTTCAATGCCTTGTGTGTTGTAATGAATGATGTGTATGAATGTTTGTAATGCGGCCTAAGGTGCCATTGAAATTTAATTAGAATAATTAAATTATGGCAAAGATGTTAGGTTGCCATTTATGTATTATTATTCAAGGCTTGCATGCCAAATAGGATTTAGGATTGGGTAATTCTAAATGTAATTTTTCATTTTAATTTAGAATAGCTCTAAAATAGAATGAAGATTGGGTGGGTACTTGTAGTTTAGAATTATATCAAGGTTATTGATAGAGCTACAAGAATGCAAGCGGGAGCCATACAACCCACGGAGCTTGTGAATATATGAGATAATTTAATGGTTAGGATAGGTATTGTTGTATGAACACATGACCTACCAAAATTATCAAAGTCATATATTTGCTATGTCCATGAAAAATTTAAGAATAACTTTCCTTCTCATTTTATCACTTTAAGCTAGTAATTAGGAATAAGCATGAGTGTGATCTTAATTATTAGAAATAGTGAACTTGCATGAATTTGTTATTAAGCCTTAAGTGAGTGGGAGTTGTGTGAGGCACACCTTACTCATTATGTGGGAATAACTAGTTCATGCTTGTTGACCAATAAAATGAGTTTTCTTACAACGAATCACCAAGATCTAGGCTTGGGTTTTGGGAAAGAGAGTTTTATTAAGAAATTGGATCTTTCTTTCTTAATGAAAGCGACAAGAGTCATAAAGTTAGGTTTTACCTAAATGTTATGATTGGTAAATGATACCTACTTAGACAAATATTTTAGATGAGTCTATTTATTTGAAAAAGGTCTTGTGTGACTAACAAAAAAAAAGGACAAACTTTAATATTTTGTTAGTACAAATTTTATTGAAATCATAAACACTGACACATACCCTTAAAATGTTTTTTTTAGCTATGTCTACACTTCCAAATTTTCTGCGTTCTATGGTCGATAAACACCCCCTTGCTAATGATGGGTCAAACTATTCTGATTGGATTCTCAAACTGAAAATCGTGTTGCGCTTAGAGGATCACTTACAAATTCTGGAAGGTAATTGCCCAGAAGAGAAAGAGAAAGGCAAGGCAACTGATGAAGAAAAAGAGAATCAAAAGAAATGGAAAGAGCAGGAGCGAGTTGTGCAAACAATGATCTTGGCCAGTATTGGCGATCAGTTGCAAAGAAAATTCTTTGACACTCCGGCCAAGGAAATTATGGCACAACTGGAGAAAATGTTCACTGATAGTGCTCGAAAGGAGCGCTATAAGACCACCATCGCACTCACAAGGTGCAAGATGATGGAGGGTGAATCTGTCTCAGTGCACTTTCTCAAAGTGCAGGGTTATCTGGAGAAATTGGAGAAATTAGAGTCTCCGATACCTGAGGACATTGCTTGAGGATATCATTCTAGGATCACTTCCATACTCTTACAAGGATTTCATCATGCATTATCACATGCGTGAAAAGAGTATGACATTGAATGAGCTCCTCAATGCGCTCAAGACCGCCGAGGTTGACATGGGAAAAACAAAGGAGAAATATGTTCTTGCCATCGCGCCAAATAGCAAGAAGATTACCAAGAATAAAGGCAAAGCAAAAAGCAAGACAAATAAGGCGCATTCCTCGCTCAAGGGCAAGAATGGAGGGGCTCATGCGAGCACCTCCAAGGGAAGCAAGAAAGGAAATTCACCTAACTCCGACACGGAGTGCTTCTATTGCCATGAGAAGGGACACTTCAAAATGAATTGCCCCAAGTACAAGCGTGACTTGGATGAAGGCAAGATTGAACGCAAGCGCCCTAAAGGTATACTTGTTATTGAATTAAATTTAAATTTAGCCACAACTATCCAAGATTGGGTAATGGATACCGGATCATGTGCTCACTTAGTTTCTAATGTGCAGGCACTAAGGGATAGGAGACCTCTCTCCAAAGGAGAGGTAGTGTTGAAGGTCGGAAATGGTGCAAGTGTTTCTGCGGTCACTGTGGGCACCCTTGATCTTCATTTATCTAGTGGTCTTTGTTTAAGTTTAAAAGATGTTTATTATGTTCCTTCAGTATTTCGAAACATTATATCTGTATCATGCTTGGATGCAGAAGGCTTTTGTTTTGTAATAAATAACTCCCGTATGGTTATTGAAAAGGATGGTCTATTTTATGCAAATGCTTTAATTTCAAATGGATTATATTTGCTTGATTTAGGCGAGGATAAACATATATTGAATATTAGTAACAAGAGACTCAAGATATCTCAAACGAATGAGACACTCTTGTGGCACTATCGTCTTGGTCACATAAATAAGAAACGCATAAAGCAATTGCAGCAAGCAAACCTTCTGGGTTTATTTGATGATGAAACAATTGGAACATGTGAATCTTGTTTAACTGGAAAAATGACCAAATCACCATTCAAGAAGAAAGGTGAGAGATCAAGTGGTTTATTGGAATTGATACATTCTGATGTATGTGGTCCAATGAGTACTAGTGCAAGAGATGGTTATAGATACTTCATTACCTTCATAGATGATCACAGTCGATATGGCTATGTGTATCTTATGAAGCACAAGAGTGAATCCTTTGAGAAATTCAAAGAATACAAGAATGAAGTAGAGAACCAACTTGATAAGAGAATCAAGGCTCTACGAACTGATCGTGGAGGAGAATACTTGAGTAATGAATTTAACACATACTTGAAAGAGTGTGGCATTATACCACAACTCACTCCACCCGGACACCACAGTGGAATGGTGTTTCCGAGAGGAGAAATCGAACCTTGCTTGATATGGTTCGTTCAATGATGTGTCAAACGGAGCTACCTTTATATTTTTGGGGTCATGCACTCCAAACTGCGGCTCAAACACTAAATATTGTTCCATCAAAATCCGTTGAGAAAACACCACATGAGTTGTGGATGGGCAAACCACCCAACATATCTTTTCTCAAAGTTTGGGGTTGTGAGGCATACGTCAAGCGTATGTTGTCAACAAAACTTGAACCCAAAGCGGATAAGTGCTTCTTCATTGGATACCCAAGAGAAACGAAAGGGTATAGTTTTTGGCACAAGTCAACGAATACTATATTTGTTAAAAAGGGTGCAACATTCTTAGAGAAGGAGTTTCTCGAAAAAATCAAAAGCAGTGGTAGTAGGGTGACACTTGAGGAAACTCAAGAGGACCTACTAGTGAATGATCATGAGATGAATGACGACATTCAATATGATAATGAAATACCACATGAAGCTCCTTTAATCAGTGGGAGTACAAGCAGTCAAGCTTTACAAGGAATTGTTGAAGAGACTCAGACTTCCCCACTGAGTGTTCGTTTAACTCAAGATGAGTCACAAGAACATAGAGAGCTTAGAAGGTCAACAAGAGAAAGAAGAAGACCCGAACTATATATGGGTCTTCATGAGATCTTGGTAATGGATACCGACGATCCCTTGACCTACGAAGAAGCAATGGAAAGAAAAGACTCCAAAGCATGGCAAGAAGCCATGGGATCCGAAATACAATCCATGTATGACAACCAAGTATGGAAATTGGTAGATCTTCCGAAAGGATTGAAAGCCATTCGAAACAAATGGATTTTCAAGAGGAAAATGGACATGAATGGTAACTTGACAACGTACAAGGCAAGACTTGTAGCAAAAGGTTTTACTCAAATCCAAGGAATTGATTATGATGAAACTTTTTCACCAGTTGCCATGTTTAAATCTATTCGGATAATGCTAGCTATTGCTGCATTTCATGATTATGAAATATGGCAATTGGATGTCAAAACAGCTTTCCTAAATGGGAAATTGGATGAGGAGGTATACATGGTACAACCTCAAGGTTTTGAAGATCCGAAAAATAGTAGCAAAGTGTGCAAACTTCGAGAGAGCCATTTATGGCTTGAAGCAAGCATCAAGGAGTTGGAACAAGCGCTTTGATGAAGAGGTTAAAACTCTTGGATTCATTCAAAGTAAGGAAGAACCTTGTGTGTACAAGAAGGTTAGTGGGAGCCACATTATGTTCTTGGTTTTATATGTCGATGACATATTGCCGATAGGTAATGAAAAATCTTTGATGGAGCAAACAAAGAACTCATTGAAAACTATCTTTTCAATGAAAGACATGGGGAGGCTCAATATATTTTAGGGATTAAGATATATAGAGATAGGTCTCGTAGGCTCATTGGTCTAAGTCAAAATGTATATATTGACAAAATCTTGGAAAGGTTCCATATGGAAAATTCCAAGAAAGGAAATGTACCAATGAGTATGTCTGTGCATCTTAGCAAGTCACAGTGTGCCACAACACGCAAAGACATTGAATACATGAAGAATGTTCCCTATGCTTCAGCCATAGGTTCCATCATGTATGCTATGACTAGCACAAGACCCGATGTCGCATATACTCTAAGCATGACAAGTCGTCATCAAGCTTCACCTGGTCCTGATCATTGGACTGCAGTAAGAATATTCTTAGGTACCTGAAAAGGACCAAGAACAAGTTTGTTGTTTATGGTGGTCAAAGAGAGCTCATTGTAAAAGGTTACACTGACGCTAGTTTTATGACAGACCCAGATGATAGAAGATCTCAATCTGGGTACGTCTTTCTTCTGAATGGTGGAGCTGTGAGTTGGCGTAGTTGGAAACAATCAACTACAGCTGACTCAACCACCGCAGCAGAAGTCATGGCGGCTGCAGAGGCAAGCAAAGAGGGAGTCTGGATAAAGAAGTTCCTTGAGGAACTCGGCGTCGTTTCATCCAGCGAAGGCCCCTTGGAGCTATTTTGCGATAACAGTGCATCTATTTCGCAAATTAAGGAGCCAAAGTCACATCACAAAACAAAGTACATGGACAGAAAGTATTTTGTAACTCGTGATTTTATCGAAGAAGGCAAAATTTCATTGTTATGGGTTGACACCAATAGCAACACAGCCTGATCCCTTCACAAAACCCTTATCGCAAGCCAAAAGCGAAATTCATTTCGAGTCCATGGGTCTACAAGATCATGGAGAGTGGCATGAGGAATAAAAGGGACTTCTAATTTTAGAGTTTATGCATTTGTTATGAGAAACTTTAAAAACAAGTGGGAGACTGAAGGATGTGTGTTTTGAAAGTTATCTTTTAATAATAATATATGTGTTGTTTATGATTTTATTACGAATATTATTATTCATGTTCCTTGAGATTTATATATTATATCTTTGGAAGTATTCAAGAAGATGCTCTTGGTCTTGAATCATAGAACTCCTTAGATGAGAAATATTTAATCACTAAATATGTTCACGATCATGGTAATTAAGTAGGAACATTAATTACCAAGAAAGATTGCCATGTCGATTAAAGTACATTGAAGTTCTATAAATGTTGATAAAGGATTATCATTTAATTACATGAATATATAAAAGTGTATTTTTATATATTGAACACGACCTAAATGAATGGAACATTATATGGATTGTGTTTTGTGTCATTAATGTTTACATTGTGTCTTTAGAATCTTAGATATGAAATGTATATATTTTTCACATGAGAAGTATATAATGTGATTACTATTTAAATACTATCTTATGATAGAAATAAAATAGTAGTTCGTTGTATACAACTTGTGCGGGAGAAATCTATATATTAATATTATCATTGTCCCTCGTTTTATTTGAGTTATGATATTATTGGGCCCCTTGGTAAAGTGAAATTATATCGCATGCAATATAACTGATGTAGTTATAATTATAATTCACTTGAGAGACCAAGAAAAAGAATATAATGCAAAAATGACACGATCCTATTTTGCATATTATTTATAATATCATGAGACAAGGATAGACACGAAATTAGTGGATTGAGTAAATAATTACTATGTCGTTTGGATAACTATAATGTAATGATAGAACCTCTTATAGTCAATAATATAAAGTTTTATATTATTGCCAATATGACATAGATCCTCTGTACGGTCACACCAACTGAAGAGAAACAACAAGTATTTTATATTTCATAATGATGTATAAGATAAAATACATGAGATGAAATGATAAAATAAAATGTTATAATATGACATGCTTAGACCATAAATAAATTTATGAAGTTATGCAAATATTATTTAGTATAATGTTTGAATGCATTATAAGAATAATATAAATATTGTATAATAGAATAATATGAATAATATTAGTTGTTCATAAATTAATTTATTAATCCAATCACAAGATGAGATTAAAGAGAGAATAAAATGGCAAAACAAGGCTAGTGGCATGTGTATAATTAATTTAAACATTACACAAATGGATACCCTAGTCCTTGCCTATTTAAGGGGGCTCATTTGGGAGAAAAACATAGAATTTTTCTGCCTCTAAACATTGCCAAAAACAGCCCCTTTGAGCAGCCACGTTTTTCACTTTTCTCCTTGGCCGAAATTTTGAAAAGAAGGCTCTTATCTCTCATCTCTTCTTACTAGGTGGTTGGATCTAAGCTCTAAACTTCACATCCATCTATCTAAGAGGTGTGCTAGTTTGTTGTTTAGGTTCAAGGTGAATCAAGAGGTGGAGAGGCGCTTCAATCGAAGAGGTGGTTTCCAAGAGATCTAGAAGGGAAACCGACTTTCTTCTAATCAAGAGATTTGACAATCTCTTTAGGTAAAAGGTTTTTCATCCTCTTTAGCAATAAATTAGTTGATATTAATTTATCTTAGTATACATTAGTTTGATGAATCAAATTTTGTTTGCTTTTGTCGTATAAATAAGATCTTTTGTGTATAGAGCCAAATGGTGATAGGAAAAATTTTAAATTCTCACCACATAGGCATACACATGAAATCCCAACACAAACGATTCAGATTAAAACAACAAACGACTCAGATCCAAATAAAAAAATGTAATCATTACAACTTGCGGCAATTCATCCGAATTGAATTTAATACAATTTTTTATTTAATTAGAAAATATTATAATTTATTTATTTATTCTATTAAAATATTAGAAATATTTTTATATTTTTTTTAAATTAGATATAATACCATATAATTTGATTTATCAAAAAGACTTAAACAAATAACCCGGATCAATATTTTTCAAATCGAATTTTTCATGGCTATAAGAAAAATTAAAATATTTCTTTGTGTGTTATTAGAAAAAATTAAAAATGCTTTGAATCTGAATTATTGATTCCGGTTCAAAAGTCACTTCTAGGTAAATACAGAAAATATTATGGTCTTTCTATTTTTGAAAAAATAAAAAATTTAACAAAAATATCTGACAGGAGACTTTGAATTTGTTAAACTTTTATTTTTTCAAAAATAGAAAGAAAATAAAATTTTCTATATTTACCTAGAAGTGTCTTTTGAACCGGGATCAATAATTCAGATTCAAATCATTTTTATTTTTTTTCCAATAACACATAAAGAAATATTTTAATTTTTCTTACAGCCATGAAAAATCTGATTTGAAAAATATTGATCCGGGTTATTTGTTTAAGTCTTTCTAATAAATCAAATTATATGGTATTATATCTAATTTAAAAAAAATAAAAAAATATTTCTAATATTTTAATAGAAAAAATAAATAAATTATAATATGTTCTAATTAAATAAAAAATTATATGAAATTCAATTCGGATGAATTGCCGCAAGTTGTAATGATTACATTTTTTGTTTGGATCTGAGTCGTTCGTTGTTTTAATCTGAATCGTTCGTTGTTTCAAAAAGTGTGCAGAAAGCATTAAAAATCGTGCTTGGCTTAAACCGCTAACAGGGACGGCGCATCTGGCTTCTGAAACCGCTGACAGTGTCAGCGGTTTGGATAGATTTGGAAATTAGTATAAAAAATGTATAGATTGTTAAATTAATTTGGAATTTTGTATATTTATAAAAATTTCAGATTAGAATTAAAACCCAACTATACAACCTACTTATATGCTGGACCATAATTAGATCTGCTTAGCCCAACGATTAGTCCATTCATTTCGATACTTTCATAAATCTATTATATATCCAAGTAAATCAATTTGGCCCCCAGACATCCCTTAAGGCTTTTCTCAAAATTAATTCTCTGTTCATACTTTATCGACATAAAATGAAATCATTACACTTTCACGTGGAGGGCAGGAAATTCATGAGCTATGACTCACCTCCTTCTTAGACCGTCTAAATCTTGTATAATAGAGTATGTATGTTCTCCTTCATACCCTGCAATACGGAGAAGCTAGGAAAGAAAAGGAGAAGGCCAGTACAAGAATTGCTTTGCACGACTTTGCCTTTACACGACCTTGCCTTGCTCGTTTCGGAAAAACTCAAGTTGGAAACTTGGAAAAATCTCCACTAAATTCAAGTGCGGATTTACGTGAATTTTTACTAAATTTTGTAATTAGAATTAAATGTTACATAGTTCATTTGAACTTAGAATTATGTAATTTAACGTACTTGCATATTCCAAGTTCGTTTCGGCATACTTAATAAATACCCCAAAAATATCAAATAGCATTTCTAAGAATTGGTATCCGAATTGAAAATTTTTTTATAGATTAATCTGACTTGGTAAATTAACCAATTTATCCAAGTATTTGATATCATTTTTCTGTATAAACCTGTATAAATTGTTGATTCAAACTTGACCATTGAGTATAAATCCGTTTGAATATCAATTATAGTATGAATAAAACTCTGATCGAATCTGAATTTTTATGGAAACATTTATCCTCGTCACTTTCGAAAACGGTTGATCCCCGATTTCGACCAGTTTTTTAGCGCTAAACGTTCTAGATATTTTCCTTCTGACCCTCGCTGGACGAGGATCGAATGTCCTCATGCGTCCCGAGGTAGGAAAACTCATTCTGACAATCCGACTAGTCAACGAATCATGAGATAGTGACTCTGACAAGGATAGTATGTGAGTGATGACTTGAGCCAGATGATGGTAATACCAATATTGATAGATTTACATGTATTTTACATGTGGTGGTTCTTCTGTATACTAACGAAGTATTGTGCTCAATTGTTTCATATTATGCCTACTTTCAACGTTCCGATAGATTTGTTTCTTCGAGTAATACTTGCATTAACACTTAAAAAAAATTGTTCAAAATTCTTTTAATTATATTTCTCTTATTTAATTTTAAAAACTAAATTTAGCATAAATTCATGTAATGGAACTAAAACCTGCACTGAGAATCTATTCTCACCCATACATTTATTTTGTATGTGCCACATTGGACATGGGTTCCAGGCGGTTTCCCAGAGGGTAAGTATTTGGGCTCAGGCAATATGTCACCAAGAAAGGCATATGATGATAGTTGACTACCTCATTTTACATGCTGTCGACCAAACCACTGGTCGTGGTACTTTTGTGTACTTGCTCCTCACAGACCTGCCAGATATATATGTGTATGTGGTGCAGATGTAGAGCACCAGGTTAGGTAGATCTTAGACCTTTTTGGGTTTGGCCACTTTTTGTTTTGTACAGTTGGCCTTACCACTTTTGCACCCGAGTAAGATTTTAGATCTACTCAGTGGTCTAGACAATAGTATGGTAGTATTGTACTAAACACTTGTTTTATAGTTATGTATGTTTTGTTTACTGCTCTGATTTTACTTTTTTTTTATTTAATTTACATTGAATTAAAGATAAATGCCTTACGGATATACATTTCATGTATATTCGTGGCAGAAACTGTTATGCCCGAGTAACGGGGTGTGACAATATTGAACAATTCCACAAAAGACAAACAAATAATAGTGACTATTCGCTAATCCAAACATACCCAAACGTAGATTAGTAGCTCGAAATAGTGCTAATCCGGAATAGTAGCTATTCTTGACCCACCCAAACACACCATACAGTTAAATACGCCACGTGCAACAGGAGGAAATGAGGAATAGCTAGGTACAATGCTGAATTAATACGAACCATGCATCATGTGTTTTGTATTCTAAGAAGGAAGGAACAGGTCAGTACCCTTTAATTAACTACTATTTTCTATTAAATGCAGACAGCGCACGTCCCATTAATTAATAAAATTGAGCTGTTATATACAAGTGTAAAGATCTAACTTGTTCCTGACTTTAGGAGCACGTATATAGCGATTAGCGAGATTTAAATCACGGCAGACACCATCATTAATAACATGCTTGCACGCACACTACGTACACCTCCAGCTGCATGGATTATATTACGGTCCTTTAGAAATTCAAATCCTTGTTGACAACTTGAGATGTTTTACGACAGATGTTAGAATAATAAACGGTCGTTTGCCAACACAAAAATACTACTGCATGTCTTTTTAAGCGCTCAGCTAGCTGTTTGTTTCAAGTGCGAGCATTGAGTTTCAAATTTATAATCTCTTACACACAACTTTGTATTGTTGTTATTGTATCGGTCCATTTCTGTCTACATTTTATTAATATTATTGTAGAATCTAAGTTATATGATATCTTCAATCTGTTAAAAATCATTATAATTTAAAATCTGTTGAATATAGATCGAGTTTTATGGATTTGACAAATTTTTTTTTAAACTTAGCAGTGGATGTCAAGTATAATTTTCATTAATTAAGATGCAAAATTAAATTCATCGTTCTACATTTAAAACATCATCCACATCAACCTACATCAATATCTAAAAACATCCACGCCTAAACATCAACATCTAAACATAAAACTTAACATCTAATAACAAATTAAACAAATCATTTCTTTTAGTGATGACATCGACGACCTTCAACATCATCGGTGGAAGGAAAGTGGGGTGGAGGCGTTAGGAGACGAAAGGAATCGGTGACTAGGGTTATTGTCATCAGCTCTTCCAAGTTCTTCCGATGGTGGTGGAGAAGGACAAGAAGGTGCCGGTAGACGAGAGAGGTGACGATTAAGGCTAGTGTCACCAAATCTCTCTTCCTTGATAGTCAGGGGTGATGCAAGATTTCTGCCAGGGATGGGTAGAAATCGGGTTCAAATATCTTATCAGATCAAACCCATTAACTATGGGGTACTAGATAAAAAAACAATAAAAATAGTATACATTTACATTAAAAAATAACAAAATAATATTATTTTACATATTAAAAAACAACAAAGTTGGTCCGAATCTGTCAATTTCTATAAGATATATATGAAAACAACAAAGTTTCTCATTATCAGTGCGTTTGAACTGACCTAACAGACTTTTCAGTTCTAGAAGGGGGCAAAACAATTTCTAACGAGGGGCAAAGTGGTATCGGACCCGTATTTTACTGCTAAATTTTAAAATCTATGGAGGAGCAATTGCCCCTCTTTAGCTGACTATGGGTCCGCCCCTATTGATAGTGGTGAGGACGTTGGTAGGCGGAGAGAAGGTTGAATTTGCTGACTGCTAGAGTTTCTCGGCGAGAAGACGAAGTGGACGAGGGTGGTAGAACATAATGAAGAGGAGGGGGGCAAAGAAAACATAGAGAAGGGCGGTCTCCTCCTCTCTGTGAGATCCCCGCTCCTCCAGATGAGGGCGACTTGCTGGAGGCGAAGAGAGACAGCGGATGAGGGCAGGGCGAGTAAAGACGGCTAGGATTTTTTTAATGTGTTTGATTTGATAAATTTAATCAATAATTTTTCTTACATATTTAGAATAACTAATTAATGTTGATAATTAAAAAATACAAACAACATACAAATAAAAAAATAACTTAAATTATATTTTGAATAAGAAATTAAAAAGGACAATATTGATGCAATACCATTCTTTACATAACATATTTAAGCTAATATTATGCGCATCATTCATTAAACAATACTATAAATATAATAAACAAAATAAACAAAATGTTTCAAGCAACATTTAATAAATATGTTAATGAATGATGGGATTCCAAATTGTTTATTTTGTTTATTATATTTATAGTACGGTAAACAATACTTATCTTCGTTTTGGAAATAAATCTGCTGTGATTCCAAAGAATCGCAGGATTTCTGCGATTTCAATTCCAATCCTCCATGTGTTTGATCAACTAACATTTAATCCGTACATGCATTTGATCAACTAACATTTAATAAATATGTTGTTTACCGAGTCGGATTGATCATGTCGGACGCGAGTTGATCGGATTAAGAAGGTTGCTTCCTGCGTGTATACCCTAATTATGGTTATATACGGCCAAGCTATGCATGCCTTGTGGAATTACGGAAGAAATCTTCATAAAAAAAATTAAAAAAAAAGAATTACGGAAGAAATCAGGTTTCTGGAAGAATTAAGAAATTGTTGTACATGTGTGCCTAGAATTTTGTTTTCCTATTAGCATAATTTATGAATTCGTATCCTCTGCGTTAAGTCAAAATTTAAAATCCGTACTAATATTAACGTCTTGGTGTATTATAAGCATTAGCCTAATTAATCTGAATTCTGATCACACAATTAAAAAAATTAACTCAAATGGTACGTTAATGCAGTTAATGCAGAGTATGCGGATTCATAATTTATGGTGCTAGATGGCGAATTTGGTGCTGGGTGACTTTAATATTTTACAAAATCTTTGTGTTTCTAAAGAGAGGAAGTTGAGTTACAAGCAAGACATGGACTCTGCAGATAGCCTTTTCTTTTCCGGATGCCTCATACAGTCATACTCTCTAGGTACAAACCCAAAGAAAAGATAAATACAAACAAAAGAGGGTATGCGCTTGTGGAAAGCATCATTGCACTGCACTGAGAAGAGACTTTCCCTTACTAGGTTCTCATTTAATTTAATTTTTTTCACTGTATTGTATTTTCAAATCCATAGAATCCCGAACTCTTAATTGAACAAATTAATGATATTTAATTACAGATGAGTGTTCAAATTTAACTTTGACATAAGAAAAAAGTATTGGAAGATATATAGCTCTATCAATCTTTTTCAAAGCCGTAAAATCTGAAAACCAGCTTTTTTATTTCTAATCATCTTATAAAGTTGTGAAGCAATGCTTTAGTACAGCAGTGTGCCATAATAACCGGAATGGAGAGTTTCTAGGGAACATCGCCAAATTCATTGTGGCAACCACGATGTAAAGCTATCTATGTGTATTCGAAATTTGACATTAAATCCCGGATTAGTGATTACTTCATTTGTGAGGGTTTTTTTTAACAATAGGTAATGATTGTGAGAATTCACTAAATTATTAAAAGCTCATCCAAAATCTATTGTAAGAATTTGATCCTTGTTCTACCAACGAAAGATAAAATTTCCAAATAATATGTGATCATTAATCTTATTAAATAGCGAGGTTATATATGTCATTTCTACCTTCGTAATAAAATAAATAAACTTCTGCAATCATTAAATATTGTTCGTTATGTATTGATGTGAAATTATAAGATTTAGATCATTATAGTCGTTGGTGGAGCTTGAATTGAATTAATAAAAGACTTGATACTCTAATTGATTGAAACTTAATACATGTTTCATATTTTTCCATATATTATTTTTGAAAGGGATAAAGTGGTGAAATTTTAATGCTATTTGGTTGTTCGTTGTTAGGACTGCAAACAAATCGAACCAAATCGAACTTATCTCAGTTTGAGTTTGGTTTCAATTAATTTTGAATAAGTTTGGTTTGAATTATTTTCGAATTTAATTTTTTACGAACTCAATTTTGATTTTTCTTACAAACTTTTTTATTACAAGGAAGAGTGATTGTAGTTGCTGAGAGCGAGAGGTGAAAGTCGTCTAGGATTTCAGAACAGAGAGCGAGAGTTACGACTTACGAGTTATGACTTATAGCTAGACGGCCATATGTTTTAACTTTTAAGTCATCAGTAGAAATCAATAATTCACGTTACTATGAGATTCAAACTAGAATAGTTCGCAAATTTATTTCGAACAAACCAGGTCTAGTTTGAGTTTGGTTTGAATTAATTTCGAATTAAATTTTTTACGAACTTTTTCGAATCAAATTCGAATCGAATCACGAACTACGAATTTGTTGTACAACCCTATTTGCTGTGGTAGTTATCTAATGACACATTATTTGTTGTCAATATTTTGAAGGATGGTCAAAAATCACTATTTTTCTAAGGCTGTATAGGATAAATTAAATGAATACAAAAACATTTTATTTGAAAATAATAAACTAAAAATTACAAATAAAAATGTATTAAGAGATCTGTCCGAATTATTTAACACAAAATAGAGTTTGTTAATGTATAACTCTAGTATGTATAAAATATGAAAAGCATCGAATACAGATTTTTCTATTTTTTTTTCTAATTATATGCATCTCTACAAATAAAATAAATTATGTTTTGAACTCCCGAAAAAAAAAAACAGAGAGAGTGCATCTGATGGACATCAGACTCACTTTTGAGTTCGTGGACTCCTGCGCCATCAGATATGCTTCAAGATCCGCACACACTTGATTCACATGAATATTAAAGCAGACACACATGCATATTGAAGCATCCACACAAATCTTAAAGGGGATCGAATGACGAAGGAGTCCATCAAACTCAAAAGTTAGTCGATTGCTAATGTCTATTGGACCCTCTTTTGCGTGCTTATATCAGCAACTCACCACACCACCGGATGCGTGGTATCTGCCTTACAAAACTAGCAATTGGTAAGATGGGACCGGGAATGAAGAATAAAAAAATGTACTTAAGACTTACAAAACCCATATAATTATTAGAGGCACACTTGAGCACCAACCAGCACGCATTCCTGGTAATTCATGTCATACCCCAATCCAATGGACGCGAGAAAAAGCAATCAAAAGAAGAGAGAATAAACACCCAAAGCTGCTTGCCACTGTAATCATTTCAATTCCCCCGTTCTATTATATTCTATCTTGGTAATCCCTTCTCCAGTCATGATAAAATTGGACATCTCCAGCACTTTATCTATAATTAAATTATGTTCATATTCATAGAATCGGATATGCAATTATGCAACTCTTGTTACCCATTGTCTCGTTGTTGCTTAGAAGTATAGCATCACTTGATGATGATTTATTTGCTAGATCATGCTGTACTGTCGGTTGACTTATCTTCATTTTAGCCCAGCAAAAACAATGGCATAGAAAGATGACACCTTTTGCCACATTATATATGGAAAAGAAATAAACATTTTTTTTATTAACTTAGAAATATAAACGCAAGGGTTTGCAACAAGAAAAAAAAGGTTTGCTTCTACCAAAATTTTTATTTGGATAGAAGTTGGAGCAGATGGAGTTTCTCAACACTTTGTATTTGTCATTGATCAATAATGGATCAGAAGAAAATTAGAAGGTAAATGATGATCAATTAAAGAACCGAAGAAAAAACCCCAAAAAGTATGTTAGGGCAGACACTTATAAATCAATGAAAATATTAAAAATAGCACTTCAATTCAATATATATATATATATATATATTAATTTAAAAGCTGATCAATTTACAACGTTAATTGAATTTACCAAAAGAAAAATGAAATGCGTATCGACTATCGAATGGTTACATAACAGAACTGTCAGATTTAATTTTAATGCTACTATTGTAATATTGGGAAAAAAAAATGTATCATTTATTGTGGTCGATCATTGTAAGCCCACATGCTCAGGATTTGAGTAAAAGCAGAGAGTTAAATTATAGCGGCACTTAATTACCTCATGCTTTGAAGTCATGCTTTGTCGGAACCTTATACCCTACCTTGTCTCACCAAAGTGACCAGCTCTAGCTAGCTCTAGAGAGAGAAAGAGAGAGATGGATTTTCAGTTATTTTTCTTGGAAATGGTGAGAGAATGAATAAAGAAAGGATTGCTGTCTTGAGTTGAGTTCCATAAATACTTGGGAACTCTGTTGGAAGTGGAGCTGCTTTGCTTTAGGGACGGTTTGGTGTCTCTTAATTTGGCCAATTAAACCGATCCAGAGGGAAAACAAGAACAAGACGTAGACAGAGAGAGAGAGAGATGTATTCTACTGCTACAAGCTACTGCACCCGGAGAAGCAATTCATCAAGCAGTGCAATTCTAGTTCGTGCAAATGGCTTCTTCTACTAATATTACCATTTTCTCGCTCCGACTCATTTTACTTCTCTCTCTCTTCTCAACCTTTTGCGCAACAGTCTCTGTTTCAGAGACCAAAAATAATACTCTAAGAGTAGGAGAAGAATTAAGAAAGTATAAGAGAGCAAGAGCTTTGCTCAAGAGACTAAATAAGCCTTCAATCAAGATAATTCAGGCATGTCTTCTTTGCCATTTTTAGTCTGCATTCACCATGCTTGTATATATATTGTTTGCCTACATTTTTTGTATGAGATCATACTCCATAAGTTTTATTTTTGTCTATTTGGAATTAACAACTGTTTGATTTGGTGTAACAGAGCCCAGATGGTGATATCATAGATTGTGTACCAATTCATAAGCAGCCAGCATTTGATCATCCAAGGTTAAGAAGAGAGAAGCCATTGGTAGTGCTGACACTCTCTCTAATTAAATCCCTTTGTCACGCACACCCACACACACACACACAAAAACACAAAAGTAATATCAGAAGCTTAATGAAAGTATATACCCAAGAAGAACAAAAATTGAGGAAAGGAATTTGCAACATATATATGCCTTAAAAAGAAAACTATTACTCCAATATAGTAGAGCAATTTGTCAGAAACCTTAATGAAGATTGCCTTAAAATGTTCAAATGCAGGAACCGCCAAAAAGGCCAAGAGGCCATGTAGATGCAAGAAACATTAGTATGGATTCAAAACAGGGTGATATAAGAGATATACAGCAATTATTTGCGGCTTCGGGCGAGGCATGCCCGGACGGAAGCATACCGATAAGACGCACAAAAGAAGAGGAAATTTTGCGGGCGAGTTCTATTAAGAGATTTGGGAGAAAACCCGTGGCGGCTGGGATACGCCGGGACTCCATCAGCAGCGGCCATGAGGTAATTAATTGATCAGTTGTAGCTCAATTTGAGCATCAAATTTAGAAGTCTTAAATTTAACAGTTAGGATCTCAACCAGAGTACGTAGAACTGTTCTTATTTCACAAAAATGTGTATTGGCACCACACTACTATTGTATGGATCAATGCATGACGCTTGCATTTGACTGCTTATGTAATTTAGTCAAGCGTATAACAGAAAAAACCAGGCGGTCCCTATCTACAGTTAACTAAGAAGAAGTAAATGACGACAAAGATATTAGTTGGAATAAAAAAAAACAGAGTTTTTTCTCACAAAAAAAAATAGGAAAAGAAAAGAAAAACAAATTAAAAAAGAACAGTGCATTTTATTTAATTACCTCTGTTATATCAAAATGAACATGTACGTATTTATTTGACCGTACAATTCCCTCACATGGTGTATATAATTAATATAATTCTGTATTTAATTTTAAGCTATGTTACTCCGATAGTTTATATATGATTCCATACCCAATACATATGATATTGTTGTATCGATACTCACATCATATCGTCCGATTTAAAAATTATCGTATTACCGTATCCGTGCAACATAGATTTTAAGTTACTTTTTGTGGGAATTGAATATGTATATACGTATATATGACAGCATGCGGTTGGGTTTTTGATGGGAGAGCAATACTACGGTGCAAAGGCGAGCATGAATGTATGGGCCCCACAAGTAGCGAGCCAATCAGAGTTCAGCTTGTCTCAGATATGGGTCATTGCCGGTTCCTTTGGTAATGATCTCAACACCATTGAAGCTGGATGGCAGGTTCGTAATTTTTATAATTCGCACACAACAATTAATAGTTACTTTCCTGTTTACGACTTTTCTTTACTTTCTCTTTTTTATTTTTCCTGTATATTTTTTTTTTGTTTGCGATGAAAAGCTCAAGATAGAATATGTAGCATAACTTTATAAAAAGACACGACGCTCATAACGCTTGATGTTTTGCATTGTTCGAGAAAATGTCCGAATTATCTCTACTTCCTCGGAATTCATCCGCACACGATAAAAGGAATTTTTTTTTTCAATTGTACTGGCAACTATATATGTTTCCCCAGCTTCATTAAACAGTTACAAATAATCAATTTTTCGTTTAGAAAACTTTTCTTTTCAGAAATGAATGTTTACAAATAATCAATTTTGGGTATATGTGCAGGTTAGTCCGCAACTATACGGAGATAATTTGCCAAGATTTTTCACCTACTGGACTGTAAGAACTTGAAATCTTATATCATGCAAATTCTTTCATTTGACAATTTTAAGTGCCCATGTTTAATTGAATTTGGTACCATTAATTAATCGTGGCAGACTGATGCATATCAAGCGACAGGATGCTACAATTTACTATGCTCCGGATTTGTCCAGACGAACAATCGTATAGCCATGGGTGCGGCTATAAATCCTACATCTTCCTACAAGGGTGCACAGTTTGATATAAGCCTGCTTATTTGGAAGGTATGCACAGATTCATTATATAGTTGTTGGACATCGATTTAAAGTAATTAATGATCTCTTGTTGTAGAGGTTCAAGAATTTCTTGATAGTTTTATTTATAATCTATTCCAATTTTTGAGTAAACTCAGCTAAGGAAATTTGATGAGTATAACTTAAAAATTTGTTGGATTTGTTTCAAACACGAATTTAAATAATTAAAATTGATTTATTTTATGAGTGATGTATGTACATATAAAATTTTCAAAATTTCAAATTTATTTGATACAAATTCAAGCGATTAAAAAATGATAAAAAAATGAATGCATTGAAATAATTTATAAACATTCATTTTTTAACACTTGACATTGAACTAAATAAATTCAAAAATCAAAATTTTTCATGTACACACATCACTCGTAAAGTAGATCGGTTTAAACAGTTTATATTCATTGTTTAAAGTTAAACCGATAGATTATAAAATTATACTCACCGAAAATCTTTTGAGAAGCATTACACATGGTATTGATAGGATTCACTACGTATATCTTAGATCAAAATCTGTTTCTTTTCTTGAGAAAAGGAGCATCCTCATTTTCTTCCATCCGGATCGTTCAAAATTCATCGTACTGCTTCAATTAAATCTGAATCATTTTAATAGACTAAATTGATTTGGAAATAAAAAGTAATCGAGACTGTACAATGAATTTTGAACAATCCAGATTTGAAAAAATGAGGATCTCCTTTAGTTGGTTCCCGTATATCTTGGCCGTTGATCTTTATTCATCAGCCCTTCTAGACTTCATATTTCATAGGATTCCTCCGTCTGGTCCATCTTTCCATATCACTGTTCATGTAATCAAACGGTCCAAATTGTATAACTGCCCATTTTCTGCTCCGTAAAATTGGAAAAAAAAAACATATTAATTATTGTTCTATAGCTAATTGTTTTATCAAGTTAATTATTATTTCATTAATCTATTCAGTATTAATTAATTATTTTTCATTTACTTGACTACTTATTTTTCTTTAACCATTCAAGTTAATTTTGATATTTTTAAACTTAATTCTGACTATATTTAATATGATTAGTTTTTTAAATCACTAATTACATCACACTAATGTATATTATATTTTGATTTCATTTCTCAATTGTTAACAATTATCCTTTGTTTATTTACACTAATCCTACTATTAAATTTTATTTTTATTCACACTTACCATATTTTGTTCAAGCTACTTATATATCAAAGATAATCCATATTTTGTTCACACATGCAGGCGCGAGTACAATGATAAAATGTTAAATGAACTTGTGTGTGAGTAATATTTAAGACAATTTGAATGAAGACTTATGGCGCACGTCAATATATTAATAAACAAGCAAAATTCTCCAAATATTAACGGGTACATCATTTACAAAACTGGGCCATGGCAAGTGCGAACAAATTTGACGTACTTTCACTTTTCTGTGGGACTCCACAAGGCTAACTGCCTTTAAAATCCTTTTGTCAATTTCTCTGTCCTGGACACATCTGGCCCTGTTTTTTTTAACTAAAAAATTAACCAATTCTATAGCTTTAAAAAAACAGAGAAGATCAATTAAGTCAAAATTCTCAGAAGAGTCAATGCAATTGCACTTGTAGCTAGGTACACCTTATCAGAATTTCACATTTCAATTTGTGTATTCCTTTTCACCGAATATAATTATTTCTGGTGAAAATGGACGGATAAATAAGTTGAAGATATTCAACTAGCTCAATGGACATAATATATATACTTAAGAGAATTAGAATGTGCCCCAAACCACTGCATTGCAGGATGTAACAGTCCTCGATCTTTTGTTGCAGGATCCAAACCACGGTAACTGGTGGCTGGAATTCGGGTCGGGTGTACTAGTTGGGTACTGGCCGTCTGTATTGTTTAGCCATTTGGCGGATCATGCGAGCATGGTTCAGTTCGGAGGAGAAATAGTAAACACCGGACAATCGGGTTTTCACACGGCGACTCAGATGGGCAGCGGCCATTTTGCGCAGGAAGGGTTCGGCAAAACTGCGTATTTTCGGAATTTGGAAATAGTGGATTGGGACAATAGCTTGATCCCCTTGACCAACCTTCGGGTTTTAGCCGATCATCCTAATTGCTACGATATACAAGGAGGGATTAATGCTGTCTGGGGAAATTATTTTTATTTTGGAGGGCCAGGAAGAAATATCAAATGTCCTTGAAAGTTGAAACTAATATACTATCTTGCCTTCGGTGCTTCTTTCTTTCTTTTTTCTGATGTTTTTTCAGGTTTTGGACAGGCTAGTTGACGAAGAGAGGTTTGTTAGCAAATTTGGGTTATCATTATATACGGTTTTATTTTTAGTGGGCTCTTTTTGTAAAGTTTGAGAAGAAAAGGAATTAACTAGTAATTACATAACACACTGACACTGTTTGACTTCCTCTCTCTCTCTTTTTTTTTTTTTTTTTCTTTTAACGTTCTATGAATTTCAATTCTCCATCTCTCTCCCCCTCTCTCATGCAACAAAATTTGGTTCTAAACTAATGCTTCTAAATAAAATTCGGTGCATCTTGTAAGTTGGTATGCAGCTTTAGAATTTGGGATTGTGTCATGTGTCATGTGTGGAGCCTTCTCTCACCTGACAAGGTCAGATTGATGTGAATTAGCGTATAAAGAAAAGCAAAAGAAGAAGAAGAAAAAAACTGAAAAGGTTAATAGAGTACAGTGCTCTCCAGCTGTTTGTCTCTTCCTTCCCTTCCAAGTTAATTAAAGGAAAAAAACCAACAGAGATCTCATCGGCTTTATTCCTTGCAAGTTTGCAACATAACTTAGTGTAGGTTTCCTAATTGGTCTAACAAAGTAACTTTTTTTTATCTACTAAATTACCGCACCAATTATCCTTCTTCGTTCGTTATTACAGGACTATTTATTAGGTCACCAAGTCATAGTTTAAACGTTAACCTTTAACCTTTTAACCTTTAAAAGTAATCCCTTCTCTACATCTCCAAACCACCCATATTTCCTGGCAAAACATTTTTTCTGATAATTCTTACCATGGTTAAATTATTATTCTCGATATGAAAGATTACTGATTCAAAACTCACAACATACTAACGAGAATGAATGATTTAGGCCTTTGACGGCATTCCACGCTTAAAAAGAAAATACAGCTAACATCGATGCGGTCTTTCTCTTATTGAATGAATTTCGTCAATAACATCAATTATAATTACTTGTTCTTGATCGGATGGTCAAAAGCAAGATATATATAACAGTGATTTTTAAAAATCCTCAAAAAATAGTAAATTTTTTCCAAAAAAATATAAAATTCGATCTCCAAGTATATTTTAATATGGAAAATACATTGAAAACTTCGGATCGATTTTTTGAACTATGAGAATCACTTACTTTGTAGCATCAAGATCTTGGTCATATCACTTTGACCTTAGTCAATCTCTCTCTCTTGAAAACTGTTAAGTACAATCTCTCTACACACATCTACACCTATACCTATATATCAATTTTAAAATATTCTAAAAAAATAGCAAATTTTTTTTTAAAAAATGTAAAATTTGGTTTCTAAGCACATTTTAATATAAAGAATATATTGAACATTTCGAATCAAATGTTTGTACTTTAAAAATGAAGATATGAACAGAAAGTAAAATGAACAAATTTTACTTTCCAAAGTATGATAGCCCGTATATATTGTGAGGTTTTTGATCAACTTTCTGCTTAATTTCATGTCAAATTTCAAAGAAATTATAGTGCCTTTTGGTTGGAACAATTCAAGTACTCTTATTCATGTTGATGATACTATTCCTGCTTTTGTTGATGGAACAATTTAATTGCATTGGTTACCTCTTATTCCTGCTTTATTTTGCTTTTATCTCAACTGTACAACTTAGTAAAATTTACGGCGCTTGTAAGCCACCAAGTAAAATAGCTTCCAGAAATATATAGTTTCTCACGCAAATATTGTGCACGTATTATAAGGACAAAATAAGCAAAAGAAGAATGGTCTCTATCCTCCTAGCAAAACTTTATGAAATGTGAATAGTCGACTCCATAACACGACCAATTAAATCGACCAAATCTTGAGGCCCGCTGATCTTACTGAAAAGCCCCTTGACAAGTCCAGGAACATCACAATCGTCCTTTGAGCAATTAATTGAAAAGCAACCCTTTTTAATCCCATTTCTCATTTCAAACTTTCTTGATCTCATTCTCATTTCAAATTTAATACAATCCTCGTGTTCACCGTCTAGACTCTTATATGTCTTAATCACTGCCTGACATAACTCGCGGAATTTATTTTCTTCAAAAGCTTTTGCAATATCTGAAAAGGCATCATAATTCTCCAATGAAATGGTTCTTAAATTTTGTGCACCAAAAGCCTCTTGTGATATCATTTTGGATGCTACGTCTTGAATCGATGTGAGATTATGCAGAAGATGGATGGCAATTTTGGAGTTTGGCACATGATATAATTCAATTATATTTGCAAGGGCATATCTTGTGATGAAAATGAACAAGTCGTAGAAATTCATTCCTGCATATTAAATGCCTATATCATTTTAGTTACATGAACATAAAAAAAGGGTCACCTGGCTGAATGTTGGGTAACATATTGACTGGTTATTGCTTTCTGGACAAGTACTGAATCTTAACAGTAACCCTAAATAAACATAAACCAGTAAAGCAGAAGGAATTGCTACAGGTGATTATTAAAATAGAGTGCTCTTTGATGGTGTCAATTCATGCTTGGGATAGTACCAGTTACATTGGAACTTTGTCCCTTTACTTGGGAAGAGAAAATTGTACCAGTGTTAGCTGCCAGGTTACGTTGGCACAAACTTTCAAAATCATCTGAGATGTCTCTTATATCTTCTATGTATTCCTTTGCTATTTTGTAATCTTCAACAAGCAAATTCCACTACAATACACACACAAACACACAGGGACAAAAGATAAGATTGCTAAAAAGTTATAGTGATTTAGACACTTGCTTGTATTCTTTGGTAAACGTTCCCGATTATGAGGTTTAATAAACAATAAAACATAAACTACCTTCCCCACAAGTGTTATTTCTCTTTCTCGATATTCTATTCATTGCTTAAATAAAGCTTACATCAGCCATAATAGTTAACTTCCACTGAAAATAAACACAACTAGATGATCCTATCATTGCTAGTCGATATCATTCTGGAACCATACTTTCTGAGTGAGGTCAATTTATAAAGATTATAAGGAAATCTCCTTTAATTCAATAAAATAATCTTAAATTCAAATTAAGACTTCCACAGAGTGAAAGGACTGAATTCAGAGACCTAAATTTAGGTTATAAACAAACTCCATGAGCTCACAAAGAAAATAACTAGAAAAAAAAGGATTTTTCATGCAATCGTTGACAATTACTCACCACCCATGAAAGGTTATATCCATTGAACCAATTGTGGTTTATTGATATCGTATCTTCCTGTGAATAATATTTTATTAGAGAATATTTCCGTGAAAAATATTATGCATACTCAAGAAACAAAACAAAAAATAAAATAATACATACTAAATTATGGACTTGATGGTACCAACCACTTGGTACAAAAATGATATCTCCACTTTCTTGGGTGCAATCCAACCATACTGTCTGCAAAATTGTATGTACTAATTAGAGTTTGGCATGAAAAATACAATAAGGAACAATACAAATAATTTAAAAAGCATAATTTACAATAATACCTTTTCAAAGCCAGGAAATTGCATTTCTGAAATATCATCATAAATACTATAAATCGATGATTGACCATTCCTGCATTAAAAAAATGATTTAGGGAGTAATAAAAAAAATAAAAGACAAATGAACTAACTAAATGACTGGCTATAAGTTGCAAGACCAACAATTATCTTTTTGCAGAAAATGCACAATCGAAATATTTGTAAAAATATCCAGCTAAAACAAAAGGCCATTTTAAAACAAACAGGACAAATATCGTATTCTGCATTTTCTTTTTCTTGACCTCTTGATGCCCACCTAATAGTCCCGTGGTACATCTTGCCATATACAAACAATCATGGGCTTTATTTGCAAATAATGACAAGCAATTAATCGAATGTATTCCTTCAGTATTCTAAAGTTAGAATTAAACAAAAGCAAAATTGAAGTTTACCTATTAAAGAGAAGGTGAGATTGGGAAGGAGGTAAGAGGAGCCAATATTTTTTACCACACACATTTGCCGACCAGCTATATGACCTGAACACATCAGCATGTAGAGGTGTCCATGTACCTATTTAATACAAAGAAACAATAAAGATGATTTAGAACAGGGTACATGAAACAGTACCAAAAACATGTGAGTTCTTGCAATGACAATCAATAAAATGCACTTTTATAAGATATAACAAAATATTTATCACATTTGCAACAAAGGACAACTTTTTTAATGTTTACAAAAAACACCGAACTGTTAGATTGATATGAAGAGGGCACGTTGCATTAAATACTGGCAATTCACAACCTTGCCCCAGCTAACAATCGTTTGTTTTATCCAAGTTCTGAATAACTATAATCAAACAAAGGCTGTTTTGAAATTGTGGTTGTATGTATATTAAGCCTGTCCCAAGCCAAGGAAAAGGAGGATGTGATAAGGCGTGGTGAGCCAACGTAAAGAACACAACCTCTTTATGGAAATGAAACCCTACCATATGACTTCGATTGGGTTTCATTTCTAGCCTATCCAAACTTGTTTGGGACTAAAGACTTGGTTGGTTGGTTGGCTGATATGCATTAACAGACAAAACCATAAGAAGCAATTTGAAAAGTTGAGATCTTGGAGATTTGAAACAGGAAAAACGGGTACAATTTGCCCAATGGATAACATTAGATTGGAGTCTAAGTCTCTCAGAAAACTTATTATCAGCCAATTGGGCTCCAAATAAACAAAACCATATGCACAAGTGATAGTCAGTACTTGGTATGGTACAGTACCAGTCACAGGAAAAAACACACAAAAAAAAAGTCTTTACATGAGATTGACCTTTTGGGCCCATGTAGACAAAACGGTAGTCCGCACAATTTGCTTCATTTTGGTGGGGACAGATATCAGAGTCTCTGTGCAGAGTATGGCTGTCTAGATATATATTTAACCAATCATCCTTAAAAAAGGTTGGTGTTGTATATGCACAATAATTTGGATATTCCTGCAAATTCATAGAAAAAAATGTCTAATATTTAACTTTGTAATACAAAAGAATCACACTGGGGTTAGATTTTCAATTCGTACAGGGACTTAGAAAAAAAATGTCCAATATTTAACTTTCCTGCCAATTCATACAGAAAGTAAGATTTTCAAAATATATATGCATGAAAACAGTTATATTTGAAGGGATATATATGCAGCTTTCACATTTTGGGGTGGCACAGGGGAAATTCACTAAACCTTACCATTTTGGAATATCCTAAAACAAAACTACCCTCTATTTTTTTAACGTGCACAGTTTTTGCCCAGCAAATACTATTACCAATTACATATACCTAATATGTATATATCATAACATATATTATAAGAATTGTGTAAAATATATGTTTTTTTGCAAAAATTCAGTTATACAAAGGATCTAGTTAATTTCAGTAAATTTTAGCAACAAGAATAAAAAAATGCAACCATATCCAAATTGAACCTTCACAAAGTGCCAATCTTTAAGATATAGGAATGACTCGGGTTCATCACTAGGTTTCACTCCATTGCATGAATGTTGACTCCAGCTGCGAATAAAATCTGGCAGTGTCATCTCTAGCCTCTTTTGATCAGAGTATTCTTTTTTATTACAATCTGCTACCTATTGCATAATGAGTTACAGAGAAAAGGATGGGTTTATTTGTAAGATGATCAACAATTATAAATTTCCATTTCAGTTAAACTCCTCTCTTAATCTTTCTCTAGTACTGCACAGGTAATAATTGCCTCGTACTAATATTAGCAGCTTACTTTGGTCCTAGTCTGACTCTACCAGCTTATACTTCAGACATGACAAGATTCGATTGAAAGTTAAAAAAAGGACAAAGAAAAGGTAAGAGTAGAGGAGAAGATGGGAATTGAGAAAAATGGTACCTGAACAGTAGAAGAGGAGCAGAGAGAAGTGAAGAAGGAGAGATTGGGCTTGGTAATAGTAATAGTAGGGTCAGATTTTTGGACCCAATCGGTGTGGGATTGCCACGTGTCAGTTAGACCGGTGAGCACGACGGGGAGATTAGGTTTCATGTATCTGTCGATGAACTGTTCGTAGGTCAAGGATCGCCCATCCACCCTCTCTATTTCGCCGCCAATTTTCAGCGCCATCTTTTAAGTTTCCGGTCGATGAGGGAGAGGGAGATTAGGAGCCTAGAAGGAGGAGGTAACGGAATAGAAATGGAGTCGATGTCGATGAAAGAGCAATTCGCACAATGACCCTCTGACTAATGGGGTCCACAATTCATCAGTCACCTGCTAAGGCTTAATGAATGGGCTATAAGCAACCGAGTACTGAGGCAGGCCTCCAGAGCGGTTGGCTAGACTCAAATCGGATCCAACATGAGCCCATAATTAATGCCACCCAACCCATGAGATAATTAAGGCCATTTTGGGAAACAATATTTGCCGGCTTAATTACTTATTGGCGCCCCATGGCCAGGCCTCCATCAACACCAATACACAATTAATCCACATATATGGACTATTAAAATTTACAAATAATAAGCACATTAATTTAATTTAATACCTTTCGGAATATATATCAAGAGTTGATTTACATCTCCTATCATATATAGCTGTAAAGAGATAATATATTAAGCACTACATTTAATGCCATTTTAGTATGAATAGGTTGAAAACTACATAATCAGTTTTTGACTTTTTAAAGAGAATGAAAAAAATAAGCCCAAGTTATTATTAAGCTTAAGAAAGATTAAATTATATGACTTTCAAAATTTGAGATATCATAATCACAAAGAATTCTCATACCTAGAAATCCTCTTGTATCTTTTCATAAGGTTTGTACTTCGTACTCGTTTGACGCGTGGCATAGTCATGGTGTCATCCCGACTACTGCATCATGTTATTTGAATTAATCACAAGTAATTTATCAGAGCTGATTTTAGGTATTGCAATCTACCAAGTACATGAAGTGAGGAAAAGCAACAGAACTTTTTATATTATACAACACAAACCGACAATTGCATCGTTGGCAGTCTAGACGATAGCGGCACGGGCAGAGCCGCAGAGTAGATTATTTGTTTTTCTCCTGTGGTTTTGTATCTTTCTTAGTTCTCCCTTTCTATTCATGTTGCGTTGTTCTTTTATCTCTTATTATTTAATTATGACATGATGAAGGCATGATCAAACAGTCAGCTCTACTGACCAATTATTTTAGCCGTACTCTTACCTAATGATCGGCCAAATTAATTATATATGTATGATGTATGTATGCAGATATGCAGATGCTGAGACTGAGAGAGTTTGATCGCTTCTTCTCCATTTATTAAAGAAAATTGGGCGTCAAATAAAGTTGGACGATTTCAATGGGGTAGTTAGTTTGCACTGATGATTTGACTTGGCTGTATATATATAGAGACTAATATGCTTTAGGTAGCATAGAGGGTCAAATACATCCAACTTATTTTTTAATTTTCGAAGTCTAAAAAGTCGATCCAAATTATTAGATGTGATCTCTATATTAAAATATACTTGGTGACCAAATTTTACATTTTTTCGAATTTTTTTACTATTTATTAAGCCACTTTGAAAATTACAATCCAACGGTTTCGCTGTTTGGTTAAGCCCATTGTTGGATCAACGATTTTCAAAGTGGCTTAATAAATAGTAAAAAAATTCAAAAAAATATAAAATTTGGTCTCCAAGCGCATTTTAATACAGAAATCATATCTAACGGTTTGAATCGACTTTTTGAATTTCGAAAATTAAAAAACGAGTTTGATGTATTTCATCCTCTATATTACCGAAAGCATATTAGTCTCTGTATATATATATATTATTCTCTTGACTTTTGAAATGCGTACATCAAATTTGAACATGTCTATATATCTTGGATCCAGCAAGATCCGATTTATCCGATATATAAAAACAGCATGTCTTCATTTTCTTATTCCGCAGAGGCCAGCCCATCATTTGATGAATTCCCATCCTCTGAGATATCTCAAACTTTGCATGACTTTTTGGAATATTTCAATCGTTCAAATATATTATGCACGAATCTCAAAGATAAAATAATACTGGCCCCCTACGGTTCCCCGAATAGACACCGGACACGTCGGTCACGCAAAAATTGAGATATCTCAGAGGATACGCACCCTCATTTGATTGGGACATTAAATGACGCAGTGATATATATGTGCGTACAACTCAAGCCTCACGAGACTACAGATACATGACCAAATTTAGAGGCCTCTTATTAGTTTACAGACAGCTCCAATGTTGCCTGAAAATATAATAGGTTAATGAAAAGTAATCCTCTTTTTATCCGCCACTAAGTAGCAGCAGAGGCATCAATTGACATTACTCTTTTGATAATATCAATAGTAATTTAGCAACAAGTGGAAAGAAACCGGAGCCGAAAATGTGGTATGGTCGGAGTTTAGAGCGTAGAGTTCCATCTCAGTCGGAGCACGGTGGTGAGTAGATCCGGTTGTCGACGGAGTGCTGCGGAGATTGAAGAAGCGGATCCGATCGTGGATCGAGAGGAAAGTAGTTAGTGCTGAGCGGAGCCAATTGGAGACGAGAATGCGGTAATGTCGAGCTCGGAGTGTAGAGTTTTCATCTCGATTAGAGCGCGACGGTGACTAAATCCAATCATTGTCAGAGCGCATCGGCGACCGAAGAAACGGATCCGGTCTTGAAGCGAGATTGAAAATAAATTTTAAAATTGAGTGTGAATATAAATTTTTTTTTATGCTATATGAGGTGATAGAACTTAGAATTTGATAACTTTTTCTTATCAAAATATATATTAGTGGTAATTTTAACCACTAACTATAAAAAAAAATATTAATAGTAATTTTTCAAAAAAAAATCAAATGAAATTGAATAGTTATTTTAATAATATTACCATTATTTTTTCAAAATTAATTGAAATAATTAAGAAATTAAAAATGATTCCGAATTTGGGAGGATAGTTAACAGGATCGGCAAAGGAGATTTTAGCCCATTCTCTCTAATATTTTAGCTTCTCTCAAAAAATGATTCCGTTTGACATTTAATGTGTTTGTGTTTGAATTGGGAGAAAATCGCAGATCAAATCGGATTGAAGTCATGAAGCATAATACTCTAAGAAAGAACGAATCTAAGTTTTGAGATTATATCTAGATCAGATCCAGAATTAATGTTGGTCCGACAACACTTTACCATCCCTAAATATCCTCGACCGTTAATTAAAATATAGTTGACCAATCAAGTAATGTTTTAAACACGTGAGAAGAACCTAACCGCTTTATGCAAACTTTAATAGCAAGTAAAGGAGACGTGAAATGGAAATAACACAGGCAATTTGACAACACATGCGATGCAATGCTGCACCGATCAAACCTAACATATATCATGCCATCTTTAGAAGCTGTACCTGTACCACACCAACAATTGATTCAATTCAAAAAGCATGCAACGCATGAGCTTTTGTGCCAGATTTGTACCTGTCGAACCTGATAATTATTATGACTTGATGCTTTGTGGCCTGCCTGCCTTTGAAGCCCAAATTTTGCACTACTATTGCTTTCGACAACTGTCATTGGTGATTGGTTACAAGTTGCAACCAGCTTAATGGTGAGTTTAGATTTTTTTTATTACAACCTTTCTGGTGCAAAACCATAGTGACAACATTTGCAAATTATTCGGTTTTTTTGGGATGTCTAACCGAACACCGAATTATTCGGTTGACCGAACTTTGACTGAATAATTTCCGAATAATTCGTGAATTTTACAAATTATTCCCGAATTTTACGATTTTTTCCGAATTTTTCCAAGAATTTTTTTTTTTGTTATTTTTTGTTTTTACTCTCTTACAGAACTGAGATCTCTGATTCGAATAATATTGAATCATTTCTGAATTTTTTCCGAATCACAAATTTTTTATCTTACCGAACCGAACTCGAATAATTAATTTGTCACTGTGGTACAAACTGCAAAGTGTGTTGTCATCCACCAGGCAGTGAGTCACATGAAAGAAGAGATAATTTTGTTTCCGGCATATTTATTAATCACGTGGCCCATTTGTGGATGCTAACAGGGGCCCGTCGGTCAGGGACATAAAACAAGCATATTGTTGCGTGCAAGAATAATAGAATATGGAATTTCTTTGCACATGGACCATGCTTTTCTAGCATATTTATTAATCACCCTAAACCCTAATTTCCCCTTACTTTTTATTCGAAACTGTAACCACACTACAATAGTTCGGTAAAAAGGATTCCAAAATTCTCTAATTAATAGCTTACTAGACAAATGATTTTTGATTTAGTGACAAAAACACGGTCTCTGTGTGAGAGATTGTAGGGTCGAAACTTAAATGGAGAAATTTTTTTATTATAATAACAAAACTATTAAATAATTGGATGACTTCATCTCCAACTTAACTAAAAAATAATAATTAGCTATTAATAAGTTGAGGAGGGTTCCAATGCATCCAAAATTTCATGTTCTCATTTGCTCCCAATCATTTATCTTTATTTTCAAAGTCCGGACAGTTGATCCAAACCGATCAACATGACCTTTATAATAAAATATGCTTGGAGACCAAATTTTATATTTTTTAGATTTTTTTTTACTATTTACTAAGATAGGCACAAAATCACTTTATCGGATGGTCTAGAATCTCCTTAAGACAATAATTTTGTACCTATCTTAAAAAATAGAAAAAAATTTACAAAAAATATAAAATTTGGTCTTCAGACATATTTTATTATGATGATCATGTTGAACGGTTCGGATCGACTATTCAGACTTTGAAAATGAAGATAAAAGAAATAAATAATTAGAAGCAAATGGAAGCATATAAATTTGGGTGCATTTGAACCATCCTCTTATAAGTTTTCTATTTTATAACCTTTTTTTCCTGAATTTGTGATGACAAACGTTTTTACAAAAAAAAAATAATAAGTATCAAATAAAAAATTCGGTACCCTCCTTTCACGCAAAAACATACAAAAACAAAAGAAATATCACAGAAAAAATATCACAGAAGATTTCAAAAAGAAAGTTTACTGAATCTTTGATTCAGTACACCTCTTTTTTAATTTTTATTACCAGATGTAGTACATAAGTTTTCTTAAAAAAAAACGAGCGTGCCGAATCGAAGTTTTAGTATATGAATATCCCTATGTACTGAAACTTCTATTTGCTACATTTTTTTTTACAAACTGTGTAGCCTTGTTTGCAGCGGAATCACACTATCTGCGGAGTTTTTACCTGTAGAGCTGTGCGGTTTTTTTAATCTGGTCCGTTCGTTTTTGATCGGACAAATCAAATAAGATTTTGGCATGAATCTCAAAGCAAAATTAATACTGCCCCCTCCATCATCTCGAGCACTCACTGGCTGAGATCAAATATGGACCGTCCGATCAGCTCCGCGGGTAAAAAACTCCACAGAGGATACTGGTCCTGTTTGCAGCGGGGTGAAAGGAGGTACCGAATGAATCGCTCAGATTAAGACAGTCTAATTCGAATCCATCACTTAGAATCGTCTCGGAATTTGAATTTATTCTCGGAATGTGTGCGTTTTGGATCCGGATGGATTATTTCGGATTCAAATCGAATTGTTCCGATTTAAAATTCAAAAATTGAGTTACTTCATTGGATCTGAATTCGTACTGAATCCCTGAGTGTGCCGAATCTCTCATTCGATAAAAATTTTTTTTGTAAAAATGTCTGTCAGCAACCTCCTTTGTAATTATTATTCTTTTAGTTACAAAATATAGAAATTCTTTTTTTGCTCCTCTAATTAATTGAATAGCTAACAAAACTAAAAAGTGATTAATTTTGTAAAATTTATGTCACTGTTAACTGGCATCTTCCTACTCCTTTGCTTTGGACCGAACGGGTCAAATGTACAAGTTAAATTGAAATGTTAAGTCCTCTAGAACCAAATTATTTTTAAACGAAAGTATATCAGAATTCAGAATAATTTTTTGAAAAGTAGTGAATATTAACCACCGATTTCTCATTGAAATCAGTATTGATCTGACTTGACACATAAAACACGTATCAAGAGTAAAGTCAATCTTACAACCGTTCAAATACAAAATATATCCGTTCAAACAAAAGCAAGTAACATAATCATGCACGACAAAAAGCAAAACACCCAACATATATAACAACAAGCACAACATCAAGTCTAATCATCTACCAAATTCCAATCAATAGTCTTCCTTAGCTCAAGCGTCGCTAGACATTTATTTTGAGAGTTGCCATGCTCAAAAATCTCCTGCGGAGTCTCCAAAAAAATCTGACATGTATTCCTCCACCTCTGTCATGTTTACCAAAACCTTCGCCGTTGTGGCAAGGTCCGAACGATACCATGAATAAGACTCAAATTTAAATAAAAATTATCATCTTTAGATATAAATCATAAAAAAGTTAAGGCAATAATACGATACCATGAATTTAGACGATTAAACGAACACAACCATAATTAAGTTCTGTAGCTTGATAAAAAAGGTACAACATGCATTGTGTGAGTCGTTGATACATCGCATCGATCAATTCAACTAGCAGACCAATGATTGCGGCCTATACCGAGTTGCTTGTATCCTAGCTAGCTAGATTCAACATGCACATATAATTCCTAGATCATGTTCCACCTTCCACTTATTTTTTCTTTTAAATTTTTTCTATTCCTAATCAAGACCCAATATTCACGCACATGTAAATCCCATATACATTACATGCATTGGAGGAGATCAGCTAATGAGAAAGGAAGTGAATCAATTTAAAAGCAAAAAAAAAGTCAATCTAGACACACGTTCCATTTTTAGCCGAAATTGATTGTAGTTGTACTAACATGTTTAAATAGCATTTATTGTGTCATAGCGGTATGGTTAAAAAAATAATGCTATATTCAAATAGTGTCGATAGCGTCATATCTTTTATGATCTGAAAACACTATAGCGGTACTATAGCGCTATTATAGCGTGCTATTTAGATACTTGGAATCCAACCATCCAGAACTTTTTGTTTGTCATTTCGTACTGAAGTCTGGAACAAAAAATAAAAGCGAAATTACAACGAGGACCTGTTCGATAATATGATAATTCTGTAGAAGTGGAAATTTTTAATATAGGAATGAGAACTTCAATTTGTTAAAATCAAAGTAATTTAACTCTTGAGAAATTTTTTATTATAGGTGTTTGACAAATGGATGAGAAATTTAATAGGATGTTGATTTTTTTTTCTTTTTATAAAAGATGTAATAATAAAATTAGAATTAAGTGTTGTTAATTTAATTATACTTGTATCATTAATTTCTTATATTATTAGATGTGTTTAGTTAATTAATAATCATTTTCTATTTGATTTTTCATTCAATTAATTTATTTTATTTATTAATGTTTTTAATTAATTTGATTTTTCCAATTAATTAATTTCTTTTTTTCTGACATCATTAAAATTACCAAGCTCATTAGACGTCAACTATTCATATTAGCCGATTTGTGTTTGTAAGTTGTTCGAAAAAAATTAAAAAAAGAAGAAGTTGAGCAAGCTCAGCGTTTAGAAAAAAAAAAAAGTCTAAAAAGAAGTTTTTTCTCCTACAAATTGTATGTAAAGAATGAGAATATAACCTAGCTAGGTGATAATAACGGAAATAAAAACTACGGTCCGAACGGTGCATGAGTACAAATATCTATAAAATCATTTTATCTAAGAATTTCCGTGGGTAGCATGGTTACCGAACAGGCCCTAAGTGTGAAATAAATATCTAGATGAAGAAAATTCTTTTTTGTAATGATAAGGATATTAAATAGTTAAATAACTTGATCTCTAACTCTATTTAAAAAATAAAAAAATAAGTGGGAAATAAATCTGCTAGTATTTCTCAAGTAATAATAGATTTATTTTTCAATAAGTGATGGATGGATGTGCATGATTGTCTTCTTTTTCTCGTGTATTTTCTGTATTAACACAAAAGTGAATAGTTTGAGTTAATTCATTTAGGTCATCTAATTTTAAGCGTAATCAATTCGACCGTCTAATTTTATTACAGTCTTTCAATATCAGTACAAATCTAATTCGCACGGATCATAAATGGATTGGATTATTCAGATCTAATTCGCATGGATCATAAATGGATTGGATTATTCAGGTATATTAAGTCAAAAGATTACCTTCTAAATGCAGAGGATACGAATTATTTCTTCTCCGCTTGTGCATTACTTGATTTCAAAAGAAAATACTCGTTCTATTAGTCAACCCTGTAAAAATAACTCAATTTTCACTCTAATTCTTCTCTTTTGGACTCCACGGTCTATGATCCAAGTCCATATACATTTGTTCAATATATTTTTCTTGTAAATTTTTACTCGCCATCTGTTCCCCGTGAAATACAAACACCGGCTGGTTTGGGCAAACCAAGGAGCTACGCTATTCTCCCACCGCCCCACTACACGTGTCAACGCTTCACTCGACACCACCGACAGTTGCTGTTCTGCCTGCGACTCTAAAGAGAAAATTTGTGGGCACGCTATGAGTTCCCGATCTGACCTTATCCTGGAATCTAACGGACCATATTTTTTCTCTGGTAAAATTCTGTTATCAGCGGCTGTGATCGAACCGGCGCGGCCAGTCTTCTAGTCACGTGGGTATCATATGCTTTACGCATAATCTAAGGAGGACGTGACACGTGAGCACTGAGGTCCGTAATGCCCGGGTGAGTTTTAGTGTAGACTTGGTTCATTTACCAAATCACATGATGAAGATGAAGTGCAAGCTCTCTGTTTGTTGGTCCATGCTCCATAAAGAAGTCTACTAAAAGGAAATTTCCAGAAATTTTTAAAGTTGAATTAATGGACTTGTGACTTTACCTAACTAATTATTTGAGAATTATTTATGAAGATGTTTTGTTCCAGTTGTAAAATAGTAGCTTCCAAGATGCTTAAGCTGTTGGATCCCAGTTAATTCCAGCTGCAATAAATCTTTTTTTTTTTTATTATTTATTAAGTAACGAGCTTCTAGCACTGCAACCGTATCCTAATGTTTTTGTTTTATTACAGTTACACACAAATTAGGATTTCCCCTACTTATTGCAAAATTTGGAGATTATCACTGTCGGAGAAAATAAAATGTCAATCGAACCAGGTCAAACGTATAGACTATTGTGCTATATATAATATGTTGTAATTGACTGATTCGTCATCAGAAAGATGACATACAAAAAGAATATTCAAATGACCTGTGTGTGTTTCACTAAGAATAATGAATATTACTAATATCCTATTTCAATGATGTGCACGATTAATTTACAGCTTTTTATAGTGTTTATCTGTGTGTAACAATTAAGAAAATCGGTGTATATTTAATAAAAATTGCTTGATTTTTATTAGTTAGTGTGCCATCTTTATTTTAATAGGTGTGTTTTGTATTGTGACTTTCAGGATATAAATCCTTATTAGAATAGACAAGTCTATTTGCCAAATAGTTAATTCTTAATAATTCTTTTATTTTGCGCCACGTCCCTCCCTCTCTCAATTTTGATAAAGTCGCTCTTGAATCATGATTTTATATGTCTAGAAGAAGTGGATTAAGAGAGTGATTCAGATTTTAGACATAAACGCGTCGGAGTCAAAATCAGAAACAGTCCTTCTCACTTGAACCATGATTTTATAGGTTTTGAAGTACAAAATTATGATGAAAATAATTATTTTCTTCAGTTAGAATTTTATAGAGCTCGATTTGAATCTCTTCAAATTCACTTTGTAGTAGAAGAATTTTGGGTTAATTGGTGAAGACCAGTTTTTTCTTGAAATAAGGTATATGTTGCAATCTTTATTTTTTTTCGATCAACTATTTTTCATCAAGTTGGATGAGGCGTCGAGTATTTGTATATTATTTACCAAAATGTAACGGTAAACAAAACATCGACAGTTAAAAAAAAGGCAATAAAGAGGAGAAGAGGAATTGTTTCTAATATTAATTTCAGGTTTAAGTAATTTACTAAGAATTTTAAGTTTTTAAATAAATGGATAAATATTAAAGGCAATGACTTCTATGGACATAAGGACCTATTTGTAAAATGAACATATTTTTATTTTCAAAGTCAAACAGTCGATCCGAACCGTTCATCTTCTTCTCCATATTAATATGTGTTTGTAGACCAAATTTTATATTTTTCTGATTTTTTTTACTATTTATAAAGATGGGTACAAAATTCAATGGTCTGAATTTGATATTTTTTGCACTCATCTTAATAAATAGTAAAAAAATTCAGAAAAATGTAAAATTTGGTCTCCAACCACATATTAATATGGAGAACAAGATGAACGGTTCGGATCGACTGTTTGAGCTTTGAAAATAAAAATATGTTCATTTTACAAATAGGTCCTTATGTCCATAGAAGACACTCTCAATATTAAATATAATTTTTTTTGTGGAGGAATGTTTTAAATAGTAAAAATATGATGGATATACCCCGAAGTTTGCCATTTATAATGCAAGAAATAGCACGCAGCCCATCTTCTTCCTAGTCCTAATTAACAAAACCTACTTTGACGCTGCACCCCCAAATCTCTCTCTCTTCCGATCATAAATCAATCCCAATTCCCATCCGCCTTTCAATAATCAAATCCCAAGAGATGGAAAAATCTGCGTAACTCGGACGGTGAGCATCTTCCAAGGCTTCTTCTTTTTTTCGCTTTGGAAAATCACTCAATAAGCTGATCCTGAGCTGCCGATAGAATTTCCAAACCATGGTAGCAACAATGAACTATTGCTTGCTGTGGTAGAGGGTTCTAATTTCAAGTAAGGTACTTCACAAACTAACATTTGGGGAAGGTCCTAATTAGAGAATTTGGTTTCATTTATTAGTTTCCAATACAAGACAGTGAATTCAATTACCATTTTTTGAGTTATAGATTTAGGAAAAGTTGACTAATAATAGCTCCATGAGTATGATACTATATAATAGTTGGTATTGTAGTTTCAAGCATAACCCTTTTGATAAACTTTCTAAAAATTACTCGAGTTGTCTTTAATACAATTTACTCTATTGTTTAATTTCAACGGGGTTTGAATGCAAGAAGTGATCTTTAGTTACAAACACTTTTAACTACAAAAAAGGATTGACTTAATACTGGATTTAAGATATAATTCTTTTCACAAGTTTACAATTTTACCTTTTCTAATTATAGAAAATTTATTTTGATTGCACTTCAAATAGTAAGTACCCACCTAATTAAGCTGATGCTGCTTTATCCCATGATGACTCCGACCCAAAGCCACATTTTCTGTGCTTATGTCTCAGATTTTGAAAAAAAAAAACCTCTAAAAGCCACAGCAATCTGACGCGTTCGATTCGAATTGTATGGATGAGATCACATGTCATAGTTACGGTGCCATTGCATCCCCTACTTCTTTCCTATTTAATTCAATTTGACTTGTTCAAACCACCATTGAGCAGGAAAAGACATGGCGATGATGGTGGATCCGCCGAATGGCATGGGGAACCATGGAAAGCACTATTTTACAATGTGGCAGACACTGTTTGAGATTGACACCAAGTATGTGCCGATTAAACCTATTGGCCGAGGGGCCTATGGCATCGTCTGCTCCTCAATTAACCGAGAAACAAATGAGAAAGTGGCTATAAAGAAGATCAACAGTGTCTTTGATAACCGCGTTGATGCTCTCAGGACGCTGCGCGAGCTGAAGCTTCTTAGGTAAACTATTTGGACATTTTTTTTTTATTATTTGTACAGTTTGCATAGGTTAGGATAAATTGTGATGAACTAAAATTTCAATTTATCAGTGGAGGAAATTCTTTGGGAGTACTGAAGGACGGCTTTTTTTGCTAGTTGGCAAATTATCTTCTTTGTTGTTGCAAAGTACAATTGTTTTTGTTAGACTTTGGTTTGTTTCTTCAGTCAAGTTTAGAATGCTGTGGTTTTAATCTCAAAGATTTGTTCTGTAAAAAATAAAAATCCACGTTTTCTCTGTCTTTTGCTAATTTGCTGAAATAACTCCAAATCTTTGGTACTTTCCTGAGGGATGTAAAAATGCTCTGCTCTTTAAATTGTTGTCATTTGACAAGAACTGAGGAGTTTAGACAATGAAAATAATGGATATAGAGGAGTGGAATAGGAAAATGTGTAGTGTGATTATAAATTACTTATTTTTAGTCTAGAGTGCAATAAAAACAGATTAAATTTATATGGGATGTTATGTAATCAAGAGAAAAGGGCTCAATACTTTTGGCACTGAATTAGTGCTCATGGTAGTTTGGTGATCCTGTCAGCAAATAAGTTACACCTGTATTTTCAGAAATTGGGTTAATACTAGGTGGTTTCTGTAATTAAGAAAAAAATAAAATATAAAACCAATATGAAATATTCATGAGCTAAAATCAAATTGATTTTTGATGATCAGGCATCTGAGGCATGATAATGTAATTGCGCTCAAGGACATTATGATGCCTCCTTACAGGAGGAGCTTTAAGGATGTTTATCTGGTATATGAACTGATGGATACCGATATGCACCAGATCATTAAATCACCACAGCCACTTTCTGATGACCATTGCCAGTATTTCCTTTTCCAGGTAGAGATTTGTTTAATCAATGTTAAATTGGATTGACAATTGTATCATATTAAGGATTTTAGTAAAGCATTTCATGTTATTGTGTGGTGGTATAATTTATGAAAATATTGCAATATATTTTGTTTTGCAAATGAATATAACCATATTAAAGAATCTACTTTTACACACAAAAATTGGTTGGTTGAAAACTGGAATTACAAAATTTAGAAATCTCCATTATGTCTATATGGTTTCCACTACTAAGGTGGCAGAATAATGCAGCAGTGAAGTGAGCTCTGACTAGATAAAATAGAAAAAATATATTTCAACTTGTCATAAGAAGATAATTTTTTGCCTAAACCCAATCTCTCTGAATCTCAGTTACTGCGAGGTCTGAAGTACCTCCACTCGGCGAATATTCTTCATCGAGATCTCAAACCTGGCAACCTCCTTGTGAATGCAAACTGTGATTTGAAAATCTGTGATTTTGGTCTTGCAAGGACTAACTCCACAAAAACTGGCCAATTTATGACAGAGTATGTTGTCACTCGCTGGTAGGTTCTTTTTCCTCTATTTGAGTGTTTGATTTATTTTTAATGTCGTCTTGATTTGCTTTGGTTTGTTCTTGTGAGGGGTTTTAAATTTAACGTAAATATAGGTTGCCGAATGAATGAATGTTCTTGTTTTAAATGAAAATACAAGTTAGCATGGATTCACTGAAGGGTTGAAACATTATATTCCAGCCAAAAAAAATTAAGCTATATTAAAAGCTTATATCATCAGTGGCAGTATTAACTATGTAACTACTTGGCATTGAGAAGAACTGACATATTTTTTTCTAGATATACATTGAATTTAGTGAATTATGAGTCAAATAAAAATATCAGGTATCGTGCCCCAGAGCTCCTCCTGTGTTGTGATGAGTACGGCACGTCTATTGATGTTTGGTCCGTGGGGTGCATATTTGCTGAGCTACTTGGCCGCAAACCTATCTTTCCTGGTACTGAATGCCTTAACCAACTTAAACTGATAATTAACGTTCTCGGCACGGTCTCTGAGTCAGACATGGGGTTTATTGATAACCCCAAGGCCCGCAAGTACATTAAATCCCTACCATACACACCCGGCATGCCGCTACGCAGTCTCTACTCAAAAGCAAATCCTCTTGCAATTGATTTGCTGCAGAGAATGCTAGTTTTCGACCCGTCCAAGAGGATAACTGTGGATGATGCTTTAGTGCATCCATATATGTCCCCGTTGTACGACCCTGCCATGAATCCTCCTGCTGAGGTGCCGATCGATTTGGAGATCGACGATGAGATGCCAGTGGATTTAATTCGGGAGAAGATGTGGCAGGAGATGCTGTACTATCATCCTGAAGCATCTGTGATAAACCCGTGAGTAATTTTATGTACTATTTTGTACGAGTTTTTGTAGAAGTACATTGGTGGTGGTCACATTTCTTTTCTTTTCATCCTTTTGTATAAAGCTTATTTTTCACTTAGAACGGGACACCTTTGCTGTTGGGAGGTGTTTTGAGGCTCAACATGCTGTAAATATGTGTGGTGAGAATTCAATCAGACATAATTTATGTAATGTATGATTATGTAAGAGTTAACTATAATATCTCATTTTCATGTTTTTTTCTCTTTCGTATGCCCACCTGTCTGGCTGAGTGATAGTCACTAAAATCTGCCGGATGATGAAGATTTCTTGTCAGGCTGAAACTTATAAATCTAGAATTAAAGTTCTGATGTTTAAGAGTTTAAAAAATTAATACTTGTGTTGTATCTAATTTGATACTCTGATTTTTTTTCAGTTCTTAAATTTTACCTGAGAAACTGAAACTATTTCCAATATGGATTAAAACCAGTTTAGATCGAATAACTTGAAACTTAATTGAGAACTAGTTATCTTGTGTGCAATGGAGGAGCAGCAAGGAAATCTTAGGTTATGTCTAAGTCTTTCGGGTTGCATCAATGCCACAAAAAAATCAGCGAGGAACAAGTAATTCAATCAAATAATGAATTTGTTGGAAAAAATTTACCTAGTGATAATTTGTTGAAAAACATGCTTTAGGAATTAGTATATTAGATATCCTTTTAGGCCTTGTTCGGCTGCACGTGGAAAATGAAAATGGGTCGGGATTGGGGTCTATTTTGAATGGACAAAACACTGTGCGCATGAGAATAAATGTTCAATTTGTTTTTCAGGGGCGACCCAATTCAATTTTAGCTTCAAGGAATATCACTTGCGTTATCCAATCATCTGATTTTGCTGTGCTTCTGTTGTATTTGATTTGAAAGTTTTAGATATATATCATTGAGTATCATGTCCGTGTGTTGCAACGGGATATATTATAAGAGAATAAAAAAAATAATAGTATGATACATAAATGTTAAGAGAACAAAAAGAAGACTACAGCATATGTTAAGAATAACCATACAATATCATAGTAATTAATATTATTCTCATATTGTGCACTTTGTGAGTAGATAACACAAAACTACAAAAGTAATTATAAAATGTGAACATATAATCATTATATTCGTGCAAATTAATTATCACTGGAAGGATACAGAAAATTATTTTAGACACAAAAAATAATGTGATCCTTTTATTATAAAATGTTAAAAAAATGTGTCCATTATACTCTTTCAGTGATAATTATAGAATGTGTCCATTATATTATATACAATATCATAGTACTTTTTATATATAGCTGGAAAAGTTAGAATATAAAAATAATTATTTATAACAGATTGTTCTCTACTCATTGTAGTTTTTTTTTTTTTTTTTTGAAAGAAACAACGCTCGTAGGCATGACATTACCGTTAAGTGACATTATTCATTGTAATTAATATTATTCTCAAATGTAACATATATATTTGTCTCCGTTACTATGTACCATTTAATACTGTGTTAAAAAGGATATTAAACCGCTTGATTCCTATTTGTGTCATAGGCTCATAGCTTTTTCTTTCCTTAGCTGGATCCTAATATAATATTGTAATAAAATATCTTTTTATTCTCTTTCCTTCAGCATTGTGACATTGTCAGTTATACCATTGTTCTATTGCTTATTCGTTATATTATATGTATTAAAGGAACGATAAAAAAAATCAAAAATTAAATTTTAATTCTACACATATCGTGTACACTGTATGTGTAGAGTACATATTTAAATAAATTTAGACTTCTACACGTAAAAGAATATAAAAAAGATACATTGAATCTAAAGAAGCTAGACATATTGTTTAATTAGATGCTAATATTCAATTTGAAATTTTATTTTCTACACTACAGCAGAAACGAGCATCAGAGACCGGTTTCACCGGTCTCTGAAAGTCAAGGCACCGGTCGCTGATAGTAGTTTTGGTTGCTGATGCTAATATTTGGTCGCTGATAACCTGGTTGCCGAAAGTATGGTCGCTGATGCTTTCCAGATGACGTCACTGGTCGCTGAATGACGTCATCCCAGTCTCTGATATGTTATCAGAGACCAAAATTTTGTGGTCGCTGAAATTAATTGGTGACGTCATTTTAAGATATCAGCGACCAAATGTTTAGTCGCAGATGCTCTAAACCGGTCGCTCATGGTCTTTTGTAAATTGTTTTTTTTTGTTTTTTGTATTGTTTTTATTATTGATATTTCGCCGTTTAGAAATTGTTATCACACAAAAAAACAATCAATATTTATCGCATCGATATTCCAGATACAAGCAATAAAAACACATAAACAATCACATATAAAACAATCAACATAAATAACGCATAAAATCGATAATACAATTAACATAAATCTGTCAACCTAAACGGTACCGAACTCCTACGGCGCGAGCGAGTGGCAACGAAGGAGAAAAGTGATACCGAACCCCTACGGCGCAAGCGAGTGGCAGCGGGTGAATATCTTGATCTTCTCCTAAAAAAATAACAAACATCAACAATTTTACTAAAAACAGAAGAAGAAAAAAAATCAATTCTATAGGAAAAAAGGAAAAAAAATATAGAAAATAACAGAAAAAAAAAGAAAAACAATAAAAACAGAAAGAAAAAAAAAACACCATAAAAACGAAAAAATATAACAAAAATATAAAAACAGAAAAAAAAAACGAAAAACAGCAAAAAAAAAAAGGGAAAAAACAAAAGAAAAAAAGAAATCACAAAAACAGAAATAAAAAGGGATTAAAAACAGAAATAAAAAAAGCAAAAAAAGAAGAAGAGAAAAACAGTAAACAAAACAAAAAAAACCGAAATAATGGAAAAAAAAAAAAAACTAAAAATGAAACTAAAAACAACAATCAAAAACTAAAAACTAAAAACTAAAAACTAAAAACTAAAAACTAAAAATAAAAAACGAAACTAAAAACGAAATTTAAAATGAAAGAAAATCAGTGTAAGGACAACATCATACCGACAGAGAAGATAGGCGACGGCTGAACGGCGGGACGGTGGCAGAATTGGCGGAGTCGATGCGCAGAATCGGCAGAGCAAAAAAACTTAAAATTTGAAAACGCGAGGCAGAGAAAAGAAAAAGGAAGGGTTTGGCGGTTTTCAGCGAAAAGTTTCAGTGACCGGGTTAATTTCGTCTCTGATAGTATTGTCGCCGGTCTCTGAAAGTGTTTCAGAGACCACTAATGGCGCCGGTCGCTGATAGTCATCGTTGAAAAAGCTGGTCGCTTTTTTTTGGCTCTTTTTTTTAAAAAAAAAATGAAAAAAGGGAATTAGCGATCAAGTAAAGCGCCGGTCACTGATAACAGTCGCTGATACCCAAATGGTGCTAATCATAACAATTAACAGATCACGATATCTAGTGCTTCGTATAAGAACGAAGATACTCAACTCATACGATATTACGGTCAAATTCGAATATCAATTTAGTTCTTTCTGAAGGCAACTTTATCCCTCAAGAGGAAAAAAAACTACAAAGGGAATAAAAAGAATGAATTTTACCTGATAAGTTGATGACTTGGGTTCTAATGTGGTTTGCGGCCCCTTAAGGAAATAGAACCCATGGACCGTACAAGGCCCAATTAATTGGGCCATTGAACCCATAAAAGATTGGGATTTCTAACTCGTACACTAGCAGCAGCTTAGAAATTTCCCAAATGATACCGACTCAAACTCGCACGCCTTCTTTGCTAATTTAATCATCATTTAATTCTTTATTTCAGAAAAATTATTTTAAAAGTTCCATGTATCCTCCTATATAATTTATGTTACGGTTATGTAATTTCAAAGGTTTCTGTGCAAAAATCCCCATTTTCTCATTTTGCAAGTGTTAAAATAACTCAATATATCGCTGATATTTGCACGAAACATGAAATATCTGTTGTTTTATGCAATCATTTAATTAGTTGTTTTTTTCAAATTTGCAAAAACATATAATTATTGAATTTAATTATTTTTGAATAAGTAGTTTGTAGGTTCACAATTATAATAATTGTAAAATTACATTGAGAAACTGAAGAAATCAATAAGACTTTACGACGATATATAATTGTAATATCAATAGAAAAATAAAATAAATTTGAGATTGTTGATTTCTGAAACTATTTGTTCAGAACAAAAGCAATTCGTTCAGCACGGAATGTTTCTGGATGGATAGAAAGCGTTCAATATAGAATAATTAAATTCTAGTTAGCAATCGCTCAAACAGAAGAGTTATGTACCAATTAGAGGATTTTCATACGTCACAGATTGTTCCGTTTGGAACGGTTGCCAACTGTGTGAACGTTATCCAAGCAAACATAGAATTGGGATGAAGTATAGTTCAGAACGGACAGAAACGATCTGAACAGTTATTTAATAATTCAAAAAAAGACAAAAACTCTTATTTCAATATTTTGTACAATCCGTTCAGATGGAACTTTGCCGTCTAAACATATCAGTCCAAATATCTAGTTCTGAAACTCTCTCTATAAATAGAGTTAATATCCCACTTTAGATTTTAAGCTAGCCACCTCCCAAATTCAAAAGACACTAATTATGTGTTCTTGAGAGCTCTGATTGTTGAGAGAGCTTAAACTACAATACTCATTTTATAATCTCAAATCCACTTGCTAATCTACTCTTAGATTTAGTTAGTGTTCGATGTGTTGTTTCTATAATGTGGAGATGTACTTTAATTCTCCATTTGAATAGCCATGTGACTTCTCACTTGTAGAACATTAAGAGCTCACTGGCTTAAGCGTTTGTGCTCACTATATAACCATAGTTGTGTGATGACCCTCTTTGTTAGAGCTCTCCAGCTCGAGCTTCTAAGCTCATCTTGCACACGAGTTTGGCCGTGACTTCTCACGTGTGTTGGGCACATAGACCACGAGTTGTATCATTTTTTTAGTAATAGAAAAGACACGCCGACAAAGTTTGCACTATCCGGAGACATAGACATTTTAAGCCAAACTCCGTTATCATATATTTAGTTTTCATTTATTGATTGATTGCGGTTTATTGTTAGTTTAAGTACTTGTATGAAAAAGATCTAAAGTTCTTTACGACGCCGTATTTACCCTTCTAAGTTTCGTTAGAGACAACAATATCAGAACAACATTATGTGGCCAGTGATAATGAACACAATTTAGCTTTCAAACTTTTCCTCATTTGAAAAGAATTGAGGTGTTTATATAAATAAGACAATGGATGATGAGGAATAAAACGGTTGTAAGATTGTAATTCATTTCCCGAATTTTGGTGGAAGAAAAAAGTGCAAATTGGTCTTAAATTGATGCATGATTTCAAAATTGTTTAAAAATAACTCGTGCATGTTTTTGATTATTTTTGGAAGCATAACAATAAATACCAGAGCTTTAATCACATGAAATGTGTTCAAAATTAAACGTAAACATCTACCACGAATGCAATTTGCTGCATTACATTGCTAGAGTTTTTGTTTGCAATAAAATTGATGTATTCTATCAAAATTGCTTTAATAATTATTTTTACAAGAGGAGGGTTCAAATGCATCCAAATTTCTATGCTCCTATTTACTCTCAATTTTTTTATCTCTTTTATCTTTATTTTCAAAGTCTCGATAGTCGATCTAAACCGCTCAACATGATCTTTATAATAAAATATGTCTAGAGACCAAATTTTATAGTTTTTAGATTTTTTTTAACTATATTTTAAGATAGGTACAAAATCATTGTTTTAAGGAGATTCTTCTGGACCATCCGATGAAGTGATTTTGTACCTATTTTAAGAAAATAGTAAAAAAATTCTAAAAAAAAATATAAAATTTGGTCTCCAAGTATATTTTATTATGAAGGTCATGTTGATCTATTCGGATCGACTGTTCGGACTTTGAAAATAAAGATAAAAAATTGAAAGTAAATAGGAGTATAGAAATTTGGGTGCATTTGAACCCTCCTTTTTTTTGTACAATCATTTGATAATTTTAAGGCGTGACTATCAATTTAGGCAGTTGAATCACTTTTAATAACTTCAAAATTAATCGAATAAAGCTATAGCCGCCCGTACGATTTGTAGTAACTATGTTTAGCATAAAAATTGATATACCCTTTCAAAATTGCTCTAATAATAATTTTGCAAGTTTTTGATATTATCTGAAGCACAATAGTAAATTTCTGTAATTTAAATATTTGAAATGTGTTCAAAATTAAACAAAACATCTACTACGAATGCAATTTGTTGCATTGCCCCCACAGTCGTGGAATTTTTTTATAAACCATAATTAAAAAAAAAATTATGAAACCAACATAATTATTTTATTTTATTTTACAAAAAATATAAGAACCGAAATATCATTTTTGTCCGATTTTTTTTTCCGGACCGAAATGGCAATTCAGCCTGAGGTAGTTTCACAGCTTTTCAGAAAAAATAGGTGTAGCCTTTAGTGTAACACTCATGGACCGAGATACCATTTCGGTCCAATATTTCTTTAGCCCGGACCGAAATGACATTTCGATCCGAACAATTTTTTTTTAGGGTTTGCTTATAAATTGTTTAGAAATATTTGCTTATAAATTATTTAGAAAGATTTTCTTATAAATTGTTTAAAAAGGTCAGAAAAACAACTTTGCTTAGAAAGGAGAAATAAATGAGTAATTTTCTTATTTTTCTTATCTGTGTATGTGCTTATCTTGATCCGCACTACTTAATCCGCATTGTGCAATCAATATATTTTCCCTTCTACACATCAATCAAGCAATTACTCGTAAGCACTTTCTGAATCTATTATCTCTCTTTAGCGTCTTCTTCTTCTAATGGTGGTTGAGCTACTGCTCTGAAAATTTTCTTTTATGATCATATAAACCTCTGAATTAGAATACTATACTTTCAAAGTTTTGACACTGGTAGTATACAGCCTCAGAATCATGTAGATCTCGAATTACAGAAAATTGAAAAAAAATAAAAAACCTGTCGGGGGGAAGAGGTGAATAATATCAGATTTTAATTACCAATTCCATGGGTTAATATTTGTGTAAGATAATAAAAAGAATGAAAATAACTATTTTTTTATCTAGCGATAAAAGATAAGATTTTATGTGTAGAAGATCAGAAGTCGTTTCAAATAATTAAATAAAAGTTGATAAGTTAGTAAAAATATATATTAGTGTAATAAAAATAAGTACAGAGTATGTCGGATACTCATCGGACCTACTTTTAATTTTAATGAGCTCTAAAACCGTCCGATTCACTTGAAAATTAATGTACAAAAATTAATACGGACACAACCCAATATTAAAATACAACGTGCTTTAAAGGACTGTGATGAAACCCGTTAAACCTAAGAAATTAGAGTAGGTCCGATGCCCATCGGATCTACTTTTGTTCGATGGGTGAAATGATCATTGGATTGCATTAAGATCTGTGCTAATTAATTAAAAACCGTGCACATATGTTTCAATTTCTGTACACACTAATTTTAATACAAATCGTACGGTGATAAAACTAATTGAACCTAAAAATAAATCCGATGCCCATCAGACCTACTCCTATCTCTAAACCTAATATCAGACCTACACCCAAGTCAATAAAAATAGCAAGCTGTAATTAGAAAGTGACTTGCTAACACTCTACAATAGATCCAAATGAAACAGAAGTTTCTAACTGCGATCTGTTTCTTTTTGGTACTTTAAATTGGATACGTGTCAAATGTAGACACAAAGAACTGTCTTGTCTTGTCTTGTTTTATTGTCAAATACTGCTGGAAATTGTGTTGGCTCCAACAATTAATTTGGCTAAGTTATGAAATGCTTCTTATTATAGCAACTTAGACTTGTTACTTGTGAGGCAGAGATGGGATCCGAAATTGCTGCGATTTGAATACTATTCTGAAATTCATACTTTATACTTTTTTTTTTTAATTCAACTGTTAAATTGTTTCGAGATTCATGTACAAAAAATTAGCTGTTTTGAGATACGTATATAAAAAATATTAGAGACTGGATTTAAAAAAAAAAACAGAACTTTTAGGATTACTTTTTCGGATCACATCAGATTTATTTTCACAGAGATGAAATATTTTAGGACATACACAAGATTTTATAATAGAATTTATGAAATCCATGAAGATGGAAAGTACTGTAAAAGTTTGAATATATGAAAATTTTGATAAGAAATAGTAGATTTTGAAAATTTAGCCATTTATAATTATTTGGATTAGTATTAGTTTATTTCCAGGACTAATATTTTTTTCTAACAAAACATCCCCACTTGTAATGAACATTCTTTTATGTTGTATAATCTTTTACGCAAGATATATGTTTGTACGATCCATGATATTATTTAACAAAATGTACGTTTTTTTTTTATAATTTGAGCAACCTTACAATATTACATAATTATCTTTAGATATTTGTAATATTATTTACAAACAAAATTGAATTTGTCCAAAAATATAAAGTTCCATGAGAATGCATATAAAAACAAGGATGCAGATAATTATCTCCGCACCTCTGTCCTCATACATAACTTTTATAACTAATTCGGGGGACCGTCTCCGCACAATTTTCTTATATAATTCATATCGTCTCCGCACAATTTGTAAAGTATTAATACCTATGAACGGAATTATTGATACCTGTACACAATTTATAAAAATATCAATATTGCCATAACTATATGGGGGATCGCAATACTTAATATTTTTTACATATGGCACTGGATGACGTCTGAACGTCTGAAAGTATTAATATAAAGTATGGAAAGTATTTATACCCATGCGATGAAATATTTATATGCACATACATTGTACAAAGTTTAATCTCAGGTATTTTATGATATTAAGTTACACATCAAAGTATTAATATTTTATTTTGCAAATATTAATAACTATGCACTGAAATATTTATACTTATGAGGTCAATTTTTATTATTAAAAAGTTGATGCGGGGATACGAGGCCCTCACTACTTTATTAGAAGAAGGTTGGCGTGCGAACCACTAGAGGACTGAAAAAATGAGATCATCATATCAAGTTATGCATACAAATATTAATATCTTACTTTGCAAGTATGAATATGTTATTTCTCAAGTATTTATATATATGAAAGTTGATGCGGGAACAAGTGCAGGAACTGAAAAAGGAGAACCATAGTACAACATTCCTCCACTGTAGATGCGGGAACAAGAGGGGACATGTACTGGAGTGCAGAAATAAATATAATTATTTTAAAAACAATTCAAATGTAGCGTGGGTTTTAGATAAAATAACAATATCTATTTTTTTACTGAAAAAATAACCGAACACGAAGAAGAAAACTTAATGAATTGAAAATTTACTTGTAACAGCCCAAAAAAAGAAAAGAAAAAACAAATATAGGAAATTGATGCATTGCATCTCTTTCTCGCTGTTTGCCCTCAGACCAGATTTCACACACACAATTTTTGGAGGGCTTGTGAATTATATTTCCCTCCTTTACCTCTCAATTTAATAAAGAATATGCGTTTTTCATTAATCGAATAATGCCTTATTTTGGTTCACGTTGGAGTTTTGCTCAGTCTATAACTCAATTGTAATGTGATTTTCTGACAATTATTTCTTGATGAGATGATACATTTGAAACTGTTTTTCAGTTTTCTGTTTAGACTGTGGTGCCCCTATTTGAGGGTTTATATAAAAAATGTTGCTCAACTAGAGTTAGTTGGGGCTTGATCAGTTACATTAATTGGCCTAATTGAGGATTTAATTGGCCATTTCAAGGCACTTCATCAGTTCAAAAAATTAGGGTCAGCTTGTGTTCTTGGCAAGCATAATCTGAGTCATATGGATATGATTTGGTACTTATTAACAATGTTTATATTAACATACTTATTAACAATGCTTATTTTGAACTAATTAACTATGAGATGAAAGTTTGAGGTTATATAAGTGAAATGTTTTTTGTTTGCATCTAACAAGCAATTAAGCTGATAAAGAAGCAATGGAAAGAAAAATATCAGTTTTTGACTTAGTGTTGTAAATATCGGTATACGCTTGTCGGAAGGATAAGATATTGTCAAGCAATTAATCAGAAATAATTGAGAATAACTGGTCGATTAGTCAGAAAAATCTTTGACAGTTTGGTTGCCGCCAACGATTAATCGGCCTAAATCGACTGATAGGGCCATGTACCAAAGACCCTCACAAAGTAGGTCTTGGGCTAAGAATAGACTAAGGTTCGGACCCCTGACTATGGCCAGCTCGAGGTCAAAGAGAAAGCCCAAGACCGAAGAGTAAAACCTAACCTTACAATAGTCCCGGACCTAATTAATACAGTCAGGGTCAGGACCCTCGTCTAGGGCAGGTCTGGGATGACCAAAGGCTCAAAGACACAGAACCAATCGGCCCAGCGAAACTTGCAGCAGGCCATGATTTGAACAAGGCTTATTCGGGCCTCGACCCAGAAAAGCCCAACTTGGGCTCGGCTTAGAGTCATTGCCTTTGGTTCGCACCAACTAGGCACGGTGCGAACTCCTTTGACTACCTTGACAATACAGAATGGTAGTTAGAGCATGGGGATCTGCACATCACACCAATTTAATAAGGGCTGAGCTTTTCTCACTAAAAGAGGTATCATAGGTTAGAGTCTGAATACCTCTAGGATTTCCGACTTGGGGATCCGCACGCACACCACCACCAATCTCAGCCCACTCCCTTGTAGCGAGACAAGCCCTAATATCCGAAGTCCAGTACATACGGCCTACTCCCATAGAGAAAACGTATCACCGCTGTTTTTTACAACACTGCTTTGATCTAGAAGTTGTGAGTTCAAAATCCGTATTAAAAATTCTTTATAAATATTAAATAAAAGTTGACAGGCTAAACCTCTATCTTTCTTATAAAAAAAAAAAAGCAATGGAAGATAATTCTCTGGCTAAATAAAAAGACTTCAAAGTTCTCTAAATTTTGTGTTCTTTGTTTCAAATTGTAATATATATCTCGAGGAATCCTGATTACTGGTAGCCTGGTAGGTAATTGATTGGATTTGATTATTTATTAACTCTAGATATTTAACGATGAAGAAATTTTATGCATATTCTTTAAAAAAAAAAAATCAAAATTATGTATTTTTTCTCTAAAATTTATAATATCATATTTACCCTTATAAATTTAAAAACTAACCAAATTTAGCCAATTAATTGACTTTTTATTATTAAAACTCATTTTAAATTTGTTAAGCAACAATTTTACCTTTTACTAAATAATAAAAAATATGTAATGTGTTTAAGAGAAATATTTAGTGCTTTAGTTGGTCGGTTTTAAGAGCAAACGGTTCATTTTTTTATTTGTATATGCCTAAATGCCACTGTGTATGCATTGAAAATAGAGAAACAAACTATATATACTAAAAAAACCATTTAGTTAGAAAAAGAAACATATTTTTGACACAGATTTATATGTTTCTTTTTTTTTTAAATAAATGGTAAAATAGGTCCATGACAAATTTAAAATGAGTTTAAAAATAAATATAATTTTGAAGTTTTATAAATATTATATTTGCAAATTTTATAGAAAATTAATATAATTTTGAAAATCTGGAAGCATATACGAAATTCGGCTTATTAAGATCCACCTTGCTACAGTTCAAATTAAGAGATATAAATTTAAATTAAGGTGATTATATGATGAAAATTTACGACAAAATATTGTGAACCCCACTAGTGACATTAAATGTGATTGTTAACAACAATTTAATTATTTTTGGATTAGCATTGATAAAAATCAATCAGAATATCTGGCGGATATATTGAAGGTCACCACCAGCAGGTACGAGACACCTGTCAGAATCTTCGGTGGAATCTTCTTGTCAATTATTGGTAAATTAATTTACATGAAACATAATCTGTTGATTGTATGAGCAACCCTTTCGGCGGAATTGATGGGTGTGTATCCTCTGAGATATCTCAATTTTTGCGTGACCGACGTGTCCGGTGCCTATTCGGGAAACTGTAGGGGCCAGTATTATTCGACCTTTGAGATTGGTGTAGATCCCATCTGAACGGTTGGGATATTCCAAAAAGTCACGCAAAGTTTGAGATATATCAGAGGATATGAATTCGGAATTGATGGGGACCTATATATCAATTGACCAATTGATATGTCATAATGGTGTGTACCAGAATACTGTACAGTGATTGATGTACCAAGTCGCTTACGACTTATCATGAGTCATTTAATAACTAATTCAACCGACCTCACCACTGGAGCGCAATAGAGTTTCTGGAAACGTAGAATAAATAGGCAGACACAGCTTCACAAATAATTGTTTCTTTTGGCGTGCACAAGCGCATATACATGATATAACATATGCAACCATCCCTCCTCTATTTTTGTTTGATATTATAAATGTCGCTTGTTGCGCAGAGGTTGGCGTAGCGAGTTACTCTTTGTAAAAACTAAAAATTGACAGAGTTTCTGATATAATAATAATAACAACTAGTAAGTGGCTGGTACAGATGGTGAAAATCCATCTCTGAAAAAGGGAGAAGAGGAAGTATCTATATTGTAAATATTCGCATGTTTTGTTTTTGCTTTTTTTCGTATGTTCTTCTTATTATCTGTTATGTTTTATGTTAGTCTCTGTTCTCTAGACATGACAATATTAAAAAATATGGATAAAACAATTCAGAATGACAATTCTGATTATTGTGAAATTTAATAAATTTTATATCAATTATCATTTACTGCTTTGTTTTGTTTGCAATCATTTATCATAGTGAATAATTAATAATGAAATAGAGACGGCATTGGTATGCATTTTGACTCTTCTTTATCTTTATCCTTCAACATATTAATTACTCTTTTATTTTCCTAGAGAGAAGAAGCATGTAATTGATTGGTTTAGTTGAATTAAATTTAATTCACCACTCTACAACAGTTGAAAATGAAATTCTGCAAGGATTCAAAGCTGGTTGCTATTTTGGGGAATTCGAATGATTTTGAGAAAGCTCTATTCCTCAGCCTACATTCTAAGAGAATTTTTTAACTTATGGAAATTAATATTAAATAATAAAGAAAAATAGATGGATTAATTAAAAAAAGAAGCAAAGTATTAAGTAATTAATAAATGAGAGTAAAACTAGGGTGTTCTTAAGTTCATTGAGCTTCTTTGTGAACTCAACTCTAAAAGTTATCGGATTGGTTTCAAATGATAAATCCAAACTGTTGAAACCCTTCTATCTCATGAGTGACGCGACTACATGCAAAAATTTCAAACTTTCGAATTAATTTAGTATAAATTCAAGCGGTCAAAATTAGAAGGTTTATAAATTAATTTTAATGCATTCATTTTTTGAACGATTTTTTACTCCTTGAATCTATACAAAATTAATTTGAAAATTTAATTTTTTTTGCATATAGACACATCACTCGTAAGGTAGAAAGATTTCAACGGTTCGGATTCATCGTTTGAAGCCAATCCGATAGATTTTAGAGTTGAGTTCACAAAGAAACTTGGTGAATTTAGGAACACCTTAGTTTTACTCAATAAATGATATGAAGATTATTAAATTTCACATTAATCAGAATTCTCAGTCCATCCCGAATTTATTTCTGCGCCTCTCTATACTAAACAGCGGAACAAAATGCAAAAGCAAGACTATTTCTGATTCTTAGGAGCAAATTTTCACCATTCATAAAATTTAAGAATTCAAGAGTAACTATTCAAATTTATGATTATGATATAATAAGAATGCAATTCGAAAATAATTCACTCAATATTAATACAATAATTCTTTATTTGTTCGACAAGAAGGAAAAAAAAAGAATATGAATATAATACGGGTGCAATTTGGAAATCTAGTTATGAATTATGATTACATGTACATTTGTAAGACTCACCACATTAATTGCTACACAGCGAGAACTGCAGGAGAACTGGATTGAGACAACAGTGGACAGGTGAGAACATTATCTAAGTTCCTCTGTTTTTGGATGATACTTAGAGTCTGTTCGGCTGCTATTCCGCGTGTGACTGTTCACGCGGGAAAAAAAATTCAGTTCAACTAATTTTTTTTTTCCCACGTGAATAGTAACCCACTGTTTACTATTCACCCGTTCCTGTGTCCATTCCCGTTTCCGGACTGCAGCCGAACATGCCCTTAGTGTTTCTGTTTGTTTTACCATTCTTTCAATTGAGGGGCAAAAGTAAGCCTAATTCTTTTTTTATGGTTGTTGAAGTAGGTGGAGAACGCATGTTGTGTGCACTTCCATTAGAATCCTTGTTTATCTCATAATCTTCGTAATTGCACCATAAACAAGACTAATTAAGGGTATATATTGCGCCTTTAGTCCTTTACGCTCTTTTGGTATTTAATTATTAGTGCCTTTCAGCTCTGTTATTAATTATTTTCACATTTGGAAGCTTAATTTGTGTCATATTCTTAACAAAAAGTTGTGAAAACGAGAACTAATTTTTGATCTAGTGACAAAGACGTATGCTCTTTGTGTGAGAAGTTACAGATTTCAAATTCAAATAAAAAAGATAAATTTATTTGTTAAAACATCAGAAAAAAAAAAGTACCTAAAAACATGAGGATAAAGAGGCTGTGGTAGTTACATCAATATTGATTTTGTAAAAGTTAGAATTGAGTGACAACTAATTAACTTGAGAATTTTGACATTTTGGCTAATATAAACAATAATTTTATAATTTTCACGTAAAATATAATGTACCAATAGACTAAAAATGATAAAGTTTAATGCAAACTCCATTGACAAATAACTCAAAATTTACAACGATTCATATTTAACAGTAGTTAATCAAACATCAAATGATATCTAAATTACATAAAATTAATACACAACTAATCTAAAAAGATAACGACAAGTCCAGAAACTTTTTCCTTTATTTTTAAATTTTTTTTTGGTTTGATTTGAGAATATATTATTAAGATTGTTATATTAAGTCAATAGATGCCAATAAATTTTTTTTAATGCAATTTCGCTTAATTTTACAAATCCAAGATCGTCGAAAGAAAGAAAGAAATAATCTTAAAAAATCATGGTATGATATTTTTACGTAATACCAGGAAGCATTTATGATTTACCTAACCTTGCTGAAGACAAAAGAGATTAAAGAAGGAAAAAAAGAAGGAACGACTGAACTCTGCTGACCTTATTTTTTTTCATTTGGTCCCACTGTCTCCCAGAAAATATGATTTTTTGGTTTATGGTAAGCCGGGTGCATGGTCCAAACTGAGTACAACAAAATGCACAAACAAACTTTTTAGGTGTTCAGCTTGTATTGTACTAGGTTTGACATATTTAATAATAATAATTGAGTAGAACTAAGGATGTTCTAGTATTAAGTTTCTTTGTACTCTTAATTCTAAAATTTATCAGATGAACTTCGAATGAGGAATCCAAAATGTTAAAATCCTGCGTTTACATATGAAAATTTTAAAATTTCGAATTAATTTAGTGTAAAGTCAAGCAGCTAAAAATCTTCTAAAATATGAATGCATTAAAATTAATTTAAAAACCTTCTAATTTTGACCACTTGACTTTATACTAAATTAATTCAAAACTTTAAAATTTTTACATGTAGATGCATCACTCGTAAGGTAGAAGGATTTCAACGGTTTGCATTAGTCATTCGATGTTAATACGATAAATTTTAGAGTTGAGAGTACAAAAAGACTTAGTACTCCTAGGAGCATCTTAGTTCTACTCATAATAATTTGTATATTCAAGTCAGTTCACTTTCATTAAAATATTTAGATTATATCTGATATCTAACGGCCTATATAAAGCCTAAACAAACATAAAAAAAAATACTATATAATTAGTTATCTTGAATAGTCCAATCCGACATATACTTGAATTTGATATATTCAATAAGAATGGAAATTTCTTTGACAACGATTTATGTTGACAATTTTGATAACACGTCTTCATTACCATGTGAAAAAAAAAAAATATATAGTTTTTTCTTATGAAATTAATTGTGCACCATTTTTCACGTAGTTCAAATATCATTAAATATCATTTGATGATCAACAAGCCTTGCATAAAATTTCATAGTTTTTCATACACATGATAATTATTAAAAGTTGATCTCAGTTTACTAGTTAGATTTTTTTTTTTTTATCGATTTTTAAGTTAGTTTATTTTTTATTTAGATTATATTTGACATGTAATTATTAGCATAAATCTCACAAGCGAAAATAAATAGTTATATGATTAGTTATTTTGATCCATCCAATCCGACGGCCAATATGATAGAAATCATAAGTAAAATCCAAACAGTATAAAAAAAAATTGATAGTTGATAATTTTTTTTTTTTATAATTTATAAAAAAAATTTTGGAGACCTAAAATATCTAGAAGCACTGAATAAAAAATAATACTTTTGCCCTCCAATTTTGTAAAAGAAGACAAGATCTTTCAGTGACATGATTTCTTTCATTAAGATTTCCAAGATTTGGTCCACTGTAAACCTGGTTCATGGTTTAACATGTCTTTATTGTAGTTTGCTTCAGGCAATGAACTTCAAAAGAGATTCCAAAGCTCTCTCTTTCTTTCCTTTTCCTAGCTATTGCTCATCACCCCCCTATAAAGTATAAACTTTTCCTTTTCTCAAAATTTCTATAATTTGTCCAGGATAATTTTATAAAACCCCTACAAGTTTAGCATTTAGCTACAACTTCAATGCTTGAAACTTTTTTGTATAGACAGACTTGAAAGCTTTTAGCCAATATATAACAATAAGAATATATGATTTCAGTATTAGCTAAAAAAAATCTCATACCTTTTTGAATAATAAACGAGCTTTTTATATGCCAATCCACAAACAATAATAATAATTCAAACGGATTTAAAAGTGTTCTGCCAAGCTTTACTAATTAAACTAAACCGGAGTAGAAGTTTGTCAGATAAATTTCTATATAGGTAGACAATTAACAGCAAGGAATGAAATATTAGTATACTTATGGGGCATATAGGCAAAATAGTTTGATTGTGATATACTGATATAATTTGTCCACTTGTTTGCTCAACTGAGCCTATAAATTCCACCCCCTTACAAGGCCACAATTCCCTTTTCCCTCTTTCTCTTCTTCCTTGCTAAGATTTCCTTCAATAAGGAAGTACTGCCTGCCAATATTAATCTCCCGTTCTTTTCTCTTCCCTATTAATCCATATATATTTTTTTAAATATTCAAATCCAATAATTCCATCTCACCTGCCGCCCTTTTGCCATTTATTTTTCACATAAAATAGTGAAAAATAATAAAACATACACTCGGTCAACATATCTTTTTTGTTGAGTCATTCTTCATTCCATCACTGGGGAGGTTCTGTCAAAATTTTCTTTAAATTTTTTCAAAGCCATTTTAAAATTATTGTATCCTTCCTTTTTGGATTTTGGGGGGGCAACATCTATTAAATAAGGGGAGGTTCTGTCAAAATTTTCCGGAGAAATTTTTACAAATAAAAAATTAATATTGATTTTTTTTCTGTTATTATCATACTTTTAGATAATAAAAAAAATAGTGAAATTGTCCAGATGCAAGATGATAGCCTCATGTTAATGCTTTCATTTATCCATGTATCAAGTTTTGGGTGTATGATAATTGCATCGGCTCTCCAGCGGCGCACCCACGTTGCTCAATCATTTTCCGTCGCCTTCCTCTACTGGTTCTACGTCTTCTCATGATCAGAAAACAAGAATATTATTAGAAATTCCTACTGTTATAATCATAAACAAAAGGAACAAAAAGTTGTTATAATTAATTTTAATGGCTGCACCTTGTGGGGTTTCAACATCGGGCGGTTCCCGTAAAGGAATTTTGATCGATGAGAGAAAAAGAAAGAGAATGGAGTCGAACAGAGAATCGGCACGGCGGTCCCGGATTAGAAAGCAAATCCAGTTGGATGAACTAACATCTGAAGCCAATGAACTAAAGAAGGAGAAAAACAAACTAGCTTATGCTCTGTGTGAAACTAAAAAGGGTTGTTTGATTGTAGAAACAGAGAACTCTGTTTTGAGAACTCAAGCTTTTGAGCTTGCAAATAGGTTGGAGGCATTGAAGTTGATACTTAGGCAAATGGATAGTTTAGGTGTGGAGCCATGGTATTACTAGCTTGAAACAATAATATGTGCATGTAAATATGGTGCTTTTTTTTGTAAGGTTTAGTGGGTTTAATTACAACTTTACATGTATGTACTTAAGTGCCGACTTTATTTAATAGTGTAATTATTGTACCACATCTCTCTATCTATCTGTCTCATGAACAGTAGCGGAGACAATGACATATAGCTACAGGGGAGCCACTAGCCAGGGTTAATCAATAAGTGCCGTGTTATAATAAAAATCTCCCTTGCATAAAAGATGAAAGATTGATCTAGAAAACAGAGACTGCATTACTAACTGAAAATGAGATGATTGAATTTCCTTTACCTTCCCTGATGATATATTGACAACCACCGTTTTTCTCCAGCAACTTTTCAACTCCAGAAATTTCCAAATGTCTGTCTGTCCAGCTTGCGGTTCAATGGGACACTCTGAATTGTCTTCTTATAAATGACGCTGCGTAGGTGCGTTTCCTTATCTTCCTTCCCTGCTATTAAATTATGTCAAGCACCTGAGCGTAGATATATAGAAAAATTGAAAAAAAAAAAAAAAAAAAACACATCGATAATGGAAAAGAAATAATTTAATAACCCAACTCCAGTCCTCTCCAGCGTCTTTGAAGTCTTTCCTCGACATTAACTTCCGATGGTCGATAGAAGAGACCGATAACAATGTTATCAGAATCAGGGGAGCAGCTTGGGTCTGATGCGATTCAAACTGAGTTGGATGGATTTCATAACCGTCCGATCTGTTTTAAGATCCGTCTGTACGGATATTAAAGCGACTCGCACAGCTCTTAAAGCGGATCGCACGGTTATTGAACATATCAAACTCAGTTTGAGTCCAATGAGCATCGGACTTGGGTCTGCTCCTCAGAATCAGACCGGAGATTGATGCAGTAAAATTTCGAGTCAACAGTTAACCTGTCAGATCACTGGATTAACTGGTTCAACCGTTTACCACTGGATTAACTAGTTCATCTGTTGATCTTTTATGTATATCTTTATGAAATATAAGTATTATTGTAAAGAAAAAAAATGTTTTCATATAGTGAATATTCACACATAAATATTAAATAATGTAATATAAAAATAAATTTATAAATTAATTAAAACTTTCTCCCACAAATATACTACTACTAATTTTATCAACAAATGCCAAAAAGATTTTTTGAGGGAGAGAAAGCATTCCAATATTCTAAATTTTTGTAGATAAGTTTACTAAAATATTAAAAATAGAAATTTAGAGTTTTCATATCAATATCGTATAAATATAAATATATAGATAAGTTTAAGTTCAAGTTCTTTAATAAATAAATTGGGTTTTCAGTGACAAATTTCATAAAAATGTTAATAATAAGATAAGCGCAAATATTGTTTTCAAGATGTGTATGTACACATTATTATTTGTATATGAATAATTGTGGTGTATACAATAATTGATTGACTTTGTTATAGTATCTAAAATATTAGTCTTCTAAAGTGGAGTTGAAATGCACCAGGTTTTGTGCTCCAATCATATCCCGTGTCTTTATCTTTGTTCTCAAAATTCAAACAGTCAATCCGAACCGTTCAACATGATATCAAGATTAAAATGTATTTATAGACAAAATTTCATATTTTTTGGAAATTTTGTACAATTTTTTAGATAAGTACAAAATCAATGTTTTTGGATGGTCAAGAAACAGTGATTTTGTAACTATTTAAAATAGTAAAAAAAAAAATGGTCTCTAAGCACATTTTAATATCGAGATCATATTGAGCGGTTCGGATCGACTTTTTTAAACTTTGAGAATAAAGATAAAGATATGAAGTATGATTGGAGTACAAAAATAATGATGCATTTTAACTCGACTCATATAAAAATTGAATCTGACTTTGGTGCTTTTTTCTAAGAAAAGTAAGGTTTTACTTTTCCGATTCCAACTATTCAAAATTTTCCATTTGCATATCTCGATAAATAAACTTGTCCATGCACAAATTTTAACAAATTTAAATAATTAAGATAAGAAAAGGCGGACTCTGCTTTTCTTAGTCCGATCCATAAAAATTATATTAGATGAGCAAAAAGTATGCATTTCTTTTCCATTGACATGGGAGTAGGGGACTAAATGTCACGTACTAGTCTAGTCTATTACTCTAGAGCACATGTGATATGGTCTTTTGCTTTTTATTGACACATTTAGACCGAACAGTGAATTCTGTGGTCCGCCGAATCCCGTTTTACAGATAAAACCGTTTGGTTTAATTAAAAATATCCGGTTCAATTGCACATCCGATCTTAACAACGAACCAAATTGGAAACATGTCCGGTTACGGTTTATTCTGGCCAGATCGCCCGGTCTGGTCCGGATTTAGATTTAATAACAATGAAAGAGACAGAACGATTGTTTTATCCGAAATTTTATTCATAACTAATTTTTTTTTTTTCAGAATTTCAAAATATGCATCCATTTTCAACTGATTTCCATATCAGCTCAAACCGGAAAATTATTTTCCAGATGCAGCGTCTCCTTTCAGAAAATAATTCTCTAGATCTAAAGGTTATCTTTCTAGAGAATTATTCTCCGGATTTGGGTTTTTTTTTTTTATTAAATAGAAAATGTTATGATTTATTTATTTTTGTATTGAAATGTTAGAAATATTTTTATTTCTTTAAAAATAGATGGAATAATATATAATTGAATTTATTAGAAAGACTGCTACAAATAACTCGGATCAACATTTTTCAGGCCGAATTTTTTGCGACTGACAAAAAGATTAAATATTTTTTTGTTTGTTATTGGAAAAATAAATATATTTTTTTGAATTTGAGTTAATGATTCCGATTCAAAAGTCACTTTTTTGAGTAAATAGAGACAATATCGTGATCTTTCTAGTATATTCAAATTCTAAGATACTACATATAATTTGAAATAAAAAAATGATCTTAAATCATTCGGCTCTGACATTTTGTTAGATCATATTGGTTTTTAAAAAAAATAAAAGGACCACGATATTTTATTTATTTACTCTGAAGTAACTTCTGAGCTGGATCCAATTGAGATCCAACTTTTTTTTTTTCCAATAACACACAAATAAATATTTTAATTTTTCTTACGGTCGCAAAAAAATCTGACCTGAAAAATATTGATTCGGGTTATTTGTCGCAGTCTTTCTAATAAATCCAATATATAGTATTCCATCTATATTTTCAAAGAAATATAAATTATTTCCTAATATTTCAATACAATAAATAAATAAATCATAACATTATCTATTTAATTAAAAAAAACCCAAAATCCAGAGAATAATTCTCCGAAACCCCAGATCCGGAGAGTAATTCTCCGGAAAGAGACCCTTTGAATTTGGAGAATTATTTTCCGGATCGAGCCGTCTCTTTTTGAAAAATAATTCTCCGGGTTGAGCAGATCTGGAATAAGTTGAAAATGGGTGCAGATTTTGAAAATTCGATTTATTTTTTGGATATTAATTAAAATTTCGGCTGGTTTATACTCATTGGAAACGCACTTTGATTGTTAGTATGCTAGCGTAAGAATTTAGATAATCAGATTAATTGTTCTTTTCTAAAAACAATCCAGATTATCTAATTCCAACTTTTTTTTTCTGAGCAATTCAAAATTTTCAAGGAACAAATATGATATATTTTTCTTGCAAATATAAACAATTAAACATTGAAGAAGAATTATTTCCTAATTATAGTAATTAATATAAAAAAAATATTTCTCGGATTATGTCTGTAATATTTTCTTTAAAATTATTTTTAAACAAGTAGATGAATTGAATGGATTTTCACGAATAACCAGTCTTATATCTCTACTCTTCTTCAGCAAGACTCTTAAAATACTGTTAGGTAAGATTTTTAAGACCATTTATAAAATACATGCTTCTTGTGATATGTATGTAATTTATTAATTCGAACAGATTAATCCCAATTCAGTTCAGTTCCGGTGACAAATGGTACGCACAGATATTGTGGCATTTTCCAGTCCGGATTGGGTTTCTATTTGTGCATTATTTGTGGGCCTTGGGCTGGGCCAATCATTGTTTCCTTGCAAAAAGCTTCTACAAGCAACTGACACCTTGTTTGGATAGAGAGTAGAGAAAGGGAGGGAATGGAAATAAAATAAAATTTTCTGTCGAATCGTATTTGGTTGATAAAATTATGTCGGCGGTGAAGAATACAGGAGGTGAAAGGTTTAACCTTGTATCATTAAAATTAATAAAATCGGTTTTCCTCCCAATTTGAGGCATAACAGATGAAAATAAATTTTGTTGCAAATATTGTTAGAAAAAATAACACAAATGTTCATCTCTATATCTTATCTATATAATTCTAATATAAATTTTTTTGGTCACAAACCAACGAATTTCTCATTAACCTTCTCAATTTTAATCAACCAAATAAAAAATAAGTCGGAAAAGAAAGTTAATTTATTTTTCCTTATTAATCATCCAAACATAAAAGAAAAGAGTTAAATATGTTAATGTTCCTTTCGATTCCATTCGATTCCTGAGTGAAAGTACCCTAGTTTCTTGTTCTCTACATGCAATTGGTGTTGCAAGCAATCGATTAGAAAATGGATATTAAGGGCCTGTTCTGCTGCAGCCCGGGAATAGGAATGGGCACATGAACGGATGAACAGTAAACATGTGAGAAAAAAATTCTGAATTTTTTTTTCCCACGTGAACAATAACACTCGAGAATACAGCCGAACATGCCCTAACCCAGCACATGTGATTATTGTCACAAGCAACTGAGTGAAGGATAAATTAGGTCTACTTTTTCTTGTTTCTTGACATGCAATTACCGTTGTAAGCAAATGGAGAAAATAACTCCCAACTCGTCTTTATTCTTGCCAATCTGTGAGTTAAAGTGCAAAGTAGGAGGATGTGATGTACTGCCCAAGAAAGAATTTTTATAGAATTGTGGCTGCAGATTAAGCAAGGAATTAGCCTAGTGCTGCATAAGCGCATAAGAGGCCTATTATTGATTGTTCTTCAAAAGAATAAAAAGCACTGTTATAAAACACACCCAAACTAGAACAATAGAATCGGTCCCCCCTTGAGTTATATATTGGAACGACCAGCATTAATCATTTTTTTTAACAAAAATCTTCACAAAGACTGAACTTTTGAGTAACTAACAATTCTAAAAATTTTGCTAGCCAACTGTGCTATTTCTCCTTTCTCACATTAATAGTTTCTTATTAATACAAAAAACAGCTTAGTCCAGATAAAATGCGTCTTTATGTGAAATCAGATGGTCATAGTTATCATATTCTATCTCAAATAATATTATATAATGTTCATAACTATTCGGATAAAATATTAATGTATAGTTTTTGTTCCTTTAATTTTTTTCATAATGCAAATCATATATCAAAATACTAATATTTTAGAAAGAAAATAAAATTTCTTATGTTCTGTGAATAATATGAGATACCATTTGTAAAATTTATAAATTTTAAACATAATTTAAGGATGTGCTAACAATGAATATATACTACGAGTATTATTTTATCGGAGAACCTTGATTTTACATAGTTGAATATTAAGTTCGACTGCATTTCATTATAACTTGCAAATTAATTATATTCACATTATATAGTGTTTCACTGTTTCTCATGATCATTACTTTTCAACAGGAAATGCAATACATTCTTTCAGCACCGCTGCTAGAAAATGATTCATTTGCAACTTAGTATAAGAAAGCATCGTTTCAACTTAATAGATCGTATTTAGGATATATTGCAGAGGGACTAGAAAAACAGAATGAGAGACCATATCGAAAAAAATATGAACAGGAGCAGAGACAGATCGAAAAGTGTGGGTAAAAGCAAAAAAAATAAAGGGTTGGGATTCGGGAATTCATTATCATGTGAGATTTTGCCATTTTGGTCATGCTTTAAGAGCCCATACATAAATTTGATGACATGCAGCATGTGACAGCATATCAGCTTTGCACTAACATATTTGGAGGCAAATTTTTTTAGGGTTAATTTGGAGACAATTTAATGAATTTTTTTTATAAACTATAAATACAAAAATTAATTTTAGGATTCCAGCATGATTGAATTGGTTTTTATAAAAATCATAAAAAAGAATGTAATTTTATAAAATCCAATTTTTTTAGGGTTAATTTGGAGGCAATTTCATTTAATATCATTTTCAATCAATTTTATAATACGCACCTCAACAGTATATATATTGATCATCCTCACCTTAATGAGAACATAATAAGCAAAATTTAGAAAACACCACTTTAATACTTCACAATGAGCTTAGAGTAAATCACACACGTGGCCTTTGAAGTTAATTCGCTCATTATTTTAAATTGTCTTTAAAATTTTACAAGTATAATATAAACTTTTAAATTTTTTGTTTTGTATTAAATAGGTCACTTCTTTTAACAAAATAATATTTTCAACCATCCCGGCGTCATTTATTATTACAAATAATGTTGATTTGCCGACATCATGAAATGAATATATATGGTGTGGATGCTAAATTATCACACATGTTCTTACTATGAATATTTTTTGACATGAAGAGTGATCAAGTTACAACAAATTTGAGTTATAACAAAGTCACAAATTGTTGATCAAAACCGTTCAACATGATTATCTAATTAAAATGTGCTTCCAAATCAAATTTTACATTTTTTTTGAATTTTTTACTATTTATTAAGTATTTTACAAAAACTAGTCAAATTCAGACTATTGAATTTTGTACCCATCTTAATAAATAGTAAAAAAAATTAAAAAAAATATATAAAATTTGATCTGGAAACACATTTTATTAGATAATCATGTTGAACGGTTTGGATCGACGATTTAGACTTTAAAAATAAAAAAAACCGTTATTGTAACTTTGTTGTAACTTGATCCCTTCTCTTTTGACATAGATGTAAATGTAACTTTCCATGTAATTTCTTTAATACGTACTGATAGTAACGGTAGGATCGATTTGATACCAAAAAAAAAAAAAAAAATTAAAGGTCAAAGTAACAGTTTAAAACTTCAGGGACACCCGGACAAGTATATGAAAGACAAGATATTCAAGGAAAATTGTATAATTTACTCATGAACTTATAATAAATAAATAAAAAGAAAACTCTGATGGGATGCAACGGTGATGCAATGGTGTGATTGGACAACAAATGAGAGTGATAAATGCTGGTCGACTTGTAAGTACTGTAATTCTAAAATAAGCTAAGCCAAACTATATGATGGAGCCAAGTGAAGAAAAGAAAAAGGTACCTTGAATCCTTTGCTGTATAAAAAAGCCGACCTACTCTTTAAAATTGAAGTCCCAACTTCTTTCTTCGTTTTGTTATTTTCTCTTCCCCGTACCAGTACTATGCTACACATAAAAGTGAAAAATAAAATAAAATCTAATTATAGTTAACAAACAAACTAACTGATTTAAATCTTCAAGACTTCCAGAATTGTCACATCAAGTGTCTTTGTTACATTTTATTTTTATTTTTTTTATGAATTCTCTCATGATATTTTATTTATCTATTACTTTCTATCAATTTAATTTGAAGAGGGTTCAAATATCTTTGTTATGTTTTTATTTTTAAATTTTTTATAAATTAATATTTAAAACTCAAATGTTAAATTAAAATCATTATATATGATCTGTATCACATTCTCTTGGTTTTAATTGAGTTTGCAAAAATACACTGATGAAATAATTTTTGGATGTTGACTTTTTAACTAGTTAATTCAAATAAAAACAAGGGGGGAATTTCATGTATACCCCTCAAAAACTTCAAAATTACATATGCCTCCCTCTAAAATTTGAAATTACATATTTCCCCCTCTAAATTTTAAAAACTCACAAATTTACCTATTTTATTGTTTTTTATAATAAAACTCATTCTAAATTTTTAAAATACCCATTTTTCCCTTTATTAAAAGCATATAAAACTCATTGGACTCAAATTTGAATCTCAAAGGGTTCCTCTATCGCCTGATCCATACGCATCGCATTAAGATTTGCGCGCATCGCTTCAATATTCGTGTTGATCTAACATGCACGAATCTTAAAGCAATTCTGATCAGTGTGTGCTGCATTAAGATATGTTCATGTCGCTTTAATATGTGTGCATTTTTGCATCAAGATTCGTGATGATCTTGCGTGCACAAATCTAAAAGCAGTTCGGACAGGAGAGGAACTGTTCATATTCAAATTTGAGTTGATGGAATTTACATGCTTCTAATAAAGAGTAAAATGGGTATTTGATAAATTTAGAATGAGTTTTAATATAAAAGATAATAAAATGAGTAAATTTGTGAGTTTTTGAAGTTTTGAGGGGGAAATACGTAATTTCAAATTTTAGAGGGGGAAATACGTAATTTTGAAGTTTTTAAGGGGTATACATGAAATTTCCCCTAAAAACAAATGTTTGTATGTAAAGAAAATAATATATATCACATCTAAATTTTTTATTTGATATTTAAGTTTCCGAATTTTTGTTATTATAAAATTAAAGAGTGGAAATATTATAGTGCAAGAAATTGAAGTATTTGAACCCTCTTCGTTATTTTAATTTAAGTAATAGGAACATGATTAGTAATTAAAGATGATTCATATTCTTTCGTTTTGATTTTCGTCCTTCAAACGACTGTTTCATTTTATCACATGAAATAAAATCAACTACTTTTTTTTTCTGGGTGAAGGCCATAGTTTATTAGTTCCTGATCTTTCTTTAAAGGGAGTACAATATGAACTCATTAGAGTAGAAACATAAACCATCATAATGTCTGTAATGTCTGTATAAAGGCACTCTTTAATTTAATTTAAATTTTTTAGGGGGGGGACCCAACCCCGGTTGATTTCTTAAGAAAAGGTCCGTAGCACTTATTCCCATTATCCCATATTATCCTTCCTATATATAGAACAATAATCCTTTAACAACTGTACCACAAAAAAAAGAGCAACTTGTAGTTATAAACTGAAAGAGATATGAGGGATAATCTACTTTTACATTTCCATTCTTATATTAAGTATAATATTTACGGTTAATGATTTTGATTAAAAGATGAAATTTTAAATTGAATATAACTAGTTGATCAAAATATTCTGATTCTATACATCTTTTTGATATTTTTTTGTGTGTGTAGAAGTCTAAATTTATTTAGATACATACTCGTAACATGTAAATTGTATCATCTTTTTGACCAGTCCTGATTTCTTTCTATTTTATATATCTTATTTAAGAAAATTTTGAATTGATTGATAATTGATTGGTCATGTTTTTATTTTTTTTAAATTTTATTATATTATTTAAAAAATATTAGAATTGTTATTTTGTTTGAGATTATTTTCTGAAAATATGTTAAAAAGATTAAAAAAAATACGTGTCATTTAATATGTAATTTAAGAAATATTATTTCACTTAGTTTAAATTTTTTTATGAATTTTTTTTGTTCTCTTATACTATTTTTTATGTTGCAACATATGGACACGATACTAGTATAAATATCAAAAACAGATGTTACATAATTTGAGAGCGGAGAGCCATAAAACGATGATAAAAAGAATTAGAATGTAATATTATTTTGTAATTTTTTTTACTATAACTATATTATTATACATGCTTTTCAAATAATCATAGTATACGAGATATATTTTAGAAAAATGTTTTGGCTATATGCGTGGTTATATAAGACTATATAAGACTATAATGTCTCCTGCATAATTGGCCAATACTTGTACTTTTTTTTTTTTTGACTATATAAGAGGGACCCATTACCCATAACGCATTTCAAATTAGATTGAGGAGGACTATCAATTAATTTTTGAAAATAAAATTCAGGTTGAGAGCACATTTTGGTACCCATTCATGATTTCATCGGTGATGGGTACTACACTACTACCTACCCTTGCTTTATACTAAGCACACATATAAATTAATCCAAATGTATTATTATTATTTTTTTTTTGGTAAAAGATGAGGATCCTCAAATTCCATTATTAAAAGGACATCAAGGTGTCAATTTACAAAAGTTTTGGATAAAGAGAAGAAAAAAAAATCAAAATGGAAAAAAAAAAACGAAAAACTAAAAACTAAAACACGGATCATGGCTTATTCTATTAATTAAAGAAGTGTAACACAAAAACTAGTTTTTAGTCTAGTGGTAAAAATACATGACTCTTATGTGAGAGATCATAGGTTCGAAACCTATAAAATAGAAAATTCCTCTGAAATATAAATATTAGTTTGAAGAAAATTAGTAGGCTATAACTTCACCTTTCATTTCTAAAGTCTTGCATTATTTCGGCACTCTTTTTTACTGTAATTTAATTCTCAAATACCCTCAAGATTCTATTGCTGCTATATTTTTTTTTATTGAATTTTATATTGTGTCATCTTTCATGGAAAGAAGACAAAGGAACTAATAAAGTTAGCACCTAGCAAAGGAGGTCAGGACCTATGGTGGAGATGGGATTTAAGAAATAAAAAGGTGACCTTTAATAAATTAAAATGAATAGTGATTGTCTTTATGAGCAGAATCAAAATTTAATTAGACAGAAAGTAGATGCTTTGGAATAACTTGCGCTGCTTGCTTTCAAACTTTCAATTTTGCACAAGGTATCTTGAGCTGGTTGCCCGGGCCGGTCTTTGTGTTTCATAAAAAAAAAAAAAGGAAAACTAAAAAAACAAAAACAGTCATTATATACCAACTATGCTTCCATGCATGATTATATCCTTTTGTTAATTCAATAAAAATGTATTCAACCCATGATCTACTCTTTAGTGTCCACCTTAGTATTCATATCTGAACGTGTCTAATTATTTTATGTGTTAGTTTTTTTTATCAGATATATTGTATATCAGAAGAGTTCCAATGCCTCATCTCCTCATATCTCATTCATGTTTCATATCCTATATTGTTATTTTTAAAACCCAAATAGTCAATCCGAACTGCTCAACACGATCTCCATGTTAAAATATGCTTGGAGACCAAATTTTATATTTTTTTTGAAATTTTTTTACTATTTTTTGAAATTTATTGAAAATCGTTGTTTTTTTATGGTCTAGATTTGTTTGAAAAACAACGATTTTCAATAAATCTAAAAAATAGTAAAAAATTTCAAAACAAATGTAAAATTTGGTCTTCAAGCATATTTTAACATAGAGATCATATTAAGCGGTTCGGATTGACTGTTTAGACCTTAAAACAAAGATATATGATATGAGGCATGGATAAAGTATGAGGAGATGAGACATTAGAATACTATATGATTGTGTGTTTTAAAAATCAAATTACACTATTTCTAACAAAATATTGTTCTTGTACATACTTCTTCACTTCGCTTAAGTACATTTTCTTGTCCCGTTTAACACTTTTAATAATTCACAAAGCGTGTTGGTAATGATAGGGAAGTATAATGATGACCACTCATATGACAATCTAGACTCTACCATCAACAAAAATTAAAGTTTTAGATTTATAATTAATTACTTATTAAAAAAAAGCTAGCTAAGTGTTTACATAAATGTATTTTTTTAAAAGTAATTTATTCAATATTTTTAAAACGATTATTTTCCATAATTATATATTAAAAATAACTAGATTAATGTTAAATTTTGAAAGACATGATGTTGCAACTTAAATATTTAAAAAAAAAATCAAGTGCCCCGTTTAATTAAATGAAGCAAACACATTACACTAGTCTAAAATACAAACAAAATCCCAAATTATCCAAAAAGGACCCTTATAGCTAGACTAATTAATTAAGCAACACGCCAGCTTCAGTACTGGCTTTGAAGAAATGAATCTCTTTCACCGTATATAGTTGATGCTATGCATCCGTTTTCCAGTCCCTAATTAATTAGATAGCATCATGCGCAAACAAGATATATATATAATAGCCAGCAATACCTTAATTAATTAGCTGACACCTATATATAGCATCATGCAAATAGGAGGTAACGTATAATTTCTACTGTGCTACATATCTAGCTACCAACACTTCTTGTTACCAATTCCAACATCATCATCGAGAACTAGTTTTTAGTCTAGTGGTTAAGACACATGGTTTCTACGTGAGAGGTCATGAGTTCGAAACTCAGATGGAAGAAATTTTTTGTTATAATAACAAAAATATTAAATAGTTAGATGGTTTGACCTCCAACTTTACTCAAAAAAAATTCCAACATCATAAAAAACTTCTGTAACAGCAACTCTAATTACACACTGTCATTGTTACCAATCAACTGAGACAGCCAACATATATATATGGAACATGTAAAATTTAGTATTGAATCCACAATTTTAATTAAAAAGTCAATATTAATTTCTTTGTGTATGTGGCCTTAATTAGCGAGATATATATATTCCTCGATCCGTAACTTTTAGAAAGTTGAATTTTGACTGCCAAAACATATATAAATTATGATTTGCATGAAACATAGTTCGTGAAAAAGTTGCTCCGTCCATGATTAATTAACTCGACATATATATGCACATATATATATATGCTGTTATTACAAGGCACCGTGTGCTTTTTACAAGCGCTATATATAAATACCAGCAATCCATCATCTGATCAAACAAATTAAGCAAACATTTCAGCTTAGCTTCATAGGATTAAAGTTAGTGTCACACAGCACAAGAGACCCATGGCTTGTTCAAGAGCCTCCCTTTTGCTTCTCTTCTCTCTCATTTCCTTCTCTCCCCTCTCCAAGGGAGATGCTGAGTTATCCCCACAATTCTATGACCACACATGCCCAAAAGCCCAAGAAATTGCTAGAAATGTTTTTGCACAAGCCTACGCTAAGGATCCCCGCATTGCCGGATCGTTACTTCGTTTGCATTTTCACGACTGCTTTGTCAAGGTTTACCTATTTTGTTGGTTAATTAGTAAGCGTAAAAATAGATTAAGTTTCCATAAACTTCTAGCTATACATTTTTCATAATCAAACATATGCAAGTACCAGTAATACTTCCCAAGTTCTAACTAATAAATGTGTATGAAATGTTTTATTTTGTCATGCATATAGGTTGAATGCAGTTAAGGGGCACATACATATATATAGAAGTACTTGTATCATAATTTCATAATGTCCTGATTAAGCAAGTTAATTAAACTTATTGGGCTTTATTTTTCTACTTATTAGGGATGTGATGCTTCTCTTTTGCTGGATAGCAGCGGGACGATTGTCAGTGAGAAACGGTCTGTGCCGAACCGGGACTCAGCCAGAGGATTTGAGGTGATAGATCAGATCAAGTTTGCTTTGGAGAAGGAATGCCCGCTCACTGTGTCTTGTGCTGACATTCTCACCATCAGTGCCAGAGACTCCGTTGTCATGGTACTTAATTTACAACCTTTCTTCATTTCAGTTTTTTTTCTAACATATTTCCTGTGATTTAATTTGACTGTAAATGTAAATATGTAATAATGGATTGTAAAGGATGTATATACATTCCTACAGTATATACACTGATACATTCAACGCTACATTATGTCTACATTTAATTAACATGTATGTATCATTGCTGAATTTTTCTTTTTTAAATATATTTGTATAATTATTTTGGATTGGAAATTCAAAAATCAATTTTGAAAGATGGATATTTCTATCTATCTTCACCGACACAATTAGCATAAAGAAAAGAAAAATTGGGTATGAGAGAATATTTTAGTCTGTCCTCATTTTCCGCTTCCAAATCATTTCCATCAGTGTCTCCACTGACCACTGTCTAGGGGCTGGGTAAAGAAAAAAAGGATTTGGATAGTGTACACTGGTAGCCATAGTAACAAATCAATTATTCGGGTTCGGTTCGGCGAGGTCAAAAATTCGTGATTCGAAAATAATTCGGGTATGATTCGGGAATGATTCGGTATTATTCGGATCAGAGATCTCAGTCCTGTAAGGGAGCAAAAACAAAAAAAATAAAATTTTGGAAAAAAATCGGGAATAATTCGGGAAAAATTTGTAAAATTCGTGAATTATTCGGAAATTATTCGGTCAAAGTTCGGTCAACAGAATAATTCGACATTCAGTTCGGCATCACCAAAAAACCAAACAATTTGCGAATAATTCGGAAATTATTCTTCTCGTGCTTTGTGAACGGACCAAAATCTCAGGTCTAAGATTTGTTTTGTTTTTGCCTTTTCTACTGTAGTGGTGTTATCCAAAATAGATAGAGACAAAAAAAAATGTCCTTTTATTTTTATTTAAAAACAAAGCTTATTCCCGAAACTAATTGTTATTATTTAAAAAAGTCGATCATATTAGAATGTAGCCTTTAATTAATATATAATTTGGAGAGATATTTTGTTAAATACATGCAGGCTGGAGGCCCAGATTGGGAGGTGTCACTGGGAAGAAGGGACTCATTAGGTGCCAGCGTTCAAGGCTCAAACAATGACATTCCTGCTCCTAACAACACTTTACCTACTATCCTCACCAAGTTCAAGCGCCAAGGCCTTGACCTCCTTGACTTAGTCGCCCTCTCTGGTAAAAACATTATACTTTTCATTTTTATAATTACATTTTTTAATATTCAATCCGTTTAAGGGCGTGTTCGGCCGCTCCACTGTTCGTGCGGGTCAACTGAATTTTTTTTTTTTCCCACTAGAACGATAAACTTTAGTTCAATTTCCGTACCCATACCCATTCCCAATAGGCCGCCGAACATGCCCTAATATTACTTATCGTTCCTCGGCCGTGTGTATATAGGTAGCCATACAATTGGAGATTCAAGGTGCACTAGTTTCCGGCAGAGGCTGTACAATCAGACGGGTAATGGTCAACCCGACTCAACTCTTGACCCATCATATGCCTCGCAGCTCCGGACCCGCTGCCCTCAATCAGGCGGTGACCAGAACCTCTTTTTTCTCGACCCGGCTACTCCGTTCAAATTCGATAATCAGTACTATAAGAACCTAATTGAGCACAAGGGTTTATTGAGTTCTGATGAGTTGTTGTTCACACAAAACAAGGATACAATGGAGATTGTGGAGAAGTTTGCAGAGAATCAAGGATTGTTCTTTGAAACCTATGTCAAGTCTATTATCAAGATGGGAAACATCTCTCCGTTGACTGGCAGTGATGGAGAGATCAGGAAAATTTGTCGGAGGGTTAACCACAATTGATTTCTAGTTTAATCATGTATTGTTTTGGTTTTGTGTTGTGTTGTGTTGTGTTGTGGTGTTTACAAGTTTGGATTGTCTTGACTTTAAAGTTGTGTTTTGTTTACCGCTTATTAGACTTGAAATTTCTTGTTGTATTTCAATAAACATATGAACTCAAATAAATTTCGCTTGAAACATTTTTATTTAGTCGAGTCTGTAATAAGCTAATTAGGATAATTTAATCTTAATAAAAGGGACTAATTAATTCGCTAAAATGCTAACTGAAAAGCCCAGCTCATGTAAATTCAAAGGATTTAGTACTGCTTGTGATCGAGCTTAATTATACAGACTTGTGCGTTTCTGTAATTTGGTTATTTTGGTAAAACAATATTACAATATTCTACTTGTTCATTTACAAATCATCTCCGGCTGGTGCTGATTGTTGAATGCCCACTTTGATCCAATCTGGTGAGGGCGTGAGGCACTGATTTGTGGGACCCATAAACTATTAGTTCAGAAAATCAGACTTCAAAGTTAATTTTATAAATTCTTTAAACATTTTATTCTAAAATACATGTAATGAAGTCCAAGATGAATATGAGATAACTTGTAGTTTAATTTTGCCTTTTATTAGGTCATATGAGAAGTGCCTATTACATCAACAAAAAGCTATTACATAATACATAGAACAATTCCTAAAATACCCTCAGAGAACATTAATATCAAATCAATGCTTAGCCGGAGTGATCATCATAACACGCTTGGTCTGAGTGATCATCATAACAAACATTATTACAACACAACACGCCAACAATACAATTATCAAAACTAAAATGCCTCTCCTAGCTCCAGTGTATTAAAAATCGACACCGCTCTGTGCTGTTGTCTCGGACTGCATTCTAATAAGAGAGGGATCGTTCCTATCAACACCAGGAAGCTGTTACAATATCATACAAGTGATATTATAATGTGACCAAAAGAAAACATTGCAAATATATATTGATGTAGTAAGACTAATGCCTTTTTTTTTTGCCAAATATGCCTGTAGGCTCAGTAAGACTAATGTTAGTTCATTGTCTTTATAGTTCCTTAGAAAAACTTGATTTTGGTCCAATTGCACAATTAAATAAGGCAGAAAGTTAATGGCTCCCATGTAGGCATTAGGAGGGGCTATCAAACAGATTTTTTATTTTTTTACAAAGCTACAGCTGCATTACAATTGAATAAGCTAATTGAAATGGTCAGGTGAACAAAGCAAATAACTGAGCAAATAGTGCAGCAACACAAAACTCTTATGGAGTCTCAAAAGCATCCAGCAGGTGAAGTGAATGGGATCGGGAGGGAGATAGCATGAGAGAGGAAGGAACGTTTGGGATCAGGATCAGGGTCGTCTTATAATGTGTCTTCGGATTAGTTGAACTTTTCAAGTTGTTTTGCTCACAGTTTTGACATTCATAATACCCTTCTTTCGAGCAAACATATATAATAGAAGATAAACCATTTCTTGACTTCGATTGAGAATGCTTATGAATACTAAACCAGCATAAGGGTCCTTCCCATTCATCTGATACATGTCAGACAAAATAAATTTACCAATTTGTTTAACAAGGAAGAAGATTTAAAGACAGAACTATAGAACAAAAGAGTACCTGCGTCTTGCGTGAATGAACCGGGGTAGTTGAGGCCTTGGAGTGACATTTCAAGAGCTGCAAGTAAATAATTAAATTTGAGACTTAAGTTCTAACAATGTCATATTAAATTTCTAGCCTGTTTTTAAGTGGGCAAATTAGGATTTTTTGTTCAGAACCAAAGAAAAGGTGGACTAACTACAGACAATAGTCAGCCCATGCATATATATATATATATATAGAGAGAGAGAGATGGGCTACGGTACATTACAATGCATAGACCCCCTTGTACATCGGACAATAAATCGTCGGATTCAAAGTCCAAATAGCCGATCCAAACCGTTCAACTTGTTCTCCATATTAATATGTCTTTGGAGACCAAATTTTATATTTTTTGAAAATTATTTACTATTTTTTTCGATTTATTGAAAATCGCTGTTTTTCAGACAAATCTGGACCATAAAAAAACAACGATTTACAATAAATCTAAAAAAATAGTAAAAAATTTCCAAAAAATGTAAATTTGGTCTCCAAACACATATTAATATGGATAACAAATTGAACGGTTTGGATCGGTTGTTTGAACTTTAAATATGACGATTTATAGTGCAATGTACAAGAGGGCTTATACATTGCAATGCATAATAGCCCAACTCTATATATATAGAGATGTATTTATATATAATGAGTGATGCTACCATGCTTTGGGAATTAAAGTTGGTGTTTTAATTCCCGCTCATATCTCTATTTTCAAAGTTCAAATAGTCAATCCGAATATCTCAACATGTTCTTCATATTGAAATGTGCTTGGAGACCATATTTTACATTTTTTGGAAATTTTTTACTATTTTTTTAAAATTTTTGAAAATCAGTGTTTTTCTGAATTTTTTATTTTCAGACCATTGAAATTTTTGTAACTATCTTAGTAAATAGTAAAAAAATAAAAAAAAAAGTAAAATTTGATCTGCAAGCACATTTTAATATATCCATCATGTTGAACTGTTTAAATCGACTATTTGAACTTTGAAAACGTTGAAAATGTAGGGTGTAATCCGGTGTCACCAGAAAAGAGTGTAAGTGGATCCCTCCTCTCTCTATATATTATCCAATCCATGTTCAGATGCCAAACATGACAATTAAAATGCATTTCCATACAAGGCACAATACTACTCTTGAGACAAGTTGAATCCATTTTATGATCACATCCTATTCTCTTAAATTTTCAGGAAGAAATATTTGAACATGCGAGTTACCACTTACCGGTTGAGTCCCTGCCTGGACAGGAAGAAGGCCATGGGCTCCATTCAATTTTTTTTTGCTGTCCAACAAATCTGAAAGCAAAATAAGAAATAACATTGAAATAAGCTTTGGCATTGTAAGAGAAAGGTGTTTAGCAGAAAGCAGGACTCAGTTAATTCATTTGCACAAACACCGATCGAGTATTTCATAATATTTGAAAAAAATGAATACCCACCACTGACCTTTACTGATACTGAGTCATTGAATAAATGTAAAGGACTACCTTGCCTTTAAATCTATTATACTCCAGAGACTAATTAAATGTTTACACTCCAAAATCGAAGAAGTATAACTCGATTCAATCCTGTAACTCATTTTTTTCCTTTTCAAGCCTTTCTCAATTACTGTTGTTCCACATACTGCCAGGTTGCTATGAGATCATGTCACTTGGTTTGCAGATATACTGTCAATAAAAAGAAAGCCACAATTGATACAGAACTCGCTAAGCTAGTGCATAGAGGGGAAAAAAAAATACCATTTTGGTCAGTTTGTCTGAATTTGCTACCTATATGCAAAAATTGTAGCTACAGTCATATTACAATCAAATCAGTTTGCCACAATTTTTATTTCTTCTTTATTTATTTTGACTCTGGGAACTAGATACTCTTTTTTCCATCTACATGAGCATCAAATTTTTTTTGGAAGAGTTCCCAAACCTCATTACACTCTTGGTCCTCAGAATATAATTTCACAAAATGGTGTCTATATCCTCCCGGGTACCCTAACCTGTACAATGGGCAGAAATCTGAACCGTTCATCTAATCCAGCGGCTCTGACCTTCTATTTCATAAAAATGACACTGCCTGCTGTTCTGATCGCTGTTCTGGCTCTTATCTTCTATTTCACATCCCTTTTTGTGAGCTCATCTAAGAATTTGAAGATAAATTGTAATTTTGTACACTTACATAATCATTTAGAAAGCCAAGCAATAAAACTGGTACAATTGGGTACCTAACGGTTCTTATCAATCAACTAATTAATATTACTTCAGTAATGTGAATATCCAGATCTTTGTTTCTTCAGTTCACTCAGCTCATAGTACCATCTAACCATGGGATTCAATAACTCAGTTACTAATTTTAAAAAGAAACCACAAGATCAATTACTAATTTTAAAAAGAAATCACAGAAACTAGAGGTTAAACTTGCGCCACAGGAAGCTGAAATTTTCCTACAAATCAAGAGGTCAATTAAAAAATTGAGCCATGTCACACCAGAGGATGTGACCAAATCCCTCCAATTGGATCAAAGTATTAGCAAAATTTCTAACTTCATTCAAATTTAGTAGATAGCTTGATTAAAAAGTTTGGAGATGATGGTAAATCAGCTTTAGGTTTCTTTAATTGGACCAATTCACACCTGAGTTAAATTCACACTACATATGCTTGCAACAGAATGATTGATTTACTTGGAACAATGAAGAAGTTCAATAAAATGTGGGATTTGCTATATGAATTTAACACCACCTGCTCCCTCTCTCTGGAAACTATTGCCAAGGCCATGAGAAAATTGACTGGGGCCCAGAGATGGAATGAAATTATTTCATTATTTTTACTAGTAAAAATACCAGTAAAACTAACAACTACTAATTAAGCCGCAAACTCTCCCATTTTGTAAGACTAAATAGAATGAAAGCAAAGATTTAAAATACTTACAGATCCAAGTCGAGCTTAGCGAGTACGAGGTTGCGTGTGTGTGGAGGCGGCTGTGAGTCTGGGGCGAAGAGCGAGGGTGGAGGCGAGGGTCAGTATGAGGCGAGAGAGAGCAGATAGAGGAGTAAATCGTACAAAGAAAGCTAGAGCGAGCTGGGGAGCGGGAGAGAGAGAGAGAGGAAAATGAAATCCAGGGGAGGCCGAGTCGAGCTCGGCAGAGGAGAAAGAGGAGGCAAATTTTCTTGACTGATTGGGGAAAAAAGTGGGACGGAGAGAGATGGTGAGCGGTCAGAATAGCGGGCAGTGTCATATTTATGAAATAGAAGGTCAGAGCCGCTGGATTAGATGGACGGTTCAGATTTCTGCCCATTGTACAGGTTAGGGTACCGGGAGGATGCAGATCTGACTTGGTCCCTTCTCGACCTTTTCGCGGGAAAACTCCCGCCATTCTTACTAGTCTTATCTCCCTCTCTCTCTCACTTGCGTCTTTTCCCCAATCATCTCCCTCCCATCCTCCCCCCTCCCTCTTTTTCTGTCTCCATCTCTCATTCAGTCGGACGATTGAACAGCCATGGCGCCAGCTGGCAACAGTTCTTCTCCCTTCGGTAACTTTTCTCTTCTCGCTCTCCTATTAATCTCAGAACCCCTTTTTTCTCGTTATCTTGTTCTTATCCGCAAGTCCATATTCGCATATGCTGCTTAAGGAATTAATTTATCTACTTGTTTCTTATATCTATCAGTTGTACCAAGAAGATAACCTAAATATGTGCAAATTTAAGTGATCGATTGAGCTTAAAATATTCCAGAGATTATTTTTCTGATGGCGAAGTTTCTCCTTTGTATGATAACCTCGCTCTTTTTTAATTGATTGGTCAAAATTTTGGCGTTTCTCTTCATACCCGTCTATATTATATCATTAATTCCTCTTTATCTGTGTAAAGTTAGTACAATTTTGCAAATATAATCCCCAATGGTCAATAGTTTATCCCAGAAAATGAGTTCTTTCTCTTGAATTGTCAGGTGTACTAATAAATAATAATATTACACTTCTAATTTAGAAATTAATTTTTCAAAAATCTCTGGCACATTTTGGGAATCAGAACACACAAACCCCTTAAATTTAGATGATCTGGTTGTGGAAAATATTGGGTTAACACAAATCTTTTCATCAGGAGGCAGCCAATCAACTCCATTGGGGAACTCCAATTCATCGCAGACCCCTCGTCGTTCCAGACGCCGCAGGACAAACAACTCCAATTCGTCCCCACCTTCCTCTCCACTTCCTTTGGAGACTCCACCTTCCCATATGGCTGGCCTTGGATCCACACCTTCTACTACAACCCGGCGTCGTCGGGCTCAGCACAACCCCAGTGCCACCCCATCGACACCTTTGTCCACTGATGATATGGTCCCACCATACTCTTCAGACCGGGATGACAATGACAACATGGAAACTGATGGTCAGGATGATACTACGCCAGTTTTTGTATGGGGGACAAATATCAGTGTTCAAGAAGTCAATGGGGCCATACTGAGGTTCTTACGCCACTTTCGTGACACGCGCTCCGCTTCTGAGGCCAGTGATGCTGCAGATCTCTTGTCTGAGGTAGTCATATGAAATAAGTGGCATCATTTAGATATTCATGTCATGCACAACGGTTTTTAAAAGATCATTTTTAAATAACAACCAATAATTAATCCAACTGTTTATTATTTGCAATATGTACCAACATTGATTTGAAGCACCTGTAAATAACAGCACTTGGTTGATTGTGCAAAATTTTGCTGTGCTAATATTGACAATTATAACCTTGGCATGTATAGTTTTTATGTCCATAGGACTAAAAATGAACTTATCGAGATAATTTGTATACAAAATTACATGTCACATTTGAAGTCTACATATGTAGACTAATTTTTATAGACTGCTTGAGTAATTATAAAGATTTAGGATCAGTTTGATCCTCTTCTTGATTGAACCTTTGCTTTCGTTGTTAGTATTATGGCCAAAACAATGTAGAAAATATTATATGGTATTGGATCATGTTAAAATATTGTGTGGAGTTTGCAGAACATTATTTTATTTGCTTATTTGTTTGTCTTGCTTAATTTTTGTTGATTTTGGATTTTTTTTAGGGGAAGTATATGAGGATTGTGCATAGAATAATGGAATTAGAAGGTGCTGAGTCTCTTGACATAGATGGGCATGACGTGTTTGAATACGACCCTGATTTGTACAATAAGATGGTCAGGTACCCGTTGGAGGTGCTCGCTATATTTGACATTGTTCTAATGGATCTTGTTGCCAGAATTGATCCATTATTTGAGAAGCACATACAGACGCGCATCCATAACCTCAAGTCGTCTGTATGTATGCGCAACCTCAACCCTTCAGGTAATTTCCAAGGGCTGCAATTGGTTTATTTGCATTGCAAAACTGACAATACTGTTTGGTTCAGGATATATTTATTACAACCTATTTTTCTTTTCTTTTTTTACATCAATTGTTCTTTTCTTTATATATCAAGGATTACTTATTGGACTTCTTGCCTTTTTATAATACGGAGGAAAAAGGAATTCAGCTCAATTGATAAACCTAAAATCAAACCTATTGCTCTCCATGTCAGCCCTAGGCGGCTGAAGATTTTGAATGGTTTGTAGATGGTTATATGGTTACTGATTTGTTAAATTTTATTTTAATACATTTTTTATATGAGTAGATATTGAGAAGATGGTTTCAATGAAAGGAATGATAATAAGGTGCAGTTCAATCATACCAGAGCTCAAAGAGGCGATCTTTCGTTGCCTTGTGTGCGGCTTCTACTCTGAACCTGTCTTAGTGGACAGAGGTACTGAAAATACTTGAGATATTCCCAAAAGTTTGAAATTCACCATCACTGTTTTTGGTTGAATGACACTGGAGCTAACTATTTTATTTTATTGACTTTTGTTGGATTGTCAGGGAGGATCAACGAGCCAACAAGGTGCCCCAGAGAGGAATGTAAGGCTATGAATTCCATGTCTCTTGTGCATAATCGATGCAGGTTTGTAATTCTTACATTGAGCTATTTATTTTTACTTGGTTCCATAAGGTCCATCTCCTCCAATGGATCAACCCTACAAGTGGTTAAACTTGATAATAATAACAGATTTGCAGACAAGCAAATAGTGAAATTACAAGAGACACCTGATGAGATACCAGACGGCGGGACCCCCCATACAGTCAGTGTCTTAATGCATGACAAACTTGTTGACACTGGCAAGCCTGGGGACCGAGTTGAGGTATAAACAAATAAATTAATCTTTCACTAAATTGTATCCTGAACAATTTTATGTTCTTACTTTTGTTACATATTTCTATTTTTTCCCTGCTAACAGGTAACTGGGATTTACCGAGCAATGAGTGTAAGGGTGGGACCCACTCAGAGGACGGTAAAATCTATATTCAAGGTACTATAAGAATTTCAGATTGAAATTTTCGATCAAAAAAATATTTCAGATTGAAATTAACTTGTGACATAAACAGAACTCAGTACTAACATGCATTTTCCCTGGTTTGTATAGACATATATTGATTGCCTACACCTTAAAAAAACGGACAAATCAAGGCTTCAAATAGATGACACAGCCGATCGTGACTCTAACAATAATGCTACCCAAGAAGATGATGCGCCTCTTAATAACGATAAGGTCCTCTTCCTTTTTCTTCTTTAAGTTTTTTCTTTGCTTGTACCCGGGTCACCCACCAATAGAATATTTATATCTCCCATTAAATTGTAACATATATTTGCAGATAGAGAAATTGAAGGAGCTTGCAAAATTGCCAGATATATACGATAGGCTTACAAGGTCCCTGGCACCTAATATTTGGGAACTTGATGATGTCAAAAGAGGCCTTCTTTGTCAGGTCTGCCTTTAACCCTTGTAAATCTATTATCTCAAACTCAATGCAAAGTTTTACTGACTTCCTTTTGATAGTTATTCGGAGGGAATGCATTGAAACTGGCTTCGTCAGGTGCAAGTTTAAGGGGAGATATAAATATTTTATTGGTGGGTGACCCGGGTACAAGCAAGTCACAACTGCTACAGTACATACACAAGCTTTCGCCTCGTGGCATCTACACCAGTGGCCGTGGTAGCTCTGCAGTTGGCCTTACTGCCTATGTCGCAAAAGATCCTGAGACTGGTGAAACTGTATGTTGCAAATCACAACACTGACCTTTTACCCTCTCTTTTCTCTTCCTTGACAAATATTCAATGGTGATTTTGAAGGTACTGGAGAGTGGGGCCCTGGTGCTAAGTGATAAAGGTGTCTGTTGCATAGACGAGTTTGATAAGATGTCTGACAATGCTAGAAGCATGTTGCACGAGGTCCTTTCTTTATTCAATCTTTTATTTTGTTGGAATTATTAAATTTTACTTGTTCCCTACCTAATTTCAAAAATGTCACGCATGCCCTTGAAACATAAGAATTGCTGTATATGTTTTACTACAAAAAAACTCCATTTCCATTTATAATGTGTCCTCCTGCTACTGTTATCTCTAGGCAAATGAGTAACAAAAGATGGGATTGTCATTTTTTGAAGAACTACTAACACCAGGAGTATAATAATATTTTTTATGTTACAAGGGACGATGACATTATTTGCAAATGTATCCATCATGCTGGTTTTTATAGGTACATATGATGTTACTTTTAAAAAAGACTTAAAGACAGTAGGAAATTTTGAAATGCAGGTCATGGAGCAACAGACGGTGTCAATTGCAAAAGCAGGGATAATAGCCTCATTAAATGCACGTACCTCTGTGTTAGCATGTGCAAACCCTAGTGAATCGCGATATAACCCACGTCTCTCTGTCATTGACAATATCCACCTTCCTCCTACCCTCCTCTCTCGGTACATTTTGACTTTTCTTTTTTATCCATTAATGTTTTCTTATAATTATTTCTAATTAATTGAACACATTTTGTATGGAACAGATTTGACCTGATATATTTGATACTTGACAAGGCCGATGAGCAGACTGACAGACGCCTTGCCAAGCATATCGTCTCTTTGTTTTTTCAAAATCCAGATGTAAATATTCTTCTTTTGTTTGTGTAATCAATAAGAATTTTTATCTGTTTCTTGACAAACAAAGCCCAATAACTGACCATAAGATATCTGAAGTTTCAAAGTACTTGCAGCTAATATCATCTACTTTTTTGGTAATTAGCAAAAATGCCAAATCCAATTAAACATAATGTCAAGTTAGTGTGAAAGTTGGCTGAATTACTCTAAATCAATTCAATCTAATGCATCAAATTAACTCCATGTTTAGATTCGCATCACTTCAATTTGTCCTCAGGTAGGACAGTTAAAATTTGATTTCTCTATTTGACGCAGTACCTAATCATCACTTCATCAAAGTAAGATAGCAGTTGTGTATTAGTTGAAAAGGTCTGAAATAAGAAATCTTAGAAGTCAGTTGCAGTTGTGGTAGAATACTGAACGTTAGTTGCAGTTATGGTAGAGTACTGAATGTTAGTTGCAAAACACAGATGATATTTAGTACTTGATGTTTGATTGTGTATGGCATATATTTCATTTCTTATCATTTTTTTTGCAGACTTCAGTGCATGAAGTTTTGGATTTACCAACCTTAGTGGCATTTATTAGCTATGCAAAGAAGCACATTCATCCTGAGTTGTCTGATGAGGCAGCTGAGGAACTAACACAGCGGTATGTGCAGATGCGCCAGCGTGGCAACACACCCGGTAGCCGCAAGAAGGTACTGCCTATTTCTTTTCTTTGTGAACGTTATGTACTTGCATAATGAAAATTAATGGATCTTTTGCTTAGACAAGTTACTTTACCATATTGTCACTAAGGTTGTCATTTCATATTGACATCTTGCTACTCACCTTGATGCTAGGTTAATTTAGGCTTTATAAGAAGGGCTTGTCAGTGGCGAGGCTAGGATTTGAGCTAGGGGTAGGCAAAAACCGGATTCGGGTTCAAATAAATTAATGGGTTCGGGTTCGAATTCAAGACACAATTCAAAAAAATAGCAAAAAATATATCGAAAGTTTAAACTAAGTCAAAAGTTTATAACAATCTAGGTGCATCGTTGCGGCTACGCCGCAACAGTTTTTTCTGACGTATGTTGGCATACATGGGTAACAGCTTTTTTTCAATCACTTGTACCGGTTGTATTTCTTTTAAATTATGATTCTGAATGGAATATATGCTGGGTAACAACTTTCTTTTTCAAGAAGAAATGGCGAGCTCAACTGGTCATACACTGTACTATTTATATCTTTTGAACTCATACATTCAACATTTTGTAACAACCTGAAAATGAAATGGAGAGAAGGAAAGATGATATAAGTGGAGAGAAAGAAAGAGGATATAAGTGGTCTTACTCTCTACTATTCAACTTTTTGAACTCATACCATTTACTCTGTACTACTTACTTTGTACTACTCAACTTTCATTTTGTTCGTTACTTGCATTCCAAATAAGTTCGGTCCTATAAAAAAAAAAAAAAAAATCAGGGGTAGGCAAGTGCCTACCCCTGCTTCGACGTAGCCTCGCCACTGGGGCTTGTAGAGTAGGTGTAAAGGTGCTAATAAACAATGGAACATATCCTTTTTATTATATTAACCTATGGTTTCTGACATTTGCAAAATCTATGAAATGATGTTACAACATGAGTAATATTGGACGTCTTTCTGCAAATATGGTTAAAATAAATCAAAGGTAGTATATATTAATAACCTATTATAATAAACATACTTTTGTGAGTTCAGGTCATAACGGCCACAGCAAGGCAGATCGAAAGCTTGATTCGTCTCAGCGAAGCACTTGCCCGCATGCGTTTCTCCCCAGTGGTATATAAATTAATTTTCTTGGTTATTTTATTGTTAAGTTTATTGAGAGATAATTTAACTCTAATTTATAATTGATTAATGAAGGTGGAAGTGGGTGACGTGACAGAGGCATTTCGACTACTTGAAGTCGCACTACAACAGTCTGCGACCGACCATTCCACTGGTACAATTTTGTGTCTGTGTGTGTATAATCTCATTGTTCTAGAATAATAGTATATTGCATAAACTGTTCCATGGTATCAGTTATCACATCTGGAGTATTTTTTTGATAAGAAAATAAAATAAAAATTAGCATGATTGAAAAACAAATCCAAAAAAAAAGAAGACCGGACTTTGGAGGTTCATCTATGGCCTAGTTCGGCTACAAATACATGTTTAAGATAAGCTAGCAGTCGGAAAAAAACAATGGCCAGACTATGAAGGGGGGCCCATCCTTTGAGTTCAGTCTTTCTCATTTTAAAAAATATTCAATTTCAATTCTCAAATGTTAAATCTAAATTTCGTTTTTTTTTTTCTGAACATAAAAGTTCACCACGTACTCTCATTTTGGCCTGCATTTCAATATTGCTGATTGACACAAACATTCTAACATTAATTAATCAAGTGGTCAAAAATAGGTTACTGGGAAGCAGAACACTGCACCATTTGTATAATGAACTTTAACTTTAATTTGATTGGAAAATCTTGGCATGACTGAATACATATATACATTTTCTTAACCTAAAAGGAACAATTGATATGGATCTGATCATGACGGGTATATCTGCAAGTGAGCGTACCCGTCGTGAAAATTTACTTGCTGCTACTCGGAATCTTGTGATGGAAAAGCTTCTGACTGGTGGACCCTCTTCACGGGTAGTTGAGGTACATACAAATGACTAATTTCACTAATTGTTTCAATGTGTATTTGGTAGAATTAAATTTGATTGTGTGCTTATTATGCTAATCTTACAGTTGCTTGAAGAGGTTAGAAAACAGAGTTCCATGGAAGTACATCTCAGTGATGTAAGTTAATTCAAACCTTCTGATAATTATAGTTGGATCCAAATCCAACAAGGATTCATCTTGTTGAGTTGGGGGGGGGGGGCTTTGAGATCCCTGAATATATTAATTTATCACAAAGTTTTCATTTGCTTGTCTTATTTATTTAATGATTTTAATGCTGTGTTTTTTTTCCAATTCGTGTAGCTGAAAATTGCCTTGTCTACACTAGCAAGTGAAGGATTGGTGGTGCTTCATGGTGATAGTGTCAAGAGGATCTAAGTGCAGAATGTAAAATGTATATTGCATCTTGAATTTCAATGAAGCAATGATTTTTAAGGATGCCCCTAATTTGCACTGATTTTTAAGGATGTCCCTAATTTTACGTATTGTTAGTTCATGAAATGCTGGACTTGTACAAATGGGGCGTGCTAATCGTATGGATTTTAGAAACTATTGTTAGCGTATAAATCTTTTTAGACATTGACATTTATACATTAGGTCTTTGGCATGGGGGCACTCATTAATCTGCTTACTGATCTCTTATCATCGTTATAAAGTGTAGAAGGTACAGCGGTTGGTTCAATTGTTTTCTGATTGCTTCAAATCTAAGTTGGCGTTAGAGAGACGACAACATAAGCTATCTTTTAGGTTGATTTCATGTTCTACATGTAATCATATTTTATATCCAATTCCTGGTGTCATATTTTAAGCGTGCCTAAACTATGGGCCTCTTAGTATTGTACCTGTACATTGATTTTACTGTAGAGATAACGGTGCCTTGTACAGTACTGGAGTGGACCCAGTCAATCAATGTTTTTTAGGGTAAAACACAGGTGGTCTCCGTTTCCATTTGAAATGGAGAGGATTGGAGGTTAGGGAGACCACCTGCACTATGCTTTCAACCAAGTGAACAATAAGAAAGGTGCTTGCATTGCATATTTGCATTGTCCAATAGCCCAAAAGGGGCTTAATAGTGAAATGTGGTGAAAGTGAAATCCAATTTTGTTTTTTCCCCCTGAAAATCACTTGCTGCGTATAACCTCCATCTATTATTTATTCCCAGATCCTTTACCCATCGTAGTCGCATTTTATAGATGCAAATGATTCATCACCTCCTTTCCAAACAAGTCTTTATAATTCACCAACTCTACCATGCACACTCTTAGAATAATGTATTTGATCAAGACATTATTGTCATGTAAGGGTCATAATTAATTAATTAGTGCTGGTAAATTAATGTAGTAGCATGGGTTGAGGGCGAAATAGATCCAACCAATTTTTTAATTTTCAAAATTCAAAAAGTTGATCCAAACCGTTAGATGTGATCTCTATATTAAAATGTACTTGGAGACTAAATTTTACATTTTTTTTTATTTTTTTACTATTTGTTAAGCCACTTTGAAAATTATAGATCCAACAGTTTCACTTTTTTGTTAAGCCACCGTTGGATCAATGATTTTCAAAGTGGACTCGACAATACGTTCATCATGTTGTATAGAAATATTAGTCCTACTTGATTAAATATGAATCACACACAAATTTTAATTTTATACATAATTTATAGTTACACAAAGATATATGAACACATTCATATTGACTGACAAGTCAAAAGACAAGTAGAGATCCTCTTAATTTACGTATAAACCTAGCTAGCAAGTAAATTTGTGTTGACTAGTACAAGCCGATACGAAGCCCGTGGGAGTTTTAAATCGATGAAAAGCATTAATTTCCCTGCATGTATAAATATAATGGCGTCACATGTGATTCATGAAATTAAAGTTTAGGGGTAGTTGAATCTTTTAATTACGAAATAAACTCGTGTACTTGACTTTATATTAAATTAATTCGAAAGTTTAAAATTTTTACATGTTGACTCATCATTCGTAAGGTGCGTAGAAGTATTTCAACTGTTCAGATTTTTTGTTTGAAGTAAATTCGATAGATTTTAAAATTAGAGTTTACAAAGAGACTTGGTGAACTTAAGAACACTCTAGTTCTACTCTGTTATATGACCAAAATATCCTTACAAATAGGTAACTTTTGTTAGTAATAATTTTATGCTTCTTAAATTTTAAGATAAAGTAGATATTTTATTTTATAAAAAAATGAAATGAAAATATGTATAGTAAAAGTATAACTAATTAGTTTTTATATTGCATGCATTTCATATGTATATTATTCTTCAAGCTTAATATTTTTTTTATAATTTTTATATTTTAAATATAAAATTAAATAATATTTAAATGAATTGATATTTGTACTTTCAAATTGAAAAATATAAGGTTTCTGAATTAATAAAATAACTTAAATAACTATTACATTGTAGGCAGGGGTTTAGTAATTCATTAACACAAATTAACACTGCAAATTTAATTTAACGGTCGGAGGGCTAGCTAGTTCGATCTCGTAAATTAAAAGTTTTAGTGCATAATTGTCAAAATTAAAAGTTTTGAGGGGCTAAATATTATTACAAGGTGAAAGTTTGGAGGGATTTGGTGGCATTATCGACCCCAAGAATTTTTTTCAAGTATTGTATAGTATTGAATAAATTGGGCTAATGCAATTTTTTATAATCATGTGTTTAGTCTGAACTTCTAAACGCACATTATCATGCGTTCACAATTGATCGTAAACATTAAACTTGAGTCTGGCTAGTATAACATCAGTGTCATCTCAGTCTATATAACACCAACTCTGAAATCTATCGAATCGACTTCGAACGGTAAATCCAAACCATTCAAACCGATCTACTTCATTAGTTGTGCGTTTACATGCAAAATTTATAATATTTCGAATTTATTTAGTATCAAGTTAAGTGGTCAAATGTGTGAGTTTTGAAGTTCATTTTAAGCATTCATTTTTTAACATTTTTACCGCTTGATTTGATACTAAAATAACTCGAAAATATTAAAAAAAAATTGCATGCAAAAACACATCACTCATAAAATAAATCAGTTTGAACGGTTCTAATTAGTCGTTTGAAATCTATTTAATTAATTTTGAAGTTAGTCTGACACCAATATCATACTAGCCCGGACTCATTAAACTTACGTAATTTCGCCAAATTCATTCAACTCATGATACTTAATTTTGATTATAAATTCTTACCGCCGTTCTTTTTAATTAAATTGACAGCTGTCGTTAATTATAACTTTATACGGGTAAATCGACAGGAGTACCTCTAGCTTCGTATATGCATATATGCAGTAACGATGACAATCTTTCAGAGAGTTGAGGAAATTATATATTAATGTACACTATATATATATATATATATATATATAGGGGAAAAGCAGTATGCAATAAAATTCAGTATTGATAAATTATATATTGTTGTTGAACATTTACTGGAGATTTATTTAACACTATATATATAGCCACGTACATTGTGTACAGACTCCCAACAAGTTGGATTATTAATTAATTAGTAAATTTAGATTTAGATTATTATTAATCTAGCTTATGATATGAAAAGAAAGTTATATTATTAATTAATAAAAAGTTACCAAACTAATTAAAGGGACTATTGAAGCTTTTTGTAAAGAGTCACTTTCAACGACTACTCAAGTAATAAGCAATCATGTATTATTGACACAGCTAGCTAATGAAGGTGACATGTCAAAGATGCAATTTGTGATCAACCACTACTGGAAAAAGCAATCTAATAGTAATAGATGAAGAAATTATGATGCTTGTGTGAGACTTTCTTTTTCCCTTTTTGAAAAGCTATAAAGGAAATTAATTTTATCAGAAGCAAGCAGACCCATGAGTCAAACAAATTTGAAGTTCTCTCTGCAACAAAAATTCAATTAATTGTGTTTATTCGGATTCACTAATTAGTAAATGACTAATACGTAGGTGGCTATACATGTAGGTGTGTGTACATATATGAGATGAGCTAATTTGCTTTGAGAAGTAAAGAAAGTGTTTTATATCCTGCTCGTATTTTTATTTTCAAATCTCAAATTGTCGATCTGAACTTCTCAACATGATTTTCATATTGATATGTGCTTGGAGACCAAATTTTATATTTTTTGAAATTTTTTTACTATTTTTTCATAATTTTTAAAAACCACAACTTTCTTGAATTTTTTATTATTTTTTTATTTAATGCAAAGTTGTGATTTTCAAAAATTCTGAAAAAAATAGTAAAAAATTAAAAAAAAAATGTAAAATTTGGTTTCCAAGCACATATCAATATGAAGATCATGTTGAGAAGTTCGGATCGACAGTTTGAGCTTTGAAAATGAAAATATGAGCGGGAAATAAAACACCATCTTTACTTTCCAGAACAAGTTAGTCTATATCTATATCTATATCTATATATATATCTATATCTATATATATATATATATATCTATATATCTATATATATATATATATATATATAGATATATATATAGATATATAGATATATGCTGTTGTCAAATGCCCAAGCTATAGAGATATATAAGTTATCAAAAGGAATATGGCTTGGAGTTGCCATGAAATGCGCTCATTTTTCAAATGGGCTAATTAAGCTAGTTTTGCATGTTTTTGCTAACATGGGCACGTACTAGGGGTGTAAACGGATACATATTATCCGTGGATAATCCGCTCCGAATCCGCTTATTATCCGTATCCGGATTAAACAGATACGGATACTTGCGGATACGGATACGGATAATTTTAGTATATGAAAAAATAATGCGGATACGGATACGAATAATTCCGTGAGGATATAAACGGAGCGGATATCCGTATATATTCGGATCCGAAATTTAATCTTTAAGCAGTTTTCAATTTATTCCACTCTTGTGAAATTCTAAAAAAACATACATATTCGTTTAAGTCCAAGAATCTTAGTAGAAAAATCATATAATCTATTAGAATAATGAATTAGTTCTCTGAACCAATAAGCAATTAGTCATGCATGATCATCATTGTGCAAACTTAAAAAGTCTATTAAATTTTTGTCAATTTAGGTAATTTAAAATTATAAAATTTAGTAGAATTACTCAATATCCGACAATTATCCACTCCGTATTCATATTCGAATCTGTATCCGTGAATTATCCGTTTCGTATCCGTATCCGTTTAAGACGGATATGGTTTTCAATTTTGATATCCGTTTACTATCCGTATCCGTATCCGTATCTGCTTGTTGAAAAATGGATACGGATATGGTATTAGCATTATCCTCTCCGAATCCGCTCCATTTACACCCCTAGCACGCACTCGAATTCTGCAAATACATACGATCAATGTGCAACCAATATATCAAACATGCAATATTGATCCAACGTCTCAGCTTGAAAACAAGCTCCTTTCCTTAATTTTCTAGAAGAAATATATATTTAACTGATGCAAATCTGTGTATATAAATAAGGGAATTGTTGCTGATGGAGCTCACACATATACACTTTTCAAAACAAATTAAGTTCTTTTTTCAACAAGTGTGTCCTTTTTCAACCAATATTCCCATTTTTTTAAAGCAGCTCCTTGTATTGCTTGCTTAATAACCTAGCTGCATTTCCCTGAACCTTCAAAAAAAAAAAATAGCGGCATTTGCAGCAAGAAAAATAGTATACAAGAGAGAACACAGCAAACTCTTGTGCATATTTTGGTTGAAGAACTGGTATGTGCACTATATAGACAAGTATGTTGTTATGTAAATGGCAAATTAAAGGTGACCATAAATTACATCTAGAGGGCTCCTTGTATCCATAAACAAACAACCTGAATATAGACATATTACACTCACCTTGTGATATATACCTTTTTTTTGTGCTAGCTGATTTAGATGGCGACGGCCAACAATTGTTATTAATTATCCTCATAGTACGTACTACGTAGCAGTAGTGCATGTGTTGGATACACAGTTGTACATATGTACCAATCGGGTACAAAATCCCTGTTTTTTTGAACCGTCTTTTTCTTATATTAATAATTTGATTAATATTTGATAGATGCACGCCCAATAATTTAGTTGCTTGTCACAGTACTGTTCTCAAAAACAATAAATTAATCAAAAAGACAAGAAAGGGATGTCCCCATTGCAAGTCTCATATTAACTCAGCAGCATTTTCCTTTACAAATATTATTACAAGACAGTAGTAGTTACAATTATAGATATACTTGCCAAAGGTTCGTTGTAACAAAAAAAACAAAAGATTGAAGAACAATTTACGAATCATTATTACATGCACACCCATTAAAATTCTCTATATTAAATTTTGAAAAAAAAAGAACGAAAACAGAAGAAAACAATAAAAAAAAAATTAATATAAATTTGGGTAAATGCCAAAAGTAAAAAATTTCATCTACACATTATCTTCATATATATCTGCAATTAATATATATATATATATATGGCACCTGATTGCAACTTTTTTAATTGCTGTATCTTTTCAGAAAAACTCGACATCAAAATCTCCCTCAAATCCCCGTATCTCAGCATGCTCTTGCCATGAATTATGTGCACCAAATTTAGGCTCAAAATGCTCTTCCCCCAAAATTGCATTTCCTATATGGGTTACTGAGTCCCAATTTAGTACCTCATTGCCACTGACACTACTGCAATTCCAGTTACTACCTCCACTGTTACTTGAACTCTCACCATATCCACCATATTCACACAAATCAGAGCTATTATTTACTCCATGATAAAACCCCATGCTAGCTGTGAAATATTGCTGCTCAAAGTTTGGAAACACTTGTTCTACTTGACTCGATAGGATGGTTGCGGTGTCCGGTTTCTCCTCTTGAGATTCTGTTGCATCTCCTGCTATAGGCTTGTGTGTTGTCGGGTCAATTCCACGCTGCCTCAGTTTTTTCTTCAAGCTCGAATTCCAGAAGTTCTTTATCTCATTATCTGTTCTTCCCGGTAATTGAGATGCAATTTGAGACCACCTAAGTGTAAAATTGCAAACATTAATTATAATTCAAAATTGGATAATGTAATATAAGTATAGTTTTATACATTTATGTTAGAAAATTGTACCCATTATTATTTTTCTACAGGCCAATATAGGTCTTAAAAAAAAAGTAGAAACATTATGATCATAGCTTGATTGATGCTAGAATATGAAGCTATACATACAATAAATATAGAAAGAAAAAGCAGGGAATGTGAGGTTTTTTGTAATTATATATGGTATCTACCTATTTCCTAAGATTTCATGTAGACTAATAATCAAGTCTTCCTCTTGTTGTGAGAAGCTTCCTCTCTTGAGGTCTGGTCTAAGGTAGTTTATCCACCTCAGTCTGCAGCTTTTTCCACATCTTTGCAATCCTATATAAATTAATTAATCACACAAACATATATATATATATATAATTATGCATGCCCAAGGAAAATAAAAGTTGTGATTTCTGAATACATTACAATACGTACCTGCTAGTTTAGGTACAGAGCTCCAGCATCCAACCCCATATCTGATGATGTGATTGTAAAGCTTCTCATCCTCCTCAGGAGACCATAAACCTTTCCTCAGCTTCTGCTTTGGGGCAGCATTGCATGACTGATGTCCCATTACTTGATTAATTAATTTCCTCTCTTGCCTAGTTATTCTTATGAGAGTTGAAGGAAGGAGATGATTAGATGACCAATTCAATATAATGGACCAACTGAAATAATGTTTTCCAATCGCGATGTTAACTTGATGAGGAATGGATATTTATATATAATATGAGGGGCCGTTACTGTCTCATGCTTAATTAAGACTCAAGAGAGAGAGAGAGAGAGAGCACTCAAGTGGTTTTGAAGCAAGCTCACTTTGGCTGTCTTTGAGAGACAATAGATTGGATTTTAAGGTACCTTCAATTATAGGAAAAGTGGAAATAAAATAATATAATGCCACAAGAAATAATAACTAGACGGATATGCAAATATGCAATGCAAGGGAAAGAAAAAAAGTGAAAAGTGAAGGTATATATGAATCAAGAAAGAAAATTTGCTTTCTAGTGTTAGTAGTTAGGATCTGACCTTATACGCTTACCATCGGAATTCATCATTTCGAACCAAATAGTACAACATCCTTTTCATTTCTGTGCAAGCAAGTCTATTTAAATATACAACTGGATATATGTGAGGAAACGAAAATGGTAAAAATTTATATATTCCACTAACTTATTCTTAAAAGAAATATCTATATTTGCTTCCTTCATTTTCACCATAATGCAACTTTGAATCTAACTTAACTTCCAGCCAGTGTTACAGCGAGAATCGATCGTGTCTGCCACATTTGAAAGATCCAAATCTGTTGAAATCTATGGTCATGAACAGTAACCCTGAAATTCGTGATCCAGCCATTGAATTGTTTCGAGATGCATGCACAGAAAAAAAAATTGGATGGTTGGATCTTGGATTTCAGAGATTTCAGAGTTACTGTTCATGACCATAGATTTCAGCAGATCTGAATCCACATTTGAATAAGCAATATGTAAGTTAATAAGATTGAAATCTAATATAATTAAACTAAACCATTGAAAGTAATTAATTTGAGAACTTTTAAGTCTCGATATATATATATGCATAAATAATACATCAATTGTACAATATATATGGGGACGAGATGAAGCTGAACAAAACTGGTGACAAGAAATTAAATATAAATATCTTTAGTCGTGGTAATTGGCTCCCTTAAAATAAGTAATTAACTTTCAGTATTAATTATATGATGAATATATCATATAAGTTCATCTGATTTGAAAGTCCATTAAACATATAAATTTGCTTAAACATAGTCGTCCGACACAATTTGTGATGAGTCTTGCATGCATTTAGTTTAATTAAGAGACACGAATTTAAATCTAGCATATCATGATATATATCAGCTAAGTAGTTATTTTGATTTACAACTCCATTAATTATAGCTTGGTAGCTAGTCTCAACCAAGCATTTCAAAAAAAAAATCTGTAAGAGTCAAATTCAAAACCTAGAAAAATGTTTTCAGCTAAGTATTAGGAATTAAAAGAGATCTCAGTCCCTTTGTTTCATAAAACAAGAAGAAGATAAAGTTACTTGTCCATTATTACTTTTTTTTTTTAGTTTCAGTTTGATCTTTCAATCAATTGAAGTTGATTTTAATTTAGTGCAAGGTGATCTCTTTCCCACGTCACTCATTTAAATGTGATTCAGCGTATCTCATAATTAAAAAAAAAATGCGATTCATTATTTAGCTTTTTCTCAAGCACAATAGTTAAAGGTTTTTTGTTTTTTGTGTTTTTTTTAGAGCTTGACAGAGAGGCTGTCAAGGAACAATATTGGTAAAGGTGAGAGGCTAATTAATGATATCATGCCTTTTGATTTCATTAGCTAGCTAGTTAGTCTATGTGAAAATTTACACATTTTATTCTATTATATATGATTTATGAATAACAACCAAAATTTAACGTTCATTAATATGGTGATACATGCAACGTGAAAGAGGCTGCCTTACTTTAAATCCGGCAACCACATATGGCTAGAAAGCAAAAAGGTCGAACAAGGGAATGATGTGAGATGTACACTCAATAATGGAATGAAATTATTATTATTATTATTATCCTTTTTTTTTAAGTACAATGATGGAATAAAATTATTGCCCAAAGACAAAAGCATAGGATCGATAAATATCTAATGAAAGAATTTCACGGCTCTTTCTACAGTTGCGCACATTTATCTTTTGTCCGTAATTGGTAAATACAATATTGCCCGCGAGAGCTTGTAAAGAAGAGGTGCATAAATTATTATAATTAAATTCTATAATAAGAATTTATTTCAATAGCAGTTAAGAAAAATTAGTGGTAACCGTTCTTTTATTTTTAATTGAACAAAGTATTCTCCAAATAGTCAGGCCAAACATATATAGCCAAGTCTACAGAAAAACTTGTGATCTAAACCTTTCTTGTGCAGTATTTTAATTAACCCAAAATTAGTTAAGACTTGGAGTTTGGGTGTAAACGGAGCGGATAATACTAATACCATATCGTATCCGTTTTTCAACAAGCGGATACGGATACGGATAGTAAACGGATATAAAAATTGAAAACTATATCCGTCTTAAACGGATACGGATACGGAATGGATAATTCACGGATACGGATTCGAATACGAATATGGAGCGGATAATTGTCAGATATTGAGTAATTCTACTAAATTTCATAATTTTAAATTACCTAAGTTGATTATCTAAATTGACAAAATTTTAATAGACTTTTTAAGTTTGCATAGTGATGAATATGCATGACTAGTTGCTTATTGGTTCAGAGAACCAATCCATTATCCTAATAGATTATATGATTTTTCTATCAAGATTCTTGGACTTAAACGAATATGTATATTTTTTTAGAATTTCGCAAGGGTGAAATTAATTAAAAGCTGTTGAAAAATTAAATTTCGGATCCGGATATATACGGATATCCGCTCCGTTTATATCCTCACAGAATTATCTGTATCCGTATCCGCATTATTTTTCCATATGCTAAAATTATCCGTATCCGTATCCGTTTAATCCGGATACGGATAATAAGCGAATTTGGAGCAGATGCGGATAATCTGTATCCGTTTACACCCCTACTTGAGTGCATGATATATATATATTTTTATGCGACCAAAAAGGTTCAAATTAGGCCATCAATTGCTACAGATCATGATATGTGAAAAAGTCCAAACAGTGATTGAACAAAGCAGAGAAATACGAAGAACTTTCTTTTCAAATAGTGATTCCGGCAAAGAAGAAAAAAGTTAAAAAGTTCTGTGTGCTTCTTTGTTAGGTAGTCCATCAAAATATACATTGTAGCTTCCTTATAGAAATGCTTTATTCTCTGTTATTTCATTTAATTCTAAAACGAGGGCAATTTGTCAGGTGGTCCTCAGATGAAAAAAAATATCCCGTAGATTTTAAATCATATACATGGCGGCTTGGAAAACTTTTCATATTGATGATTTAAAAGTATAAAGTGTCAAAATAAATAGTTCAAGATTCTCTAAAATAGTGCATAATTAAAAGAGCTATTTGAATAATTTAAATTTTTTTTGAGAAAAAAAATAAGTGCCTAAACCTAAATTACATTTTTTTTACTATGGACATCTTTATTATATATTTCATATATTATTTTACTTACCAACATAATAAAATAAACAATTTAATCCTTTAATTCAACATTACTTTTGATCTATTTGATTTACTACTATCAAAAGCACCATCTTGAAGTAATTTAATGAGTAAAATTAGGGTGTTCTTAAGTTCACCAAGTTTCTTTGTGAACTCAACTCTAAAATCTATCAGATTGATTTCAAATAACAAGTTCAAACTGTTGAAATTCTTTTACCTTACGAGTGATGCATCTACGTGTGAAATTTTTTAAATTTTAAATTAATTTTGTATAGAGTCTAGTGGTCAAAAAGCGTCCAAAAAATGAATGCATTGAAATTAATTTATAAATCTTTTAATTTTGACCACTTGACTTTATACTAAATTAATTTGAAATTTAAAAATTTTCACATGTAGATACATACTCACAAAATAGAATGATTTCAACCATTTGGATTCTCCGTTTGAAGCCAATTCTATAAGTTTTAGAGTCGAGTTCACAAAGAGTTCACAAAAAGACTTGATGAATTTAAGAACACCCTAGTTTACTCGTAATTTAATTGCTATTTCTATTTTACTTAGATCTTAATATCAAACAGAAAAATAATTTATATTTGTAAATCTTAACACCATTTGGTTGTCTTCCGAAAGAAAAAGGCTTAATTTGTTATATTGCATTCTTCTTATTTTTTTTAAAGAAAAATAAAAAATTGCATCGTTCTGTAATGAGGGTGTAATAGCAGTGGAGATAGGATTGTCCAGTCTGACTGCACTGATTCTCGTGTAGTCGTGTGATGAGAGAATTTTTTTTTTTTTTTTTTTTTTGAGGATGTGATGAGAGAAATTAAATCACTGGTCCAGAACACGACAATACTCGTTCAGCACGGAATTGAGAGTAGGTCCGATCCCCATCGGACCTATCTTTTTTTTTCTTTTTTTTTTTATGGGTAAAATGACCATCAGATCTGCATCAAAATTCGTTTGAACTCATTAAAATCCGTACAAGTATTTTTCAGTTTCCATGCGCACAAATCTCAATGATAATCGTATGGTGTTAGAGCTAATTGAACCTAAAAGTAGGTCCGATGTCCATCGGACCTATTCCTATATCTTCAGCACGAGAGCAGTTTGGGTCCGATGTCTATTGGACTCAAACTAAGTTCAATCAACTTCATAATCGTCCGATATGCTTTAAGATCCGTGCATATTACTTTGATTACGTGCATTTGCTTTAATATCTGTGTGCACGTATCTTAAAGTGGATCGGACAGTTATGGAGCCCATCGGACCCAAACTGCTCTCATTCAGCACACCCCAAGTCCCAATTCACTTGGATTATAGTCTTAGGTCATGTTTGGTTGTGGAGTAAACCCTTTAATCCACTTTTAAAGATTCAAACGAAGAGTAAATTTGAAGGAGTAAAATGGAGTAGCATTTGAGTTAATCCATATTAAGTTACTCAACATCTCTAAGTGAAGTAACTTACTCCACTTGTGGGTCCCATAATTAGAATAATATCATTTTATAATTTCTCTCTCTTCATTAGCTTACTCCATCAAATTCTAATCAAACTCCAACCAAACATGATTATTTTAATCCACCTTAATTTAGAATAAAAAATTTAATCGGGAGTAACTTTACTCCACAACCAAACATAATAGATTATTGATGAATTAGCTGGAGGAAAGTTTCATGCACTGAATACCGTAAAAGAGAATCTATTAGAATTAGTGGATCCAGACCGTTCTTTTAACATTTACGAATCTTAAAACAAACCTCTACATCTTTAATAGGCATTATATTGAGTTAGGTTCGTCTGGGAGTAAATATTGGCCATAAAGTTGTAGACCCCACATGACAATCTCGGATACTTGTTTCTGAATCCATATCCTTACTGCAATCTGCAAGTATCGGACTGAGAAAAATTAACAGTGGACGGTGCAGATTATTCCCCACTGTGCCAAACTCAATCCTGTGCCTAAAGAAACTATTGGAGATCCGTTTGAGATTCGTGTCAAGTTAACAAAAACGGTTCTGATCTAATTTTTCTCAGTCAGGTACCTGAGGGATATGAATTCTCATGCACTACTGCAGCTCATAGTGACAAGATTCGCAAATAATTCTGAATTATTCGTGAATTATTCGGATTTTTGGTAATGCCGAACCGAACGCCGAATTATTCAGTTGACCGAACTTTGACCAAATAATTCCCAAACAATTCGCGAATTTTACGAATTTTTCCGAATTATTCCCAAATTTTATTATTTGGTTTTTTGTTTTGGGTTTTTTCTCCCTTACATAACTGAGATCTCTGATCCGAATAATACCGAATCATTTCTGAATTATACCCAAATTATTTCCGAATCATGAATTTTTGACCCGGCTGAACCGAATCCGAATAATTGATTTATCACTATGCTGCAACTTAGCAAACCCAACCCTCTATTCACATGTGGACAAAAAAAATCTTACTCGTCATTTAGTTTAGTCAATTTATGTTTGACACATGGCATCTATTTTTTATCTCATTAATAAAGATATTTTTATTTAATTAATTGATTAATTGTGGATACATTAAAAAAAATACTTTCTAAACTAATTAATTAATGATGATCTTTTCTTTCCTTTTTTCTATTTCCTCTTTTCTCATCTCTTCACATTTCATTTCAGAACTAATTAAAAAAAACTTTCGTTAATCAAATTAATTTATATTTTCTTTCTCTGTACTAATTGTCTGAATTTGTATATTTAATTAAATCAAAACTTGACAAGAATAGACAAACATTTATAGAATAAACAATATGATAATTAAAAAAAAAAAATTCCTGTCAATTTCAGGTCCAACTATTATCTAAATTATAACATCATAGAAATGTTAGATAACTCAAATAAAAAAATGTACAAATATAAAAAAGCCAAAAAAAAAAAAAAAACAGTCTCTTCGTTGGATACATGTACAAATAAAGGAAAATGTAAATTAATTTGATTAACGAAAATTCTTTTTTTAATTAGTTTTGAAATGGAAGGTGAAGAGATGAGAAAATATGAAAGAAAAAAAATATTCATTAATTAATTAGTTTGGAAAATTATTTTTATAATTCACCACAATTAATTAATTTAATAAAAATATTATCATTAATGAGATAGAATGTAGATGTCATATGTTAAACAAAGATTGGCTAAACTCAACAGTGGACAAAATTTTCCAGCTCACATATAGGCAGAGGATTCGGTTCCCACTCAGGTTTCGAAATTTGAATAAAAAATGTCGTTTGAATATTTAAAATTGGATGACTTGATTCTATCAATCTAAAAAGAAAATATATATGTATAGATTCGCATAATCGCATCAAATTCGTATATGCAGGGCCACAGGCCACTTATATATCGCACATTACTATTAATGTTTTATGCAGTATAAAATACTATCTTTATTTTAGTAAAGGTATAAAGTACTATCTTTGAACTAATTAAAGTCCTACATAGTGGCAGCTAGCTAGGTCTTTAAAAATTGCAGCTTCAATTAAAGAGCTGGCTTGATGTGTATGTGGGTCTTAATTTGCAACCTATACATAAAAAGAGAAAAATAAGTGCATTTTCATTGTGAAGTCAAATTTTACATTTTTTTTTTTTGAAATTTTTTATTATTTTTTTAGATTTATTGAAAACCGCTGTTTTTCAAACAAATCTAGACCATAAAAAAACAATGATTTTCAATAATTCTAAGAAAATAGTAAACAATTTTAAAAAAATATAAAATTTGGTCTCCAAGCATATTTTTAACATGAAGATCATGTTGAGCAGTTCGGATCAACTGTTTGGACTTGAGCATATTTTTAACATTGATCATGTTGAGCGGTTCGGATCGACTGTTTGAACTTGAAAAACAAAGATAAATAATATGAGTCTTGAATGAGGTATTGGACTCCTCCTCCTCCTCCTCCTCTTCCTCATTATTATTATTCCTCTTCCTCCTCCTCGTTCTTCTTCTTCTTCTCCTTCTGCTCCTTCTTCTGCTTCTCCTTCTCATATACTTTTATCAATTTATGTAAATTATATTCACTTGTATTTTTTATTTATTTAATGAAATGTTTTTGGGTCATTAGTCTAAACTAATTCGAAAAAAAAAAGAGAAAAGCTATAGACAAATAAAAGATGTCTTGAGTTAAAGTCTGCACTGGAGAGAACCTATGCATATATATTATTATTTATAATTATTATATCTTATTTTTACACAAGTAACATAATAGTGGGAGGGGGGGGGCACTTTTCATGTAAATTTTTGTCATTTAAAAAAAATCTATAATTAATCTCCCAGTTACTTAAGGATATGTTTAATCCAAAGTTTCCTTAATATACTGTAAGTTTTTTTTTCCCCTGACACGGAGCAGGGGGGGTGTTGTGGCTGTAATCATCTGTTAGTCCTGCCATTTTTTACTTATCTTTTTATATTTTTGCATGTCATATGGATCCTTCAGGTCGTTGTCATTACAACTAGTAATTAATAAGAAGATTGAGAGTTTGAGAATCAGTTTTTGATCTAGTGAGGCTTTCTGTATGAAAAGTTGCAATTTTAAAATCCGAAAAGAATAATTTTTGTGTGAATATTAAATAGTTTAGTGGCTTGACCTACAATTAAGAGGTCGACCTTAATAGATAAATTTATTGATTGCCTAATGATTTGAATTATTATATGAGGAGGGATCTACTTACATTCTTTTTTTGTGACACCAAAGTACACCCTATATTTTCAAATTTTTCGAAATCCAAACAGTCGATCCAAACCTTTCAACATTATGAATATATTAAAATGTGCTTGCAGATCAAATTTTACATTTTTTTTGAATTGTTTACTATTTATTAAGTATTTTACAAAATCACTGTTTTCAGACTATTGAATTTTTGTACCTATATAAAAAATGTAAAATTTGATCAGCAAACACATTTTAATATATCCATTATGTTGAACGGTTTGAATCGACTATTTGGACTTTGAAAATGTAGAATGTAATCCAGTGTGTCACCAAAAAGGAGTGTAAGTGGATCTCTCTTCTTATTATATATATAAATATATATATATATATAGAGAGAGAGAGAGAGAGTCCGGCTAATATGCTTTTAGTAGCATTTCGGCTGAAAATGCTTATGGATCAAATTTCAAAATGTTACATACGAAACGTCGAATTAAGTAGTTCGGTAAATTGGTTATATATTAAACTTGTAGAATATCAATTTTCGCTATTTTTATAAGTTTTTTACTATTTTTTATTTTTAAAAGTTGGTCTTTTTTGACATACAAATAATGCATCAATATACACACAAATTTTCATTTTTTGACCGCTTGACTTGATACTAAATAAATTCAAATTTTTTTAAAATTTATATGTAAATGAAACTCTCTAGAAGAAGATTGGTTTGTACAGTTTGAATTTATCATTTGAAATTAATTTGATAAATTTTGAATTGGAAGCATATGAGTTGAAATGCTACTAAAAACATATTAGCTCGACTCTCCCGAATTTTTTTTTCTAGTACCCTGAAAAATTGAAATTAAATAAATATCACTTGGACTGACAATTTGTCAAAACTGACACTCTCACGGATTCAATCCGCGCACCTACCATTCTGGATGCGCGGACTGAGAGCGCAGACCAAGATATGTGCGGACTGATAATAGATCAGAGGTGCGAACTAATTTGGTGCGCAGACTGACTCGGCGCACCAAGAATATTTTGTTTTCTGTTTGGATGAATGTTTATTTATATAAATAATGGAAAATATGGAGTTGTTCAGCTTTCAACGTAATGTCCACATGATTTAAGAGAAAATGACAAACAAATATACTAAAATAATATATGTATAAAGAGAGATGGGATGGCAGCGGACCCACGGTGGCTAAAGTCAAAGCCCAATCTTTAATAATCGTGTAACATTTGATAAGAAGCTCTTTAATAATCGTGCTAAAAAAAATTGGACAGTTCGGATCTAAAATCTAAATTAAAGTTATGCACAATTTTACTAAAATGGCGGGTGCACGGGCTGAGTCCGCGAACCCGTGGGTGAGCCATCTCAGTCCGCATATCTAACATTCTGGGTGCGTGGATTGAGTCTGCGAGAATATCAATTTTGACAAAATATTAGTCCGGATGGTATTTATTTAATTTTGATTTATATTTAAAAAAAAAATTCCGAGACTCTCTCTCTGTATATCTATAATAGAACCAACCTGGTGCTCAAAAATAGTAAATAGTATCTGGAGTTCTGGACCACACATAATTTCGACGTCATATGCTGATATGCATAGCTTTGCGCGAGGTCCATCAAAACAATTATTCCTCCCCCACTCTCTCTCCCCAGCCCCAAAGAAAATGAAAACAAAAGAATATCCAACTCATTTTTTGTCCTCTTATGAAAATGTTTATGGGTCAACAAGCTCGTTATCGACTAACATATTCATGAATTTTGTATTAATAGTCCGTGGTTTTGTAAAAAGCCAATTCTTTGCACAATACTTGTTTATCTAAAATACAACAACATTTGTAATTTGTAAATGAGCCCAGAGTTGTGAGATGAACGATTGTTATATATATATATAGAGAGATATATATATAGGCTAGCTAATATTAAAACATTTGCACCATGACTTCCGTGCAATCAAATTGTTTTCTGAGTTTCAAAGTCTAAATGATTGATTCAACTCATTAGGTGTGATATCTATATTAAAATATTCTTAGAGATCAAATTTTACATTTTTTTTGCAAATTTTTATTTTCAAAAATTCCAAAAAAATAATGAAAACATTCAAAAAAAAAATGTAAAATTTAGTTTTCAAACACATTTTAATATGAAGAACATGTTGAAAGTTGAAAGGTTCGAATCGACTGTTTGAATTTTAAAACCGAAAATACGAGTGCAAAATAAAACATCCTCTTTTGGCCCATCTCTTTCTCTATATATATATATATATTGTCCAAAGTAGTCTTCATCAAGTTAGAGACCACGGAGTCAACAATTTTTTTAACGAGTTATGACTGTCAAATACTACAAATTTTGATATTATTATAAATGATCGCATTAAAATCATAAATTATTACTATAGAGGCCATTAATTAATTAATGTATAGCACCAAAACTTATTTTCACAAAGCTCAAGGCATGATAAAATAATATCTTCTATATGCATGTAGGGCCTATACATCAACCTTCGTTACAAAACAAATAAAGGAAAAAAAAATGTCATCCACAAAGCTTAGCAACTAGTTTAACAAATAGATATATCAAATTACCCGTGCATATTTAAACTGACAATAATTGCATCTAAATTTTGTGTAAAAAAAATTCTCTTTCCTTTTTGCGTAAATATCATAATATGCGATTACGCCTTCTTCTTTTAACAAGTGATTCCATTTGCTTTCTTTTTACAAATGATTTCAATCTCAAATCAAAGACACACTCTTTCGTTATATACATCAATACAATTCAATATTTATCAATTAATCAAGTAAATAACAAATAGGATTATATACAAGCTCGATCGGTAACCTTACGACAAGTAATTCACTATAGAGAAAGAGGGGAGTTAACTAATATCAAAATGTTTGTTCTGGATTCGTGGTGTAACTAATTGATTTCTCGATTTTTAAAGTTCAAACGGTCACTCCAAACAATTAGATGTGATCTCAATATTAAAATGTGCTTGGAGACCAAATTTTATATTTTTGGAAATTTTTTTATTATTTATTAAGTCAGTTTTAAAATTGATGATAGCTTATGGATCATTGAAAACAGTGATTTTAAAACTGTCTTAATAAATAGTAAAAAATTTATTTTGAATGTTCCAAGCACATTTTAATATATATTGAATGTTGAACGGTTTGGATCCACTTTTTGGACTTTGAAAATGTAAAAAATTAAAGCGTTTGTTCCACAACTTAGGAACAAATATTTTAATATTAGCCAATCTCTTATAATATATATATATATATATACATACATAGAGAGAGAGAGAGAGAGAGATGGACTTGGCTAAGCCATGGTGTAAATGCATTTGGTGAGTCATAGCACAATATCTCTATTTTCAAAGTTCAAATGGCCAATCCGAACTGCTCAACATGATCTCCATATTGAAATGTGCTTGGAGACCAAATTTTACATTTTTTAGAATTTTTTTACTATTTATTAAGCCACTTTGAAAATTGCTGATCCGATAGTCCAGAAATTTTTTACTGTTCATGTGGGATCATCGATTTCAAAGTGGCTTAATAAATAGTAAAAAAATTCCAAAAAATATAAAATTTGTCTCCAAGCATATTTCAATATGGAGAACATTTTGAGTGGTTCGGATATGTCATTTGAACTTTGGAAATAAAGATATAGCGTGGAGTACAAACGCATTTTACACCATAGCTTAGCCAAGTCCATCTCTTTCTCTCTCTCTCTCTCTCTCTATATATATATATATATATATATATGAGTAAATCTAGGATGTGACGTGCTCACCAAGAGGGTTTAGTGAGCACAACTCTAAAAATACATCGGATCGGTTTCAAATGACGAATTAAAACCGTTGAAATCCATGTAGTTCGTGAGTGATACATGTACATGCAAAATTTTGGAAGTTTCGAATTCATTTGCTACGAGATCAAGCAGTCAAAGTAATGAATCTTTTAATAAATTATTCTATTAATTGTTTTATATATTCATTTTTCATCATTACTTTGACCGCTTGATCTCGTAGCAAAAGAATTCGAAACTTCCAAAATTTTGCATGTACATGCATCACTCACGAAGTACATGGATTTCAACGGTTTGGATTCGTCATTTGAAGCCAATCCGATATATTTTTGGAGTTGTGCTCACCAAACCCTCTTGGTGAGCACGTCACACCCTAGATTTACTCTATATATATATATATATATATATATATAGGCCGGCTAATATCAAAGTTCCTGAGATCTCGTGCAACTAATTCGTTTTTCAATTTTCAAAGTTCAAAAAATCAATCCAAACCGTTAGATGTGATGCTTATATGAAAAATCTACTTGAAGACCAAATTTTATATTATTATTTTTTATTTATTAAGTCATTTTGAAAATCGCTACAAAATAATATTATTATAAAATATCCGAAATTAACTAGAATTTGAAATTTAGTGATGTTAGCTCTATGGCTCTATGGTCTAAGAAACGTAGTTAGCTTTATTGTCAACTTTATTGGATACGTGCATTCCAGGCTGGTAGACAACTAACAGCCCCCTTAATTTATCGGTATGTACATTTCGTATAAAGTGTGTGTATATCTGAAGATTCTGAACTGGGTCGACGTACCGGTCGAGGGCTCAAGGCGTACAGCTGTCGAGTATATATCCTTTCAATTTTTTATTATAGAATATTAGAATGAATATAATGAGATTTAAATTGCATAAACGGAGCAGTAAGAAAATTTCGACCCCATTAAAAATATTCGGCTTCAAATAATTAATGAAGTCGAAATTATTTTGGGGATCCATTAAATCAATCACACATAAAATATAGATGTTGCAATATGTGAAGGTAAAAATTGATTATTGCCAAATGCATACCAACATAAGTTATGTATCGATATTATCGACAAGAGCTGATACTAACAGCAAAAAGTATTTCTACATTCGAAGATAGTGACGGATCTAAATCACAAAGAAGTAAATGAGTACAGTGTTATCAGATATTACATCTGGAAAAGAAAAAAAAAATGTTCTTTGGACCCTTTACATCCTTTATATGGCATCTAAATCCCACAGTACATACTCATTGTAGACTACTCATAGTGACAAAATTTGCGAATTATTTGATTTTTTTGTGATGCCGAACTGAACACCGAATTATTCGGTTGATCAAACTTTGACCGAACAATTCCCGAATAATTCGCGAATTTTACGAATTATTCCCGAATTTTTTTCAGAAATTTATTTTTTTTGTTTTTGCTCCCTTACAGAACTGAGATCTCTGATCCGAATAATACCGAATCATTTCCGAATTATACCATAATTATTTTCAAATCACGAATTTTTGACCTCACCTCATCGAACCCAAATAATTAAATTGTCACTATGGTACTACCCCATATTATTTTATTAATTCTATAAACAAAAAAAAGTCTATTAGCTTGAGAAGACCACCCGGCTACCTCTCCAACTAATATAATGTACGTACATACTTAGTATCAGAGCAAAGCTAGGGTGTGATGTGTTCACCAAGAGGGTTGGGTGAGCACAACTTCAAAAGTATATCGGATCGGCTTCAAACTACAAATTCAAACTGTTAAAATTCATGTATTTTATGAGTGATACATGTACGTGTAAAATTTTGAAGGTTTCGAATTCATTTGCTACAAAGTCAAGCGGTCAAAGAAATGAACCTTTTATAAGTTATTTTATAAGCTGTTTTATATATTCATTTTTTCATAATTTCTTTGACCGCTTGACCTTGTAGCAAATAAATTCGAAACTTTCAAAATTTTATATATATATGCATCACTCATGAACTATATAGATTTCAACGGTTTGAATTTCTCGTTTAAAGTCGATTTGATATACTTTTGAAATTGTGCTCACCAAATTCTTTTGGTGAGCACATCAGACTCTAGTTTTGCTCCTTAGTATCGTGTACGTGGAACGGTGGAAACTTACTTTAAGAAATTATTATAAGGTGATGAGCGCGGTCAATATCAGTTTAATTTGTACGTACGTATAGTTTTAAATTTGAGTACAAATGTGCCCGTGCGAGAATAATTAATATATATGCATGCTGTTAGTTAGTTAGTTTGTTGATGAAGGAAGTTAATTTAATTGCTTCACGTTTGTGGAAATTGTGGTCATAGAAATCAAATCATGCATGGATAATGAATACGAGGATATATGAACCGATACTCTCTCTCTCTCTACTCGGTGCTGGTGGGATCGATGTAGACAGTACAATCCGTCAAATTATTGGGAGACCAGACATGTTGCATTTCCCATTTCAAATAAAGCACCCGTCTCCTTCTGCCACGTGTCAGTGGCGTCCTTGACCCCTCTGCCCTCTGGTCCCCTGTTCCATTTAGGGCTATGTGGGCTCCTTTCATAACTGTACGTTAATATATACAGTTGCATTATAGTTGGATTATATCGTTGATTAATTATATGCGTCCAACCTTTTCTTGCGTTTGCAACAATCTGTATATATTAATTATACGATTTGCGACTTTAAGTTTAAATATTGAGCTATTTTGTTCTAGTAATAACTATTTGCTTTTGCTGATGAATTATAACAAGGGCATATGCGCAAATGGCACTCAAATTGCATGAGCTTTATACACAACCAATACACCAGATTTTTTTTTATTAATAAGAAAATAAATAAATAACGATAATGGATAATGGAGAATGATTTCGGTGAATTTCGAAATCTAAGAAGACCGTTATAGTTTATAACGTCCAGTTAATTTGATTGAATATTTGCTAATTAAAAAAAAAATAATGTAGTTGGCCGTTATCGTCCATAACATCCAATTATAGTTTTTTTCGACCATACCATTATAGAACATAAGTACAAAAAATAAAAATAGAAAACATTGTAGTTGGCCGTTATGGATGATAATGGCCAGCTACAGTGTTTTTATTTTATTTTATTAATTAACGAATATTCAATCAAATTAATATATTGGATGTTATGGTTTATAACGTCCAGATACAATGTTCTGGACGATATAAACAATAACGTTCTTCTTAGATTTCGAAATTTACTGAAATCATTCCTCTTTGTCAATATATTTATTTTATTTTTCCTATTAATAAAAAAATCGGCCAATACACAAGTGCAATAACATGTCAATATTTTTTATATTCTATTTTTAAAAAACTTTAAAATTGAATTTAGAAATATATTGTCTTCATTATCAAAATATTCAAAGAATCCCAACCCATTTTAATAATTCATGACACAATACATTTGCAATTTTAATTATTACTTGTTCATCTGTTAATCTATAATTAATCTATAAGTAATATTTTAAAGGGTAAATTTCGCTAGAAATCACTGAACTTTGTAGTTTGTCACGAGTTAGTCACTCAAATTTAATTTGTTTATTTCTAGCTAGTCACTCAACTTTGTTATTTGTTCTAATTAAGTCACTCTATACTTTTTTTATCCAAAATCTTAACAAATATTCTCATTCCGTCCAAAATAGTAATGGAATATACTCATTCCGTCCAAAAACACTAACGAAATAAACATATTCCGTCCAAAATACTAACGTAATGAGAATATTCTATTAACATTTTGGACAGAAAAGTATAGAATGACTTGATTAGAACAAATGATAAATTTGAGTCACTAAAAATAGACAAATCAAACTTGAGTGACCAATTCGTGACAATAAAATTTAGTGACCTCCAACAAAATTTACTCTATTTTAAAATTAGTCTATCATATAGTGAATTAAACTACCTTTAATTCAACAAAAATAACCTACCGATTTTCTTCGCCATTTGTAATTCTTCCACTGCTCTTTAATTATTTCTTTTCATATAATACTGTAATTAACCTGCTTAACACAGGTACAACATATTAAAATATGAGATGTGTCTTCTTCTAAAAAAAAAAGATATGGACAGTTATTATTGATTTCATCGAATGATTGTTAATTAATTATGGAGAAAAATGTTACTGTAAAACATGACTAAACATGAAATATTCTCTTTTTTCCATTCTATTTAAGTGCTAACATATAGATTTCAAATTTTCAATAATATATCTTAATGATAGTAATAAAAAATATAAAATTTGTTACCAAAAAATACACCTAACAATATATATTTAGTTTTCGATATATGTTTTATTTATCCGATAAAAATTAGTTTCATAATATTATCCTTTAAAAGGTAATGTACAAGAGCAAATGTTTAAAACAGAGGAGGGTATAAATATCTCATATCTTTCATGCCTCGTCATGGCTCATATTTTTCATCTCCGTTTTTAAAGTTCATAGTATTCAACATGATATCCGTATTAAAATGTGCTTGGAGACCAATTTTTTTTTTTTTACTATTTGTTTAGATAGATACAAAATTACTATTTTTGGATAATTCAAAAATAATAATTTTATTCCTATCTAAAAAAATAGTTAATAATTTATATATATATATATATATATATATATTGGTCTCCAAACATATTATAATATTGGTGATCATGTTGAGTGATTCAAATTGAATATTTGACCTGTGGAAATAGAGATAAATAATATAAGGAACAATGAGTCATAAAAAATATGAACCATTTGAACCCTCCTCTTTGAAACACACAAAGGAATAAACTATGTACATACGTATACCCGCCAGACTTATTTAAATTTAATGCAAAATATGTTGGAATAAAACCTCAAAATATCACAAATAATCCTACAAAACATAAACCCCCCCCCCACACACACACACACCACCACCACCACACACAACAAGAAAAATTGTATAATATTTAAAATACCACAAATTACCCCTCCTTTAAAAAGTACTGAATGCATATCATTACTTGTACTTTGTACTTGGTCATAAAGAAATAATATTATTTAAGTTAACCCATATCAACATTACTTTACGCTGCAGTTTGTTAAATTATATATACAATAAGAAATTCTCCCTTGCAACATGCTTGGCAAATGTGCTTTTGTAGTGGTAGTTATGATACTTCAGGTTCTACAGTAGGTACTGAATATATATTATAAGATTTTTGTAGTGGCCTACATGCAACTTGACCATACTAAAAAGAAATTAGGGGAATGTGACATATTGGTGCGAGTGTTTTAATAGCTAGTGCCTTTAATTGATTCACAATTGATTGTGGTAAGAATGTGGACAGGAACATGCAACCAAATGGAATTAAGAGCCCCTCATGGCCTCATGCATGTCTCTTTCTCGATTATACTTTTTTTAAGCTAACTAAATTGACAATTAATTAAGCAATCACTCTGTTGCCAGTTCAATCTGAAAAAGATTGAGATAATACAAAGATTTACAAAAAAAAACTTCAAATTAATTTATTTTTTCTTGAATTCTTTTTTTTTTGAGAGAAAAATGGAGGTCTTTCTTGAATCCTTACTGGGACATTTTCTTAAGGTGAGGTTTTTGTCAAAAGGCTTTGGACAATGTCTTAACTTATTCCGGATCTAAATTGTTCGATAGGTGTCAAAATTCACACGAACAGTTTTCCCATGATAATTTATATGAATCTCGACACAGATCGATTAGTCTGACTATGTATCAAATTTGTCCATAGCTCTCTGGACAAAATCCAATTCTATTTTGTTAGCCTTAATTATATTATGCAGTAACAAAACTTTTAAAAGACAATGAATTAAGTAAAAAATAATTGTGAGTTACTTTAATTGTAAGGTGTATTTAGTAATGTAATTTTGCGGAACTTGGTCTCCAAGGGAAGTTACCGCATGCAATTAATCATGATAGCGGTTAGCTCTAACGTGGCTCCTTCTACAAGGCATGCAAATACACCAACAAACACAGCCTCCTCAGTCCTCAATAAATAATCAACACACATATATAAGGGCTAAAAAATAAAATTGTAAGTACTAGTAATTAATACGAAATAACATTAATTGCGATATATATCTACGGACATTCCGATGAATGAGTTCACTTCTATGACGAGAATTAAGAACATTTTTCAAACAATTCACTGATATTTCTCTTTCCTTTTTCTTAAAAAAATTATCTGATAACTCAAAACAAAAGCTTCTGCAGATCTAGGCATGTAAGTAGGGCAATTTTTAAATGAAAGGAGGTACATTTAGCCAACTTATATAGTAGAGAAGGAAATACGTGACACGCCGTGACGTAATATGACAAACACGCCGTGATTTGGTCACGTGACGTGACGTGATCAACTTTTTATTTCACGTGACGTGACATGACGTGACCAAAATGGTGGCAGATGGTCACGTTATGCGAATGGTCACGTCACGCGTAGTCACGCCGTGACTATACGTAACGTGATCACACGTGACGTAAATTAATCATGTCAGTTTTTTTATATTTTAATTTAAATTGTTGAAAATTTAGAAGAAAAAAAATATAAAAAATTCTAAAATAAGTAAATAATATTACAAGAATTATTTTTTTAGAAAAGACCGGTGAGCATCTAACATTACTATAAAAATTAAAATTAAAAACATTCATAAGACTAAACTAGAGAGAATAAAAATTAGTATTACATAAGTACCAGTATCACTGAACCTATACTAAGAAAAATCTGAATATTCTATGCATACCAAAAAAGTTGAATACTCTATGTTTCATACCATGACGTGACGTGTAATTTTTGCTAGAATGCGGTCACATCACGTGATACGCGAGTCACGTCACGTAAACACACACGTAACGTGACGTGACGTCACTAGTCATGCGCTGTGACAAATTTCCTTCTCTATTATATAGAATGAGAATTTAGATATGCATACCGGTAAGCTAGGTTCTAGAAGAAACTTCCGGGGAGGTAAGGTAAACTATAATTAATATATATGTGTATGAATTTGTGCTTTTAGTTGTAGTGGACCAGAATTTATGCCAAGGCAATTGATTTCTCCTTGTATTTTTTTTTTTTTTGGAAACTTGTCTTATTTTGCATGACATTGATCCGAAGTTGTCAATAGCATGCTTCCTCACCAGGATGTCAATCGGAGACTTGAGTGGAAATTATCTTCTTGTAAAATAGTGATCATAAGCAATTAAGGAGAATTATGAATTAATTAGGACAGGCTATATATGTTGTACACTCTTTACTAACTCAAATTTCTTACTCATTCCAGGTGATATTATTTTGTAAGCATTAATAAAGACAGTCGTACTGTTGGAGATTTTAGTTGAATCATGCATGCATGACTAGATATTTCATTTTTGGAGTACTACTTTGTTGGGCAGTTCCGTGTCAGCTGGTAGAGAAATTAATTAATTTAAACAGCCCGTATCCAGGGTGTTTATGCAACTCCAATTAAATGGCATCCCAATCCAAGTGGGTTTCCGATACTAGTAGTACATCTCTACGCTTCTAAATCCCTCCAATTATTTCTTCTTTAAACTCCTTTGTTTCTCTTAAGGCATTAAATGGGGCACATGTTATTAGAAGAGACGAAATTGTTATGTATGAACCGAATAATGCAATTTAATAAAGAGAAATATCAATTGCCGGACCGTTTTAGGTTGCTGATCCCATGCCAGATTGCCAGTATATATGAATATATCTCAACAGATGTCATTCTATGGTGCCCTTTCAACCAATATATGGGCTACAATATCCCAATCTGGGCCTGTTTGATGATTGTCCAGAATACTGATTATCACAGTAGAACAAACAACAAAAGAAAAAACAGTTAAACTCGTAAGCTTAGATTTTGCTTATTCCATAAATATTTATATGAATTTATTCAAGTAAAAACATCAAAAGTTCAGAAACTTTAGTTTGATCTATAGCAAACAAGCTTTTACGTGTTGTTTTGTCCTTTTTATATGGACATAAGAATGAGAAAAACAAGCAAATAATTATTAACTTCCAAAACTGTTATTGGGAAGACTGGTATGAATGACGCTGACTTCATTGAAATTGTAGTAGCATCAATCAGTAAATTCTTTCAGCTGTAGAAACTGGACGAAGAAATACAACAATTACAGTGATATTATCCTGGCTGCCACGCTCTGCTGCCTCTGTGGCCAGTCGCTTGGAGCACATACCAGGTTCTTTAACTGTGTCTTTGATTATTGATATCACATCCTCATTCGTTAGCACATCCCATAGCCCATCACTTGCCATTACCTTTACCAAAACAACCAATAGGTTCTTTTCATTTAATTTCTATCCAATAATAGCCAAACTATGCTTCTTTCTTTGCAGTATAGCGTTCATATAATCAATCTCCCCAAAGAAAATAAACTAAAACATACCAGGAACTCGTCTTGAGAGGATAAGTTGGTTTCGATTATCTCAGGCTGTGCAGTCACAGCAGGTTTTAGATCATCATCACCAATCGATCTTGTAACCTAATGAAATTAATCCAAATCATAGAGATATTATTTTTTAGTCTAGTACATTACATTATTTCTTTAAATCTATTTTCACCTAAGGCCACTAGTAGAGGATACAGTTCAGAATTCCTACAGATGCTGTAGCACCCAAATTTTGTTGTTGGGAGTACATTTCTGAATACCATTGCAAAACTAAACTAATATATACAATTCTGGAAATACAGATTTTGACAGATGCTTTTATAAATAAAGCCCAATGCCCCTCACAATATGTCCTAATTGTTTTCAAAGAAACATCAACTAGTCAAGAACAGAAAGAAAAAAAAATAATAATAACAAGAGAATTAGAATGTAGCCAAAACCAGTTTCCATACCAACCAGTAATTAATGGTTCATGCAAATACTGAGATCAGCCTGCTATCAGGCACAAAGACAAAGGGGTTTATATATATTCCAAATTAGACTGCGGAGCATGAATAGGCAATCTGGCACGTCTCATACAAATGTTTCCTTCTTTTTTTCCAAGTCCAACAGTGGTCACTAAATGCAGTTATAACAGTTGATATTGCCAAAAAGTTAACTTATAATAAAATAGTACAAGCACTAGGAAAATCTGTACTGTGTAACATCACAAAACTGAATTCAAATCTGTACTATAAAATAGAGTTCTGAAATTAAATTTTAACACTTGGAAGGAGTATTCGGAAAGAATTATAATCTCCTACAACTAAGTATTGTGAATATATAAGTTCAATTATGAAGCTTCCCTTTGGAAATTTTAAGTAAAAGTTTGTGTTATTAATTTTGAACTAACGTTGACCACCTTTTTGTGTATTTTTCTCATTATATTGTTCTGTGATTTAACAAATGATATTGACGTCCGATAAGATTAGCCCCTGCTATAAATATTTTCTGGCTCCATCACTGCCTACTATGAAAACTTAGTATCTGATGTGGTCTATAAATTGATTAAATTCATCTGGTATCTTTATTTAAATGGCAAATAAAAAAAATTAATGAGCAATTGGTGTATCACCTGTAAAGCAGCAGGACCAACACGCCATGTGTCAACTTGCCATTTGACATCCATTCCTTCTTTAGTAACACGTTCCCTCTCATCAGTGCAGCTCGCTACATGATCCTATGTATCAAACATTTCTTACCCTTATCAGCTTCTCTAAAGAAAATATCATAACCAACTTTGCTCTTGGGAAAAAACAAATTGATCACCTTACTCATGGGAAAAGGCTGGCCAGATCGATTTAAAATGGCACGGCAGTCACCAGCATTTGCCACAAAAAGCTTCTCTCTGATGACCAACGCTGTAATAGCTGTGCAACCAGGATGCCAATCCTTTTGTGTTATTCTCTTTGAGTTACGGTGAACCGAAAGCTCCTCTCTGAAGGCTGTATCAATTTTCGTGAAGGCCTCGACAAGCATGTCAGACGGGCTGTATAAGTATAAGAATTGGTTCAGTTAAATACTGAGCCTCCGAAAATACCCCTTCTCCCTTGATGTTTCCTTCTGAATGATGGAAGAATAAGAAAGGGCTTTCTTGGTTGCTAATAAATAAGTGTCAGCCTTATTTTTGGCAAAGCCTAACAATTTTCACTACATTGTCAGAACATTTCATATTAGGAAAATTTTAACATAGTTGGTATTCACCTCTCAGTATGGCAGTAATTTTGCAAAAATGAAGGAATCGCTCTTGCGGAAAACTCAGCTGCCGCAGCACCTACACGTAAGATAGTTATGATGTAACTTTGCTTCCAAAAGTACCCCTCAAAGGCGTTGAGTTCATAGTTTACCACCAACAGACAAACATGCAATAATTTAAAAATTGAACAAATGTCTGTAACATTTCATATTTATTCCTATTTTAACATCTGTCAGGAGCTTGAGAAACCACTTTCAAACCCATCATATCAGCAATGCAACATTTGTACACGAATGCATGATAATCATCACACTAAAATTTATTGAAGGCCTGCAATTATCAACACATGTACAAATTGCTGGTCATGATCATCACATATACACTATAACATACCTCTGTGACCATCAAAGATCCCAAAGGCATGTACAGCATGATCACCGCACATGCGAGGCATCATGAAATGAGCATCCTCCATAGTTTCTCTTCTCCCACATGTTGAAAACGAGCCCCATGATAAAGTCGGTCTGTATGCCTCTGTGCTGCTATTTAATGAATTAAATGCCTCTCCATTTCGGTTATGCATTTCCAGTTTCATCCCCAATTGTTCACCTTGTTTGTACCAGTTGACATCCTCCTGGTATCGATTTACCTCCATAGTCCCATTATGACCAGATTGACCATGTTTACCAGTAGAGATTGGCTTAAACTGATGTTGATGTTGAAGTACAGCCAATTCTTCAATAATTTCCCCAAAGGAAGGTCGGGATAGCGGGTCCGAGTTCCAGCAGCGCTCAATAAGGGTTATCAAACTTGGTGGATAACCTGATTCGGGCCTGGCGATAACAGGTCGTAGCTCCTCGGAGACCACCTTTGCAATTAGTTGTTGTTCAGTATATGTCATTTCAAGCACCGTATGTGCCTGAATAGAAGATATCTCTATTATTACTTGATGCATATCACTCATTATTTCTGCATAATTTTTTCATTTTAATTGAATTGATTCAAAATCATTCCTGCAGTAGCATTAGATGACCTGATAACCTCACCAGTATAATAACAACTCAGTGGTAAACAATGGAAGTAAAAGAACACACAGGAATGTGGGAAAAATTGAAATTTCACTCCAGATCCAGTACTACACCTAATCAACATGTTGTACCTATATAGATTTACTTAATAAAGAGAGAAAGGTAGAATACCTGAGCTTCAGCACGTAGATCTGTGTACGGAACAACACCAGTGAGAAGCTCACTACATTGATTTGAGGAATGAATGATGTGAAGAATCTCATAATAGCATAAGATTACTAATTAAAATGAAAAGAAAAAAAAAATTCTTACTTGATGGATATGCCAAAGCTATAGACATCTGATTTTTCAGTATGGATATCCTTTGTCAAAATCTCAGGTGCCATGTAAATAAGGGTTCCAACCATGTTTTTCTTATGAAATCCACCTGTAGGTTTGCCAGACGATTTCCAATTTTCAACAGAAACCTTCTTCAAATCCTTTTTGTATGCAGCCAGACCGAAATCTGTCAGATGTGGATGAAGGTCTTTGTCGAGCTGCATTGAATTTTCAAAATAATTTAAAATACATTTAGTAAACAAATTCAAAGAACAGTTGAGATTACTATAAATGCTAAAATTATTAGATTGAAGAGAACTACCAAAATATTTGATGGTTTAATGTCCCTGTGTACAATTCCAAGGCCATGCAAATACTCAAGAGTCTTCGCTGATATAATATTTGTTTCGAAAAATGAAGAACAGTTGGTAAGTTACATGCGGCTTACCCAAAAAAGTGAAAATATTCACAGATATTGACCTCAAAAAAATAAAATATGACAGATATGCCAATACTGTCTCAAATAAAAAGGTAAAAGGATAAGAGAAAGGAATGGAAAAAAAATGATGGCACCTAAGTCTAAAGCAATGGAGACTGCAAGTTCAGGAGGTGGAGCCCACTCCTCAACATGTAGCTTGTCAGCCAAGTTTCTGGAGTCATAGAAATGGTAAAAAAAGGTGTAGTTGGGTGGCCTTGCATGAACTGCGAGCAACTCGGCCAATCCTGGGTGTTTCAGCTGGCTACAAATCAAATAAATGAAAATCAATCACTCACTCCTGGTTTGCCAGAAGCATACATTTTAAAACAAAATTGGGCAATTTGCAAAGTTTTTAAATGGAAAGGGGAAGTACTCCCACAGATATTCTATTTTTTGTGACAAATTTGCTCCTTCTCATGAGGCTCATAATTCGGATAAGGTTTTTTTTACAAGAAAAGTAAAAAAATAAAAGGCAAAGAAGGAATTGAAGATGCTACTCATTTCAGTTCAGAAATTAAGATTAGATTTAGATGGTAAAATTTATTTTCATACTATTGAATCAAAGTCCAAATGATCACTTTTTTTTTTTAATTTTCATTATTATTCTTCTTATTGATTGCCCACATAGTCTGTTCTTATTTTTCAAACACCAGGTGAGTGCTTATATTAGTCATAGGACTTGTTCATCTGCTAGTACCATATAGTTGGGCTTTCAGATACTGATAAGTCAAGGTAATCTTTATTCTTAACAAGGACCTTGTATATAAGAAATAGGATTGACTAAAGAGAATATAAGAAAAAGGGAATTAATAGAATGAACCTTTGAAGTTGCAATTGGTAGTGAAACTTATCAATGTCTTCAGAGGTAGAAAGAATTGGCTTCTTAGCTGCCACTCTTGCCCCATTCAGCTCTGCCTCATAAACCGTGCTCTCAGATCCTTTGTTTCATTAAATTGGAGCAAATGTCATACTCGGTTTAAAGTGAAATTAACCTTTTTTTTTATTTCCTGATGCTATTAATTGATTGAGTTGAACAAGTTTCACTTCACATGAGTATTCTGAATGTTTTCGGTCAAATCAAAAGCTTTGGACAAATTCACAGCTCCAGCATCTCACTTTGAGATAAAAATTACAATGAGGCAAATCTATATTGAATCACTCAGAAATTTTATGCCGAGTCACAACTACAACTGTAAAATTAAGTAAGAAAATAAATGAATGTCCAATTTGATAAAAAAAAAAAAAGTGAATACCTCTAGCAATGGGCGCGAGGAGAGAGAAGGAGTTGGAAGGAAGGTGGAGAGGTATCTTGTCACTGCTACAACAACCTCTGAAGCATGTATTAGGCTCTGTTATCTGCATCTCCACCATTTTTAAGTTCTAGATTCACACGCTATTTTTTTTGTCTCCAATGTAAAGAGGAAGGAGAATCCAGAGTCAAAGGGGTAAATGAACCCGAACGATAGAGAATAACCAGGGACGGCTTAAAGCCTTAAACATATATCAAATGTTTTAAAAATGGGGAGATCCCTCGCCGTTAAGGATCCGAATCTGCTGCGATTCTTTGTTTATGTAATCAGTAACCTACGATCTCACCTTTTCTAATTCCAACTAGCTTTTTCAAATCCAATTGAATTATTTCAAGATTCATGCAAAGAAAAATCATCTGTGTTGAGATACGTGCACGAAATTATTGGACGGTCAGATTTGAAAAGGCAGAAATTTTAGGAGTACTATTCACCCTTTTAGGACCGCAGGAGATGTGAATCCCGCCGTTAACGGTGAATTTTTTTTTCCCACGGGAATAGTGTCTCAGCTATTCAAATTGAAGCCGAATCAAAACTCATTCTCGTTCCAACTTGATAACCGAACATGCCCTAGGGCCTATTCGGCGGGCCATTGAGAATAGGCATGGGCACGGAAATTGAACTAAAAATTAATGTTTACGTGGAACAAATAAAATTCAGTTTAACTGAATTTTTTTTTTCCGCAGGAACAGTAGAGCGGCCGAACACGCCCTAAATGAATTTTATTTGGAGATTCAGTTTCCAACATTTGGGCTCAATCGAAATAAAAATGCTTATTCTAAGCTGTGTTGTAAAAAATGCATTCGTTAGACGGATATGGTGCCGTCAAATGATTAATCAGTATGCGGCTGATTAATTAAAATTATGTAGACGATTAATTGTTTTTATTAAAATTATGTGTATATATTCATAATAAAGAAATGATTTATTTATTCTTACTGGACTTTATAGAAATTATTATCATTGGAATTTAATTTATTCTAAGTATATATTACTTTTTTGAAGTGAAACTTAAGGGACAACTAAAGATCATGTGATGATTAATTTTTTAATTGTACCTAAGGAGTATCCATCATTTTTAGATATTACACGCCCATTCCAAAATAAATGGAGAAAAGGTCAAAAGTGCATGGTTGCTTGAGGGCTGCAAACGAATCAAACCGAATCGAACTTACTCCAGTTTAAATTTGGTTTGAATTAATTTCGAACTTAGTTTGATTCGAATTAATTTCGAATCGAATTTTTTACGAACTCAATTTCAAATCTTTTACGAACTTTTTTACGACAAGAAAGAGTGATCGTAGTCGCCGAAAGCGAGAGGTGAAAGTCGTTTAGGATTTCAGAACTGAGAGCAAGAGTAACGACTTACAAGTTATGACTTATGACTAAACAGTCTTATGTTTTAACTTTTAAGTCATCAGCAAACATAAAGTCATCAGTGAAAATTAACGATTTGGTTCACATTATTTTGAGATTCAAATTAGAATAATTTGCGAACCTATTTCGAACGAACCTAGTCTAGTTTGAGTTTGGTTTGAATTAATTTTGAACTATTTTGAATCGAATCATGAAGTACGAATATTATATGCAGCCCAAACTGCTTCAATCGTTTGTGGGTGATACACTCGAATTCGAATTCGGATCCAAAAGAAGCTCATCACATAGAATGAGAAATCTGAACCGTTTGTTTTACTATATAGTATATACGAATGTTACATATTTTTGCATTAATCTTAAAGTCCCTGGCTTACTACTGATTTCTTCTTTTATGAGTATTTCTACTTTCCATCTTTCGCTCAGGTCTTCCCACTAGATTCACCTGATCAAGATCCAGCCCGCGAAGTCGAAAGCAGTTCTCGATATAGGAATTACAGTTGCTAACAGGACGCCTAGCAGCTTTAAACCGGATTCATCGTGAGATCGGATGATGTATGCCTTCTCTTCTTCAAAGCAATGAGGAAGTTCTGTAGATTTGAATGTACTGAGAAATGTGCTAAAGCTTTTGAAAAGTTCAAAGAATATCTGATAAATTCAGTGCATTACCTAAAAAGGGAATCTTTTACTATTAGTGGATCCGGACCGTTCTTTTTAGCTTGATACGAATATCAAAGCCCAATAAAACTGCCTCCTATTTTCTCCGAATCTCAAATCAGTTAAGATTTAATCTCAAACCGTAAAATAAGGTCTATCCTCTATGGTACCTGGGAGGATATTGATCCCCATGCTTGACCAGACCTGTGACAGGCGACACACTCGCCTTGTACTTTTAGCTTCGTACGAATCTTATATAATTTTGCATTTAATCTTAAAGTCTTATGTGCATTTATGATTGATTCAAAAAAATTATTGTTCAGTTGGAATTGTACGTATACAGTGATGCGGCATTACAGAGAATTGTACATAACATTCATTCTATACACACTAAATATTTCTGAAAAAAATAGCAGAGCTAGCCGCCCCACTGAGAGGTGATTTAGTCATTTTTAAATATATTTTGAGTACGAGGTTAGATTTGTTATTTTTTAATTTTTTGAGAGTATTTAAAAAAATTGGAGTCTTCATCAAACAAAATTATCTTACGCCTCTACTAAACATCATCTTAAGTTATAATTGTAAAACCATATGAGCAAAATTAGGGTGTGATGTACTCAACAAGAGGGATCGGTGAGCACATATCCAAAAGACTATCGGATTGACTTCGAACTACGAATTCAAACAATTGAAATCCATATATTTCGTGAGTGATGTATGTACATGCAAAAATTTTAAAGTTTCAAATTTATTTAGCACATAGTCAAGCAGTCAAAACAATGAACATTTTATAAGCTATTTTTTAAATTGTTTTATGTATTCATTTTTCATCATTTTTTGACCGCTTGACCATGTGATAAATGGATTAAAAACTTTAAAATTTTGCATATACATACATCACTCACGAAGTACATGAATTTTAACAGTTTAGATTCGTCATTTGATATCGATCCGATATACTTTGGAAGTTGTGCTTACCAAACTCTCTTGGTGAGCACATCACACCCTAGTTTTGCTCAAACCGAGCAAAACTAGGATGTGATGTGTTCAACAAGAGGAATTGGTGAGCACACATCCAAAAGACTATCGGATTGAATCCAAACAGTTGTCCTCATAAAGAAATTGTTTTATAAATCATCTTTATTCCCAATAATGTGTCGTAATTCAATTTGCAAGATATATTGAATATTTAAATATATAATTTGACATCCTTGCTATTAATTATATTTTGCATTGTTGAAATTAGTTTTTAAAAATAATTACAAACGATAATTTGACACTTTAAAATCTATTAATTTAGTTATTATTCCGCATTATTTAAATAAAAATTGTAATTTCTACATCAATATTTATAATTTTTTATGAGTGAAATAAAGATATTCTTAAAAACTTAATTAACCGTGTCATATTGTTGTGGATATTAAAAAAAATCACTTTTCCAAACAAACTTGGTTTCTGTAACACCAGTCCGAGGCTGATCTGAGCCACATTCTAGGTCCCGAGCATAATATATATGATAGGGGGGGGGGAAGGAAATTTTGCCTCTACATTTAGTACTTTAATTGTGATTTGTGAATCTGGTCTCGCTGTAAAATTTTGGCAATTAAGCATTCTCTACAGGAATTGTAATATAGCCTGTACAGACTTTTTCTCGTATAAATTAAAAAATTTGTGAGCAACAAAGCTCACTGACATTAAAAAAGTTAGAAAATGAAGGGATAGCTTAATTAGTGGATTTGTGAACGGGACATAGGTTGAAGCAGTTTGTTAGATATGAAATAACATTAGGGGGTTGGATCCGCCTTTCTTGACTGTTTGTATACGTACTTACTATTTGTTAGTTAATGAAAGTATATATGACCCGTCTCCTATATTTGTTTACGCTGTTAATTACTGATTATTAGAGGCATAGGCTATTTGAGAGAGATGAGGGCATATTTGTCAAATCAGTTTTTAAAATAATTAAATAAAAAGTTACTAGTATCGTAGCCATGCGTTTGCAACGGGAACATTTTATAAGAGAACAAAAAAAATATTCTCATAAAAAATTACATATTTTCATAAATAAAAAATTAGAACAATAAAAAAGAATAATTATTCAATAATGAAGTTAAATTAGCTCAATCCAGGCACCTTGTATTATTGGTCTTTTAATTTAACTTCATTTTTCCTAAATTTCAAAAACCAAATAAATAATTAAATAGAACTTTCTATGATATAAATAAAGCCAACCGATAAACCATACAAATTCTCCACATTTTGAATGATATAAACCTAACAATCTAACTTTAAAAAAGAAACTATACCTGCTCCTGTTGTTCCTGTTGTAAATATAGAGATATAGGATATTATGATGTTTTGATGAGGATATTGGCTATTTTAAAAATTTACTAAGGATACACTAGAAATTTTCCCTTGGGAAGCTGGTTTAGTGCTCCATAGTGTTGGGATTTCATGTGTATGCTATATGGTGAGAATTTAAAATTTTTCTATCACCATTTGGCTCTATACACAAAAGATCTTATTTATACGACAAAAGCAAACAAGATTTTCTTCATTAAACTAATGTGTACTAAGATAAATTAATATCAACTAATTTATTGCTAAAGAGGATGAAAACCTTTACCTATAGAGATTGTCAAATCTCTTGATGGAGAGAAGTCGGTTTCCCTTCTATATCTCGTATTTTACTCGGATGCGCCTCTTGGTTCACCTTGAACCTAAACAACAAACTAACACACCTCTTAGATAGATGGATGTGAAGTTTAAGACTTAGATCCAACCACCTAACAAGGAGAGATGATAGCCTTCCTTGAACTTTTCAACCTAGGAGCAAAACTCTCAAGCCTAGATCTTGGTGATTCGTTGTAAGAAAACTCATTTTATTGGTCAACAAGCATGAACAAGTTATTCCCACATAATGAGTAAGGTGTGCCTCACACAACTCCCACCCACTTAAGGCTTAATAACAAATTCATGCAAGTTCACTATTTCTAATAATTAAGATCACACTCATGCTTATTCCTAATTACTAGCTTAAAGTGATAAAATGAGAAGGAAAGTTATTCTTAAATTTTTCATGGACATAGCAAATATATGACTTTGATAATTTTGGTAGGTCATGTGTTCATACAACAATACCTATCCTAACCATTAAATTATCTCATATATTCACAAGCTCCGTGGGTTGTATGGCTCCCGCTTGCATTCTTGTAGCTATATCAATAACCTTGATATAATTCTAAACTACAAGTACCCACCCAATCTTCATTCTATTTTAGAGCTATTCTAAATTAAAATGAAAAATTACATTTAGAATTACCCAATCCTAAATCCTATTTGGCATGCAAGCCTTGAATAATAATACATAAATGGCAACCTAACATCTTTGCCATAATTTCATTATTCTAATTAATTTTCAATGGCACCTTAGGCCTCATTACAAACATTCATACACATCATTCATTACAACACACAAGGCATTGAAAATCTTGAGCCATACTAACCCACAATCCTCCTGCAAAACAAAATTAGTACACATGTGCAATCTTGCCGCTATTCAATCTTATTTAGTTAATCATTTATCTCTCAAGTTATCAATCCATCTAAATCATTTTAAATCCCAGAAAATGATTTCAATTTAATTAATAGTTATTAATTAAATGTCATTCATTGTCAATTAAATGTCATTAATTGTCAATCAATTATCATTAATGTCATTCATTCATTCTTAATTGCCATTATGGCTAATTAATACCTTTAATGACATTAATTCATAATTAATTCCTCCTTAATCTGCCATAAGTTGAATGAGATCTAATATTACAGATTTTTCAAAATAACCCTTGTGAAAAATTAATATTCTACGATGGTGAGACCGAAAATTATACAATTTCCAGTTTCGGTCTGCTGCGCACCAGTCAATATTTTTCATGCTACAAATTATCTGTTTTGAATAAAAAATCAAGCCATATATTTCTGAAAACTAGACTTAAGCACCTTTCTGGAAATATAAAGAACACAAAAAAATGTTTATTAGTTTGTGAGAAAATTACATTTCAATCTCGGCTTCCAATTCTGGAAAACAGATTGTAGCTGTCTCTGTAATTTTTAACTTCTAATAAAATCCGTAATATTTTTGTATTGCACAATATAGTTTTTCAGAAACTAGACTTCATTATCTTTCTAATGATATGTGGATCACAAAAATCCATTCAGCCAAACTCAAGTTATTTAATTTTGAATCTCAGCAAAACAGAAAACTGGACAGTGCTGTACCCGTTTTTCCAATTTTTATTTAACTTAATAAAACGATCTTAACTCCCTGTTTTATTTTAAAATCACCATCTACATATAGTAAAATAATGTAGAAATATTTAGATCTACAAAAATTATCATTCAAATAGTATTAAAGTGACCAAATGCTTTAAGAACCCAAAATGACAAATTTATGAACTAGAAACTTGAGAGATAGTTAACTAAAAATTTGTGCACTTAACTTAGCACTAATTAAATAGTCTAATTGTCATAAAATGAACTTGCGCTCTGATACCACTATTGGGATTTCATGTGTATGCTATATGGTGAGAATTTAAAATTTTTCTATCACCATTTGGCTCTATACACAAAAGATCTTATTTATACGACAAAAGCAAACAAGATTTTCTTCATTAAACTGATGTGTACTAAGATAAATTAATATCAACTAATTTATTGCTAAAGAGGATGAAAACCTTTACCTATAGAGATTGTCAAATCTCTTAATGGAGAGAAGTCGGTTTCCCTTCTATATCTCGTATTTTACTCGGATGCGCCTCTTGGTTCACCTTGAACCTAAACAACAAACTAACACACCTCTTAGATAGATGGATGTGAAGTTTAAGGCTTAGATCCAACCACCTAACAAGGAGAGATGATAGCCTTCCTTGAACTTTTCAACCTAGGAGCAAAACCCTCAAGAATTTGGTCTATAGATGAGAGAAAGGGAATTTTTGGCTTTTTGAACCTTACTGCTACAGTAATTCGGCCAAGAAAATGAGGCAGAAAAATTTCATCCATTTTCCTTAATTACACCCCTTCAAATAGGCAAGGGGTTAGGGCTACTATTTGTGTTAAGTTTAAACTATTTACACAAATGCCACTAGCCTTATTTAGCCATTTTATCATCTTTAATCTCATCTTGTGATTGGTTCAACAAATTAATTTATGAATAAATAATATTAATAATATTAATAATATTATTCTATTATGCAATATTCTTATTATTCTTATAATGCATTTAAACATTATACCAAATAATATTTGCATAACTTCACAAATTTATTTATGGTCTAAGCATGTCATATTATAACATTTTATTTTATCATTTCATCTCATGTATTTTATCTTATACATCATTATGAAATATAAAATACCTGTTGTTTCTCTTCAGTTGGTGTGACCGTACAGAGGATCTATGTCATCTTGGCAATAATATAAAACTTTATATTATTGACTATAAGAGGTTCTATCATTACATTATAGTTATCCAAACGACATAGTAATTATTTACTCAATCCACTAATTTCGTGTCTATCCTTGTCTCATGATATTATAAATAATATGCAAAATAGGATCGTGTCATTTTTGCATTATATTCTTTTTCTTGGTCTCTCAAGTGAATTATAATTATAACTACATCAGTTATATTGCATGCGATATTATTTCACTTTACCAAGGGGCCCAGTAATATCATAACTCAAATAAAACGAGGGACAATGATAATATTAATATATAGATTTCTCCCGCACAAGTTGTATACAATGAACTACTATTTTATTTCTATCATAAGATAGTATTTAAATAGTAATCACATTATATACTTCTCATGTGAAAAATATATACATTTCATATCTAAGATTCTAAAGACACAATGTAAACATTAATGACACAAAACACAATCCATATAATGTTCCATTCATTTAGATTGTGTTCAATATATAAAATACACTTTTATATATTCATGTAATTAAATGATAATCCTTTATCAACATTTATAGAACTTCAATGTACTTTAATCGACATGGCAATCTTTCTTGGTAATTAATGTTCCTACTTAATTACCACGATCGTGAACATATTTAGTGATTAAATATTTCTCATCTAAGGAGTTCTATGATTCAAGACCAAGAGCATCTTCTTGAATACTTCCAAAGATATAATATATAAATCTCAAGGAACATGAATAATAATATTCGTAATAAAATCATAAACAACACATATATTATTATTAAAAGATAACTTTCAAAACACACATCCTTCACACAGGCCGACAGCTCATCTTCGAATATTTATTGTAGGCAACGACTTCTATGGACATAAGGACCTATTTGTAAAGTGAACATATTTTTATTTTCAAAGTTCAAACAGTCGATCCGAACCGTTCATCTTGTTCTCCATATTAATATGTGCTTGGAAACCAAATTTTACATTTTTATGAATTTTTTTACTATTTATTAAGATGGGTACAAAAAATATCAAATTTAAACCATTGAATTTTGTACCCATCTTAATAAATACTAAAAAAATTCATAAAAATGTAAAATTTTGTCTCCAAGCACATATTAATATGGAGAACAAGATGAACGGTTCGGATCGACTATTTGAACTTTGAAAATAAAAATATGTTCACTTTACAAATAGGTCCTTATGTCCATAGAAGACACTCTCTTTATTGTATGCCAGTATTTTGTCAGTCAAGATAACAACTAACTCAATTTGTAAAAAATAATGTACTCCAACTTTCAGACAATATTTTTAGGGAAAATTTATATAGTGTACCCATGTAAACTTTATAATAGCCAATTTTCCCGTGAAAAATCTTAATATCCAATATCTCATAGAAATTTAACATTATTTATTTTCTCTTTTATCATTGAATATGTTATTTAGACAACTATACTCCTATTTGAGCAAATAGAGATGTTCTTTTAAATTAGTCACGGCATTGTAGCTCTTTATAACACAAATTTCTGAAATTAACCCCAAAACTTTCAGGCTTTATAAAGGTTGGGCTAGAGCACGTGATTCAAAGCATGCCCTCAGATGGTGAGGTGGAAAGGCCAGATAGGGTAAGCACATTGCAGGAGTTGATGGAGCGGGAATTGATCGCATCATCCGGGGTCAAGCAGGTTGTTGCATAGACACGAGGGTGTTTGTTTGCAAACATGGCAACACCAGAACCTGTTAATTGTTATGACACTCTTTCTTCTAAGTTTAATGTCACAGATCAGATCAGATCAGATCAGATGATTATGAATTCATTTTCATAAATTTGCAAAGTACTCAATAAATAGAAATAGAAATAGAATTGAAGAGTTAATAAATTGAAATATATATACTGTACCAGTGCCGCAAACAAGGAGACCACGCGTGGTATCGGGGGAGGAGCTGACGTGACTACCGACTAGAGAGGCGATGAAGTAATACTTGGGATGGGTACCAAGGTCAACGATCTCCAGTCCAGAGACAGAGAGGGAGAGGGAGCGGAGGTGCGCTACCACCGCCTCCTTTAACTCCGAGCCGAACGGGTCAGCTCCGGCATAGATCTTCAACCCAGCTCCCTCAGTCGACGCCATTTTGATCCTGTCAGTAGACTTCAAGAGACTGATTAGTAATTAGTGAAATAGCGAGTGGATCATGGACTGATAAGGTCAGCTGCTATCTATGATGCTATTGCTATTCCTAAGATGGAAGGGAGATCTTTTTGGGCCCTTCTGATTAAATCAGACGGTCATATCTGCTGTTTACATAAAGCGGTTGAGATAATCCTTCATATTTGGGGTGCAAACGGATCGGATAATATCCATAAAGCGGATCCGTATCCAAAAATTTGATATGGATATCCGAATATCCATACGATACGGATACGGATATAGTTTTAAATTTTAATTATCTGTATCCATATAGTTTAATATATATTATGAAAATATTTATGTATATATTTACAGATATAGGATATCCGATCCGTATCTGCACATATCCGTATAATATCTGATCTATAACCACACATATTCGTATAATATCCAATCCGTATCTGTATTTGAAAAATAAAAGCGGATACGGATATGGTTTTACCACTATCCGATCCGTATCCAATCCGTTTGCACCCCCCATATGCAATATAATTCTTTATTTTTCTAAATGCAGCTATTTTCTAAATCTTTTATTTATTTTCTTTGAAAATAATCTCTATTATTGTCTAATTACTTTTTAATTTAAATTATTTTCTTAGAGAAATTAAAAGTAATTAGAGAAAATAAATTTTGTTTCAAGTGAGAAGGATAATTATGTTAATATTTTGTTAAATCACTCATGAATTAAGTAGAATTAATATGTTTATTTATTTTTTAACTAGTTATTAAAAAAATTTAACAGCATTAAGCACCATAATGTTTTAGCCATATTGTGCTTCTATCGTGCCGATAGCATCATAACTGCTATTAACAACCCTGCTCAAAATTAAATCACAAATAAGCTAAAGAAATAATTAGAATTAAGGCATGTCATTCTATACAAAATTTTGAAAGTCAACAGCATTAAGCACCAACATTATCTCCTCCTTGATAGACCATACCTATGCCCTCAAGGACACTGCATCTCATAGTCACAAGATTTGAAAATTATTCGTGAATAATTTGTTTTTTTGGTGATGGCAAACCGAACACCGAATTATTTGGTTGATCAAATTTTGATTGAATTATTCGCGAATAATTCGCAAATTTTTCCCGATATTTTTTTTTGCTCACTTGTGGGACTGAGATCTCCGATCCGAATAATCCCGAATCATTTCCTAATTATACCAAATTATTCTCAAATTACAAATTTTTGACTCTGCCAAACCGAACCCAAATAATTCATGTGTATACAATGACCTCAATCAGAAACATGATTAGTAAAATTATATTTCTTGCTAATTTGGGTTGAACCGATATAATGCATATATAGTTTATTCCTATGCTTTCAGATTCCAACAAAGAGCACTAAAGACAAATGAAACCCTATTCTTTTTGCTCTCGTCCATGGGCATGGCAAATGAAAAATCTCAGTGCAGGTAAGCCAGTGCTTGAAACGTAAATGATTATCCTGTAACAAAAAGCATGTCATCTGAACGTAAGTTAAAATTAGAGTTTATAAATATTTAATAGTAACAGTTCAATGTGGACTCATTATACCACCATACCATAGCTTGGTTATTACTAATGTCCCTAAAATTCAAAAAGTTATACATTATTTTGACAATGAATTTGTCAGAAGAAAAACCCTTAATTATAATTATACCCCGTTATCTCTTTTCTTATTAAGCATGTAGATATTCTGATCTATCACCGGCTGTAATTAAAAAATGAAAATTCACATTGAATATCCGTCCTCTAATCAAATAGTCTACCTATTTTTTATTCTACGCATCTTCGTTTTTTACGTGTAAAAGTCTAAATTTATTTAGACACAAACTTGCCTATGCTTCTCTAGCATTCTCTATCTCACAGAATCTATCCTCCTCTTTTCCCATTTTTTTGAAAACTTTCCTAAACCTCCTTTAATTGTTAAATATTCAATTTTTTTTATTGTTTCTAATTTTTTTTCTATTTTTTAAATGATTTAAAGTATGAACACAATACTAATATTATATGAGAATATTTTTTGTTGTCTTATAAAATATTATATGAGAATATTATATGAGAAATAATTTTTTTTTGTTCTTTGGATATTCCTTTCCAATTGGATATGTTCCTACTTGTCTTGCGTGTGTCCACTGATAGGTAATAACTACGCATATTAGATGAAAGGAAGTTACTGGATTTTTCTCAAGAAAACAACGCATACGACGGTACGCCATGGACAATGATATCATGTCAAAATGACCAACTTACAAAAATTCAGGAGCCCCTTAAATTAATTCACAATTATAGTGGAGCAGATTGCAATTGTCAGCCTAACATTTAAAAACATCAATGGAAGATAACATTTGATACGTTGACACTGACATTATTATTGTTCTAGAATTGGCTACATATATCATTAAGAAAAAAGAAATTTACTATTATTAAATCAAAGACCAGAGCGCAATCAATCTTATTAAATTTTAAACAAAACAGATAAGGTTTATAGTTCCACGTCGATAATGTATTTCATAATTAAGAATGTAGACCAACCTATCGCTTTCATGTGTTGTATACATTAAGGTTGCGTTTGAATGTAATTCTGAGAATAGCGAGAATAGTATCAACCTAGAATTAGTATTATTTCAATATTTAGATATGTTAGCAAGAACAACACTAACTCGAGAAATAACTTTATTTTTAGAGTAGTTCAAACTTAAAATAATGAAGAAGAATGGCCACTAATTCAAAAATAGTGCTAACACCATGCTATTCTTAACGATCCAAACACTTTTTCAATATCTTTAGATGACTCTTCATCAAAATTAAAGGCCAAATTCATCATTCAATTATGTTTCAAAGCTCCCTTCCAAACTTAAAAGCACCAATTTCTGGGCAATTAAGAAATGAATAAACAAAAAGTTTACAGAAAAAAATGTAACTTGAAATATCCGGTACATCATCCTCAGACAGGCAAACACTTCTTCAAATATGCAAACTACAAACATGTGGGCCATATTCCATTTGAAAAATACATGTTAATATTTTTATTAACCATCTTATTGAGCCAAATTAATCTCACATCACAAGCATCACACGAACCAAAAAATTGAGAGGAATCTTGAATAAATGATAAATTACAAACTACATAACCACATAATTACATTTTTTTTTTATGTGAGCAGAGGAAGCCGGGAGCTGTCTCCAGATCTCCTACTGTAATAAGCATACAACAATAATTGTACAACCCCTAATAAAGTACCGATACCATTAGGAATCTGAAATTATAAAAAGCATATATTAGTTCAAAAAAAATTCAAATACCTCTGAAAAAAATGAAGTGCCCCATTTATTTTCCTTCTGAAAAGTTGTTCTGGTGTAAACATGAGCATCCCACAATACAAACTAACAATGTTTCACCATCATAATACAAGCTAACAATGACTGAAAATTGACCTTATTACAATTAATAAGGTGTTTAATCTGATTTCTGATCTTGGGGCATCAGTGTGAGTGTGACAAGGCCTAGTACCAATTGTAAAAATAATACTGTGGAGTACGATACTTACATAAATGAAAAAATCATGCAACAACATGCCGTAAGCAAAGAACGAGACACTCATAAAAAATGTTGCTAGAGAGAGGTAGAATGGCATGAATTCTACACTCTTAGTCTTGATCACCAAATTCTGACAATTGTTTTAGAAAACATAGTGTCAAAATAGATAAAACAATAAAAAAAGATATATTGAACTGAGAGAGAGAGAGAAATATACAATGATGAACAATGGGGAGGCGAACATAGAGATGAGAGATGCAACACTCATATAACCAAGAAGAATCTGGCGAGTGGGATGGTCAAATAATTCCAAGCTAACATAAGCTATTAATGCAAATAAGCACAAAACCCCAATAAACAAACCTCCCATCTTTATCTGCACCAACGGAAAGATACTCATATGATAAATCAACAAAAAGATGAGGTGTTTAACTGAAAATTTCGAAAGAGCAGTTACCTTTCTTTTAGGGTCGGCATAGACGATAAAAAGGATTAAATAAGTGAGCTGAAAAGCAGCACCGATGGAATTGACGGTGACAACGAGTAACACACCATAAGATATGAAGGGGAGGCCGTACCACATGCATATCAGGCAGTTCAGAAGGGAGTACAGGTATGGCAAACCTGAGAATTGCTCTGTTGATTTGTTGCGCACTATCCTTTTAAATGTTGGTCTGCAAATTATCAAAATTAAACTACTATGATTAATGATCGTCTTTTTAGATATATGATAACAAGTCGGTACCATGCAAGTAGAAGGCAGTGCCATCTGTTTAATTTAATAGTATCAAGCCACACTGATTGACTGGTATTTGCATAGAACAACCAACCCCCAGTTAAGCATGAATGGAAAAGGTACATTCCATTCAAACTGGCGCTAGATTAAAGATCTTTGACAAATTTGTTTAAATGCTCCGCAATTATAATGGAACTGTAGAATTTCATTTGAGTCTGTTGGCCCGATCCTTGCTCTCTTCCTCCTCTTATTGACTTGTTCACTTAAATTTTGAGAATTATACCCTTCCAAGTTTCCAACTAAGAAATATATGTGTTAACTTGAACAGATACTCGAGTTTAAAATCAAATGAAAAGCTACTAATTTTTTTTCTTCTCATAAACCAACAATATTAATTTCAAAACTTGAATTTGTTTTTTCAGCTAATTAGAACAATTAGTAAACTCTTGTTTATAAGATATTTGATTGAATTAGTATGAAGAACATGAGGGCATTTTGGTCATTTAGTTACCCCAATTGAAGAGGTGAATAAGCTTACATTGGTGAGATGAAGAGCACAAAGGCAAAGAGATTTCCTGCATGCATATATTAACAGTAGAAATAAGTAAAATGAATATCTACAGTCATGTTTTAGGAAATATTCCGATTAAATTGCCATGCCTGATTTCAAAGCGTGCCTCTATAAATCTATGGGATTAAACTGACTAATACAGGCAATTTAGATAGAGAAAAATCAGAGGCAGGAAGCGATGATACCAGCAATTCCAGCTCCAAAGCAACATACATCGTAGAAAGAATAAGAGGCAAGTGAAGTTGCCGTTGCTGCAGCTGCATCCGCTGATACCACCCAATAGCTCATCTCAATATCCTCTCTCTCCCCCTCTTTCTCTCTTTTCTCCTATCTACAAAGCTCTCGCCTTTCTCTCACTAAATTCGAGTCCTAGATTGAGAAAGGTCCGAATTTGATGGAACCAGACATTTCCACAAATAAAGCCAATTGAGAATCCCCTTTCTCTTTCGCTCGTCGGCTTATTATTGTCAGAAGCAGGGAGTTAACCCCTTGTTCACTCGTGTTCTTTTCCGGGTCCCGTACTCCCGTCTCGTCTCTATGCCTAAAATGAGGTTCACGTGCCTCCCTTTTCCTATTTATTTTTATTTTCATTTTCATATTTTTAGTCACTCCAAATAAATATAATTGTAATTATATGTGTTATTTATTAACTTTATTTTTTTTTTTCCATCACGAGTTTATAAATATTTATTATTGATATAAACTATTTCCGTAACACGGAGATTAATTTTATAAATTATTATTTATATCTAACTAAAATAATAAATAAGGTCGAAATTACATAATATTCTTAATTTATATGTTGTGGGTTCCAATTAGGGTTGTAAACGAGCTGGTTCGGGCGAGCTGGACTTAGGACTTTCGAGCTAAAACCTTAGCTCAAACTCGTGACGAGCCAGCCCGAGCTAGCTTGCGAGCTGACGAGCTGGCTCGCTAGGTTTGACTAGACCTTGTTTTAAGAAGAAAATAAATTTTACAAATATTTTTTGACCGAGCTGGATAGAGCTTGACAGTATAAAATGCACACAAATTCATACAAATTCACAAATTGATGCCTAGCCGAGCTGGCGAGCAAACTAGGCCCCAGCTCAAACTCGTTAATTTTTTACCAAGCTATTAGCGAGCTGGCTCGTTAACTTATAAAATTTACATTTAAACACACAACTAACGAAATAGATCAGTTTAGATGATTTGAATTCACCGTTAGAAGTCGATTCGATAAATTTCTGAATTGGTATTACATACATAGGTGAAGCTAGCATTCTACAGGCAACTGCCTATCCCTGGAAAACAGTCTTGCCTACCCTTGAACCGGTTCTAACGATTTGTGGCGATCTCTTCTGGCTGGGTAGATTCTACCATTTTTTTCATAGTGAGTCGATTGAATTTGGGAGGAAGATAAGTGCGAAAATAATGAGTCAAAGGAACTTGGGGAGGAAAATAGTACGGCTCAGGAAAAAAAAAAACTTGAAGCATCGTAGATATTAAATGGACCTGGTGTATATGTGGTATAGTGTTATATTTTGAAATGTGAATTGATTCATAATGAGCCATGTTCGGCCGAATGTATAAATAAATATTAATGTATATCCCCAACATACAAAAAAACTAAAACTATATGAGTAAAATAACACATATATAACTATTGACGTATTGTAAAAAAACTAATCAAGTAGTACAAAACTATCTGATTATTTATGAATGTTTTGTACTATATTATACTAATGGATTATTTTAATGTAAAAAATGGTAGTAACATTACTTTTGGACTAATTAATTTGTTACAATTTTTTTTTAATACAAAACAAGCTTTTTCAAAAGAAAAAAAATTTGAGTTTCCGAGTTGATTCATTTGATTCCAACCGATTCTGATTCTATAGTCAAATTGACAAATTCTACCTTTGATTTCGATTTTCAGAACCATGGTTTAAAGTATAAATTTTCAATATAAATTGAGGATGCAAATCTCAGGGTCTTCAAGATAGTTAAAATTTTCAATATAAATTCAGGATGTTTTCAAAGTATGTCAACTTCTTAAACAATGATGCAATATTATTAATTTTTAATATAAATTGAGTATGCAGTAAAGAGTAAAGCCAGAGTGCCAGTGTGTTATCAACACCTAAACTACATATATAGACATTATTTGTCCTAATAATGTTGACTGTGCAATTATGTCTCTACTATATATATTGAATATTGCAATAAACTTTTAAGTTGTACAATTTCATCTTAATGGACCCATTGAAGTAATTATTAATTAGGAAGTAGATTTTTGCTTGGTTAGGCTGATGTCCTTCTTGTTCTGGGATAATTTCATATTTGCACAATTATTCCTCTACTTATCTTCATACTCATATAGTATTAATTTTGTAACAATAACAAGTCAAAACTTTTATCTTATATGTAAATTATATGTTATTGGAATCCGCACTTGTCAATTTATTTAAATCTAAAACTGAATTTTGCCTACTTCTAACTCAAATTCTGACTTCGCCACTGATTACATAGTCTGAAATAACACAATATCATATTAGCCGGAACTCATCAAACCTTAGGACCTGTTCGGCGGACAATTGGAAATGAGTATAGACACGTGAATTGAACTAAAAATCATGTGGGAAAAAAAAAATCTTATTTTTTTTTTCCACAGGAACAGTGGAGTAGCCGAACAAGATCTTAATTTGTCTCGTGCACTTGCACATGGTGGACCCTCCAGGACAGTGCAAGGGCAAGTAACCCGCAGTGGCAAGGTCTTGAAAAGTATACAGAACTCCGTCTTTCATGGATCTGATATTCTGATCCACGTTTTCTGAATCCGCATCGTCAGTATTAATTATAAATTTATAATTCATCTCGGCCGTTTTGATTTTAACCAGAGTCAATCCGCTGCCTATAATGAAGTGATCTTTCAATATTAGTGCGGACTTAATTCGCAGTCCTTAAAGTAAATCAGACGGTCTGTCTAGATTTATTAACTAAAAAATTATTTTTTGAGTTATATAGGAGAGCAGCTTGGGTCCGATGCTCATCGGAATCAAATTGGGTTCGATGAGTTCCATAACCGTCTGATCTGCATTAAGATCTGTGCGTATTACTTTAATATCCGTACGCATTTGCTTTAATATCCGTGCGCACGATTCCTAAAGCGAATCAGACGGTTATGGTACCATTGGACCCAAATTTGTCCCTTTATGCAGAGGATACGAAATCCCGTTTCAGGTATCTGACTCAGGAGTCAGGACAAAGGCGTCTGTCCAGCACGGCCCGAGCGTCTGGCACCGACTTATTTTGATTTGACGGTGTGTAACATTCTTTTCACACGGAAGGTTTCCCATTTGCAAACTTCTTAAATAATCCTTTTTATTTTGATCTAACGCTCAGGAATAATCCTTTCGACTTTTTTTAATCTTCGAATTTTAATAGTAACATAATTACTTCAGTCCATTAGGTTTCTTATAGTTATCTAAGTATGAGATAGAAGGGTTCATTAAAGTTAGTTAAAGATTGTGTTCTCAGTTTCTAATTTTCTAATTTTATTGTAAACATGATTACATATTCATTAATTTCATGCAAATATATATTGTTACTTTAATTTTATAAAATATTGTATGATTCGTACTTGGATCTTTACATACCATATATGAGGTTGCAAGAGGACATGATTAGGTGGGATTTTCACCACAAAATCTGCCAATAATTGCGTACCGACAAGCAGAAGGGCCATCGTTGATTCTCATTTCTCACGACCAAATAAAGTCAAATCAAATTTAAGGAGCTGGTTACAGTTGGAGGCAGCTAGGTACAGCAAGGCAACAAATGATGACCACATCAAATTGAGTATTAAATTGAGGTGCTTATTTATTTATTTTTCTGGTAGCTACCAGTATTTTGTTAACAAGTGAAGTCATATGTGCAGTTTTCGGTCGAAATTTTTATTTTTACCATCTTAAAAAAAAATCAAATAATATATATTTTTTAAATTCGACTTTTACCATGTCTTCAGTTTAAAAATGCGAATCAAATTTAAGTGGCCGTAATTTGAAATGGCAGACCATATGTTGACAGGATTTTTGGAACCATGATGGACCGGACCAAATTTAAGTGTCCGCAGTTTGAAACTACGGACAGATTAAAATTCAAATTTTCAGAAAGAAAAAAATAGTTATTTGGTTTATTTTTGTAAGATGGTAAAAATAAAAATTTGAGAGTTTGCGGGTTTCATTCACATTATAAAATTATGAAATTTATTAATTATTACTATTCTAATATACTTGCTAAAATTATTTATTCGTGTTAATTCTGAATTGATATATTGCGCAAAAATATATTGTTTGCATATCCTTGTAACACATTGCACACGTCTAACGATGCCTTTATCTTTGAATCTTTGAATCTTTGATGAGAAACAAAAAAAGAGCTTGGAAAAACGGTCGGTGCAAAGGGTTGATTGATCGATCGGACGGTCAGGGACATGTTCTCTCGGCATTGCATTTTTTTCAGGACTCTATTATCTCTTTTAATTGTATTTTGAGAGTAGAACTAGAGTGTTCTTAACTTTATCAAGCTCTTTTGTGAACTCAACTCTAAAATTGATTAAATTAGTTTTAAACGATAAATTTGAACTATTAAAACCTAACTATCTTACATGTGATGTGTGATGTGTCTACATGTGAAAATTTTAAACTTTAAAATTAATTTAGTATAAAGTCAAATTGTCAAAAAAAAGTTCGAATAATAAATACATTAAAATTAATTATAAAATTTTCATTTAATTGTTTGATTTTAAACTAAATTAATTTGAAAATTTTAAAAATTTGCATGTAGATACATCATTCGTAAGGCAGACGAGTTTCAACAGTTCAAATTCGTCGTTTGAAATCAATTTATAAATTTTAGTGGTTGTAACCAGATGTTAGTGGTCTAAGATTTTTGAATTTCCTTTTCAACCCTACGAAGGGTTTTAAAAACTTAAATTCGTATTTGTTTATTACATTGTATGTTTTATTGTGCTTAAATGATGCTAAATTTATTTTGGCCGCACTTTTTATGTTATCAGTGAATAGTAGACAACTGAATTTGTATATATTATCTAACTTTTTGAGACAATTTTTTATTTTATTTTTTATGTTAAATACTTACAAAATTGAGCTATTTATTGATTTTTTTTTTTATGTTAAATACTTAAAAACCTGTTCTATATTCATCTTTAAATGATTATAAACTTATTAATTTACAAATTTTGTGTTTTAGTTAAACCTTTTTCTTTTTATACACAAAGGAGAACAATATCATTTTAATATGATGCCGGAAAACCTGTATTATTAGTATGAAGCTCGTGATAATCTGCTCGAAGGTGTCTTTTTATTTCAAAAGAAAGATGAAGGTCAAGCTTTCAAATTTCACATTCATGTTATTACAACAAAGGATTTTCCAATCCGGATTTCGAACTCATAACTTCTCTCACGAAAATCACGTGTCTTTGTCACTAGATCAAAGACTAGTTGTTCTGTTTGAAGGTATTAAATTATTTTACTCAATTAGAAATTGTATTATCTAGTTCTCTCTTTTATTATTTATTTCGTCTTAATATTTCGAATTTGCTTAAAATAAAGAATTTACATATAGAAAAATGTTTCTATATTTGTTGTGTGTTCAAAGGTATACGTCTATGAAAATTCAGAAAAAGAAATTACATAACATTAAAGTTTGGAGTTTATGTGATTTTATTTCTTGAGTAAATAATTACAGAGTGACCGTACTGTTTTAATAATATTTATAAAATCATGATACTTTTTCGGATTAATGATTTTTTCGTTAGAATTAGAAAATCAAAGTATCATGTTCTACGAAATAAATAAATATTATGACTAATCAATAATTAAGCGCCATGTGGAACTTAATTCTTGCCAAGTAAAATGATGCTCGTTTGTAATTTGTGGCAACGAGAGCGACTTTGCGTTATTTTCCAATTAGTAGAGCAGGTAGGACAAAATGATTCAAATGGAATATCCTCTAGCATAAGCGCCAGCTACACAAAACAAAATTGACATCAACAAAGCTAGAGTGTGATGTGCTCATCAAGAAAATTTGGTGCGCATAATATCAAAATTGTATTTGATTGGCTTCAAATGACAAATCCACACTGTTGAAATTCATTTACTTTATGAGTGATGCATATACATGTAAAATTTTAAAAGTTTCGAATTCATTTAATACAAGTATAAGTTGGTTTATATTTTCATTTTTTATTATTTTTTTTACTGCTTGATCTTGTAATCAATGAATTCGAAACTTTCAAAATTTTGCATATAAATGCATCACTCATGAAGTAGATGGATTTCAACAGTGTGGATTTGTTATTTGAAGCCAATATGATAGACTTTAGGAGTTGTGCTCACCAAACTCTTTTGGTGAGCACATCACACTCTAGTATTGACGTATCGCTTAGTATTTGCTTGAAAAATTAATATATCTTACTAAAATTATTAGGTAAAGTTTACATAATAACTTTTAAATTTGAAATGAGACCTGAATTAATTAAAAGCAAAGGTTTAAATAGCATTTATAGCGTCATAACGGAACGGTTAAAATAACGGCGTTATGCTACTACTGTATTGTTATAGTGACGAAATTATTTACACGATTATATAGTAGATGAGCATTTTGTTTGAAAGTTTTGGAAGATAGGGCAATTTGTAAAATTTTCCAAATGAGAGATACACATAATGTTTTTTTTTTTAAACCTCCGCAGAAGTTGCGAAGTTGTGAGAAACAAACTCTCGACTTTTGAATAATCAACAATCTTAGAACTCCTAACCAACTGTGCTACCTCTTCTTTCTCTACACATAATGTTAGTGAATGCAATTTAGAGGTTTTTGTTCGTATATAAAATGATATATATTTTATAATTAGTTCAAATAAATATGAGGAGAGTTCCAATATCTTTATTTTTTTTTACTTTCGTTATGTCTTTATTTTTAATTTTCTAATAACAAAAAATCTAAAATTTATTTTGAACTATCTAAAAAAAAGGAGGGTTCCAATATCTCATGCTTTTTATACTTCATCATACCTCATATTTTATATTTTTGTTTTTAAAGTCTAAATTGTCGATCCAGACCATTCAACATGTAATTCATATTAAAATATGCTTATATATGAAATTTTATAATTTTTTTACTATTTATTAAGATAGGTACTAAATCACTGAACATTGATTATATATACATATATATATATATATCTAAAAAATAGTAAAAAAAGTTTCAAAAATTATAATATTTGGTCTCCAAGCATTTTTTTAATATGAATATCATATTGAGCAGTTCGAATTGACAGTTTAGATTTTAAAACTGAATATATAAAATATGACACATAATGATATATGAAAACATGAAGTATTGGAACCTCTTCCAAAAGAATAGTTCAAAAGTGTTTGGAGAACATTTGAAAACTTCGAAGTAATTATAATAATAACATTCCTATGACTAATTTTCCACGTCAAACGTTATCCTTGTCTAATAAATAGCATTTCGTTGCAAATAATTAATTGGATGAGTAAAGCGCGTACATACAATTAAATTCAATGACAGGTGAACTAACCGCTAAGGCAACTAAAAAAATGAGATGCTACCAAATTATCGCTACAACCTGTATACACGTCAGCATTTTATTTTGAGCTTATCCGATCCGGATTTCATTTGAAATGGTAATAGTTCGGAGGAAATTCATGTATATCCTTAAAACAAATTTAAATTGCATATTTTTTATTCTAAAATTCATAATATCATATTTATTCTTATAATTTTTTCTCGCATTTGCATAATTTATTTTCGTTTTGTATTAATTGAAAACTTTATATTTTTAAAGTTTCTATTGGAATACTGAAACTTTTTTTTATTCTTTTTAATAGAGGATAAAATAAAGTTTCATAAATATAAAATTAGTTTTAATTATAAAATAGGAGAAGAGATTTTAAATTATCATTACAATTAATTAAATCTTACTAAATTATTTAATAGAGTATATCATCAAGCCATAATCTTAAAACGAGTCAATATATTAATATCGTGCCTTGTTTCTCAAGAAAATGTATTAGTCAATTTAATAGAGTATACGTCATATAAACCGGAATTGTGCTGGGCAAGTTTATTCTTTTAGTCAACAGGCCTGTTTGATCCATTAATGCTTTAAATCAGTACCTGAGATTTTAATAATATCTGAACCTTCGTTATATGTGAAGGATATGATATATCAGGAGGGATCTAACTTACAACAATTTTGAGTTACAATAAAGTTACAATAACGGTTTTTTTATTTTTAAAGTCCAAATCGTCGATTCAAACCGTTCAACATGATTATCTAAATAAAATGTTCTTCTAGATCAACTTTTACAATTTTTTGAATTGTTTTACTATTTATTAATTATTTTACAAAAACAAGTCAAATTCAGACCATTGAATTTTGTACCCATCTTAATAAATAGTAAAAAAAAATCGAAAAAATGTAAAATTTGATCTGGAAGCACATTTTATTTAGATAATCATATTGAACGGTTTGGATCGACGATTTGGATTTTGAAAATGAAAAAAACTGTTGTTGTAACTCAAAATTATTGTAACTTGATCCCTACTCCTACTCATGAATCATGATATATATAGTCAGTGTTGTAAATAACAGTATGTGGTTGTCGGACGGACAGGGTGCTGCCAAGCGATTAATCGGTATGCGGCCGATTAATCGGAATTATGCGGACAATTTAATGTTTTTATTAAATTTATGTATATATATCATAATTTATTAAAGATAATTTATTTAACTCATTAAACTTATCAAATAAACTTAATTTAAGTTAGTTTTATTATTATAACATGACACTATGCTTATTTCTTTGTAACACAAGCATTTTGTATGTGTAAGTAACACATTTATTTAATGAAAAATAAATTTGAAAATTAAGCTTTTTTAAATACTAATAACATATTATTTGAAAGAAAGAAAATATTTTAACATAAAAGCACTAAATTTAATTTATGATAATAACATAATTTCATAAATAAACATGTCGTACTAATTGAAAAAGTTACATCAGTAAGTAAAGAAAATATGGTATATAAATAATAGAAGAATTAATCAATTTTAAAATAAGTAAGAAGAAAAAAAAATATATGTAAAAAATATTGGATGTATATCCATTATTCAAGCACAAATAAAACTACAATACATGATTTATAAACCTTATTATCACACACTATCATAGAAAAAAAAAACAATGTGAAAAATAAATTTTTACTGGAATAAACGGAAAAAAACGGGAATGAAATGGAAATAAACGGGAATAAATGAGAATAAACGGGAATAAACGGCCGATTAAACGGAAAACGGCCGATTAATCGGAAAAACGGCCGATTAAACGTTCGAAACCGCAAACAACTGTTCGTTAACAATGTGTGTAACGATGTGGCCACCGTTTCCGTTTAAACGGCCGTTTAATCGGCCGTTAAGAACGTTTTTTACAACACTCATATATAACTCATATATAGCACTGTCGATCATTAGGCTTTAATTATATAAGCTGACATAATTAATAATGCCGGATGGATATGCATCCAAAAGAGCTCAGAAAACAGCGACATGCATATTAATTGGGCCGGGCTTATAGAATAGATTATTGGGCCTTTAATATGTTTAAAAAGGGAAAAAAAAAATATGATTTGACGTGTTCTAGTTAAAATGTAGATAGGTTGTGCAAAGGGTTCAATTCAATTTCACTCCATCATGTAGAGCAAATTAAGAGATCAATTTCAACATTCATCAGTTAAAATGTAAAAGGAGTCTCAACCAATCCTTATCCTGTCACCAATCAAATCAAATCAAATCTTTAGAACGGGAATATTAATTGTAGATTTTAGATATTGATACTGACATTAATTAATTGACATTGACATTTTCATTATATACTCCAGATATCAGCAGGAGAAATAAAACAAATATATTATATATGTGTTGTCAAACAGCACACACAACAAACGCATGTGACAATTGACATTATCATAAGTTAATCTTTGAGGCAAACTCCATGCATGATAATATATAATGTCAAAATATATAAACTTTCCTTGTACTCGTCGAGAACAATGACTTAATTGTGTGCAACACAAGCAACAAATAAAGAGGTTAGAATAATTGAACTTTAAAATATGCTCCAATTCATGTACATCGGTAAGAATTTCTTAAATTAATGAAACAAAATAATGGGAAATTCAGACAAATACGTAATCACACACACAGCTTTCTTTTAAGCAAGCAAAGGAAGTAGATAATCATCTCCTGATCTTTGATTGTAGTATGCATACAACATTATCTGTACAACTCCAAGTACTGTTCCAATGCCATTAGGGATCTGAGATTTGAAAACCATATATTATATCAAAATCTTCAAATTTCTCATGCTCAAAAGTAAACAAACAGAGGACCGATGCAAAAGAAAACCCGGCCTAAAAAAGCCTATTCATGTCGATCATATTTATAACTCAAGCTTAAATTGTTTAAAAGGATCACAAAACAGGAGACTTACATAGATGAAAAAGTCGTGCAATAACAAGCCGTATGCAAAGAAAGAGATGCTCATTAAAAAGGTAGCCAGAGACAGATAAAATGGCATGAACTCCACACTCTTTGTCTTTATCACCAAATTCTGAAAACAAAAATCAAAGATATACATATATATATTAACAGAAAAGCAAAAATGCACCAGAAATTCTTAACATATTTAGAGAGAGAGAGATAGAAGCGTACAATGACTAGCAAAGGAGAGGCGAACATAGAGATGAGAGATGCGACGCTTAAATATCCAACCAGAGTCATACGAGTTGGATGGTCGAAAAATACAGAGCTAACATAGACTATCAATGCGAATAAAGCAAACACTCCAATCAGCAAACCTAGCATCTTTAACTGCATCACAACAAAAAAATACAAAAAAAAAAAAGGCATGAGAGAGCTTAATTATCCATAGATCAAACCAAATGAAGGTGACTGAATTATGAATAATGTAAAAGCTTAATTAGTTACCTTTCTTCTTTTGTCAGTGTAGGCTATGAAGAGGGTTAAGTAAGCTAGTTGGAAAGCCGCTCCAATGGAATTGACCGTGACGACCAATACCACACCATAAGAGACGAAGGGGAGGCCGTACCACATGCATATTAGGCAGTTCAAAAGGGAGTACACATATGGTAATCCTGAGAATTGCTCCGTCGATTCATTTCGAACTATCCTTTTAAATGTTGGTCTGGAAAGTATCAAATCGAAATAAAATTAGATCAGATTGTTTTAGGGAATTTATGAGTTGGGTGTTGACTAAATGGAGTTTGGTATAGCGTGACCAGATGCAATTGTCATCTTGTACCGAACGAGTAGAGACAGAGTTTGTCATACAGCAATTTTGAAATGATGTGCAATTCATTTCAAGGAAACACACAAATGCTAGGTGAATTTGGAAATATCACCCAGCATATATGTGTTTGTCCTTGCATTGAGGTATCCTTTTAAGAACCATTTGTTAGTTATGGATTTATGAGATGGAAGAGAAGTACATTTCAGTACATTTTGACAACTATGCCCTTCCAATTGACCAACTCTAATTTCTTAACTTTTAATTAATTCTGAAAGTAGAAGTATCATAGATTTCAGCACAAAAGGAAAATTAATTATGGACATTGGACTCTGTTTACGAATCGCCTACAAGTTTGGGTAATGATTTTAACAGAGCAACTTTAGCTCCATGCAGCGCACAAACCAATACATCGTTCTTTTGATTCTGTAGTCCGCGAGCTGCGCGGAGTCAAAACTGCTCCATTAACATCTTTAACCAAAAATTCTCTGTAATGGTACATTGTCTGAACTTAATTGGTTTAATGTCACCAATCCTTCCTTTAACATCATCTCACAAAAATATACTAATCAGGAGTAAATTTAAAATAATGGTCATAATTTGCAAATAAAAAATAGATACACTGGTGAAAAAAAAAATAGTTCAGTGAATTTTTTTTTGCTAGATTAGTTAAGGCTTACATTGGTGAGATGAAGAGAACAAAGGCGAAGAGGTTGCCTGCATTTATTAACAATACGTGCGTGTAAAGATTCAACAAGTCTTAATTTAGTATAACAAGTAAAACCTGCAATCTGAAATTAGGTGCAGATGGTTAAATGAAAAGGAAGTACCTTTTACTATATTTTGTAATGTATATCTCCTTAAATAAACTTCTATTTTGTGTTGTTATTTATGGTTATTTTTTTAAACATGGGAACACCTTCAGCTTCCATGCATAACGCGCGTGTCCGGCACATGATATTCCATGAAACCGTCCACACACAAGTTTGGAAGGAGGCATGAGATCAAACAGTTTGCAAGCATATAAAAAAGTACATGATATGAAACCATCTGTTATCTAACATAAGTATAAAACCCCAATTAATTTGATTCAAATAAGAGCATGCACTTGATATTCAGGCAATATACAGAATTATGAATCATATGCTCTAGTTATCTTTCTAATTCTGATGAAATAATAGCAATTGAAATTTGAAATACTTAAAAAGAATAAAACGAGAGAAGAAATAATAAAAGAAAGATAGAGAGAGAGGAAGATCAACAGGGAGCAATATAAATATATAATACCAGCGATTCCAGCTGCATAACAGCATATTTCGTAGAAGGGAGTGGATTCAAGTGAAGTTGCTGCATCTCCAGTTACTCCCAGCACACCCCAAGAACTCATTGTATTGCTGCAACTCTAGTTACACTCTCTCTCCTCTTAACAGAATTTCAAGAATTGGCCTTCGCAGTAATAAAGTCTCAGGTACACAATCAAAGCTCTTCTTTTGGCACGTACCAGTAATCTCCCTCCACAAGCCAAAATCCCTAGCTAGTACCCGAATCTCTTATCCTCCTGATAGTTATAGAGAGGAGAGAAGCGAACCCAGGCCAAAAGGCAAAAGCGATGATTTCTTTCTTTCTTTCTTTGAAAATTTCAATCTTTGTGCTGTCGTTAGTAAGAGGTTGGATCGAGTAATATGCGAAGTTTTATAGAAGCAGAGAGGAGAGGCCAGAGAGAAAGAGAGAGGGGTGTATATCCTCTGAGATATCTCAATTTTTGCGTGACCAACGTGTCCTGTGCCTATTCGGGGAACCATAGGGGGGCAGTATTATTTGAGCTTAGAGATTCGTGCAGAATGTATTTGAACGATTGAGATATTCCAGAAAGTCACGCAAAGTTTGAGATATCCAGAGAATGCGAATTCAAGAGGGAGGTAACAGCACGTCGCATCATCGATTTTCTATGATTGGTGGCTTAGCATTTGTGAATTGTGAATTGTGAATGTGTTGGCCCACGGCTTTTTCAACGACAAAGAAAAAAAGCGAGACGTACAGATTAACTTCTCATTGGTCCCAAAAGTAACAAGCAACAATCACAACTTTTGTGTATAAAAATAAAATAAAATCACAACTAATATTTAAATATATATTTTTCAATTCATTATGAATATTTATACATATTAAAATACGAAATGTTAAATTATTCATAAATTTCGATTAATTAGCTACATAATTATTAATTATTAGATGAAATTTGCATCCGATGCTCTATGGACTCAAATTTTTTTCAATAAGATCCTCTGTTGTATGATCTGTTTTAAAATCTCTGCACACTAGACCGACACAAATTTTGAAGATCTATACGGATATTAAAACGACAGACACATTTAAATCTGATCAGACGGTAGAGAAACCCATGAAACTCAAATTTGAATCTAATGAACGACACAATCCGTTCCTTTGTGGTGCTTTTTTTGTCCATCAAGCACATGTCTTAAAAAAAAAATTTATTTTTATTGAATATATGGGAAACACTTTCATTGCAAAATTAATTGTATTGCACAATTTGCACCCACATGGTTGTGAATACTATTCAAAGGCTAGAAACAATCCACTAAATCTAGTGGTCATCTCTGATATGCATGTCTATCTCGTTCTGAATTTTGTTCTCTATTATTATATCTGGAAAATGAAGCCTTAATTTGTTCTCCAATCCTGTTTATGAAATTTAATTTTATTCTCTATTATTATTTATGAAAATGGGACTCCATCGACTGATTCCACCCTCTTTTTTTGACCCAGCTGGCATCCATGTGTACTTCGTCAGAATATTCCAAGTTTTTACCTTTAAGCATCTTACATTCTTACTGCTATTTTTTTCTGGTCAATTTATTTATTCCATGCTTTACTTGTTATACCACACTTAATTAAAGAACTTTCTCATATTAGAAAAACAACTAGAATAACATGAGAATAGCTTAATTTTTTTTTTTTCTCTTACTGGCAGTTAGAACTTAATTTTTCTAAGAATTGACGAAAGTTATTAGAAGAGAAATAGTAAAAAAATTATATATTTTTTAATATCTCCATGTTCTAGTAGTCGGAAATATTTTATATGTTTGAAGTGATCGCCGAAAGTACAATCTTTTATAAGCTAATTTAATTTATTTATAGATGCTTCTGTTTGAAGATTTTCCTTAGAACAAGAGGATGTAATTGATGTATGCATCCGGTCCACCATGGACAAAAGTGCTTAACAAAGAGAGGTCGATATCTTGAAATTGAAATGAGCATTTTCATTTTGGTGGCCGTCGGAAGAGACTCCTCAGATTCAGTGAGGTAGACAGAGAGAGAGGAGCGGTCGAGTCGATGTTGGCCACAATAATTAATTCCTGGACCGTGTTCCTCCACATCATTTCTAATATGATTTTCCGTGCTCCTCAGAACTTGGAACTTTATGCTTGCATGGCTAGAGCTTGCCTTAGAGGCCATGAGCAGACCCAGTAAAGGCGGAACCTCAAACTTTGCGTGACTTTAGAGAACATCTTAACTATTTAAATAGTTTTGCACGAATCTCAAAGGCATCGAACACGTCAATCACGCAAAAATTGAGATAACTCAGATGATACGCACTCGTAAAGGTGAGGGGGCTGTTGAATTTTGAATTTTTATTGAAAATGATAGGTTCAGATTAATTTTACGATCTTATTTTGGAATTTTAATTTGTAATTTGAGTTAAATTTAGAGTTAAAATTATAATATTTTTTTCCAAATTTCCAAATCCCTTCGATATGTTTTGATACGGAATTCCCACGGGCACCTATATATATTAAATTATTAATAAACGAGTGGAGGGCAGGTGAAATTTAGTTGGCTAACAACGATGGAGCTATGATGGCATGATGCCCGAATATTCTACCTCCTTTATGCTCTACAAAATGATTGGTAAGACAAATTGCTCCATTTTTTTTACCAGTCGTTTTTAATGTTTTTGATAGTATAACACATCAAAAATTTACTAAAAGAGCAAAATAGTATGTTGCTCTTAATTATATTATTTTCTTTACTAGTCATAAAAAAATAAAAATAAATGCATGAAAAAATTAATAACATACCGAAATTCATTTCCATTCATCAATTATATAATTTTCTATATTTTGTATAATAAAATTTTGTGAGACAATATTTTGCACGTATGTATAAAAATACTATACATGCACCATCACGATTTTATTTCCTTCATTATGAGTGCTAAATTTTTTATTGTCAAGTAGTTCAAAGAAAAATAGGCATATGAAGAAACAAAGGTACTTTATTCCATCTTGATTAGGGGTATTCGAATGGTTCGGTTTGTTTGATTTTTAACCGAATCAGAAAGTTTTAGTTTAAATGGATCAGTTCGGTCGAATTTTTGAATTATTTTAGTTTAAACAGATCAGTTCGGTTTAGATTTCTCAAAACGGACTAAACCGAACTGATCAATCTATAATAGTTACACTTTGAAAATATCGGTTCCGTTTTGATATGTGTATTCTTACATAAAACTTCAGTTGTGGTGTATGAAAATGTACACTTTTCGTTAATAATGATACCAATAGTGGTGCTATTTTACCAATCTTGAGATGATTTCTATGATTATGGGTCTTATTTCGGGTTGAACCGAACAAACTGAAATTTACTTTGTTTTTGTTTTGTTCGATTTAGTTCTCAATAAGTTGATAGGTTTGTTTGGTTCGGTTCTATTTTTAAAAATTGAAAAAAAAATTGATTTGATTATTTTACTTTGGCTTCAACTAAACCAACTGTTTGAACACCCTATTATTGATAAGCAAATATGTAGTAAATAAAAATTCTTTTTGTGATCATTTGTCCAAACTCAAAGAAAAAGAAACTTTTTCCTTTACAATTTTATACAAGATCCGACTTATATTTTATATCCCAAAGGAACTTATACTTTTTTTACACATGCTATTTAATTGAAAAATAAGGTAACCATCTATTTTGTCGATTTTATCTGGTACAAATATTTATTAGATTTATTAATTTGTGACCGAAGATTTTATATTATTTAATTGAGTAGAACTAGGGTGCTCCTAGGAGTACAAGTCTCTTTGTACTCTTAACTCTAAAACCTATCGAATTAATTTCGAACAACGAATTCAAACCGTTGAAATCTTTTTATCTTACGAGTGATGCGTCTAATGTGAAAATTTTAAAGTTTCAAATTAATTTAATATAAAGTAAAGTGGTCAAAATTAGAAGGTTTCTAAATTAATTTTAAGTCATTTATTTTTTAGAAGCCTTTTGACCACCTGACTTTATACTAAATTAATTTGAAACTTTAAAATTTTCACATGTAGACAAATCACTCGTAAGATAGAAGGATTTCAACTATTTGGATTCGTCGTTCGAAATTAATTCAATAAATTTTAAAATTAAATGTACAAAAATGCTTGATACTTCCAGTAGCATCCTAGTTCTGCTCTACTCTATTTAATTATCACCTTAAATTTCACACGTAATACTGAAGTGACAGGCACTTATTATTATAGGTGTGACGAGTCTTTTTCTTTGTCCCAATTTGCATAATAAACGTGTGACATTATAATCGCTCAAGACCAAATGGGCAATGGCGGGGCACACACAACGTGCGCGAATTTATTTTCTGTCCACACGTTAGTATATAAAGTTAAAATTTTAAAACTTAATAAAAGACTTTTATTTATGCGAGATTACGAAACCATCAACATTTCTTTGTACTTAATTTGACTTGATGGCGAAATAACAGAGGGCATATTTGGCACGATTAATTACTGTTTTATCTGTTAATGTCAATGAAGAAGAGTCGGAGACTGAGATAGCTATAGTCCTATGATCCTATCTATGTAGTGTACATTAATTATGAAGTAATCAGTCTGAATGCGAGATCAAGCCGATCTTTTTTTTTTTTTTTTTTTACCATTTTTGAAAAAAAAAAAAAACCCAATATCCAAATTGGAAGCTGCTAACTAACTGTCCCTGGAATTTTCCGAATTCACAAAATTTTGTAAAATTCGATACTAAATTCTATAAACCAATTCAATGAATTATGTAAACATAAAAAATTGTTCATTATTGTGTGGTCTCTACTTTAACATCCACTTTAACAAATTTAACTATTTTGATTGAGATCACTTTTAGACTTTTGACCATAACTACATCTTGAATATCTCTAACAACTTTTCAAAACTAGTACCTCATCGAAACCACTTTAAAATTCTGTAAACAGATACATGCAATTTTTTTTAAAAAAAAATTTCAAACATTTTTTTTTCAAATCTTCTTCTAAATACTACTTCCATTTATTTTGAATTATATAAACTTTATCATGTAACTCTGTAGATAATTTAGTTAAATACTGTAAACCGATAAAAAAATTTCATATTTTATTTTTAAATTTGTATCTAGATGCTACTCCAATTTTTTTAATTCTATAAATCTTATTGCATAACTCTGTAGGCAGTGGCAGTGAATACTGTAAACCAGTGAAAATTTTTCAAATTCTATTTTTTTTTTAATTCTACATCTAGATGCTTCTTTAACTTTTTTGAATTTTGTAAATCTTATCACATAACTTTGTAAGCTTAAAATTTGAATTCTATAAACCTAAATTATAAATTATGGATTTAAACTTTTTTGATGTGCTGCATCCAAAAACTATAATTTTATTTTTTTGAATTCTATAAACTTTATTGTAAAACCCTATAATGTGATGCTCTATATATTGTAAACATAACAACAATCTCAAAACATAAAAAAAAATTGTCTGACCATTAGACATAATTATTATCACTAGAATAACTAAATAAGTCATAACAATATAAACAAAATGAATTGCAAATAAAAAAAAAATACAATTTTTCACCAAACATAACATTTATTACAAATCAAAGCAAACATAAAAAAAGTCTAATATAACACACTACTTATTATTTAGCACAGCTTCCACTAACAACCGGCAATCGGAAGACGTATATTTTTTGCTCTTGCCCCATTGATTTTACAAAATTCAATGCTTCCCATATGCTGGGACCTTGCTTGAAGGGAGTAGCGAGACAGACAGAGAGAGAGAGAGAGCTCCGATCAGTGGTGCCCGGTCCAATTGGTGGTGCCGTGTCCGATTGAGATTAGCGGAGTGTAGGGATTGGAATAGAAAATTTGTACCGGGATACAAGAATCAAGAAGGGATTGAAAAGATTGATTGACATATTCTAAACAAAACGAAGCCTAAGAGTTCAAAAGATAACTAGTTAAACTAACTGAACCCCACTCCAGTCGGATAACTAAGTAATTCTTTCCTCCAGTTGAGTTGACCATATATATTCCCCTTTCTATTCTTCTAAATTCTGACTAGCTTGGTGCATCAACTGTGCACTTGGAATTAATCGAAAACATCAATCGATCGTGGCCATCAAAGTTTAAATCCCAATGCCTGACCTTCCAATCACTAGATTAATTAATTTCCACATATTTCCACATCCATCCTTAAGCAAATCATCCATACTTCATTTCTTTTATTATATCCCTTTTTTGTTTTCTTTTTGGGACGACACTATATTTTCTCAATTGTTTGCTTCAAACAATATTATATTCTTTACTGAAAGGTATCAAATCACCAGCTTACAGTGTATATTATATAATAACGAGTAACCAAATGAAAAAAGCCCCCTATATATTACTCAAATGAACATAGCTAATTTGGTAAATTCAATCTCGAAACCAGAGCAAGACGAGATCAAAACATAATAGGGAAATTGGGATGGATTATTAGTAGATGATAAAAATGAAAAATAATGCTCAAGTGAAGAGAAAAGTTCTTGATTTCAGTCAAAAAATATCGATTTTACAGCAATTAGGAAATGAAACAGCAACTAGTAATAGGGAACTGCTCTTTAATAGTATCGGCCATTAAAAATAAAAAGCTCTCTACATTAAACTCTCTCTCTCTCTGTCCCTTAGTTCTTTTAAATAATGCTCCTAAACTTCCATTATCGTCACTAGTTGTACTTCTCAAATTACTTAGCAGGCTCCAATAATACAATATTATAAGTTAGAGCTTTTTTTTTTTGTTGGTTCAAGAAACAAGATTCTAACTATACATAATTTATTAAAAAGGGGATAACAGAGAGATGGTAAGTGTGTCTTCTTTCAAAATTGTAAAACTGTTAATCATTTGTTCATTAATTGTTCCTAAGCTTAATTCATTTGGAATTGGATTGCAAATTACAATACTTTTTGATTTGATTGTAATGCAATAGAGGATCTTTGGGCTATTGGCAACTTCAATCCATTAAAATATAAAAGGTATTGTTTTATGGTTCATATGGACTGAAGGTAATCAATCGTATCATTTTCCGAGAGGGTAATTGTAAAACAGTGAGAAGTAATGGGATCATCAATATTACAACGGTTTGGTCTCAGTAAAGGAAGAATGATTTTTAATTTAAACTGTAATTAATTTACCTTCTGATGTTCACATGTACAATTAAAGAGGATGAGTTAGAGGCAATAGTAGAAGATTTGGTACCATTAGGAAGAATTCAGAGCAGGTCTGATGCCCATCGGACCTACCTTGGTTCGATGTGTATCAATGTATAATGACCATTAGATTGCATCAAGATTCATGCAAAGTACATTAAAACCTGTGCAAGTCTATTTTAATTTCTGTACACACATATCTTAATGCTAATCGTACGGTGTTAGAGCTAATTAAATCTAAAAGTAGGTCCGATGCCCATTGGACCTACTCCTTTCTCCATTAGAGAGGGAGCAGCTTGGGTCTGATGCCCATCGGACTCAAACTGAGTGCGATGGTTCCATAACCATCCGATCCTCTTTAAGATCTGTGCGCATGGTTTTAAAATCCGTTCACACAGATCTTAAAACAAGAATGGACGGTTATGGAACCTATCGAACTCACTTTGAGTCCGATGGACGTCGGACCCAAGCTGGTCTCCATTAGGAATGGTTTGGTTTGGACAAGTAATAGCAGTTAACCCTAGTTTTGAATTTGATAGTTTTCTATGTTCACAGGTACAATCAAATACCAGGAACTCGGTCATGAAATATTTAATTTGGTGGATACTTTTGTTTGGGCTAAGATTCTGTGTGTTTCGTTCCTTTCAGGCCTATAACTTTGGGCCAGGCCTCATGGCCCATTTACATCGCTCTCTTAATTTGCTGGTCAAACTCAAACTACGAGTTCTTAGTTGCCGAATTGAATGGAACAAGTTACCGTTGATCCATATATATTTCACACGAGATAAACAAACGTCAACGCCGACAAAATGGAATTAGTTAAAATCAATAGTACGTTGTTTGCAATTAATAAATGTAGAAGGATGCAATGCAAGAAATGTTGGAGCAAAAGAGCACATTCCGTGCAAGGAAAGTTAAAAAAAATATAGTTTCACTTTCAGGCTTGTCAATTAATTGAGTTAATAATCTTCTCCGTTTCCCACTTGTTTCTTCTTTCCCCCGTCCCTTTCAATTATTCATTGCTTTGACAATTGACAGAGTGTGTCAACATTACAATCACAACTCATAAGTCATAACACCGCATTTCTAGCTCTAACTAACTGCCAATCAATAAAATCAATAAAATTACACAATTAAATATCAAGAATGAATGCTACACATTGCTTTAATTCCTCCATCCACAATAAACTCTCTCTCTCAAAAAAAAAAAAAAAAAGTTGCAATCTACATTTTATACAACGAATTAAAAAAATAATAAAAAAGTGACCGTCCAATTGAAGTTTGCCATATATATTATCGAGCAATTAAAATACCTCCTTAATTATGTTTTATGTATTTATTTATTAACTGAACTTTAAGCTAGCATAGCCTCTCAATTTTATATATAATTATATCCTTTCATTCATGACATGTCCGAGTTAAGTTAGATTTCTAACTACACCCCCTGTATATGCGCCATGACTGAATAATAATTATGAAGGCTAAATCTAGCACTAACTTCCATTTATGTTTTTAGCAACCGTTTCTTCACTTTGCCCCGGCTTTACTGTTTTCCCTACAACATCACCACCGCTGTCATCATTTCTACTCTCGCTTTCTGACTTAGACGTTGACGACACTACTGGTGCCGGTGATGGTGCTGGTGCTGGTGCTGGTGCTGCCGAGATTATTTGCATATTTATGGCACCTCCCATGCTGCCATTTCCGGCAAGTAGTTTTTTGCGGTACAATGCATCCAGTTCATGAAAATAAGGACACGTCTTAGAATCCTCCGGTCTCCTTTTACTGCTCTCTTTTACCCTCTTGAAATACTTGTTGATGTTCTCCCATTTCTCCTTGCATCTTTTCGCACTTCGGTTGTACCCCATTCTCTTCATCCCCGCCGATATCTCCTCCCACATTGGCCCTTTGGGCCCGTTCTCTTGGTACCGTGTCTCTAGTTCAGTTCTTATCTTTATCAATGCATGCACCTCTACCTTGGGCCACCGTGACGACGGTGTGGTTTCAGTCACCATGCTCAAAACAATCTCCCGAGACTCCACAGGAGATGAATAAGCTTGATGCGGCACAACTTCAAGTACTCTCTCTTGTTTCCCTTGCTGCTCTGGTGGTGGTATCTGTGGTGTCATCGGCAACTGCTCTGATGGCACCTGTTGCTTTGGTGCTGGTGCGGTTAAATTAGGTGATCGTGGCTTTTGCTGATTAGGTTTTGGAGACATAACAGTAATTGCCATGTTTAAGGGCGGAATTGTGGCTGGTTGAACAGATTGCATGTTCATTCTTTGTATGAAGGATACGAGAGCAGCATCACGTGATGTGGCCATGGCACGTTCATGCGACAAGATCTCATGCTCCCTGTTTAACCGTGCAGTCTCCTGCCGGCGCCACGCATCCTCACGTGCCATCCTCTCCTGTTCGCGTTTCTCCAATGTCTCCAAAAATAACTTCTGCATCTCCTCCTGCCTTGCCATCACTTGCTTAACAAGCCCCTCAAATAGATCCATCATTTTCCTCTTTCTACCTCCTTTCTCTTGGTTCCCACTTGCATCTGTCATTTCGCTGTCAGATTCTTCAGATTCCGAAGAAGAGGTGGTGAATCCCATTGGACCCGCTTCTGTGTTTTGGGCCGGGGCCACTACCGAGATTGGAGTTGGTTGGATTGGGCAGAGCGGCGGGCCTGCACCAATTGGACTTGTGAGAAATCCTGAGGAGACTGGAGAAGCAACTGGCATCGTCTGTGCTGTGCTAGGAACAGTGACATAACTGTGATTTGGCGTTGACGTGGCCAGGTTTAGGGTCTCCAGTTCAGCGAAAAAGCGGTACATTTTTCCGTCTTTGTGGCCGGCACGACCGTCTTTTGTGCGCTTGTAGTACTTCTGTACGTTCTCAAATTTTTCTCGGCATTTCTTTGCGCTTCTCTTGTAGCCGAGCTCCGCTAATTTCCTGGCACAAACAGCAGTAGAAAGTAACGATGCAAAAATTTTAGCGGCCGGGTAAAAACTAAAATGAGGAGAGAGAGAGAGAGAGAGAGAGAGTAAAATTGAGGAGGCAATGATTGCAGATGAGTGGAATGGAAGATTAGAGGAGCGCATATGGCAGCATGTGCTGTGTCGGAGTTTAATTAATTTTAATTCTGACAGTAAATCAGAGAATAAAACTGGTTGGGATTAGTGCATCTGACAATTCTTTACATAAAATGACGACAAATTACTGTAACCATGAAACCAAACAGACAGACACGCATCTTAAATTTTTGTTTCTTTTCTATTAAAACTGATAATTAAGCCAAGATCGATCCGTGTCAAAATAAAATAGAAATAATTAAGCATGACAAAGGAAATTAATTAATTAACTGTATACCTTGAAACTTGTTCCCAAAGAGGTCCTTTAGGGGAGGCATCTCTAAATGCTGAATCCATCTCCGATCGAATTCTGAGAAGCGCGAGAGTCTGTTCCCTCGGCCACCTATGACTGGTGGGACCACCGCTCTCCAATTCTTCCCCAATTGCTCCAATTCCATTATCTCTTCTTTCCACGGAATTCAGTTCTTCAAAATTAGACTGCTGCATGGTATAACGGTAAGCACCAGCTAGCTCCCTCTCTCCTCTTCTCTCTTTGAATAGATAAGAGGTAAGGTAAGAGAGGTGGTGGTCTCGTACCAGTACAATAGTAGATAGTATCGACAACTAGAGAGAGAGAGAGAGAGAGAGAAATAGAGAGATTGATAAAAAGGTAGAGCGGTGCAAACTAAAGTTATCTCTTTTTATTTTATTTTTTTTCCCTTTTGGCATGTGTTTCTCTTTCAGAAAGGAGTATGATGTACAGTGGATGTAGAGACAGAGAGAGAGAGAGAGAGAGAGAGAGACGGGGTAGGGGTAAGGGGTAGGGACAATATCACAGTTAGAAGAAATGAATACAGCGGGAAGGAGAGAGAAAGCGGTAGAGAAGACGATAATAATTAGGAGAGAGAAGATAGAGAAGAGAAAAGATAAATAAAAAAAATTAAAGAGAGATGCTTTGCTGGGAATGGGGGCCACGAGGGTTTTATTCTTACCTATCAATTATTGCGATAAAAATAAAAATGCGGAGTACCGCTAACAAAGAGAAAATTAATTAATTAGTTTCTTTCTTGTACTTAAGAGAGAAGGCATGTAACTAAACAGTGCTATATATATATTACTCCTAATTCTAATTTCACAGTCAATTATAATTTTGTCATTTGCAATTTGTCAGAATAGCATGCATGGAAATATGGAATGAAGTTAAAGTAATAAAGGGAAGACTGATCTGATGGATCTGTAGTTTAATTGAGCAAGTAAATAAAAGAAGAGGTAGTTGACACGGACGCATCATGCATGTGAAGAAGAACTCCAATGGTGGATGGATCCAGTCTGTATTTGCGGCGACGTTTCCCTTTGGAATGGGCTGTGCATATGTGCATGCCTCTTCTTCATTTCCATTTGGGACCACAATTAATTCATTTCCCTAAATTCAAACAAATTTCAATTTCACACGCGCATGCATCATCAACAAGTAATTAGTAGCTAGTGACTAGAGGAAATAAAAACAAAAAAAAAAAATCTAATTTCACTGCTAGCTAGCTAGCTACTTCAGTTTAGTTTACTTTTGTGTAATTACTAGCTTTAGCCTAGCTGTTACGAATGCGACACCTATGCTATGCAATTTGTTCTCCGTCTTTTCATTGCTAGCTTGAAAACACTGTCATATGTACATAGTCGGTCTTAACTAACTACCATCTTCATAATTCACACTATAGTGCTTTTCAATTAATCTATATTGATCACGAGTGGTTAACTGCCAATAACTTACGATGAATATATGTTAAGATCTAGCTAGTGGCCTCGCAAGGATAAATTAAATTTGCCAGATCATCCTTCGATAACATCTTTGCCACATGATACAGAGGACCCACCATTACTGGGTATACACAATATCTACACTCTAGCGACAGTAGTGCACCAATCAAAATGGGAAAAACTATATATATATCTCATGTTATTACCTTTACCTTGCTTAATTATAATTGATTTTGGTAGCCAACCCAACTATATATTTGGCATCTCGCTTTTTTTCTCCAAAATGGCCTAACCATGCATGTGACGATTCTATTAATTAATTAATTAGATCGATCTAAACAACACCACGGCTATATATTATATATGCATGCCTTTCTTTCTCTATTTGATCGAACAGCTTATATTAATTGTTAAGCTAATTAATTAAACATAGTATTAATTGGCGGAGAACTTTGCATATATCTTCAGCTTGTCACTATATAAGAATTTGTTTTTTGTTTGAAAAAATAAAAATTATATTACTTTAATTGGGGTTACTGTATATAGATATTTGATACTATTTATCAATTCTTTTCTTCATGTTGTTATATGGTGTTTGACCCACAACACACACACATTATTTAACTTTCATGTTATAGTTAGGGGTTGGATAATATCCAATCCGTATTCGAAAATTAGATATGGATATCTTCGGATATCCGTGAGGATACAAATATGGATAAGGATATGGTTTAAATTTTAATTATCCGTATTGAAATATTATATATGAGTAGAACTAGGGTGCTCCTAAGTTCACCAAATTTCTTGTGAACTTGACTCTAAAATATATCGAATCGACTTTAAACGATGAATCCAAACAGTTGAAATCCTTCTACCTAATGAGTGATGCGACTACATGTGAAAATTTTAAAGTTTCGAATTAATTTAATATATAGTCAAGTGGTCAAAAGTTTAAGATTTATAAATTAATTTTAATGCATTCATTTTTTGGACTCCTTTGACCACTTGACTCTATATTAAATTAATTCGAAACTTTAAAATTTTCATATTTAGATGCATCAATCATTAGGTAGAAGGATTTTAACGGTTTAGATTCATCGTTTAAAGTCGATTCGATATATTTTAGAATCAAGTTCACAAGAGATTGGGTGAACTTAGGAGCACCCTAGTTCTACTCATTATATATACACCATATATGTAGTTATATAAATATTATGAACTTTTGGTATTTTTTATAAATATTTTTTAAATAAATATTCAAACCGATCCGCATTCGTATATCCATCTAATATTCAATCTGCATTCGAAAAATAAAAACGTATAAGAATATGATTTTACCACTATCCGCTCTGTTTTCACCCTGGTTATAATAGCAGGGGAAATTTTCTAGTACAGCATTTTACTTCTCAAGGGGTTCTAGTAATTAAAGTCTAAAATTGTAATAACTCTCTTAATTTTTTTCTCTCAACAAAGAGAAAAGAAAAGAATAAAGGAACATCATATACTTTAATTTATTCGGTGATTAATTAATTTAATTGGTGATCGATGTAGTAATGAGTGTTATGCGAGATGTCATGTTGGAATAATCTTACAGAGGAGCTTATAGGCGTCTAAAAGGCAAATTGGATCATGGCACACATGAATCATGAATTAATGTTAGAAATTACAAATTGCAAACTGTTAACATGGGTGACGTCACATCTCCCAAAGGCCAAAGGCGTTCGATCTGTTTCCAGTTTGTTAAATCTCACTAAGTTATGCTTCCAGCTGCCAGATATAAATGGGGACTAACCATGATCCTCTGTGGCCGTACTCACTTGTACATAGTCTGACGAGTCGTCTCTCATCTCTATCATAGTCATAGTGACAAATCAATTATTCGGGTTCGGTTCGGTGAGATCAAAAATTCGTGATTCGGGAATAATTCGGGTATAATTCGGGAATAATTCGGTATTATTCGGATCAGAGATCTCAGTTCTGTAAGGGAGCAAAAATAAAAAAAATAACAAAAAAAATAAAATTCAGGGAAAAATTCGGGAATAATTCGTAAAATTCGCGAATTATTCGGGAATTATTCGGTCAAAGTTCGGTCAACCAAATAATTTGGCGTTCGGTTTGGCATAACAAAAAATCCGAATAATTCGCGAATAGTTCGGAAATTATTTGCGAATCTTGTTACTATGATCATAGTGACAAATCAATTATTTGGGTTCGGTTCGGCGAGGTCAAAAATTCATGATTCGGGAATAATTCGATATTATTCGGATCGAGATCTTAGTTATGTAAGAGAGCAAAAACAAAAAAAATAACCAAAAAGAAAAATTTGGGAAAAATTCGGGAAAAATTCGGAAAAAATTCGTAAAATTCGCGAATTATTCGGGAATTATTCGGTCAACCGAATAATTCAGCGTTCGGTTCGGCATCACTAAAAATCTGAATAATTCACGAATAATTCGGGAATTATTCGCGAATCTTGTCACTATGATCTCTATTTGTGTTTTATATTAATACTTTTGCGGAGCTTCTTTTGTATATAATAATTCTTATCTTATTATTAAGGTATATTATCATAATGGGTATATAAATTTAGGAACATTTTAATTAATGGATTCAAAATAGAACTTTAATAATGTACGGCGCAAAAAGTCGCAAGGTTAGGTTAGCTAACGATGCTGGTATATTTGTAGGGGAATGCTCCCGTATGGGTTCAGTGCTCCAGTCCCTTGGCAGACATGAGCGGGGCACCGAACTCGGGGCATTGCTAAACATCTTTTTGCATACCTTCTGGTTCACCCTTAGCCAGACCTACGTTCATGATCAGCCAGCCAGGGTTTTATTATTTAATTGTGGAGACGTTTAACTCTCGACGGGCGCAAGCCCCCGCCGTTAATTACATCAGAAAGACTTATCAGGTCTAACTGAACACCTCGTTCATTCTGGGATTTGTGCCTATTTGGTTTGAATTGAGTAATGGGGCTAAAAGGGCTCATGTATTGTCATTTAAACATATATTTGGGGTTCTCAATTGCTTTAAACACTCATATAGATATGTATGTGTGTATATTTAATCACGGTGCCTGTGCAAATATTTGGTCATGGAATAGGACACTTCTGGTCATGAAAGACTTGCGTATATATTTACAACTTGATTACATTTGAGAAAGCATGTGCTATGTTTTATAAAATTTATGATTTGTTTATAAAATATAATATTTGATTCAAGAGAAAGGATATTTTGGTCATTTCAGATTATGGCTGAAACTTCAACATGTTTAATTTTGATTTAGAATGATAGGGAATTAAATTTGGATTCATTTGGTTTTGGTTTGAGTCAATTTGGAGTTTTGATGAGGTTTGGAATGAAACTTTGGGCTTCCAGGGACCTATTTGAAAGGATTTTATACAGGCAGGGGCTTATTTGTAAATATTCAGGGACTGCGCTGTGAATATTATTTGTCAGAGGGATTGATTTGTAAAAGAGTTTATTTATTTGATTTTATTTAAGTTGAGGATGGATCTGGGCCTTTGGATTTGAAATCTAGGTCTTTGAGATGTGTATTTGGATTTCAAGATGTTTGTAAAGGCTTATGGGCCTTTGATTCGGACTTTGAGATTTGCACAGAGAGTTGTGTCTCATTAAATATGACCTGTGGGACCCATCTGTCAAGGTTCACTTAATTTTAACAGAGGTGAAATATGGGCCTTTGGATATGGGCTTTTGTATCAAGATTCGAATATTCATTTAAGCTTTATTTCGGCGCCCTCATCAGACGTTTCACATCGCATCAATATTCGTGCACCTTGATCAGAGTCCCTTCTCCTCGGGGAGACTGGACATCTCCAGTCCCAAGAAGGGTTTTCTTCTCCGGTGATCCTTCGGCCGAGCCAGGCCATGAGCCGGTGTAGTCTGAATCGTCTTCGCTCCAGGAGTATGTTGGAGGTGTTGTCGGCCGTCGGCAATCATCAGAACGGCCGTACAAGTCTGACATGAGGCATACCGGTACCGGTTTGATCTCGAGACTCGATTTTTATCATTTTATTCATAATCTTCTTTGATTGATCGATTATTTGGCATCATGTGGATATGGGTAAGCTTAGAAGAGCATTAATTTGAAGTTCATTTGCATATCAAGCATAGTTCAGCATCTATGAACTCGGTACAGTACTGATTTGGTATTAATCATGTATTGCAGAGAGCAGAGGTTGAATTTGAACATTGGAATCATCATTTAGAAGCATACTGAAGCATGTCGAAGTGTTTGCAGCATTGGATTGGCTTTGAAGATCAATTATACATGATATATACATATGAGGCATGTGATTTGACATATTTACAAACTCAAATCTTCATTTAAACTCAGATTTTGATAAAGAATCACATTGGGCCAGATCATAGACATGGGATACAATGCATCAGGAGTATCCAGGATCATTTTTATGATTTTTAAGAATTTATTTGTATTTTTAAAGAATTATTCAAAGCTGCCAGGGGCATTTGTGTCCATCAATGACAAAAAATTTGTATTTAATTCATGATTTTATTTTGGATGCTATACAACTTGGATTTGAACAAACTTTGAGTCTAAATTCATGTACAGAGAGTGTAGATTATGAATATATTTTTTTGTTTAATATTTACAGATCAACTGGTGCATGAAAATGATGAAATAGTGAACTGGGGTTATGTACCGGTATACTGTGCACAGTGCAGTTTGAATTTTCAGAAAGCTGAACTTTGGACAATCATTAAAAATAGCAGAAAAATCCAATAAATGGAGAATTTGTGAGGAAATTGCTTGTCTTTGAGTTCTCTATCAAACTATGTTTTTACATTTTCAGTTTGGTTCCTGATTTAGTCCAGACTTGCTGATTTACCAGCAGAGGTCAAATCTACCTATTTGGGAGCATTTCTTGTACCAGTTGGTATTGCACTGTGCTTGGTTGCTGAGTTTGGACTTGGTACAGTACCAGAGGTCAGATAAACATGATTTGGACATGATTCAATGTCTAGTTTGCATCAGAACAAGTTTTCAAGGGCATATGGCCACTGTTTTGGTATGAAGCAACATAAAAAGAAGATCAAAGCTCCAAGATTCAAGAATTCAACATATTTAAAACATTTTAAAGCTGTCAGAGCATGGATTTATGCAGAGAGGTCCCTGGTTTGTTGTAAAATTATGTTTTAATGATCTTTTCACTTGATTAAAGGGTAAATCATTGAAATTTCATGATGAATGAAGTACAAACGACAAGGGGTGACCTTAATCACTGCCTATTTGTATTCAAACCCTCAGCTTCTCACTATTTGCAACTAAGTCCTTCAAAAATGACAAAATTGTGGATTTTGGCAGCATAACAGTATGCTCTTTTCATTTCTGAAGGTTTCATTTGCAATTAGGCCCTTGTTTATTCAGGAATTGTAGAGGATACCATAAGGGTCAACTACTACAACCCTTGTGTGTTTATATTTTTTTTTAATTTTTATTCACTTTGAACCCTCATATTAGATCTTTTAATCAAAGTAACATGAGAATCAGATGTGTGAGGATACCATAAGGCTCAACTACTCCACATTTTCATGACTTATTACTTTGTTAAAGGATCCAAGGGCAGAAAAGGGAAAAAAAAAAAAGAAAACAAGAAAAAGAAAGCAAAATACATGCATATATGCATTAACTTTGTATATTTTTGTATAAAATCAAGATCAAGCATAAAAGAGATCATTATTAAGTATAAAATACATATCCTACACAGTGCTTTATTATAAGCTTCTATATATACATGTTTTGTTTGAAAATAGTGAAGAAAAAGGGAAAAAAAAGAAATTGATCATCAAGCTCTGTGCCTGAGCACAAAGCTCTCTCTTTTGAGCCTCAAAACAGCTAATTAGGACAGAGAACAGATCTGGAAAGAAAGAATAAAAAAGGCAACAAGAAATATAACAAAAATCAACAAAAAAATGGAAAATTTCAAAAGAACTTCATTCACCTCTGGAATTATTACATGCTATGATCTAGAAGATCCTCAAGAACTATACTATACCTATTGAATTGCAGGAAGGAGAAGAAAGCAACAAGCTTCTCTTAAAAATCTCCCAAATCTAGTATATTGAGTGTGTATTTGTGTAAACTAAACCTATGCTTCTGGATATTCTCTCTATTCTGTATATTTTGCATCTAATACATGAGCCTTTATATAGGCAGAGGTCAGGGGCTCAGGATTTCATCATATGCTCCTGTTTCATCATGAACCTAGGTGTTTGATCATTGGTCTGGGTGCATTGCACCATATCCATGCGCATTCATTAGAAAAGATCATGCTTTTAAGGTTGAATATCAGATATTTAATCATTGGAATGCATCTCAGCCCTTGAATTGGTTTCCTATGCGTCGGGCTCCATCTCAGCCCTTGGACACCGGCCACATATGGCACTGGTGTGATAGGCGTGATCACGCACCTCTGGGAGAATATTCTCTTGTTCGTCATCATCCAAGGAATGTAGGGCACGTGTCCCTGGGGATCAGTAGACAGGTAACGGCTCCAACAACCCAGGGTGCACTATACCTGTGCTGGTTCAAGCTTATCGTGTGCCGGTTCTAACAACTTCATCCCAGAACATGAGGGATTGACATGTGGTATCGTGAATATGATGTAAACATGTGCCCGAGTGTAATTTTACACCTCTAACAGCCGGGCATGCGTCCCTTGCTTCAACCCGGATCTTATGTGAACCGGCTTCATGGTATAATCAAAATTGAGCACCTTCTTTAACAATTGATGTTTGCAAAGGCGTTGTGCCATCATACAACATTTATTTATCAAGCTTGCATAGCTTAATTTGGTTTCGAGTGTGCACCCCAATTATCAAACAGGTTCCTTTCTCGGCTAAAGTTCGCAGCTTGTGAGATAAGCATTGGTTGGCTGATTCCAAGCAGAGAGAAGAGCATACGACCCTCTATCAATCTCGGGTAATAACTCATGCATATTCATTTCTCCCTCTTTTGATTTCATGGTCTCACCTCTAAAGTCGGGGAGAAGAAGAAGGAAGGAAGAGGGGAAGAGAGCACTGGCAAACAGGACCCACTGTCGGCCTCTCAAAATCTCAGCCAATCGGATCATTTCATTTCTATTATCCTTTGTTTAAACCCGGTATTAGATGCACCATATACAGAGTATAACATGGCTCATGAGAACCGGGCGCATAGAAAACGAAGGGGTCGCGCGACGCTGAGTTTAAACTCAGCGACATAACCCGACTTTCGGGTGCTCTCGGTGTACCATGGACCGAGGCGCTGACAGTTTGGTGCACAGAGTCATATCCTTGTGAACCAAGTCCAACCATAATCAAAATTCAGTGAAATTTGATTTATTTCACTGACCAGTGGGCCCAGTTTGTAAGGGTTTATTTGTGAATCCAAAACTTGCACCCAGAGAGGTCTTTGCTGACTTGTACGCCTCCTGTGCTTGCGTGGCACCAATCAAAACATGCCACATTAGCATATTTTATGAAAATTCATAACTCTTTGAATATTTTGAGTTAGAAATTACATAACATATCAAAATTCATGTTATTTCATGGGGAATCATTATATGAATTCTCAATTATTGCTCTTGATCCATTTCAGAGAATTAATATGCATCTTGGTATTTTCCAAATCTTAAAATATTGCCAATTCATATTTAGCAACATTTTAGGTACAACAAATAATAAGAGACTTGTTGCATGCTTTGGCTCGGAGAACTGGAAGATATGAAAAGATGAGTAATTCACATGCTAGCCTATATATTTATCAGTCGACAACCACCACAAATCTGTGTTAGGCTATTTGTTTATATTAAGTGCCCCATATGATCTTCCTATGGATATTTTAAACACATCAGTTAGACGTGCATGCAAGTGGTAAGATTCCTTAAGCCAATATAATAATAATAAATTTCATTGGAGCTATACTATGTACAATTAATGTTACAATTGGCCTGGATTACCAATATTTAATCAATTGGTATATAACTAAATATTAATTATACCGGCCGGTACACTATCTGGTGCAGTCGAGTACAATATACGATGTACTCATTAATTAGTTGTTTATTTTACCATAACAGAAGGCGATTTAATTCTCCATATTGATGATATATATATAGGGATGGGCTATGGTGAGTTGCGACTTCACGCTCGTATTCTAATTTGAAAATCTAAATAACCGATCCGAACCGTTCAACTTTTTCTCCATATTGAAATGTGCTTGGAGACTAAATTTTACATTTTTTAGAATTTTTTTACTATTTATTAAGCCACTTTGAAAATGGCAGATCAAGGTGAATAGTAAAAAACGTAAAATTTTCTGGACCATTGGATCAGCGATTTTCAAAGAGGCTTAATAAATAGTAAAAAATTTAAAAAAAAAAAATGTAAAATTTGGTCTCCAAGCACATTTCAATATGCAGAACATGTTGAGCGGTTCGGATCGGTTGTTTGAATTTTTAAAATGAAAATATAGTACCATGAAGTAAAAACTTGTTTTACTTCGCAACTCACCATAGCCCATATATATATATATATGAGTAGAACTAGGGTGCTCTTAAGTTCACTAAGACCCTTTGTGAACTCAACTCTAAAACCTATTAAATTGGCTTCAAACGACAATCCAAACCGTTGAAATCCTTCTATCTTATGAGCGATATGTCTACATGTGAAAATTTTAAAGTTTTGAATTAATTTAGTATAAAGTCAAGTGGTCAAAATTAGAAGGTTTATAAATTAATTTTAATGCATTCATTTTTGGACACCTTTTGACCACTTGACTCTATACAAAATTAATTCAAAAATTTAAAATTTTCTCATGTAGACGCATCACTCGTAAGGTAGAAGGATTTCAATGGTTTGGATCTGTCGTTTAAAGCCAATCCGATAGGTTTTAGAGTTGAGTTCACAAAGAAGCTTGGTGAACTTCGGAGCACCCTAGTTCTACTCTATATATAGCTAGTCCGACTAATGTCATAGCACTATAATTTCAACCTGAGTTATAACGAGTCAGTTTTCGTGATTTCAAAGTCAGAACAGTCGATCCGAACCGCTCAATATGATCTCCATATTAAAATGTGATTGAGACCAAATTTTATATATTTTTTGAAATAATTTATCATTTTTTTAGATAGGATGAAAATCACTATTTTGGATTGTCCAGAATTATCTGAAAAGAATGATTTTATACCTATATAAAAATAGTAAAAAAGTTCCAAAACATATAAAATTTGGTCTCCACGCATATTTTAGTACGGAGATTATATTAAACGGTTCATATCGACTATTCAAATTTTAAAATCGCAAAAAACTAATTCATTATAACTTGAACTAAAATACTAACGTAATGACATTAGTTGTACTCTACATATAGCTAGGTACAACATATAATTAAAATGTACCATCATATTTATAGCCGTCATACGTACAAACATTCCTCTTGTATTCCTTTTCACTTTAATTTCATGAACAGTTAATAATAAGTTAGAATTAATTCTCAATATATGTGATCTTAATATATACACATCCAAGTTAACCCAAGCATAAGTATAATATATGTTGGTATATATATTATGAATACTAAATTCTTAGGCTGCATGCGATCCAAATGGAATCCTAGATATTTTGTTATGTAAATTGAGAAAGTTACAATTGATGCATGGAGGCAACGCAAAACAAGCATATCAATTTGTGGGGACTGCAATGCATGCATGGTCCCTGGAAAAAATGAATGAGAATCGGATTGGAAATGAATAGCTAGAGTAACCCATGAATGAAAAAAAAAAGGAATAATTAAGAAGAGAGCATGTGGAAATGCGTACAAGTACTATCCACTAATTTAAGCGCATCCTTTTCTAGCCCACAAAGTGGTTGCAACTGTCCATTCTTTTTATTGCCCTTCCTCTCACTCTATCCAACCTAAATCCAAATATACTTCATTTCCTTCGTTATATTTATTTTGAAGGGTTGCCATTCATCTAAAATTCTATGCTCCTATTTGCATCTAATTATTTATTTTTATTTTCAAAGTCTGAACAATCGATCCGAACTGATCAACATGACCTTCATAATAAAATATGCTTGGAGACCAAATTTTATATTTTTTAGAATTTTTTTACTATTTTTTAAGATAGGTACAAAATCACTCTATCGGATGGTCTAAAATCTCCTTAAAACAATGATTTTGTACCTATCTTAAAAAATAGTAAAAAAATTCTAAAAAAAAATATAAAATTTGGTCTCCAAGCATATTTTATTATGAAGATCATGTTGAGTGGTTCGGATCGACTATTCGGACTTTGAAAATGAAGATAAAGGAGATAAAGAATTGAGTGCAAATGGGAGCATAAAATTTTGGATGCATTGGATGTTAGAAATATATTTTGAAAACACAAAATTTTATATAAATAAATACTTATTTTTAATATTAAATGTTTTTAACTTTATGAATTATAGAGCTATTTGTGAATTAATTCCTTTGATCCAATTTCTGCATAAAAGCTCATTATGCACAGCCACAGAAAATCAAATCAAATGTATATTGGATATGAGTTGTGCCTAGCATCAATGCTCTATGTTATTCAATTAAATCAATTTGAAGAATAGCACCAGCAAGCAACTTAAATCCATTTCTGTTTGAGCTATGCATATGATGACTGTTTCATTTTCATTAAAATATTACCGTTAATTATAATTGTCATTAATGTACATACTGATCTATAAAAGGTACATGATATTTGTTGAGCTAGTTATCAAGGAGCAATCCATTAATCCATTCAATATTTCATATTATCTTGCTCTTACTCTTAGCTCTATAAATCAACCTCTACCACGGTTGCGCCTAAGGAATACCGGCGTAACTTGGGGCAAGCTTAACCGATTATTCCTGCGCTTAGGACGGGAAGTTGCCTTAGGTCCGCATTTTGCAGCTCGGGTAATAAAGTTTTAATTATTTTCTTGATTATATTTTTAATATAATTGTTATTTATTTTATTGATCAAAATTCAGATTTAAAATTAGTTGGTTAGTTAATATTTTTCCAACATTGGAACCCTCCTCATTTATTTTTATAATATTTGGGAGGAACATATTTATTTTGGTACACGTCCAACCGAAATAATTGAGAATGCATCATGATTTTACTTCTTCTTTTTTAATTTAAACAATAATTTTTAAGATATCAAATAAATGTATTATAAAATTTAGATATACTAGAATTACCCAACAGATAATCAATATTAATTTTTGTAATAAACTATTATTTCAAGTTGTAGTTGAGATTAGGAAAACAAATGTGCTTTAAGTAAGCTTTAACACCTTGAGTGTTCTTCCCATCCCATTTGTGTCAGCTGCTTTGATCTTTCTTGATTAATCATTTTTTTCTGATATTTTATTTATTTTTTATTTCACTATTTTAGGGGCAGGGCACAGGGCTCGGACAACACACTAAAATAATAATGTCTGGGTGCCATAATTGTTCAATAACGATCTTTGATACAGAGTTGATTATCTTACAATTGAAGGTTTTTACATTTAATTAATTAAGAGTGATATATATTCATTCATTAATTCTGAGAAAATGAGAGGTTGGGACATGGATGTTGATCTCACGTGCTTTGCCAGCTCAACACAATTTCATGAATTTGATCCTGATTTTGCTGGAAAAATAATAATTCAAAAGAAATACAACTAATTGTTTGAAAATCAACCAATGTGTACTAATTTTAGAAGAAACAACTGTTTATAATTTAGTTGAATTTCGGAAGTTCAAGTACCGGTTGTTCAATGCCACCAAGAGCACAATTGTTGCTTAATTAGTGCCTCAAACCTCTTTTTTATCTCTGCACAAAACATAGAGATATCTCAACAATATTAATTGCAGATACTCATAAATGATATTTCTTGGATTTAATTTCAGATCTCGTTGGATTTAATGCCAACGTTGAGTAAATATGTAATACAATTATCAATTGGTTACTGTCAATTATGGTTGTCAATTAAAGTGATCAAATCAGACACAAGATATCTAGTATATTTGTTTTGATGTGGTCCATAAATGTGTAGAACAATTTAGACAAATATCAAATAATTGATGGACTGATTCTGAGATAGCACGGTTTTTGATGCAGTCAGACAAAATACCTTTTCAGATTGGCAGATAACCATAAAGAGTACTATATATAAGAATTGGTTCCCAAGACACTATATAACATAGAAAAACACAGGACCCTGCTTGTCCATATACAACTATTAATTTTTATTGAGATTCGTGCATTTTAAAAAATTAATGGTTGGATATGGACAAACAGGGTCCTGTGATTCCTTGAGAATCGCAGCAGATTTATTTCCTGTTCCGTACTTATGATTTATGGTTTGGGTCTCTTTGGCGTAGCACGGCCCTTAGGTTAAGATGGGGAACTGTTTCTCTTTCCTCGAGATGTAAGTGTTTGATTTCTAGATAAGACGTAATTGTTTGATCTTTATGATTCTCCAACAATATTTTCAATCCTACCTTAATTTTTTGTTTTTTTAAATTGTTGTTAAGACTCAGAAAAGTGACTACCTAACGTGAAGCATTTTGTAGTTTTAATTACTCAATTGCAAAGTGCCTAAAATAATGACCGCAATAATATAGCCCAATTCACACATCTCCACTTTATGTGCTTCTTGTACCACATTTTGTTTATCCCAGTATTAATTATTTTTACCAGTTAGGTACAATACCAGTGCGTAATATTGCTGACATTTACCAGTACTATGCCTGTATCATGTCCCTCAACAAAAACCTAACTTATATCTAGATTATCATAACTGTGAAATATTTTACTTAAAAGCTATCAGGTGTTGATGATAATGTGTTTTTCGTAAAATTTTATCGAAGGTACTGAAAATAAATTATCAAATTTTATTAAATTGCACATCCTTATCTGCTTGTACTTCACTAAAACTTTTGAAGGCTTACGTCTGAAGCCAGCAACCGCCTTATCTCAATCTCAGTAGTTTGCTATCTAAAACATCAAACAAACTTCCCAACTACTATTTCATACATAATTTATGTTCCATAAATTAGAGCTGTATTTGTTATATGCATGAGTAATTCTACTGTACACCAAAACTTATAGTACATCTAAAATCAGGACCATTTATTTCGAAATAAGAAAAAAAAAATGTCATTTTCAGACGAATAGCAAATATTGCAGCATCTTTAAATATCTCATTTTTATAAAAAAGCGAGAAATCATGGTCGAGGTAAATATCATAACTAAGGGGCATTCTACATTGGTAAATTTTCGTATATTTCATGAAAGTAAAACATTACATTTTTATCATACCAATACAAACAGAGCTTTCCTGATAATTAAATAAAAAGATAAGGAACGACAAGGAAAAAAGAAAAAACAATCTGTCACTGCTATCAAAAGAATAGAACTGATATGGGCCATGGGCCTTGGGCCTGAGGCTTTTCCTACTGGTTGTGGATGAATAGCACTAAATGGTTTTATTCTGAGCCTTGTAAAAGTAATACGATACAAAATTTGAAATTCTTTTCTTAGAATTACAAATGTCCATACTACTATTTTTTCGATGAGGAGGGATAAGTTACAACAATTTTGAGTTACAACAAAGTTATGACAATAATTTTTTTTTCATTTTCAAAGTCCAAATTCTCGATCCAAACTGTTCAACATGATTATCTAAATAAAATATGATTCCAGATCAAAATTTATATTTTTGTGAATTTTTTTACTATTTATTAAGATGGGTACAAAATTCAATGGTCTGAATTTGACCAGTTTTTGTAAAATACTTCATAAATAGTAAAAAAATTAAAAAAATATATAAATTTTGATCTGGAATCATATTTTATTTAGATAATCATGTTGAACGGTTTGGATTGACGATTTTGACTTTGAAAATGAAAAAAACTGTTGTTGTAATTTTGTTGTAACTCAAAATTATTGTAACTTGATCCCTCCTCTTTTTCGATTACACTGATATAAAATTCATAAATTGTTCGGCTAATTTTTCACAATATAAACAGTTGTCGTCATTTAAATTTGTATACAGCATGTGTCTATATATATTATGCTTCTGTGCGCATATGATATTATCATTACCAGTCAACAACTACAATATATAATGATAGCAAAAGCACTGTGCTTTTTATTAGACATTGAAACACATGATTTTGTTACGATTGTTCACAAACAAGATATGTACAATCACACTTTAATCTTTTATTTACTTGACAACATACAAGAAGAAAATGTACGATTTACGAATGTTGACCATAAATAATCAACGACCACAGTCATAGAAACAAACACAAGCATAGACCTGTGGCTTTCCTTTAACGCAATTGCCATATCCATTTTGTGATCCATAACTTTGATAACATTGTCTTCTGCAACTCGACAAGTCGCATCTACTCGGCCTCAGCATTATTTGACATCTTTTTACGGCTTCTACTTTTGAAATCATAATCTCAACTATACACCAATAAGAAAAATATATAATAAAACACTATATGAAATCAACTTTTGAAGAACATATATATAGTACCGAAAATATATACATGAGATATAAAATTAAGCACAAAGTTATTGAATAAATACAATACTAACACGAAAAATCAAAATGTATTTTATTGCAGGAAAAGAAATAAGAAAATTGTGGCAAATTTAGAGATATCATGTTCGTTTAATGGTCACAAAGAGTACCCGATGCTGATGGAAGAATTTAGAAAATAAGAAATTTAATTTGCTTTTTAAAATCTCGTACCTGATACTGCTACGAGAAGGACATAAACAAGAGCTGTAGATAACTTCATCATCTTTATCATATCTTAAAATTAAGGTTCTCTTTCTCTCTTAAATTAACTGGATAAATTAATTACGACTTAGATATATATGTATTTTTCTTATGTCTTCAAGCGGCTTTTATAGTTTTATTAGGCTTTTAATTTTTGTTACACCACATTTGGTTAGTGAAGATGCGTGATTCGGGTTGGCGGTTGCAATATCTTTTTTGTTTGTAACCTTAATTTTGTTGGCTGTAATAAATTTATGTATCGTTTCTTAATTTCATTCATTATGATAAGGAAGCTAACAGCATATAAAGAATCTCTTGAAAGCTCAAACCATATTTGGTTGTATGATTAAAATTGTTTCTTTGTTTGATTGCCAATTATATGATAAAGCGCATCCGTTTTGAAGCCTCTCTTTCAAGTAAAGCGCATCCGTCGGATTAGTTTCTTTTTATGTGTGGTTAGATATATAGCTCGTTGCTTATTTTTTTTAGTTTTATTTGTATCAAATGAGGGATTCTAATAATTATCGGGTTTACATATATAATGCCTCTAATTAATAATAATAATAATAATAACTTACGATTTATTATTAATGTTAACTAAATGCATTGATGCCTTCGTAGAAAAGTATGTTCAAACCTTTCCTTCAAGAGGAGGTTGTGTTGTTATAATATGTCAGAATATTAATTAATGCCTCCGTTATTATAATAAGAGAAACGGCTTCTCCTCTCAATCTCTAGCTAGTATCTCAACAAATTAAAGTCAAACCACCATTAATTATTCTTCATGGGCGCAGTTCAATCTCAAATAATCGATCTGTCAAGATTGTCTCAGGCTGCTCAACTCCAAATCATTACTTCATCTGATAATCCGAATAATCTACCTCCTAATTATGAATTGATGAGAGATTGGTCAGATCTCCCTGTCGACATACTCCACCTCATTTCCACAAAATTACCCATCCTTCAAGATGTCATTCATTTTCAGGCAATATGCAAAAGTTGGCGCTCTGCCATGCCGCTCTCTGGCCCCCTTCCCCGACCACCGTGGATTTTCGTGGATGACGAATGCATCCTGAAAACTCTCACATTTTTCTCACTTGACCCGTTTAACTACTGTGTTGACACTGCTGAAATTGAGGGAATGCAACTCGTCGGGACTACCTATAAAGACATGGTTGTGTTGGATGAGGTCAACAACTCTATGTTTCTTCTAAACCCTGTTACAAGGAATTTGGTTTCTCTACCACCATTTGGTAAAACCTACCCACGAGCCCACCATATTGAAGTGGAACCGATTCAAAGTGAGGAACTTGTGGTGATCCGAGTGAAATTATCTCGTGAATTAGTTTTGCTCTTGTGCCGACCTGGTGACAAAGAGTGGAGGATGGTTCAAGTTCCATGTGTTGATCATGGCCACACATACTACAGGGGCATGTACTACATAAACAAAGAGTCTACAACGGTTGTTGACCTTGAATCAGGCGAAACCGTCTCCACGATACCGCCACCTGTAGAAATCACTGCTGACAAGAGGTAATATATATTGCAAGGCTTAAATTAATTAATTTAAAAAATTATGAGATTGAAGAATTAATACTTCATTTGAAATTAAAACTGAATGTCAACATTCAATTTTTACAGGTTCAGCTATCTGATTGAGCATTGTGGAGAGCTCCTAGGGGTGTGGAAAAACAAACTCTGGTGTGCTTCTATCAAAGAATATCGCTTTGAACTCTACAAGCTAAAAAACAATGGAAGACAACATGGACAGCAGCACCAGCAGTGGATCAAGATGAACAGCATCGGTGATCGAATACTGTTCTTGAATAGATCAACTGGCTTTGGTTTCAGAGCTAGTGATTTTCCAGGATTCAAAGAGAACTGCATATACTTCATCAGTGCGAGATTCCGACGAAGTGCAGTTGGCCCTCAAGAGGAATTCTTTGATGTTTGTAAGTACGACATTAAGACTGGTAGGACGGAAGAATTGAAGTCTGTTGAGTCTATACTTGCTTATTGGTTTTTTCCTAGTCTGCAGTAGCTCACTGGAGAGCTCATCTTCTTCTGTTACTTACTGGAATGTTTGTTCCTTGAGTTACGGAGTTTAGTTTTCTTGGAAATTTATATATAATTCAGTTCTTGATACATGTATATTAATTGGATTTCTTTGTTTTCCGAACCATTTACATTTTGAAACCAAGGAAATTTAAACCGAGAATTAATTTCCTTCTTTGATATTTTTTTACAGTAATATGCTATAGAGACCAATAATTGATGTCAATGATGGCAATATGTCCATATTTTATGAACAATATATAATTATGTTTAAAAAGATCATTTATTATGTATTATTAATTGTGTGGATTGGTTGCGAAACTTTATTATGTATCATCAATAGTCTATGATCTTTTATCATAATTAGAACACTAGCTAATGATATTATGAACTAGATAAGATTTATGAAGCCAATCACATGTATATGTTTTTTATTTTAAATCTTCACAGTAGCTGCGAAGTTGTGAGGGGAAATTGAACTCTAGACCTTTGGGTAATCAACAATCTTAGGACTTTTCTCCTAGCCAACTGTGCTACCTTCCCTTTCTCAATCACATGTATATGTTGGTGAACATCATATTGGACAGGGGAGAGGGGGTGTCCGATGCCCATCGGACCAAACTCGGTTCGACGGATGGTTTCTACCGTCCAATCCACTTCAAGATATGTGCGCATCACTTTAATATCTGTGCGCACAGATCTTGAAGTGAATCGGACGGTAGAAACCACCCATCGAACCGAGTTTGGTCTGATGGGCATCGGACACCCCCTCTCCCATTGGACAGACCCATTATGAAACACTTTATAAATTGTTATATATTTGTCACCAGCTATATAAAATTGTATGCTTTGATTTCAGATCATCATGATCAGAATTGTATGCTTTGATTTTATAAAAGATTAGTCCTAACTAAGTAACAGAAAATGTTATTCAGGTATGTTATAAATCATTTGGTGGAATGTGATATCAAGATGGAATTTATTCTTCATATATATCAGGAGTGATATCTATGGGCCCTCGAGTGACCAGTATGTTATAAATCATAGATTGAGCTATACAAGAATAATACATTCCCTACCTTGAGTTCAATGAAATATCGAGTACTTAAGAAAGAGATTCATCCCCTTTTAAGATGGTGGTGGAGGCTACATTCCAATCCAGACTCACTATGGACACTGGTGTTAGAATGTCTGAAAGCTAACGGTCCGACGCTGTGGATCAAAGGAGAGTCTTTTTTTCTGGAAACAGCTATGGAAGATTCATCCCCTTTTTTCAGAGACGCATAACATGGGAAATTGGAAATGGGATCTCCTTCTGGTCTGGCGGATGGAAGGGGGATCCGATCTGTGAGAAAGGGCAGCCAAGACTGATTAGATATTATATTACTTTGAGGGGGGCTTTTGCAATTTTTCCATTTCTTCCGACTGAAGAGATACAAACATTGCAGAGGCTGAGCTTAACAGACATGGAAGATAGGGTCAGATGGCAGCTCGAAGCTACAGGGACCTATTCGGCAAAAAGTGCATATCAAACACTGATTGGAGTAGGAAAAACCATGGAACGGTACGAAAAAGTGTGGCATTACAGAATACCGGAGACGGTCAAGGTATTTGCATTTCTGTTGTTCAAGAGACGGCTGTTGACACATGATCTCATGGCTAGAAGGAATATTAGATGTGTACTAGATTGCGTAATGTGCAGAGGCCGGATTGAGACAGTGGTACACCTATTGTTTAAATACCCATATACAGTTCAGATATGGAGGAGAATAAGCATAAGGACTGGTGAGCATATCATCCAGAAAGGTAACACACTGGCACAAATCTGCGACGAAATGAAGGGCAGTAGGGATACAAGATGGAAAAAAGAGGGGCCAATCATGATGCTGTGTGTGTGCTGTAATGTTTGGAAGCAACGTAATGACGCTATTTTCAATAATAGATGAAAGCCGCCTGATGTATTGGTTGAGCAAATCTGGCAAGAGGCAGCGCTCTGGCAGAGATATTGCTAATGTTAGGCAGTACATTATAATTAGATGAGGTGTAATTTTATTTTCAATGTACTTGGCAGCAGCTACCAAACTATCAAAAAAAAAAAAAAAAAAAAAACAAAGAGATTAACACGAGACTATTGTGAATTGTGTATTCGTTGGATGTTGACATTTACGTAATAGTCATAATGTCCTACAAAAAATATACAAAACACAAACAGTGAAACCCTCCAAGGATCATTTCAAAGAGTGAAACCATTGCAGACAAACGAGACCATGTAGTGAAAAAAACTTTTACGTCTTCCGTGTTGGTCATACAATGTAATTCTAATGACATATGGGGCATTTTCGCACATTTTCTTTTCAATTTTGCTCTTCTAACAAGTAAGCTTAAATAAAATAATCCCATCTCAGTAACCAACTAATTATCATGTTTATTTGATCACTTCTTGTTTTGCTGCATGAATGCAGGGGTGGAAAGAAAATGAAAAACAAGAGAACATTATGGAAACTTTTTCTAGATAGAGGCCACCTCCATAATTTACATATATAGTTAAAGCTTTGAAAACAAGCAAACAAAATAAACAAACTTATACCTTTCACTAAAAAAACAAAAAATTATAATGTTAGGTGAGTGCATTGCTTTCCTTACTCCCTTCAAGAATCCGAGATATCTGAAGTCCACGACTGAACGCTTGGTTAAAGAGGAGACGGGTTTGAAACTCTGACATGAAAGGAAACCATGATAATATAGCAATTGGCAGAAAAAGTAGCAAACCCATGACATACTCGTACGCTCTCCCAAGCTCCTTTATTGATTCCCACAGTTTTAACTTCTTGGTGAGTGGCCGACATGCCTGACCCAGCTGTATAGTATTTTACAGGTAGTGAAGTTATTTCAAAAAAGACTACAAAATATATATATAAACTAACAATAAGAAATGAGTGAGAAAAGCTAATTACAAGAAGGATACACCAGCCGGTGGGCATGAAGCCGAGAATGCTGGCGAAGACGTCAGAAATGGTGAGATTGAAGACGACGAATAAGACGGTTAGCACGGATACAAAACCAAGGAAAAGAAGTCCCTTGAGAATACGAAACATGAGCTGGGTATCTGTGCCGAACCTTCGCCTCCCCATGGAAACCATCTGACATGAATGAACAAATGAATGTCACTCAGGCCAGGTAAAGAATGAGATAAAATTTGAAAAAGAGATATAGTTATCAAATACTTGCCTTGAGAACTATAAGCACTGTGAGCATGACTAACCAAGATAAAGCATAGACAATAATGTTCCTGCTGCCATGAGCAATGTTCAGGTGGTAAACAATGCCGTACTGATAAATGAGAAAGCGAAGGGAAAGTAGAATCTCAAGGATGCGTCCCCTAATGCTAGTAGTTTTGAGGTGCTCCTGCTCTTCCTCCCACCATGATTCCCAGCTGAGATGGGGTTGGATGCCAATGCCACCCAGGTTGCCCATCCATTTCAGCCAATCCGTCCAGTCATCCACCGTCTTTTGCCACTCGAAACATGATGGGTTGAACGCAAATGGTGCAAACAGCCATGAAGCCACCAGGAACCATATCGAAATTGTCACAAACAGGTACAGAGTTGAGCTACGGTAAGATTTACCATATACCTGATAAACAACTAATAGGATAAGTAACTCAAGTCCTTTCACAAAGTGGCTACGCGAGTACATGCGATAGTTGTCTGCAAACTTGGCATGGTACACCACAAATCCACGACCTGTAGGCCGATATTTGGCACCTCCATGTAAGATGGTCCTCCCATAGTAATGAGCCTGTAAATATATATATTGAATTTAGTGCTCCAGGCATCAGTGATGTAATAAATTTCAAATGTAATTAGTAAAATTAAAGCAACAACTAGAATAGTAATAATACCTTGGTCCCTAGCTGGAATGTGAAAAATACAGATGCAAGCTGGAGCTGCATAAGAATAAATTCTCCTAGTGCAGTACGAAATCCTTTCTCAAGGCCAACTTCCATGACCATAGGCAACACCAGCAGGAGACCGAGCTGGAAGACAGATTGGGATGCAAGTGCATTTTCAAGTGGTTTTATATTTTGCTGTATGCGAGGGTCCTCCAATATAGATCTCTCCAGCCCGCTCATGACTAGGTAGAGTCTTCCATAAAGGAATACATACACTGTCAGCACTGTCACCATGCTGCTGAAGTAGAACCCAACTGTAGTGAAATAGAAGGACAGCATGCGGTAGAAATCAAACCTACGACCTAGCCGGCACACATCACGGCTCAGTGTTTGTTCACCATTCCCATTTGCAACCTTCGCTTCAAATTGGGAGATCTGGTTCATACCCACATCCCTACCTTTCCCCACTTGTATGTACTCGTGGTGCGTCACGTTCCCTCTTCGCATTGTTGAATTATATCCTAAATTTAAATACACATTTTTAACATTCCTTTTCTTTAATGTTGATGACCAACCTTTGGCAGAAAAGATATAAGCAATAAATTGAACATAAATTTACAACGTACCAGCAAATATATCCTCACTTAAATTAATAATCTTAGACGCTTTGCTAATGCCACCCCTTGTGATATGAAATAATCTGTCAAAAATATCCGGATGCCCATAATGAAACCGAACCCTGCAGCAGAAATCATATTTCAGAATAAGATAAATCAAGACAATATACATATGGGGTGTGGCAACAGTGACACAGTATGCATGTTACAATAACTCTATTTATAATACAGATGATGGAAATAAAATGAATGTATAAATGAAAGAACGAGAGAAAAAGGCAACACACTTGAGGGGATTAGCGAGAACCCTTTGGCCAATGGTAACAAAGCTTGTCTCTTGGTTTGACATAAACCATGCCAGAGATGAAACACTGCATGTTATGAAAAGAGGAAAAAATGATATAATACTCGTTAATCTAATTAAACCAAAATATATGAGCAATAAGTTTTACATACCTCCCCGTAAATATATGCTCACGTAGGCCAAGAATTGTGGGCTTATTCCCATATTCATCACTATGAAACTCCTCCAGCACATTCCTAATCTTGAATGCCTCTTCCAAGTAGTTATCCTAAAATTTTGAAAACAAGAAAATAAATGGGAAATAACTGAACATAAAAAAATACATATATATGTCAGAAACAAGCAAATAAATGTTTTTATTTAAAAAATAAATGTACCTGATTCATGTCAATGGCTTGAAGTGCCTCCCCCCGAGTGAAAATAATTGCATGATTTTGGTTTTCAGGTTTCCCTTCACCTATGTCAGTTGGTCTACCGGGCAGCTTGATTCGATATATTTCCTAGATAATAATGTATCCAACTTGGTGATAAAGTTTTATAATGTCAACCAACTTGGTACATTAGTTTTAAGAGAGAGCAAAAGATAAGAAAGCAATGATGAGGTACCTCATCCCACTTATCACCGCCTTTGACAAGTACAGAATAGTAGACTTTCAATTGTTTGCCATTGACAACCTCATCTCTCTCATCTATATATGCTACTCGCAAAGAGCGATGTCTACAGTATTTGTAAGTAGATTGTGAGTTAAATATATGTGTTTGTGTGTGTGTGTGTGTGTGTGTGTGTGTGTTGTGCAGCAGTAGCAATGAAATATGCAAAAATAAGATAATAAGAGGTAATAAGTCTTATACGCAGTCATAAGAGCAAGGATGTTCTGATAGCAGTGCCTGTCACGGCCTTCCTTGCTGGCTTTCATCTGGCCATAGATCTGGCATGATACCACGTACGTGAATTTAATGTCAGCTACTGCACCTGACTTGGCAAAGTGGTTATATTCATTCTGATACTGCTCTCTCGGTCTTATTGTTCTATAACCTCCACCCATGATATCTGATACATGTGAAAACATGTGAAATTGAGAAACACATTCATTTTGATCTCCCTATAATTAATTAATAAAAGATCATAAGCAGATAAGCAGTGGGTGGGTGGTTAGACTACTAACCCCTATCCTCAGCCATGTCCAGGAAGCACTGTAGCTCAAGCGCTTGTCTATAGTACATCATTCCTCGAACTGCAAAATAATACAAAGACGGACTTTAAGTTGCAGAGAGGAGGGAAGAGTTAGTTTCATAATATAGTACCTACACCTACACCGACACCTACCTGTTCTTGCGAGTGTCTGGCCACGATAGGAGGTCCACTGCCTCACACTTTCAATATATTCCTTATATCTCTCCGCATACTCCAGCTGCTTATCAGGCTGCTCCTTCAAAAGCCCCAGTTCCCCCATAAGAACTGATTTTCTTTGGCAAAAGTTGAACCATTCATCTACCAACCAACAACCAACATTTCATTTAATACTAATGGATTTGTAGCTCTGAAATCTGAATGGAGAAACTTATTTATTATTTTTACCAGGATATATTTTCTGGAGATAGAAGAGAATAGAGATGCCATCCTCATTTTTGTGATTAATATCTTCCTCTGAGTACATCACATCTTCTTTGTAATATGGAGTCATTACACTGAACAGGAAGAAAAATTACTCAATACTCATTTTTTTAGTGCAGGGCAACCAAAAAGAAATTGCGAAAAATGAAATGAATATATGCGCACCTAAAGGATGTCATGTTGTAAATTTTAGGAGCATTAGGCATGGTCATAAAGAGAGAATTTGTAAAGAAGGTCATCCTGCGTCTTGCATCCAGGTTAGTTGGTACGCTGGATGCTGATTCCTTCACCGTAACCAATAAATGAAGCCTGGTTACCTGGCACATAAATAAAGATGGCTAAAATTAGAACAAGATTAATACATGAGACATAAAATGTTCAAAACATACATGCATGAACGGACTATACCTTCTCCATCCAATCTTTATTGGTCATTAATTCCAAATGGAGCTCTGAGAACTGTGGATTTTCTTTTTTTCTTTGTTCTTCCTGTTGATTCACTGCCTCTGCTGCTCGCTGAACCCTGCTATAAAAGAAACCATCTTAATTAACCATCACTGAGATAGATGAGATCCTGTAAAACTACTTACTATTCAGATACCATAAATACCTGTTTTCATTGATCATGATGTCCTGTAAAATAATATCCATGGTATCTTGAAGCACATTCGTGATCTGTGTTTTGACAGAGTCTGGGTTTGCCATGTCTTGCGTGTTTTTCTGGAAAATTAAACAAACAGACAAAGCTTTATTGCCATAGTACATGAGCTGACAAGTAGAGAAAAAATAAAAATAAACATTGAACATACATACCAGCAGGGTTAGAAATTTCTCGACTTTAGTGCTTAGCTGCGGAAGTTCACTCATTCTGAAATTCACAAGAAGTTGCCTATTTCTTATGCTATCATCCACTGCTTTACAAACATCCCATACCACCCTTCAATTAAGAAAGAAAACAAAAGTACAATGGCAGTCAATAGGAAAGTATTTGTACTCTCAGGTTCAGATTCAGATCATGCCACTTACTGCTTGTCATCATGGTTCTTGAGAAGGCTGGAGAGGATATCCCGTAGCGTCTCATAACACTCTATCACAGCATGGTACATGTAATTATCATGCTCTATTTTCTTTACCAGCTCACTCTGGCTCTTCTTCTTGTTGAAGTCTTTCGCTATGTCCACTGCTATTGGTATCTGTCATTTCCAAAACCAAAATAAAGGGATTATTACTTAATAATCACTATCACTATCATCCATCTATTTGAGAGATTACCTTGCTTGCAAGGAGAAACGGAGGCCACTGAACAACTGATATGTCAGTTGAAGATGATGGTACCAACAACAGATTTTTCTCCCTATCAAATAAAATAAAAGAATACAAAAAAC